>OX459113.1:8172009-9372009 GCA_949775065.1 Brachyopa scutellaris
TACATAGTTTTATAACGGACTCAGCTAATAGTCTAGCAACCTATCATCCATCAGTTTGGATGGATGAAATCCACAATAATAAAATAATTAAGATAGAGGGACAGAAAATCGTCACACATTTTAGACTCTTCTCTCCTATCACAGAACTATCTGACTTAACCAACAAATTTGAGTTGCACGTAGAATAGTTGCAAAAACAGGAGTGTTCGATTAAAGCCATACATCGACGAGAATTCACTATTTATCATAAACAGTGCGACAGAACTGTTTTAAAAAAAACGTTCACAATGAACTGTCAAAAGTAAGTAGCTCTTTTGTCATTTTTGTTCTCCATTTTTCATCGCTATGCTGGTTGGACCTGTTTAGCAAATATGTAATCACATAAAAAAGTTCAGGAAATCAGTAAATTAGCCCTAAGCTCAGACAATTATTTAAACTTAAAAGAAATTTATTTAGCTATCATAATACCGATCTCGACCACATCAAACAAAACCATCTAATAATTCATCAACGCAATTAAAAGACCCGCTCAACGACTACCATTACATTGCTCGTCATACTCGTGCTTAAGTACACTTTAAATGAAAAAAAAATCACATCTCATCATCTTTTGTATGAATGGTCATGGTCTTTTTTTTTATTACTATTCACACGAGTGTAATTTAGTCTGGCAATGACATGAGTCATCTTAATATACTACATTGGGGAACAGGTTCTCTTAACTACGCTTCTCTAATGGATTAAATCCAACGGAATATATTCAGTCTGTTAGCTGATTGAATTCGCTGATTGAAAACTCATTTTGATTTATTTTCACCAATCAGACGTGTCCGCGGAATTAGATTCGTATAAGACCGACTGCTAATCATGTGGTTTATCAAATGCACAAAGGCACACGCTTGAGTCGGTTGGTATGGTGAATTGTGGGGAATTCAAATCACACGCTTACAAAAGGCCCACTAGAATTATTTGCATACGGTCGCGGACGGAGTCGCACACACGAATCCCGATTAAGTTGCACGTCAATCGCGTTGCAGTACTCGTATGTGGGTAGAAAATTAGATTAAGTGCGGATTTAATTTTCACCAACTTTGCGCGCTGATTCATTTGAGTGATACATTTGCGGATTTTATTCGCGTACATGCAGTTTAATTGGGTTCATCGGATGGTAATTCATTTGACAGATGTGGATTGCAAATAACTTTTTGTGGCGACGTTGTTGGTCTGTTTTCATTTAAATGGCGACAAAAAATGCAATATAACGGCCAAACAAAGTAGACTAGTTGGAATTGAAAGAATAACAACAACAATGGAAAAATGGTTAAAAGCGCGTCTACATTTTCATCGCCATCTTTTCTATAGTGAGTGAAAATATGCGCTGTGCTGTATATTTTAGTATTCGTGTTTAAAAGTTATGTATTTGATATATTTGCTGTCTGTTGAAAAACAGTTAGACATTTGAGAATGAGTCAAGAAAGTTTTTGTTCTACAAATTTCACTCAACGAAATTTCCTATCTTTCTTTCTTCTTTCTTTCTTTCTTTCTTAAGGTGGCGCTACAGTTTGGGGTGAACCAGGGCCTGCTTCCCGCAACCACTTGTGTGTGCGTGTTAAATTTTTGCACGGCGAGCTGAGAAGCTACTCGTGACAAATGATATCAAAGAGTATTTATGCTTGTCAGATATTTGAAAAAGGTGGAACCGTTGAAAAAATTTTAGGTGTTTTGCTGGGGTTGAACTCAGGCAGCATTGCGTAGCAGTTCAACGAACTTACCACGGTGCTCACATTTTCCTATCTTTACCATAGCTATTTTGCCCCATTTAAGGGAAGTCTTTAGTACTTGAGGTTTAATTAGTCGACTTCCATTTTTTTAAAGTGCAAAATATATTATCGCCCACGCAAGCACATACATACATACTCAGCTATGTGGTGCACAGTGCAAACTTTATACATTATGCACATCACACTATAAGCTTAGCAGATTCCCTAACATTTCGAGTGAATTCGAATTTTTGGAATCCACTTCGAATTCATTTGTTTGAAATGTTGAAATCAGCTGTGAAAACATTTCAAAATTATTTAAGATTCAGTTCAGTTCCTTGTTTTTGTTTTGTGAAAGAATACGACTTTACAGTTGTCATTTCGAGTAGAATTAAGAACACCAAAATATTCACTTTCGAACATACAGTCCACAATTTATAATTTCGTTCGGAATACAGAGCACTAAATTCCACTTTTGGTTGTTGAATTCACTAAAAGTAAATATCTATAAATGAAAGATGAAATAAACAAACATTATTATTATTATTATATTATATGTACAGTGTACTCTCTCCTAACGGACACCTCTCATAACCGGACACCTCTTATAATCGGAAAGATTTAAAAAAACCGAAATAAATCCACGATTTTTTATATAAAATAACCGGACTCTCTCATAACCGGACACGGACACAAATTTTCGTAACCGCAATAGAATGTCGCTCTCTCTTAAATGGACAAAACACATCTACGCATGCAAACTTTTAACATACTTTTCTTTTGATTTTCTTTCCTCTTTTTTGCAAAGAAACGAAATAAAAATGTCAACTGCGGAGTATGCCTTTGCGTCATGTCATTATCACGTTCGCGGACACATGATTTTCGGTGGGAACGCTAAAGTGACACACGCATATTTTATTTTATTTTGTGCGAATTTTGTATAAAGATAAAAATGATTCCGCTGGTTACAGTGAAGTGAAAATTTGTCTCTGGTAGGACAAATAATGCCGGAATATAGAAGTTTACTGTATTCCTCGTCAGGGTTTCCCGTATCTGAAATTGTCATGACCCGCTAATTTCCTCAACCATTGATTTTTGGTAATTTGTGTTTATGACATAAAAATGAATTCCTTTATTGAATAAAATTAATACCCTATGTCTATTCTGTTTCTTTTTTAAAGAACGTCAATTTATTTTTTTCTCCCATAACCGGACACCTCTCATAACCGGACTAATTTCTCGGTACCGTTAGTGTCCGGTTACGAGAGAGTTCATTGTATATCTATAAATTAAAAATGTTCATAGGTGTGCCACAGGGTTGTGTTTTCTTTTCCTAATGGCATCCATTTTCATTCCATCCAATTTTTGCGGGTGACAACTCACAACCCCGCCTTTAAAAGAGACTCAAATTTGCCGAACATCAGCGTTAAGCGATTCATTTTAGATACCAAATAATACTCGGTTTTTTGATCCACACCACTAAAAATCGAATTGAATTATTTATGTTTATCTGGCAATACCTTCCTGCAGCACAAAAGTCAACAATGAACAGTGAAGTCGGTAGCCGATTCAACACATCACAAAAATTATGCCGGTCGTCTGTCTGTCGATCATGCACACAGAATTTAAACACACACACACCGCCAATAAATAGAGGGTGAATGCACGTTGCAGCGATGTAACAAATGCGGGTAACAACACAAAGAAGGAAAATAACCAACAACAATAAAAAAAAAGGATACCAAACTCAGGAATGCATACCGAAACAATCAATAAAAAAAATATATGTATGTATATTCTCGTTACACAGCACCTAAGGCTCTGGGAATGGGACGCAGAAGCATCTTCACATGAAGCTAAAGCCAGTCATTCAGCAAGTTTATACCTCCAATGCACGATCATATAAAGTTGGAATGCCTGGAATGTCCGGTCGGTCACTCCCGCTGTTTTCATACAAACACACAAAAACACACACACACTTCAAATATACACATATTTGTGTTTTTACCTGGTACACGTGCGTGTATGTGTTCACCTATGAAACATTAACATACATAGGTGCATACATATAATTAAATGGATTATTGTCATTATTGACAGTTGTGAAACGAATTGGGATTGTGATTGCAAGAAAAGGGTGCGCAAAAATGAATGGAATTCCATGTGTCGATCTTTCATTTTATTAACAGCGATGAATCACCAGCCCGAGTAAATAATTTAGAAATAAAAAAAAAAAAACTCAAAATGCAAATAATACATAAATTTGCGTGTCAAATAGCAAGAACTATCATTTTAAAGCGAAAGTGACACTTTCTCACTTTTTCTCAATTTTTTTTTTAACGTTTAACCCAATAAAATAGAAAATGAACGTACATATGAACGTACATATGTAGTGAATATAAAAAATACAATAAAATATTAAATTTCTTTTACAAGATTCCAAATTATGTACAAAAGAAGTTCACACTGAAGTGGAATTTAAAAAAAAAAGAAACAGAAACACTTGTGCAAGCATGAAATGTTTATTCTTTCCAAATAGACATACAAATAACAAATGAAACGAAAAAGAAGAAGACGCATTGTCGTCCACAAACAAGCACCAATTGTATGGATTTCCGGTTTTTCTTTTGAAGTGGCATTGAATTAGGAAGGCAATAAGGCAATTATTCATAAAAATGAAACAAGGAGAAAAAAAAATTTGGGAATTTCTCTCCGTTGATTTTGTGCATACAGATACAGTAAAAACGTGACCTTGACCGTGACATAAGAAAACAATTCTTTTTATGTTTAACAAACTGGAGAAATTTTACATTAAACTAAAATAACTTTCTATTGACCTGCAGACTGTCAAAATTGTAGATATGCCGCACTTTTATTTCATCAGTCACCAGCTGTCACTCATGTCATTACTGAATATTTAGCAGAGTGAAAAGTTAAGATATTCATGTCAGATTCTTGTTTATTGTCATTAACTACTATATACATAAGTTGTCAGACAGGTTCAAAGCATGGGAGAAAAAAAAAAATGGCAAACTTGTTCATTAAGATGTTTGACAATAAACTATCAAGAATTTTATTAGCACACACCGGAAGTCATATCTTAATGTTAAGCCTCAATCGAATGGAACAATGTATTCTTGTAAATTGATTGACAGAATGGTATAGAAATGGGATTGATAGTTGTTAGTTAAAAGTCAGCGCAGCTTAAATGGCTGGACGTAGTACGTACAGAAAGAAAATTCTTCATACGATCTGGGGATGTTGAAAAAAATTAAATTCAACTAGAAAAGAAGCAAACGTGAACCCATTTGTAGGTGTAACGTGTAAGCAAGCGGAAAATGGAAACAAAGGTCAAGTTTTACCTCATATTTTTTTTTTTTAAATAACGGATCCTGCCCTACTGCGACCTAAAAGATCTATTATATCAAAGGATACTAATTAGTCCAAGGGGCAAAACACCTATCTAATAAAGGCAATTATGTAAGTCCATGGTTGACGCATTTTTTAATTCATGAGGTCTAAGGAGTTCTTTGTGTAGGGTACGCCGTCGGACCCCGTAAAATCGACCTCCTCTAAACGGAGTCAACAATGGGTCTCGCTAGATAGATCTTACTTGTTAAGGTGGTATCTTAATTGGCAATGACCGGAGAGGAAATTTGTTAGATACCTGATATCCTTCTTATTGTGGTTTAGAAGTTCCCTGTGAGGGGATAAAATAAATTAAAATATTTGGCTTCAGCAGTCCTAGGTAGAACCAAGCCTAGCTTGGTGAGGGGATAAGGCTAAATTAACAGTTTGGCTTTCCAAAGCCCTGCTACATTTCTCCAATGAAAGAGTCAAAGATTATGTTCCCATTTGTTAATTAAGGCTAAGATTGTTGCCCAGTTTATGCTACAAAAGGGTTCTGAGCCTAAGAATTCGGCAGTAGAGCCTGAACGGGCCAACTCATCTGTAATCTTATTTCCTTCAATGCCTCTGTGAACAGGTACCCACCAAAGATTGACCTTGTGAGTAGTTAGGGATTGTAGAGCATTGAAACAGAACTTTACCAGTCTTGAGTCAAAAGAATAGGAGCTGAAAGGTTTGAGTGCGGCTTGGCTATCTGAAAAGACATTTATGGTAGCACCCTTGATGTTTCTCTGCAGGATAATCAAGGGGCAGATCTCAATGGTGTGGACCTCATGCTGGGGAATGATCCAAGAGGGACGGAGATTCTGGTGTTGGGCCCGAAGACCCCAGCGCCCATATATGAGGCCATTTTCGATCCACCAGTGTACCATGCTAGACATTTTGGGTCTAGGATGGGTCCGTTGTTTAACTTCGAATTTTCTGCCAAAGCAGTATACACTTATCATAACATCAGCGATACGGTGCAAAGCATGTCCTGATCGGGAATATTGTGGATAATGTTAAGGTGGCGCGTAAGATTACCTGATTTGTACTTACGAATAAGTTGTAGTTTGATAGCGCTTCTAGCGGCTTCATTACAACTTCATCACAATCGACATATGGCATAAGTTGTCTAAAACCCCCGTTCACCATATCCACATTGAATTCATTGTTAATATTTTTTTTTTTTATGTTTTCTTATTTTACTCCCAAAAGAATTGATAAGAAAGATCAGTTGTACATACCTCCCATTATGACTAAGATACTATAATACACGCGAATTTAAAATATCGAACTTCAACGAACATTTACAACACGTTTGTTAAATCCAAAAATGTTTTCAGATAGGTATCTGGAAATGTGTTTAAAAATCAAAGTACCATGAAGCGTACTAGATCACTGCTTGACACCTCATTAACATTACAACAAAAAAAAAAGGAGTGAGAAAAAACCGTCAACTCTGCTGTGAAAACTATAAAACACCTTAATGTCCTTTTGTGTTGGTTTTTGAAGTAATAAAATCATTATACGCATGTATATGTTATGTATGTAGGTTAGGTACCCATTAAGAGAACTTAACCCTTTTATGTTAACGTCTAATTAACATTCATTAAATATTCAACTACAAATTAAACATCAGTATTAAATATCTAAGATTAAAGTCTTTAATCAGATAATAATTAAAATCTTAAATTATTCCATTTCAAGGGGTCACCTCGTGTCGATACATAAATAGTTTTTAAAGTGCATTCTACATAAACGATAACTACATAATAGCTTAAGTCTTACCACACCTAGGCGTTGCACCTAGGAAAAAGGAGACAATCTGTGAAATTCTAAATCATTTTCGACATTCACTTACTCAAAATGTCCCCAAAAAGTCGACTCACGCACAATTTATTTAAATTTTAAAGCTTAAAATCAAAATGAGAAGAAACCGAAAAAAATAGAAATCTACGAGTATTTAAAAAACAAAAGTATCTATTGTAACAACAAAGAACCTATCTAATAAATTAAATTGCTTGTAATTACATCTCCCAGTGTGATACGGGTGATTCATTAAATCGGCATTTTCACAGCATGAAATACATACATGTACTCGTAGCTGCGAGATACTTGTTTCTGGTGTCATTGTCTATGCCGTCTATGGGATAGTGAGTGGAACAAAGGGACAACGAGAATTAGTTACCATTTTCTCATAGACAGCGGCGGAAACGACCAGAACACACTTTCTGTCAAAGTATAACACACGCTTTCTGCACACGACATGTAATCGTCGCCATAAATGATGATGGTGTTCTCCAGTAAGTGTGCACTGTTGTAATTGTTTCCTTTTAATATACAGGGTGGTCACTTTATGCAACGAATATGTCAGTTTATAGTTTTAAATAACCATTTTATGAAGCATTTGCCTATGCAATCACGGTGCACTCATGCGACATATTATGTAGTACGATTTTGATATACATATTTAAAAGTCTATTTTTAGGCGCACAGTAAAATGCAGAAAATAGCTTTTTTAATGGCCCACAGAACTCGATTCGCTATGTATGCTGCTCAGCGATGAGGTTAATTTTTGGCTACAGCAGAATTGTCACTTATGGAGCAAGACCATACAGACCATATTGCATGTAGAAAAATGTAATATTTTTACGGTTTGCACGCTTTCTTTAAAAATGTAGGCAGAGCTCGCATAACGGCTACCTACTGGATATCGTTACCAATCAGATCGTTACCAATACAGATCAATAAATACATAGTTCTTAACGCTATGTGCCGTACAAAGGCCGAAACCATCGGCTAACTAAAATCACAAGTCGCGTAAAAGAAATGTACCGGTCCTTTGCCCTTTAAGATCATGCGATGTGACACCTCTGGATTATTTCCCGTGGAGCTTCCTATTGTGATCTAAAGAAAGAATAAATGAAGAATCAAGATGGGCTTAATGCAATGAATTGATCTTTTGCATAAAAACTGATTTTTGGAAGTTATATTGGTCAGCAATATCTATTATTATTTTTCGTTTTAGAACGAATGTTGACCACATTTCAAAAGTCTAAAATCAATCAATGAAAAATTGAAAGTCATTTGACTTTTGGAGAAAATTCACACTTACTAACTTTAGATGGCGCTACAGCTCCGGGTAAACCAGGGCCGACTTCACGCAACCATTTGTATGAGCGTGTTATATTTTTGCACGAATGGCAGTGGTCTACAGTTTTGTGGCGACTCCGAACGGTGAGTTGAGAAGCTCGTTGACAAATGATACTCTTGAACGCTTGTTGGACATTCGAAAGAGGTGGCAGCGTGATAAAACTTTAAGGTGTTTGCTGGGATTGAGGCCAGGTAGCATTGCGTAGTAGTCCAACCCACTTTCAACATCACGGTTCGCACTACTTAGCGGCAATATATTGAATATAATAGCGGAACAGTCTTAAAGATCGCATTCCTTTCTGATTTCATATATAATTTTTAATCGATAAATCTAAGCCAGCCCTAACGTACAATTTTTTATTGCCGAAAATTTGAACATTTTCGAAATAAGCCCATTGACCCTTATCGAATTTATTAGTGTTAATTTTAAATATTGGTGCTTCCATAAGTTCCACAAAACTGAACATTTGCAAAGCACGAACACAAAAACTTATAAAAAAATCAGATTACAATGATGAACTAGCATTAAACTGTGAGTAATAAAAAAATTAAAAATTTATATGTCATAAAAATTTTATTACCGTTTTTTTTAAATTAAAAAAAAAATTAACGTGATTATATTTTATTTGATTAACTATTTCACATCAAAATAAATTGCACAAAACGTAATAAACCACATTAATATTTATTTTTTGATGTCACCCTGTTCGAAGTGTCATAGTGTGTTGTACTGTAATTCATTACATACTTTTAAAATGTCAATGGTGATGGTAGGTAATTTTCTGCGCAACCAATCTTTCGCATTGACAATTGATGAACGCCATAGAATATGCAATGAAAATTCCATTGACAGTTTGACATGGCGATAATAATTATCGTTTGGAATTTCTTTTGTATTTTTCTATGAAATTTTCTTTGAGTCCACTATGACTTGATGGACTTTGTTATGTTCAACTCAATGGGATGTAGAAAATTTTCTGGTTGCGCTCATATGTAATGTTGCATGGAGCATGGGACTAATATGCAATTAGCTAACGCCATCTATCCAACAATATCCAACTCCATAATAGCCGTGTTCAATGTGGCTTTTTACTGTTTGTTACTTGGTTCTCTGCCAATATTTCACAACTGAAGTATGTAACGGGTATATTTAAATAAAAATAAATAATAATAATTACCATAATGGAAAAAATGGGCAGGTACATGCATCAACCAGTAGAGGGGGTGGGTTTGAAATTACAAGTTTTGTTTTTTGTGTTGAAACTTGAAGGAAACAGGCCTGGCCAACTTGTGTGCACAAAAGAACGACCAAAAGGTGTATAATTTGTCAAACGCATCGTAGGTATGCGCAGCGCACCACATGTGCACCGTCGCCACATAGCCTGTTGGTGCGTTCAGTCAACAATATAGATATGTAAATACCCGCACGAATCGGCTAACAATGCCAAATTGTGAAATTGATTATTAGCTCGGTACAGATAAAAAGAGATAGACAGAGAGAGGAGGTTAGTCAACTTTTTCGATTTATGTTGCGTTGCGGTGTTGTGCTTAAGACCCCGGGGCATGAAATGTACGTATACAACAAACTGTATTCAATAATAATTTTCGCCCACAGGTGAAGTTTTTATTTTTCTTTTTAACTTCTAAGATGGAATGCAAATGCGCATAGCGATTTCGAGAAAAGTGCCTCAAAACTTATGTAATAGGTATAATGAGTCAGTGGAGATTATGCGGCACAAACATTCCATATCTACTGCAGCAAGGCCGTTTTATAGGAAAATTCTTGTAATAAATGGTGGGTGTACATATGTTCATATTTAAACATGAATATAAAAAAAGAAATAATTGGGGCATAAAGTGGGAACCCTAAGGCATAGCAGGAGGTTTTGATTGGGAAATATTCGCAGTCAATGTCAAGTTGATTTGAATAAGGTGTACCCGTAAAGTATATTTAAAAAAACAAAAAGATGAATATTGAATTGTACCTATAATTTGACGGTGAATAACTTTTAAGATTCATTGACTGAAGTTGTGCATTCAATTTAACTACAGATTAGGGTCAAGTTAGATTTCTATGCTTTCGCAATACATATTTGACATCAAGGTTGTCAAATATTAAATAATTTAGACAAGTTTAAGTAAATATAAAATTTGCATTTCCAGAGGTAAGACCGTGAGATGTTCATTATGTATTTCGCTGTCAAAAATCTGGAGATACCTACTAATGCAAAAATAAACAATGCTTGCTTTACTCTAATGGAGCCTATGACTTGCGGGTAGTAGTTGGTAAATTAAAACGCTACTATCTTCATGACCTTCTGCACTAACCAAGTCTTGAAAACAAATTTGACGTAAGAACGAGGCAAGAACAATTGCGTGGTAAGACACTTAATTGAACTGGAAAAAGAGTGGGCCGCCCCAGCACACCTGATTTTTAACGGCTGTGAATTAATTGGGTAAATGTTGTGACCTTACTTCCATGAGAACTGAAAATACCAAATATGTACGGTAAAACGTATCAAGATTGGAAGTAAGAAAACGCCAAATCTAAACAGAATTTTACACCTACACTTCTTCAAATGTGACAGATTGAGATGTGCTTTTTTTTGTTTTGTGAAAGCGAACGGAACTACATAATTATGTTGTTCTCCAGTATTAAAGATGACCTTGAATGTAATTTACCATGTTTGGATTAATGTTATGAGCTTTTCAGCGTTTGCTTCGACTCAAAATGTCAAGTCAATATATGTATATACCTTGTCTATGCCATATAAGTTTTAGGTTCAGAGCACATGCATTTTTGGGTTTAAGCTGGCACCGTGGAGTGTAGATTTAAATGCAATAATATGACGGTAATGGCATTGCATAAGTACTAGCCAATTGAAAAATTGTTAAAGTGGTATATCAGGTTTCCTAGCGTCTTAGGGAATTGAAAATATTTTTTTAGGGGATCAGCATAGTCATCATCCTGCTTCGTTCATAGTTGGATACCAAGTCTTTCTTCAAGGTGTCGCATTTATCCCTACTTCTGTGAGAATGGGATAACAAATGGAGCAAAGTGTGTTCCAAAAAGGCATCCTGGACTCCATAAAAGCTTTCCATAGAATCAATCACTTCATCAATCTTCTTATCTTTTCAAAAGGAAACTAATCGTCGAAGTGAATGGTTTTTTTTTTCGAATCTGGTAACCGCAACTTCAGGTGTTCCTCAAGGAAAATAAGAATTTTATTTTCTTCGCTTGCTTTGTTGTTGTTTTCTTCGCTTGCTTGTACTTTTGATATTTTGTGGCTCGATATGTATGTGTATTTTTTTTAGAATTTATTTTACGGCGTTTCACTTTTTCGTCTGATTCAGGCAAATTTGCCCTACTGCGGCTAAAGAAGTTTCACTTCAAAAAATCTGAAGAGTTCCGTGATGCATTTGTTCTGAAATCTTTTTACTGTTGCTTAATAAGATCCAGATTAGAGTACTGCTGTGTAATGCTCTACTCGATTTGATCGGGCTCAAAAACGCTTCACTCGTCTTGCTCTAAGGAGATTCAATAGAGATTCTGAGCTGCCGTCGAGATTTACTCGCTGCTTATTGTTAGGCCTGAATACTCTCATTGTAAGGAGAAAGATGCAGTCCTTTGTCTTCCTGAAGGATATTGTCTCAAATAGAATTAATTGCATTAAACTCCTTTTTAGTATCACATTCTATTGCTCCAAGCAGAGCGCTGAAAGAACGACATTTATTTTTACACCCGGCACATACTATAACTAGAACTTATTTTGAATTGTTGGACGGGCGAATATATTCTACAAGACCCCTTACAGAAGTTTGAAGAGTCGCAAAAAAATTCCTAACCGAAGCAGCGTCCAAAATGTTCATGGACATACCGTGCGTATGTATATGTACGTAAATCTCAAATGCTGCACCGTTTAAGAGCGCCTGCATTACGGCAAAAGGAAGTAATTTTGAGTGAACCAATTTTTGTTTCTAATAAATATTTTATCAAATATAGATGCCACCATTTTGAATTTGAAAGGTTTCATACGGTTGTGTGGCAAAAAAAAAAAAACTCAATATGCATCTCGAAAACTTGGTGGATTTAATATCACTCAGGGTCCCCCTTTCTTGTCAAATTATTTTCATAAAAACCTCTTTCCGATTTACTGCCACTTGCGGCGACCCAACTCATTGAATATAATTGTCCAGGGCAAGCCCATTTTCGTTTTTTTCTTCCTCTCGATTAATGGTTGGGCTATCCATCATTTAATATGTCTTCGAAACTTTATCTGTCATTAAAATGAAAGATCGATGATGCTATGGTTAATCCAAAGCAGAATTGATTCAATCATTTATGTGAGTGTGCCTTGTAGTTCCTTGACCCAGAGACCACTTCTGTTACTAGTTTTTTTTTTCGTTTTTTCTGTAAATCCAATGGGTTATGTCTTACATAGCCCGGCTACTAATTAATTAAATTAAATGTGATGAAGGTTTTCAGCTGTTAATTATTACCTTTCAAAGTCTTTCTTCATTAAGTTTATTTTCACATAAAAAAAAAGTTACAAATTATGTATTGCAAAAGACTTGTGTTTGAAAGTGTTCAACATCATTAACCGAGATTACATCATTCAAGTTTTGGCTAATTGCCCTCATCATCCACCTGTCGCCGCCATAATTATTACTTTTATTCTCACTAACTTCAAATGTCAATTTAGAATAAGACCAGTAAATGCTGACGAAGGGGGAGTGTAGAAGAAAATAATAAAACATAAACAAAACCTCCTGCCCCAGAGACACGGGAAACTCAGAAGTCTATCTCAATGTGAGCTTCGCATTAGCATCTCTATAGCTATCCACAACTTATGTTTATATGTACGAGCGAGTACTTTCCCAGCTTTGAATGACAGAATAAGACACTAAAGAAAAAAAAAAAGCTAAATTGACAACATTCCAGATAAGACCGGTGAGCTGAACGATTGGATTGTCTTTGTATTTTGACTCCCATCACCTCACCATGCTTTTAGAATGATGTCATGTGAAATCAGTAAATCAGTTTAATAAACAAAAACAAGCACACCCAACATACTCGTAGAAATATAAATATTGAGAGTGACACAATATACACAAAAGATACACATGTATAGAGAGACTCGTAGATACTCGTACTTTTACGTTTCGCCGCGTCGCTCGCTCTCCCCATTTATTGTTGTTTTGATTGACTTTTGTTTCTTCGGGTCCGGAGGCTCCTGACGGGCGATTCTACTTCTTCTCTCTGTTATCTTTTTAAACCGAAACTGATTCGTTGGAAATAACATTTAAATGATTCAGCAAAGTGGAAGTGAAATATTCAAACGAGATACTTTGTTGTAGATACTTTTGTTTTCGTTCGTATAAATTTGTCAGGTTTTCGCTATTTAATTGGCGTTTATCTCTTTTTGGCACTCTTGGTCCGATAATTTCCCATGAATTTTAAAACGAAATAAAAAGAAACTCAGATACATTTTTTAAAACAGATTGCACGGGCTTTTGGCTTTTCTAGGAAGCATGTGTATGTATGCTGCTACTTCTTGGAAGTGAGCGGATACAAATCGAATCAAAAAACTAAATTATGACTCATTCGAGAAGAAAAGGAACCGTTTTTACCACTTAAAATAAAAAAGAAAAGACACTCGTAGTAGGTCGTGAGAATGTGTCACTCCCGAAAAAATTCACTTTCCTAAAAGAAAAGCTGGGTGGAAATGCGCGACGTGTTAATTGTTTGTTGTAGATGCTTGCTGATGGTCTTATCGAAGGCGACAAGTAAAAGAATAGTATCTAGGTATGGTATAGACGTTGTTTTCTTTTTTGGGATTAATTATGTTTAAGCAACGTGATTGGATGTAGTCACGTGCCGGCTGGTAAATTATTGGGAGCAAGTGTGCATCGGAATTGTTTTCTACGGTTCAGTTTCGGTTTCGGTACGTGCCATTACTTTTGAATGAAATTTAGGGAAATTTACCAATTCTAGTCGACATTTGAGAGATGAGAAAGTGTTCCAGATAGAAAGCGATTTTGTTATTTATAAACCTAAATGAATACGAATAGTTGAGTAGGAGTGAGAGAAGGTGGGAGCAATTTGACATTGATTATTTTTTTTTTTTTTGTTTTTTTACACTGGGCTCATTTTAGGTAGTGAGAAACTGAATTGATATAAATCACATATGGAACTTTTGAAAAATCGTGCCGGTTTTTGAAATGTGTCTTTAGGAACACAGCTCGAGTACCAGATAACTCTAAAGTGAATGAAAATGGGCCATAGGTAAACATTTTGGTACTAAATGAAGTTAAAGGAACAATACCTACTTTTTTTTTTAGAAATGTGGAATAGAATATATTCCGGCCTGTCACTAGCTTCAAAGACATGCAAAAGCTGACTGAGCAAAATGAATATGTCGTAGTTAAGGTTAACGAATGTAGGAAATATGTAGAAAAAAAATAGCTCAGCAATGGTAAAAAATAATGCGGATTCCTCAACGATCGATGATACTATGTTTGACAATAAGACTAAAGCTATGTTCAGACGATTGCCAGATCTGACAATATTGTCAGATTTGCCAACCAAAAAATTGTCCCAAATGTCTTACAACCGTGTGAACTGAATATTTTAGTGTGACAATATTGTCAGAAAAAGCATTGTCAGACTATTGCCAGACCGCTATCTGACAATAAGTTGTCAGGCCTCTATCTATCGTGTGAAAACCTTTTTGTGATATTGTGAGGCCATTGTCAGACGTTTCGGACATTTGCAGGCTCATTTTATATTGTCAAATAAGCAAAGCTTGGAATTATTTCAGTGAAATATTCTATTTTGGGGCTGATTCCTTGGCTCATTTTATGAAAAATAAATCGTATTGAAGGGGGCACCTACGGAGCTATAGGTTGTTTAAAAAAGTTCCTTCCGAAAAGTAGGTACCAACAATTATTCAATTATAACTTCTGGTGTATTAAACCCAGATCAACCAGAGTGGGCTTGTTCGATAGAGAATTGATGAATGTTTATCACAGTTACCCACGACTATTACCTTCCGTGCTTTAAGTTTCGAGTTATTGGTCTTCAAACACAATTTTTCTAAATGTTTTTAAATTAATTTTTGTGAAAATCGCATTTATTCGGGGAAGTGTGTTTATAATTTTTCATTAATTTGGTGCGGTATAATGTTACCTACAAATTCACCATACAAAGTTTTTACCTGCAGCATACACATAGTTTTCCATATACCTATGTATGTACATACATATAAAGGTATTTTAGCACGAAGAAACAAATTTCTATCAAATTCTGTGAGTCTGACAACGTGTGGCAATGAATTTTTTTGTGTGACCCGTGTGAACTAATCATTTTTCATCTGACAATATTGTCAGAGAAAACATTGTCAGAAATTGGGACAAAGCCTGGCAACGGTGTGAACTGGCCGTTTAACGTTGTAATGTAGTTTGTCATTGTCAGGTCATTGGCAGCTAATTGTCAGAACATTTGTAGACCTGAAAATATTGTCGGATCTAGAAATTGTCTGAACATAGCTTAAGTCCACCATAGACCAAATTTTCACACTCAGGCAGATCCTGGAAAAAACCCAAGAAGTCCAAATCGATACCCACCACCTGTTCATCGATTTCAAGGCCGCCTATGACAGCATCTGGAGGGATGAACTGTATAGAGCCATGTCTAGTTTTGACATCCCTGCCAAACTCATCCGTCTGTGCAGGATGACGATGGAGAAAGCTCGCTGCTCCATCAAGGTCGGTAATGACCTCACCGAGACCTTCGATGTCAAAAAAGGATTCAGACAAGGTGATGCGCTGTCATGCGACTTCTTCAACATCATACTTGAAAGAATTGTTCGAAACTCACAAGCCAACACACAAGGAACGATCTTTCAAAAGTCCGTTCAACTACTTGCATACGCCGACGATATCGTCATCATTGGTAGAACACAGCGAGCTGTCACCGGCGCGTTTGCGAGTATAGAAATGGAAGCGGCCAAAATGGGTTTAGCAGTAAACGAGGGCAAAACTAAGTATATGCTGTCAACAAAAAGCGACAACCAACATCGACGAATTGGACAGAACGTCACAATAGACAGCTACAACTTTGAGGTAGTAAAGGACTTTGTCTACCTCGGCTCTGCCATAACATCAAAAAATGACATCTCGTCGGAAATCAAACGAAGGATTACTCTTGCCAACCGCTGTTTCTTTGGGCTAAGAAGGCAACTGAGCAGTAAAGTCCTTTCCCGATCGACTAAGGAGCCTCTATATAAGACCCTTATCATCCCAGTCTTGCTATATGGAGCTGAAGCATGGACTTTATCGAAAGCGGATGAAGATCTCCTTGGTCGCTTTGAGAGAAAAATCCTTCGTAGGATATTCGGTCCCGTTTGCGTTGACGGGTCTTGGAGGAGAAGATTCAACGACGAACTGTACGAGCTGTACAGCGACATCAGCCTGGTCAAAAAACTGCACATTGGGCGTTTAAGATGGCTAGGACATGTAGAGCGCATGAACATCAGCGCTCCGGCTCGGAGAATATTCAACTCTAACCCGGAGGGTCAGCGCAGCAGAGGACGACCTCGCCTAAGGTGGCGCGACCAAGTAGAACAAGACCTCAACCAACTTGGAGCGGTTAGCTAAGGACCGGGCTAACTGGAAGAGGTTGTTGGTTGAGGACTTGGTCCACCCCGGACTGTAGCGCCACCTAAGTAAGTAAGTAAGTAAGCTTAAGTCATACCAGGAAATGTGCTTCTTCTAGCAGAAACGCAAAACGCAAAAGTTGGAAATCGATGATAAGTCTCTGAAACAGTAGAGAAATCGAGAAGTCGTGATCACATGGGCAGACACACAGAGAGTGTGCAATACAAAGCTCTAAAAAGTCATCATTTCAGAAGTACGTACATACATACTTGCAGCGGGACTCGTCAAAGAACTGACAGTTTAAAATTAACAGTGCAAGAGGCATTTTGCATTACTTCCTTAAATCGAACAATGCGAACGGAATTGAAAAAAATCCTGCCAAAACTCTCGCTAAACCACGCATTTCAATTATCACCAAGCTTATGCTTTCTACAGTTGTAAACGCCATAGCAAACATTATGGTTATTATAGCGATACTACAAGCTGTCAAAATCAGAAACTAAAAATAAGAAAAAAAAATCAGAAGAAATAAAAATAAAACAGAGAATGGGAATGATAGGTTGTAAGTGTGAATTGTGAAGTTAACTTTGGATCCATAAAAGCAATTAAAATTATTTGAAATTTAATCCATTTTATGCTTAAAAGAACATACAACACGATTCAAGCAGTTTATTACAAAAATGTGTTCTAATTCTAGCATAATCGTGATATGTACATTCGTCATTGTGGCTGTATGTCATTAAAGTTGCTTCTGAGGTTTTTTATATATAAAAACCGAATAAAGTTGCAAATTATGGATTTTTACAAATATTTATTTATAGCTTTTTCTGCTGCTTTTTGGTAGGTATGGCAACACTGCTCAGCACTCTACTAAACCCGGTCATAACTTCACTTCACTTAAGTTCTCCGCTTCAATGAACAACAAAGCAATGACTATCACTAAAAAGGTACCCAACTTAAACGTGTTTATTATCCCCTTCTCTCTTCCCCTACTAAAAAAATAAAATTACCATCCAATCACTGTAATTATTCAGATATTGCATTGCACCGAACTACAGTTAACAATAATGCACACGTGTTCCCGCCGCAATCGTACCTACAACAAACCAAATACCTGCAATGGGGCTCATTATTATTAACCAGTTGACGTTGGTATTTACTTACTCATGCTACAGGTGTTAAACAATTTTTCACGTCGTTTTTATCGGAATCAAAAAAAATATTTGAATATTTCTTTTTTTTTTTGAAAACTCCTTAATCGATTATCAAGGCCTTTAACTTTAAGAGGTGTGGCACCAGCAGCCAGCACTATATTTAATTTTTTTCTCATATGTATCTTTTTTACGTATCTAAATCCGCTGTAAAACTTTGAACTGGATTATGAGTATCTGACATAAAAATCCACATAACGAGAGTATCTATTGTAGTATCTACAACAACACTAGACTGCATCTCAACTTCCAGGTTGAGTGCAATAAATTACCATTAAAGTGCTGTAACTAACCTCATTTTTTTTTTTATTACATATTTGTGTCGGAAATTATGTAAAAAAACCGAAAACAAGTTTAAGCTATGAATACCTTTGTATCTATGAAATGTAATATATCTACTCGAACGGAGAGAACAGGTTGATTGGAAATGACGTAATTTTCTTCGATTGAAATGCATTTTTTCGTTGAATGATTGATTAAAAAAAAAAAATAAAAATACCAACAAAATTGGAGCTAACCAATCTGAGAGCTACTGGTGCTACGCAAGTTACGAGTTAAGTGGTTTTGTAAGCCACTGTTGTTCTGAGATGAATTACGAATTACTATCGTCTTCGATCTGAAAAAATCAACCAAATTATCGCGTGTATCAGATCGGTCTCCACTTCGAGAAACCTGAATTGCAAGACGCATTTTTTTGTATTTTTGTTAAAGACACACAAACACATACGAGTATTTATTTCGTTTCACTCCTCGTCCTCGGTTTCCAAGAGTATTTTTTTCTTTAATAGTTTTATGTTCGAACAGCATCTTCCTTTGGGTTTTGATGTTGGTGTTCGATGTTTTCTTTGGTAAGAACCAGTTTTCGTATTCGAGGTGAATAACTATAGAGGTAGATTCAGGGTGTACGTGTACCCGTGTACAAGATACGAGACAAAATATGGTGTTAACGGACCTAGGGGGTTATCTCTTGATTTGTAGTTAACGAATGAGTGGAAATATTTGATGATGATCGAGTTCAGACGAGTTAAAATGTGTTTTAAAAAGAAGGGCACAAATTGATAGTCAGATAAAGCCAACATTATTCACCTAGATAACCTAAATTGTACTTTTTGCTATTCATAGTCGACTTTAAACTTATAGCCGAGACGAAATTTAAAATGAGCCAAACGTCACTTTAGAATAATTAGAGTCGGCTTTAAGCAACTGTTAAATTTCTCATGTAATATTTTTGTTCGTTCACACTCTACAAAAACACTTCAAAGTCGATACTGACTTATACATAGGCAAAAATGTGTTTATGAATAACGAAAAGTTATAGCCGGCTTTTTTATTTAGTGCCTGCTGTAACTAAAGTCGGCTCTAGGCACTATTCATGGACTGACTATGAATTCGCTCCACGGATTTTAAATTCTCTACAAAGAAGACATCTGTGATGAATTGATTTCTTACTACCTACATACATATGTAATGTGTCGTTTTTGATTAAAGAGTGTGTTTACAAAGTATTAAGGGGGAAATGGGTGTACGACGGTGTAATTTTGGTAATTTTCATGAACTTTTTTTAACATATAAGGTATATATATATTTTATTGTAATCTTGGGATTATTTTATAAATATATTTAACAATATTTCTTGAAATTTTCGAACATTTTCTTTGTAAAATCACGGAGATATAAGCTGCCGCGCATTGTAAGTCGCCACCTAGCTGGGCAATTTGCGTACTCGCACAAGTCACAATTTTTATCTGAAATCAATTTAAAAAAAAAAAAACTTTTTTTATAAGCGTCTCTTCTATTTGAACTTCAATCCTTACAAACAAATTTAAAATTTTTATGTTTTTGAGAAATGTGAAAATTAAGTACCATTTTCTGTACTTTACTGTTTATAATTGAAGTTTACATAGAGCGTATATATGTACATATGTATATAAAGAAAATACGTGCGAAGTAAGATAACGATTGATCAAAAACTCTACGAGTTAGAGTGTACGCAAATTCGAAAAAAATGGTTTCGAGAAAAACGCGTTTGAAAATAAGAGTGGCATTGAAGGTAATATTAAGACTTACTCCCTTAAACGCTTATGACTATTAAACGGCTTGAAATTTTGCTCTGAAATTTTCAGAGAATCTGAATCTACAATCGATTTATGAAAAACAAAAATTTGATTTTTGAAATCGTCTACACCTATTTCCCGCCTCAAATATCAGGTATCAATGTGTGAAATTTTCACGGTTTTAATTTCTTTAGGTCATGAGTACCGTTAAGGAGTTGCATCGCAGAGGTGGCAGTTGCATTAAACAATATTCGTACTCAATTTACTGGCTAAACACAATGGTGAAGCTGCAGCTGTAGAATGCAGCGCTGTCAAAGTTGAAATGCGAAGTTGCAGCTGTAGTATGATAAATAACTGCAGCGCAAGTTGAGCCAATTTCAACTTTCGAACGTGCTGCGCTAATTTTTGACAGTTCAAAACAAAGAAAGAAATGAAATTGGGAGACCATTCCACGGAAAATTTTAGGTTATTATAAGAAACAGTAATATTCTATGGGACTCTTAGGCCAATGCCACACGAGCGTCTTTTTTGCGCGTCATGAGTGTACAGAAAACCAATAGAACTGTACACACGAGCGCTCGCGACCAAAAAGGCGTCGTGTACATTTTTCTTTGTACTCAGGGCGCGCGACCAAATGGGAGCGAGGAAAAAGACGCTCGTGTGGCATTGGCCTTATCCTAGTTATAAAAATTTTTAAAAAAAAAAAGTGAAAAATATTTCTTTTTTGAGAGCAAAACAACTCGAGCTGCGCCGCATCATTGTGGACGTGCATTGCTTCTTCAGTGAGCTACTTTTTTGCCAGTTTTTACTACAACGACTTCATCTGCTGTAGCGACTTCATCTGCTGCAGCGACTTTAAAGTGTGTTCAGCCAGTTACTCATTTTCTTTCAAAATTTTTTAAAATTTAGCGAAAAATACATTCCATTCAAAAACTTAATAAAGTTTTTCTTTGAACGGACACAGCTGAGGAAATTGCAGATTGCCGATTATCAAAATTACGAACAAATTGTATGTACAGTGAAATCTCTCTTAAGCGGACCGGACACTTTTTGTCCGGTTATGAGAGCTGTCCGTTTATAAGTACGCATTTTGTATGGAGAATTAGATTTTGGTTCCACAAAAAGGTGTCCGTTAATGAGAGTTGTCCGCTTAACAGGGTGTCCGTTAATAAGAAATTTCACTGTATTTCGATTAAACGATTGCAAGTTAACGAAAAGTTGACGAAACTATCCAAGGTATAATTTCTAGGGCACGTTCGCTGGGTGATCAAACGAATCACACTGTTTTCTGCCTACGAAATCATTGCAAAAACAAAAAGCAAATCCGTTTACCTTTTGGCAACAGAAACATTTACAAATGCTTAAAAGTTTTAGGGTGAATAGCTTCTTGTATTTTATGCGATTTTGAAGAATTGAGTCACCCTTTTCGTTGTCCCTCCACAATCTAACATTGAAACGTTCGTGTCGCCATAAATATCAGAATAAAAACAGCAACAACAAATGCCAACTTAAAAATGGTCTTCATCATCTAGACTTCTAGAGTGAGGAGGCCCAAAAGGCAACGATGACAGGTCACGATTTTCCAATTTATTCCAGGTGCTGGTTGTGTTGCATTTAAATTGTACTTTGTCTGCAAAGTTTTCCTCTTTTTTTGTTTAAAGTCATTTGTTATCTTTGTTCCACCTTCAGTCACACACCGGTTTACAAACTACAAACTTTAACTTTCCAAACAAACAAAAGGTCCGGCGGCGGCTGACTGGTTACTACTGCCGACAGCTATGACGGCCATTCTCCAACTCGTTCCCTGAATTGCATTCTTTCGCGCGTTTCATTTTTCTATTTGTGAATATATACATAAGAACATACATATGTATCTATGTATTTAATGTAAACATATCACGCACAGTACCAATTGCATTTCATTTTCATTTGATTGAGAAAAAAAAAAATCCTTCGCCGATTGCTACCGCACTTCGTAAAAATAAAATACTCGCATCAAGTCCACACCCACGGGGCGATTCCTACATTTACATACCTGTGCATACTTGTAAATATATACATGCACGAGTACGCTTATAAATGTGTAGTTGCAGTGTAGGAAAATTCATGCAACTATTTAAGTTGTGATGTGCGTGGGCGCGTCGTCGTCGTCTATCAAAAATCAGATAAAAATCGCAGAAAAAGAATTATGAGCACATTCGATGGGGTGCCTCAGGATAGACTTCTACGACCATGGCTTTTTACATAATAAAGACAACTTCTACTTACAAATTTTGTTGGTTAATTAAAGTCATGGAAACGAAACTTACCTGAAAAGAAAAGAGAAAACAAATTAGTTAAACAGACATTTTGACACGTGTAACCATAAAAAAATAATAAATATATTTATGATTCTGACATATTTGTACAGTTTCTAGAGAAATAGCGGTATCAAGCACACAATCTTTCAGTTTAATTTCACGCTTTCAAATCGTTGTGACAAACTTATTTTTAAAACGTTTTCAAACACTTGTGGATCAATTTGAGAGAGAGAGAGAGAGGTATAACGCAGAATTGGAATGTATGGCCGGCCGTAGGAGTCATGATGGTTAGATAGAAGTATCCACCAGACGCACTTAGTGGCCATTGACTTGAGTGCTATCGTGGATTTCCATTGAAGAGTTCTTGAAGAGAAAAAGAAAATTGACTTTTTATGTAAGGCCACTCGTACTCATCCAGCTTTCATTTCTTTTTTCTTATTTTTTTTTTTTTTATAAACAAATGAATCAATTAGTTAAACGTCTCACTTTATCTAAAAGCACAATTAATTAATGAATTTATTGTGTGAAATATAATGTGGGGCATGTGAATGGGGGAAAAAAACAAAACTGGCGAATGGTAATACTCGTACAACAAAAAAAAGTCGTTTTGTTGGCCTAAAGAGATTTATGGATTTGAATTTGAATGAGAAATAATTTGTTTTTGGTACAAAATGAGGATGGGAAGTTAAAAAGAAGTCATTAGGTTCTAAAAAAAAAATGGTGTAGCGGAAGATGAATTGAGGTGTTAGTTGTGTACCAGATAAGGAGGGCATAAAATACGGTTTTAGTGGTATCTTAAGATTTCACAATGAATTTGTGGACAGTTTGTTTTATAGAGACTTTAAGGTTTAAAATTACCTAGATTGGCCAACGAAAGGCATAGTTCTGAAAAGCGTGAAGTTAATACAGCTGCGTGAGTTCTAAGATAAATATGAAAATTAAGGAAATATTAAACTAGCAAAATACATACGAGTATGTATGAACATAAATGTAGAAAATAAGCTTTCTTGTATGATTTAATACTAAAAATCGTGAGACCAAGAAACGGTAGACTTTCCAGTTTTGAAAAAAACAAACCCTAACAAAAGTAAACTTTTAGCGGTTTTTTTTACGTTTAAATGGATTATAAGGACTGAGCTTGTTCAAACTCGTGTAAGTCAGAAGTGTGTTTATCGGATATCAAAGCAAGAGTACCTACTTTAAATATCTGGGTTCACATCAAGTAAGACGGTCGACGTCGTTTTCGATATCATTATCACTAGTGTACTGGTGCGAGAAATCTCGCATTGTAGAAACCCTATACCCGTAAGTATAGGTAATAACGTTTTTTTTAGTAATAACTTTACTCGTATGGGTTTTTTCAAAAGTGTTTACATTGATGAACAAAGTTCAGGTGATGAGCTTTCGATCAGTGTATGAATCATTGAAATCGGTGCAGGAATAAACTCTCAGGAGGAATCACAAGCTCTTGCGCTAGCGATTTAAATATAATGATGCTTGAAGGCATAAAAACTTTCTCTCGTGCAAATGATATCGACTGATCGACCAAGTGTTTACTTCATTTACACAATGTCTCCACGAGACATATTTATGTCAAAACTACATGATTGACTAGATTCAGGTGTTTTGTTTTTTTCGTTAGCTGGGCAAATCATGTCAAGACATTTCATTCTGCAAGATGTCTTCGAGAAAGAAACAACGTGCAATTCTCGCTTTGAGAGCAGTGAAATACTCTACGAAAACACCAAATATTGAAAATCTACCTGCCAAAGGGCCAAATGTCAAAAATAAATCTGGTTTTCAGTTTGCCAAGAAGACAACACGAAAATGTGGACATCTCATTTATGTTTTTAGTTATGTCTGCAAATTATGTCATGTCATGTCTTTTATGTCAAGTTCTCATGTCTTTAAAAATGTCTCGTGGAGACGGGGTATTAACAAGAAAATCTCTCAAATATTATCATCTCGGCGGTAGCGAATCCACGACAGCTATGGCTCTCAAAAATGAGAGTGATAGACAACCAAGAGAAACTTATCTTAAAATAATTCGGAAGAAGGAAAAATCACACAAAGTTCCAAATTTCGGCATGCCTACATTAAGTAGTGAACTAAGTTCAGATTTTCTATGAAATACAATCCAAATAACAGTGAAGTAACAAATTGCCAAATCGAGCACACTTAGTTCATGTGTTCGATTTGACGCACAACTTGACAGCTGACAACATTTTGTTTTTGAAATCCATTATTGAGATTTGGATTATTTGTTATGAATATTTTTATAATTGTAAAAATCAATCATCTGCGTGCATATCTAAATAAAGTAAGGGATCAGTACCAATGGACATTTTAGTCAGTAAAATCTCAAAAATGCATTCACAAAATTTGTTTATTCGGTGGAAACAGCTAATAAATAACAGCGTTAAATCGATCCGAGGAATACTGGCTGACTGGTTGCAAGACTACCTAAGTGAAAGATCTTTTAGGGTGAAGGTGGAAGACAACTACAGTAATGATACATCAGTTATTTTTGGAGTACCACAAGGATCGAAACCAATATTGTTCATCCTTTTTACAAACGAGCTACTTCGGGTCTTTGAAAATAGCAGCCCTTTTGCATTCGCAGATGACACGGCCTTAGTCGTCCAACAAGTTTGATAAAGCTGTTGAGTGGCGTCACGACAACAGACTTTTAATAAGCCCCATCAAAACCAAGCTGATGTACATATATTCGCGGGCCACATTATAAGCTAACTCAACAAAGGATCAGGTTTTGCAGTAACATCTCCCAAAGTACACTTTCGAATTAGACCATAGAAGTAGTTGAAAGCTACAGGTACCTGGGAGTCACCATCGAGAGCCACTTCATTTGGGACTAGCACATTGACAAACTTTGCTTAGGCGCTGTTCCCTCTGTATTAGCTGGAAAATTATTCAACGCTTCAGGTCCAGAAACAAGTTTATTATAATTTAGTAGTCGAATCCAAGTTGAGGTACGGGATACTTGCTTGGAGCAATGCATCAAATACGCATATAAACAAGCTACAAATACTTCAAAATACCACCTTAAGGAAGATTAAAAGAAGACACCCAACAGGCATATCCGGGGAAAACTCTTGGAAGGTACTATTATTAGTATTATTATTATTGAAGGGTGAGATGCACCGCGACCTTGAGATCTATTGTGCCCCTACAAGTCGTAGACAAAGGAACATCCCTCTCGTCATTATTCCTATTGGAATCGGTTAGAGAGAGCTTCGCTCACACCTAGCCCAGGTGAGAATTCCATAGGTCACAGCACTTCATCCATCCCTAAGAAATCGCAGTAGGAAATTGGGTACTATGAGTTGTAGATCCTCTGCTGTAATTTGGTATTTACTCAAGCACTTGAATCTTTTCTGGGTTAATGCCCCACATTCCACCAGAATGTGTTCTGGAGTTTCACTGGACTCATCGCAAAATCTGCATGAGTCTTCACCTAATAGACCTAGCTTCCTGAGATATCCCGAGTTTACAATGCCCCGTTAGAAACGCAGTCATGATGCGGAGTTTGTTTTTGTCAAGGCTGATGCAAGCTTTGAATCTCTTCAGGTTGTAATTACCCAGCAGTTTCTTCGCCTGTCTTAGACCCTGAGTTTTTGTCCAGGACTAAGTCCTGTTTGTCTTCTCCAGTGATCGAAGCTCCTCTTTTATGGTGTGTTCTCCTATCCCGCAAAAGGGTTCAGGAACCACAAAGGGTGTGACAGCCCCTTTCCTGCCAAGTTTGTCCGCCTCTTCAGTACCTTCTATCCCCAGGTGTCCTGGTACCCAGTATATGGTGACGTTGTTTCGTTCGCCCAGTCTATTTAGTTTATCTATGCATTCCCAGAAAATTCTAGATTTGATGATCTGAGCCGCTATTGCCTTGATAGCTGCTTGGCTATCTGACATTATTGCTTTGTCGCGGCTGTTGTAGCACAGATTTCAGCTTCAAAAATGCTGGTGTAGCTGCCCATGGGTTCGAATAATTTAGTTCCGGGCCCAAATGCTCCTTCTCCCGTCCCTTCCTCAGTTCTTGAACCATCCGTGTACCATTTAATGGAGTGCGGACTCAGCGTATAGATTCTAGATTCGCTGCTCCAGTCTTTCTTGTTGCTGAGTTTGATGTGAACGTTTTTATTCCAGCTGAATTTTCTAATCCCATCATCTCTAGGAAGGGCTAGAAGGGGAAGCGTATTGTCCATTGCATTATGGTCTTTATGGCAAGGTACTAACAATAAAACAGATTTTCAAGCTGACGCTATTTCTAGAAACCTATGATGACTATGATGGCTTTAAATTTTAAATTTAATTTTCTTCTTCTTCTCTGTAGTTTAGGAGATGTTGCTCGTTAATCTGAAAGAAATGGCACTCCATGCTACTCTAACCGTCTCAATTCAGCAAAGATCTCACCGCTAATAACTTCATTCAGTCATAGGAGTCATCGAATAACTTTCTCATAACATCTAAGTGTGTTGACACATGCCATCCAATCAATCTCTATCATCTTCTATCATCAATTTGATGAACGGAAAAACCTCGCAGTACTAAGCGTATACCAACTAAAGCCCATTTAAGGCAACGGCAAATCGATTTGGCTGGAGAAACATGTTTTTGTTTTCCACAATTTGCCATCACCTTTGGTAAATAAAATTTTCCAAACGCGAGATGTTTACGGGTACGACTCTTTTATGAAAAGTGAAATTTGTTGGCCTCTATTAATGGCGACAAGGAGAATAAAAAAATTAAAAAAATAAAAGAAAGTGACCGTCGAGTGCAGCACCACCATCAGCACGAGCAATTGCTCTGTCGAGATGCTTCGGATAAAAAGTCACTGATACCTTGAATGACTTTCGTCAGACGACTTGTGCAAACATTATTTGCTGACCAAGAGTCAACGATGGACATCTTCTTTCTTCGTAAGAAAGTCAAATGCGATTTTTTTTATTTTTTCTCTTTTTATAGTTTATCCACCTTTTTACGGTCTGTGATTATCTTTTGCTATAGCAAAGATGGGTAAAATTATAAAAAAGAAAAAAAAAGATGAATAATAAATGTGGAATAGGTGCAGGGCAGGTGCTTGCAACTTGTAATTGCAACTGAAAGCGAGTGTTACCACTGTCATCTATTCATCATGGAGTCTATTCACGTGTAGTGGTTGTTTTTGTATTTTGACATTTTATTCGCTCCTGTTTTTTCATTGAACGATGATTATTGATGACTTGAACGTGTGTGTATGATCTTCTTTGTCAGTAATTACATTAGAAACTTCACGGAGATGATTTATGGACAATTTGTGACAATTTCCTTATCTACATAGTTTCTATTAAACTCCGCATGTCACACATAAAAAAAAGAAAGAAAGAACAAAATTGGTAACACACTTTTGACAGAACTTCGATTAATCTTCACGTGTAAACATGGTGGAAGAAGCTCTGACAGCAAAATAGTCAATTTGAATTTTAAATGACGCGTTAGTGATGTCTGATGAGTGTCAACGGGTTTTAAGTTTATTTTTTATCTTAAGGGACATGGAACATCACCATTAATAAAACTTTCTGTTTTCTATTGTGTTAGTGATGTGTGCTCATTATAGGTGATCGATGGCAGCAATGCTGAAGATGACGTTTGTTTCATTCTGTTGACGAACAACGTGTTTTTTTCTTCTTAAGTTAAGGTAAATGGATGAGATACTGTGGAAACAAGAATCTATAAGGTAATGTTGCATCAAAGTGAAAAGCAAACGTCAAATTGTTTCGAAAATTCAGCAGCATGCAATGTTAGGTATCACATTTCCTAGCGCAGTGTAAATGTAAAAAATAAACAGACATACTGAGTATCGTATGACATTACGAAAGGCGTGTAGTGACGATATGCATTTGTTGACGGGTGTAAGCTCAGCCACCACCTTTGATTGCAGGGCACTAAAAGAAGACCATACATTTTTGTCTAGGCGACAAGAAAAAATGTCTTAGATGGAACTCAGGAGGAAGAATGAAAAAAGGACTCAGTGCATTCTATGCCTACGGGGTGCGACTAACACCAAACCCTACCTTAGAAATCTGAATAAGGTACAACGAATACGCTCAAGTCCACACCGCAACTTGGCCTCAAAACTCTTCCACCCATTGAGCTCTCCATAAGAAAGACGGCAGCCAAATGAGCTATCAGATTAAGAGAGAATGGTCTCTGGAGGCCACGCCCGTCTGGACACTCGCCATACTGGAGATTTTCAATCAAAAAGGACTCATGCCCTGCACAGATTTCGAGAAACCCCAGTTTGACTTTACAAGACACTTCAAGGTCTCTATACAACAACTCCGACAATGCCATCATCATCGGAACATCAATTTTTACAGATAGTTCTAAAACAGAGGAAGGCACCGCAGGCACAAAGCCGCACTTAAAGCACTAGACTCCACATCCATGAATTCACAAAATGCGTAAAGGAGTACGACAAAGCACCACACAGTTCTACTCTGCTGGGTACCTGAACATGCAGGAATAGAAGGAAACGAAACAGCAGACGGACAGGCCAGGAAAGGCTCCGAGATGGATATACCACTAGCTGACTGACAGATCTTACCGGCTTTCAACACCGTTCCGTTCGCGTATGAAAATTAAGAAAATCTACGAAAACCCGTCCGCGTAGGCAAAAATTTCTTGGTTTTTTATAAGAGTGCCCACAAGAGAGTAAGAAATTTCCCCATGCTACGAATTTTAGCACCAGAAATGTCTTTGGACAGATATAGGAAAACTGTCGAATCTGTCAGATCACATATATTTTTAATTTTTTGTAGTTTTCCTATCTTTCAGATCATTTCACCCCCACTCTTCGAAATTTGATAGAAAACGCATATTTGGTGCAAAAAGTACGTGAACGGATCTGAGAGCCGCATATGTAAGGTTCACGTACTTTTTGCACCAAATATGTGTTTTCTATCAAATTTCGAAGAGTGGGGGTGAAGTGCTCTCAGAGATAAGAAAAAATAAACGAACGCGTTGAACAAAAAAAAAAAAATTAAAAACGTGACAGATTTGACATTTTTCATAGCATGGGGAAATAGATGTGTTTGGTGACTTTCTGTGACCCAAACGGGACATCTGTCAAATAGTAAGAAAAGGGGGAAAATCCTCTCTTTTTCTTTTTTAACCATTAAATATTTTCACGAAAAACTAATTTTCTTTTATTCTCTTAACAAGAAGTGATTGACATTTAGAGGAAAAAAAATTTCACAAACTGTCAGATTGGTGTTTGACAGATGTCTCTCGCTGACTCCATTAAAAAGATGTAGCACGATTTCGCATGAGGGGACATTTTTTGACACTCTCATTTGGCTCTCTCTTCTCTTGATTTTTGACAGTTGGATGTAAGTTAACATACATTTACTAGTTCCCAAACAGACCTAATTTCTTATTCTCTCCTGAGCACTCTCTTTTACGAAAAACTACGAAATTTTTGCGTACGCGAATGGGGTTTCGTAACATTTCGTAGTTTTTGGAGCGGACCCAAACGGATCTTGTATTGTAATCGTTGCCACAAATTTGACGTTTGACATTCCAATAATTTTATTTGAACAAAAATCACTTTTTTTTGGGTTAACTCTAAAAAAACTGATCCCACCAAATTCAAATAAAATTTATTAAAATAAAAACATAACACCAAGTCCTTGTATTATAAATAAAAAGTTACTTAAAGATTTCGAAAATCTCCAAGAAAAAGAAAAACTTCCAATTTACCTGAGTTTCATTTCGAAAATGATTATTAGGTAAGGCTATTGAATTCGAAGATGGCGAACCGACTATATCCATGTTTTGTTTTATTTTTCTTTTATTATTTTGGTGTTGTTTTTTCTTTCTTTTCGTAACTGTGTATATGTAATAAAAAAAAATTCCTTTGAAACACGTTGGTATTGGTAAAAAACGCACACACGTAAATCTTATTCCGGAGCAGAATTTTTTTATTATTCCTTAAAAAAAAACGATCTTGTATACGTATTCGAACAACGAATGATCTTTTTATGGCATTTTCGGTTTTAAAAATCGAATAATCACATTATAATTTGAATCAAAATTATTTTCACCACTTACTAACACACATGTAAAATATATCATCTCTCTTACACAAGAACCACCCTTGAACAAAAAAAAAAACCAACTGAACAAAGTATCAATATGGCAGCGCAACAGGTTGTAAACAGGTAACTAACACTAGCATTTATGAATATTAATTATATCTTTTTTTAAGGCACTTTTTGGGTTAAATAATATTAAATTTATCAATTAGTACGGCACATATGTATAACGGACGATTAAGTAATTTGATTACTTGCTTGTTTTCGAGTACTCGTAGGTCGCGAAAGAGGTCGTTAACGGTTGGGGGTGTATTCTTTTTTAAATTCGATTCTATAAAACTTTTCCTCTTTATTTCAACACAAAAACAAAAGAAAGAAAACAAATAGATTTCAATCTCGGCCTCTATAAAACAAATAACAAAAAACAAACAAATCTCGACCACTCTCCACGTAACGACAAACTCTTTCTGAAATGGACGCTTGGCCACATCGAGTGCTTTAGCCAATATTTCAACGTCTAGATACAACCAACCACTTCGCGCAATGTTGCTTACTTGCGACCGCTACTGCGCTAGCTAGATACTTTGTGGAGAGTTTTTCGAATTCAACTTTTTTTTTTTTGGTTTTGGTTTTTGTATGGTATTTGGGACGACGACAACTTACCAAAAGGCCCTACCTATCCACCACACAACCGTTCAAAGACCGAATACAATGGGAGATGGAGGAACGAGAAAACAACTTAAGCCAGGAATGCAATCTCTGATTGAGGATTTGTAGGGGATTGCCGGGTATAAAAGGACACACACTTTGGTGATACTCGTATTTCCCTGTAGGGACACAGAAAGTGTCGGACAAGCAACACAGAAAGAAAATAGAAAACCAAAAAAAAAAAAAATGCCACTCAATGGGAATTAACTACCGGTGAGATGTGCATTTGAAGTGGTGGCTCTGTCTACACGTGAGCGGTGGACTTTTGTGTAGAAAAATCAAAGGGGAAAATAGGATTATAGAGGGCAGTGGCCAGCCAGTAGTTAAAGAGTTCGATGAAGTGGGAATGATGACAAGTGTAATTTGAGAAAAGAAGAATAAAGTGGAACACGTACATATAGTTGAAGGGTTAACATCGCGTGGTAGTCTGTACTAGAGCGACATGCAAATTGGACAAGAATTGGGTTAAATTCGAAATCGTTGGAGAGTGAAAGTTGGCAAAGATGTGCAGAGATCGATTGGAAAAAAATGGTCTAACTTTTGGAACGGAAATTAATTTACTTTTTCAACGATGTACAGTAGAACTTATGAATAGTGGAATGCTTCGGTACACATTTTTTTTCTACTATTCGCAATTTTTTCCACAATCGGCAACCTTATTTCTTTTATTATTTTTCGATCAATTTTTATATCGGAGTTCAGAATGTGTACTTGCTGAATGTAGCCGCAAGCAGAACGAGACACACACGAAAAGAAATAATTGAAATGTCAAAATTCTCGAAAAAGCAAACGACAAAATGTTAGTGACGTGTCGAATTTTGTAACTTTTCGAGTCACATGAAGCTTCCAAAAAGTGTAAAGTTCTTCAACTTTAACGGAAATTCACATGACTCAACAACAAAAATTAAGTTATAACCGGACTAGGAGGAGTTTGAAGAAAGGAAATACAAAATTCCCATTTCGATATCATATCACAGATCTATTACACAGGACGTACCGCACAGTTGACAGGTTAGGTTAGGTTAGGAGGGTCATTGGCAGTAAATGTGATTTCACCCAGAGGCCGTAAAGGTCCATTGTGAATACCCTAGTTGTGCGATCTTTTAATAAATCTCATTAAGTCTGCAAGCTGTATCTTAGCCAGGTCCCCTAGGCAGTCAAAGAACCGTGGCCCATACAAGATAGGCGCCGTTCTTGAAGAGCCGGGCACTGGCGTAGAAGGTGTGATATAGATTCTACTGTAGCTTCTACAGAAGTCATTTGTACGAATGCCGTATCTTCTGGCCATGTTTCCTATTATACAGTGTCCGGTTATAACACCGACAAGTACATGGATTTGGCTTCTTTTCGTAGAAAGTAGGGATATTGTTCTTTTCTTGTCGACTGTGGGCCACAGGTTATTGCACACTCGCTAGCATTGCACCATCGGTCATCGGCTAAATTAGTATTGATGCGGGCTTTTAGATATTTAGCTGTGTTGAAAGCATATAAGACCTGTCTGTCAGCTAGTGTTATACCCATATATCAGAGCCAGTTCGTCTGTTATTTCATTTCCTTCTATACCCGCATGTCCAAACACAGTTGATAGTTCAGTGATATGTCAGAGAGCATCGGTTATGATAACGTTAAAGTTATCGACAGCTGTCGTTAAGGTCAACGCATATGGTTCTTACACAAACATGTGTCTATCTTTCTCTACCCACTCTTTGGAAGCAACTGAAATCTCTTTTCCAGATGATCCCACTTCATCAAACACAAGCTAAGGGTGTTAATGATCATGGCTTATATGCTTTGTATCGATCTTGAAAAGACAGCCTCGATATAAGTATATTTGACATCGGTAAGTTATCGAAGAAAGTACTAAGTTGATAACCACATAACCTCATTTTTGTCGGAATTGCCTTGTCATCAAACGTTTAGACAGAATTCGATGTGGGCAACAGAATGGGAAAAGCAAAAGTTGATCTGGGGAAAAAAAAAACCGGGAAACTTTTTAACACAAAAACTAAGCTGTGATCGGGATTATAGCATTGCCTTGGCATCATCTCGTTTTATATGAGCACGTATACTGTGAAACTATACGACGAATGTGACCAAACATATGACATAGAAAAGATGACATCAATTCGTTCTACCTTAGGCATGTTAGTTTTTCCAAGTGAATAGCTTAGCTTAGTTTAAGCGAGAGTCTCTCATTCATGTTTCAAGACATTTAAAACCAGGCAAAGGGAAAATTCCGTCCCCAGCTGTCCTTGAACTCTTAAATAATATTTGCACCGATGATCGCGACATCTCTGTACTTCCAAATTTCGTCTTCGCGTCTTCCAAGTGGAGCTCCAGCGATCCTTGAAGCCTGTCACAACTTAATAAATGACCCACCACCCAAACATAATATGGCTATTGCTACGGCAATCGTCTCATCGAAACTAGTAGATCGATCCCAGGAAAAACGCAATCGCTTGTGCAACCAGGCTAGAGCCACGCTTCACTGGGTTCCAGCATATAGCGCCATTGAAGGAAACGAGAGCCGACGAACTTGCCAGGCGGTCATATTCCTATAGGTGCTGTTAAGGGCAATATATTCTCACACTTCATAAAACTAGGCGGTCTCAGGTGGACCAGTCTGACAAACTGTGTCATATCCAGGAAGATATGGCCAAGTTACAACAGCTCAAAAACAAACGAACAGAGCTGCAAAGATGAAAATGAAAAAAAGTCGCTTATTCGCTTCCTGTGGAAATGTCCGCCTCGAGCGATAGTCAGGCAACGCATACTGGGCAAACTCTTCTTCGAGGGCCTTAAAGAGATATCCGGGAAAAGGATTGGAGAGCTGATTCTCTTTCTAAACTCCACAGGGTGGATATAAATATCTCAACATTACAACCGAATAAACGGGTGGTATCAAAACGGCGCCCTTTACGCGCTATTTGGGTTTTTCTTCCATCGAAACCACCACTTCTACCTACCTACCTACCTACCTACCTTGTGCCAAGTTGGTAACACTTGCTTTGGTGCTGCAATATCACTTCGACCTCTAAAACTTCCTAAAGTAGTTTGCCTGCTTATTCTCCACGTTTAATTGTTTCAGAATTCCGCTTCTGGAAAAAACTCTAACTGCAAATTTCGTGACAAAATACTGCCACAGTAAGACCTTAAAAAATTCTTCGATAATAATCCCCTTAAGAATGAAGAGATCAACATACTACCGCCATCGTGTACTAAACATACCACTTCGGGTATCTTTTGTCACCCGACTAAACCCTACCACCCCTACGTAATCCTATTACAACTGAAAATTGATACAAATAGAAACTCTTGAAAAAAAAATGGATGCCAAGCCAACAACCTCTTCTTTTCACAACAAATCGCCTTAACAATTAGTAAACCCGATGTAAATCCGACAAGTGCACCTAAACATTAAAATAGCCCGGGATTAATGGAAGTCTTTCTTAAAGAAAATATGGAAAAGGAGAAAAAGAGAAAAATAAAGAAAAACGAAGAATTAGTAAAGGCAACCCAAGCAAAAGGTGTATTAGCCAGGTAAACTGTGGCTGTGGCTCCGATTCAACTGGAGCTACAACGACCACAAATGAAAATAAAACGAGGGTAAAAGAGAGAACAGATAAACATGGATTAGGCAAGTTGAGGTAAGCAAGCAGCAGAAGGCATGTTGAGCAGGTTTTTTTTTATTTATTGTTTTTGGGATTTTTTTTATGCTAAGACCCAAGCAAATACATTCAGTTTCCTTGTATTCACACACAGGCGACATTCCAGGTGAGAATTATCTGCAATGGTATTAGTGTTTAGTGCGGCGACCAAAGTGGGGAGAAATACCTATATAAAACTCTCCACTCTAGTAAAATAAACTTCGAAATTTACCTTAGACACTTGTGGGTTAAGAGTCGTGGCTTTGCTGATTTGGCGACGCTATTCATCGCATAACTAACACATGTGTATTCGTATTTAAAAGTGTTTCCAACAGATGCGTTGCGTAGAGGTCTGAATCTGTTCGTTGTATTGGTTTGCAAAATATAACATGAGCTTTTTTTTGTAGATTTGTGCAGTGCTAGTGTCTGTAACCGCACTTTGACTTTTAGAATGTCAGGCGGTGTGTGGTGAAGTGGTGAGTAGATAGACTGATACCAGTTTGATGCCCTTCCCTTGACTAGAATACATGCATGTGTGGAGTATCGGTAGAATGGAGAATTGGTTCTAAATTATGCAAAAGTTGAGGAAGCACTGGTTATGCGGAGGAGGTGCGACGAAGCGATTGTTTGTACTTTTTATTTGTGTGCGTGATTGGAACTCGAACTTGTGCACGAGTGTGACTTGTTGGAATAAATTTATTGAGTGATTGAGATTATTTATTCATTTCGGTGAAGCATGATAGTTCTGCGTAATAAGTTTACTTCTATTTGCGAGAAGAGAGCTCTGCAATGGAAGAGTAGAATAGAAATAACAGATTGGAAATTTTAAACTATCAAAATTGGTTTAAAGTTTTCCAGGTGAAGGGATGATGTCTGTGAGTAGCTGTAACTGTATCCACACCGATTATGAAGCAGAGCAACATTTAAATTGAAAATAAGACACAATTCTTCCTTAAGCCCTCAAACGATGTTATAAAGTGCTCTCCATAGCCCAAAAGACTCCAAAGCAATCAAGTGTTTAAAAAGAATGACAGACATTATTTGAGCACTTCAGACCACAGACGCCACTCCCGATTGTCTGCCACAAAAATGGCAGGGCTGTCATCGTAAAGAAATGCACAAAATTGCGCGCAACATCACTCGAAATGACATTCATTTGCATTTTGCTTTTGATTTCATTTCAATTCATACATCCTCTCGCTACATCCGTTCCCACAGCTAATGGCAGCAGGGTCCAAACCTCAATCACAACTTTAGTCATGAAACTGGAAAACCAAGAGTGAGTTTCTCACTTGAAATGCTTAAGATGATGATGGACGGACATATAAGTCGTCTGAACTCGCAAGCGCCAGTCCACTGAAAACGCAACAAGCTACTAAAAAAAAGAGAAACAACTTCAGATGAACATTTAATTACAAATGCACACCTGTCCACGCTGCAGGGTTCGAATTTAAAATTCGTTCGCTTTTTTCTGCAAAGTCACACACGAACAAGGAAAGGAAGAAACAAAAGCATTAGAATGGAACCTGTTAAAAAGGTACACTCAATGCTGCCACTAATGAAGTTGGTAGTCTGGAAATGCATGTCATTTTACGGTCCAGGTCCGGATGACTCAGCTGTGACTTCCTGTGTACGAAATTCTTTTTCTGCTGTTTCCAAGACACACTGCGGTACCCTAACCGTGTTCATAGGGAATTTCATTAATTTGTAAGAAATTAAGTTTTTTTTTCTCTCTTCATTTACGCTTTACCTCGCATCCTGTTGTGTTCTAATTTTTATTTCCTCAGACTTCTTTGCATACTCTAGGAATCGTGAAAGAAGAGGAAGAGAAACCACTAAATAAAGGTGCGACTGTTAATGCAGAGCTATAAATTTAGTCTCACTACGACGACCTTCTGCCGGGGTTTGGTTTTGGGCTGCTTTCCTATTTTTATTATTTTTTTCCAGTATCTTCTGGTTATTCTGCATGCAACTAGGGAGGCCCAGACACCGGGGAGTGTCATTAAAATTCATTTGTCATCGGAGACCTCAATGTCATCGTGGAATCTGTTTTTTACTTTTTATTGGAATGTAACATTTGTTCAGTCTGTTTTATGGTAGATTTAGGGTCAAAACGTGAGGTGCTTGCATTCATTTTAGGGGGAAAATGAAAGAAACTTAAACACATACAGAAAGAAACAGCATGAGTGTTGGAGTGTGCCGCATCGAAATTAAGGAACTCTAGGTGTTGGCCAATTCTAAAACGAATGTCGATGCAGTAAGCTGGTTAATTAGAGAAATCGTGATGGAAAGGAAAACCGTAATTGACAGATAGGGTGACGACTCTTAGCACAGTATGGAGGTTTTTTTTTTTGGTTGCAACAAGTACTTTTACACGTAAACGTAATTAGTTCCATTCTTACTTCTATTGCAGAATGTAGAACTTGAAGGAATTCCCTTTCTGTTCTGCTCTTCAGAAAATATTTTAATTGTTGTGGTAAAGTTCAAAGGACTTCTTTGAGCCCAGTTAGTGTCTGAGACTACTTAGCGTGCTGACACATGTTTGAATCTTTGCATTTACCAAAATGTTTTTTCAAAGTGCCACTTCTTCGAATATCCGTCAAAGATTCGAGAGAATCAGTTGTCCTGAGAAGCTTCTCAACTCGCCTTTCGGAGTTGGTAAAAAGGTTCATTATTTTCAAAATTATAGCCCACACATAATGATGATGTGTGAGAAGCTCCTCCCAGATCCATCTGTGACTGTAGTGACACCAATTTTTTTTTTTTAATTTAATGGATCATGCCCCAAGGCTGATACTGCGACCTAACAAATCTATTGTATCATAGGATTATAATTAGTCCAAGAGGCAAACTAATAAAAGCTAGTATGTCCTTGGTTGACGCATTTTTTAAGTCTTAGGAGTTCTTTATGTAGGGTATGACGTCTGACACCGAAAATTGCCGGACAGTCACAAAAGACGTGCTCGGCTGTCTCGCTCTCTTCTGAACAGAGTCGACAATCGGTCTCGCTAGACAGGCCTAACTTGTTTAGGTGGTTTCGTTAATAGCAGAGACCGGAAATTTCTAAAATACCTAATATCCTTCTTATTGTAGTTGAGAAGTTCCCTGTGATGGGTATAAGGCTTACGAGTAATTAACAGTTTGGCTTGTCTGAGACATTTCTCCAATGAGAGAGTCGGGGATTATTTTCCCATTTGTTGATTAAGGCTGAGATTGTTGCCAAGTTTATGCCACAAAAGGATTCCGGTCCTGAGAATTTGGCAGTAGAGCCTGAACGATACAGCTCATCCGAAATCTTATTTCCTTCAATGCCTCTGTGACCAGGTACCCACTAAAGTTTGACCTTATTGTGAGTAACTAGGGATTGGAGAGCATTGAAGCAGCACTTTACCAGTCTAGAGTCCAAAGAGTAGGACCCCAAATCTTAGAGTGCGGCTTGGCTGTCTAAAAGACATTTATGCTAGCGCTCTTGATGCTTGTCTGTATGTTAATCAAGGCGCAGAGCGAAACCTATAGTAAGACCGAAAAGGCGTAAATCTCGGACTCCGGAACTACCAATTAGTATAGAATTGGGAACGGTAGAAATAATGTTGCCCTGTCATCGCTTTAAGGAATCTTGATCCGGCATGGTTGCGATATCTTTTTATATCTTCAGCTAGAAGACTTGAAACCTTGTGACAATGTAGAGACAAAACTATTTACATCAAAAATCGTTTGCAACTTTTTACTTAAACCCTGTAAAACACGCCCTTTTTTCCACCCCTTCATTTATCTGTTGCCAATTAAAAAAAATTAACAATCTCAAATTAACAGTGAGAGACACATGTAGTGAAAATTGCCCTTATCTTGTCTAAAGCCGCCTTCCAGCAATGTCAGCTTTTCAATTTACCAATTTATAGCAAATTAAAATATCCTGCCAGCGTATACATACACTATATGTATGTACTCGTATTCGTATATCCCTGTCCATTTGCATACAATTGTCCTTAGGCATTTATAATCTGTCCACCCCTTCCGATTCACAACGTCTAGCTCTTGTATTGTCTGCTTGCTGCTGTCAGCAGTAAAAACAAAAAAAGACACCCACCATTTTTTTTTTTTTTTGTTTAATTTCTTCCCATTTACCCCACACTTACCCTCTTCTTCCGGCGGTGCGATGAATGTGGTGTTCCATGACCACTGGCACTCGTTTGCATTTCATTACGTAGCAAATCGTCAACATTTCGTATATAACCCAGACTATTGCTACGGGAATGGTACTTTATGGTACCGTCTGCCTGTACCCAGTAAACTTGATTTGGAGTCGATGTGGCTGTAGAACCACTACCACCAACAGCAGTAGCTGCACCAGATGCAGCCTCACTCCTCCGCCGTCTATGTGATGATATGCTGCCATTTGGCAGGTAGTCGCCCGCAATGTGTACCTTATTTGTCGCGTTAGCTAATGGAAACTCGTGCACTTCGTAGGGAAAACGGGGATCCATACCTTGGCCCGGTTGTCGCGGATACATGTAGCTATCGCGAATGTACATTTTCGATGTATAAATACGATCATCAAACGGATACAGGGCGCCAATGGTGCCATTATGACGGATCAGTGTTGGCATATAGGGATTAACGCCTCCAGTTCGAATGACACGTGAGTTACTTGACGAGTGGCGACGCGATCCCTGCGGTACAAAAGTGGGAGTTTTTGCTTTCGCTTTGAAACTACGACGCCTAGAAGAACACTTTAGTAATTTCATGATTTCACTGTTTTTGTTTTTAGTGTGACAGCCTGAAAGTATGCAGTGGTTATTGCTTATTCAATGTGTAGCGTTGCCGTCGTCGGATTATGAGAGGTTGGTACTTTTTGTAGCACTTTCAATTGATTATTAATTTTGTAGACATTTTTTTTTTTTAGAAAGTCGGATGTTGTTTTTAGATAAGGAAAGGTGAACAAATGTTTAAGAAACTTTCACTTCCGATTTGGTTGCCGAAATAGTTATCCTTAAACTCGTTAAATATTTGCCATTCTTATTTGTCAATTTGCACTTTTGTGGTTTCGGGTTTTAGACACTTAACATTTTAATAGCACTTTATACTTTTGACAGTTCATGGAGTTGAAATAAATTTATACGTTTGACAGTTGAAATTCGTTAGTTTTCACAAGTGGAAGAAATTATACGACTTTTTTTTTAATTTTGGGTTTTTATTTACTTTCAACTTTTTTTTGACAGCTACTGCTGTATAATTTCGTTCCATATGCTAAGGAATTTAATTGTTTTGGCAATTATAGCATCTTATCTCCATAAATATCCACTTTCACTTTCGTTAAATGAATTTTAAACGTTTCTTTAGGCACTTTATAACATTTTATTATTTTTATTTGATATCTCATGACAACCGTTTAATATAAAAACCTTTCCGTAACTAAATTGAAAAAAGTCACCAATTACAGCATTTAGCTGTCTTCTTTGTCTCACTATCACTACAAAACAATTAAAAATCGATGTAACACTTTTTTTCTTCTCCTTTGTCGCTCGCTGTGTATCGAGAGTCGGTCATTGGAAAAAAGGGATCCAAATGGGAGGTCTTTCAAACGAGTGGCAAAGAGACTTGCAAATGTAATCCAATTTGTCCGATGGGAAGTAAAATACACATGGTATTTTTTTTCTAGGTTACTTTGAATACAAACAGCGAAGACCACAAACTCGTATAAAACAGGGAAAAACACAACGGACAAAAAAGGGGGCGGATTAGTCAAACAGATATACGGATACACGCTGTTTGGAGTTGTTGATAAATCCTAAGCGTACACATTTTAAGGGTAGCTAATCGCCGACGACGCGACGTGTCGCAAAATGTGCCACATTGCGGTTTAAGAGGAAAAAAAGAAGAAAATCATAATTTTAAAGTTAAGCTCTAATTAAGATGACAGTCGGATCGAAAGTATTTAATTTGTTAGCGCTTCTCTTCGCTGAAACCTCGGTGGTTTGTGTGACGAATGACGCTTGACGAAGGCCGACCTAATTGCGCGTCGAAGAATAATGACATTCTTTTTGCATGTGTCTTTCGTAATCCTCTTTAGTTTGCTGGCAGAGTAGATTATTTTGAAGACCCACTCAGACTAAAGTTCTAAACTTTGTTTATCGCACGCACTTTGTTGGAACGAGTTTGGGGCTTAAAACACGATTTCCAGATAAACGCAGGAATTTTTTTAAAACCTCCCTTTTCCGCTAAGAGTGCTTTCAAAGAACACATCATTAAGAACCGAGAATGTTACACTTAACACCTTAACCGATTGAGAACCGAAGGCGTCAAAACTTAAGACCCAACTGACATTTCGCAGACATACGAGTAACAGGGTTGTCATTGGAAATAATAGCATTTTCCATTGATATTTCCAGATAACACTTTTATTTTGTGTTGGTTTTTAAAATGAATCATGAGCAACTGTTCCACCCCCTATTTTATGCTTCACGATGTTTATGCATAAAGCATAGGCATAATGACAGAAGTCTGACAAGTGTGATCGAATTAGCGGTATCAAAGAGGGGGCGTGCTTTTCTTTTATACATAGTTAGCAAGTGACACATCGCCTATTTTCAGTTTATTTTTTATTTATAGTAGACGGAAGGTAATCTAAACTGTTTCGCAGAGTAATAGTGTGTACAGGGTGATCATTTTCAAGTGACAGCTGCTGGCAGTATCAAACTACAAGCAATAAAACGTTTCGTCAATTGATATTTGCTGATTGTATTTTACGTATTTTATTCGAAACCGCTGACAGTTGTTGTATTTGCTTCACATGTCAAAACTGACTCTGTGGTTATGTCAGTCATTAATCAAAATGTTAAATATAAAACTAACAAACACAATTGTGGGTACTTACAAAAAATTCATCCTCAATCACGGGATCAGCTAGCATCTCGATTGCTTCGGTCATCGAATGACATGTCCTGTTGTTTTTCTTCTTCTTCAGCTTCCTGCCCAGCGTTGCGGCATCACTAAATCGATGCAATAGCTTCTCACGTTTGCGCACCGCTGCTGGACTTGTCGTTGAACTTGTATGACACAGCAACGATGAATAGTTACTCGATATCGTGGCTGGAGTTTGATATAAATTCTGTTGGGCTACACACAAATTGGATGTCGATTCGAATTTTTGTATCAAATTGTATTCGGAGTGCGGAAATTTACTCGGAATCGGTGAAGGAGCTGTGGACGATTGTATCGACGAGGTCTGTGACAACGGCGGCTTTGGTGGCGGTGGTGGTGGTTCTTTCATCAAAGAGATTCGTCTTGGAGCAGCTCTGGGCAACGAATTGTTCGTTGAACCACTGTAGCTGACCGCACGACGTGTACGGTCATTGTCCTTATCCCTGGAAAGAAGAAAATGAAAAAAAAAAAAAATAAATAAATAGTAAACCGCAATGAGATGCCCTTCCCATCGCATCAATAATGATGAATGGGTAACCACAAATAGAGAGAAATGAAAAGGTATCGATTTCATAATTATTCCCACAAGAGGCGTATTCTGCCCCCGCGCTTACCTATAACGCCGCCTCTGCACCGGTGGACTGAGATAACAATGTGGCGCTAGCGGCACAAAGTAGCCCAATTGTGGCGGTTGCGTTTGATTTGCCAGATGAAAAGTACCGAGTTGAGGTTGTGATGCGATCAACAACGATTGTGACTTCTTGTTACGGTTATCACTAGATGTCGACACTGTCGAACTCGACGATGAATCCGTTCCGCGTTCACTACTATATTGACTTTCATCTCCACTGGAGCCCTCTGGCACCGTGTAACAGGTGAAATTTCGCGCTTTGTAATCCATTTGTCAAATTTAAATGTCAAATCAAAGTGCAAGTATTTCAAACGTCAACAAATCTAGCTGTCTCATTTAGGAAAATTCTATGGGATAAAAAATAATGACTTTTACTTTCTGTGTGAAATGACACTGCCACTGCGGTTGACAAAAGGTGTGAGTTCGTCTCTCTATTATTTGTTCACAGAACGTAACCGCCATGGGAATAAGAGTGCGAAACCAGATTCCGCTACAGGCGGGAGTGATGAAGAATTCCCACACCACACAGCGTCGTATATACCTTCGACATTTTCTGCTCAATGACAACGCTATGTGATGGTTCGTTATGCGTTGACGTTGACTGAATGAAATGACAGGAAAAAAAGGAACAACAAAAATTAAGCTATTAAGCGAACAATGAAAACAATTAATGTCGCATGTTAATAAGAGGTAATTGTCGATTTAATTATAAGACTGGTTAATATGTTTAACAATTAAGTTTCTTAAATTTTTTTTAATTGATGAAAGGCGCGCCTTTGACATCGTTATAATGTTTAACACAAAAGACTTTACACATGGACGCATTGTGACATTTGACAAATGTCATAACGTAGAGCTGTCAAACAGAATTTGTATCATTGTTAAACGAATAAAACTTTCATTGGTTATTCAACATTTTTGCAGTTAAGACTGTTATTAGTAACTAGCCAGGTTTTGCCGCTAAAACCAGATCCGCTTTTTTTGCAATTCAGACACTTTAAGTAGTAGAAACCATAGCACTCTGATTACACGATTGTCTAGATAATCTGTTACACTATCGCGATTACTTTCTCTACTTTCAACAATAACTTCGCAAATGACCATGAATTACGTACGATGACTCCAACAAGACATACATATGCACTTGTAAACTATAGGTAATTGAAATCACTCTTTTAAGGTCTCATCCACTTGAGTGACCTTAATACTGAAATGAAATGGTAACGTCTTGCAACTGGAATATGCATTAATTTGCTAAGAATGCACACAGTACCGTACCGCCATGCTCTTGAATTAATTTATGGTTGATTATTGAAAGAATTTCCATGAAACGGATTTCAATATGTCTAAGTGCAAGTCTTAGATGAACAGACAACAAGAAGTAGCACTGAGTGAACAGTTGCACTTACACATCAGAGACTGGTCGCTGCTTTCTAGGTCAGTGCTCAACAAAATGTCGGAATACACACTCGGGTATCAGAACAGAACTCTGAAAAATATTAGAGAAGATAATTTTAATTCCTGCGATGATTTATCAGAGTGTAACGACCGTATAAGTGGATTATTTGTTTCGGTTTCGGCTTATCAGACGAAGGAACTGGGTTATCGGTGAAAGATTGTGAGGTACTTATGTTATTATGACAGGCAGACATTTGATGGAATGAGTCATCTGTCAGGTTTTTCTAGCTTCAGAGGTGAGCGATGAAGAAAGTGTAACCTATGATCTTAAGGTCAATGATAGTTCGAATTGTATGCTATCAATGTCCAACTATGTCTTCGCTAATTTCATATTTTTTCTTTTGTTTTTACTTTGGCGGATAATAATCCTGTCTTTTCTACTCTGCGACAGTGAAATGGACAAGTTTGTGATGCTAGTGAATTGAAATCAAAGAGATAAAGCAACTTTACTCACGAAGCGTACATTATATGAAACAAAAACAACAATCTGCTGTATTTATCACAACTGTTGATCTTATGTTAGGTTAGGTAGCAGTGGCTGTCAATAACGAGTACCAGCACACTTAGGCCCATAGAGGCCTATTGTGATACCAAGGATCTTGGGGATATTTAACCCCGCTACTCAGGCTACAAGGCTTCCCACCTCTTTTTGTGCTAGGTCACTGAGACCGTCGAAAAAGTATTCTCCTAGGTGTAGTCCTTCCTATCCATCAAAATGCTAATATCGTTAGTGGATATTACATTCCTCTTGATCCAGGACAGTGCTTCCGAAATCGTTATAATTAATCTCCGCTGTTTATCTTATAGATGGTTATTTTTTGCTTTTCCATATCTGCGGTGCGCAGTAGAAGGAGTTTTTCAGGAGAGAGAAAAAACTTAATGAACCTACTATGTACTATGTCCCATACAGTAAGGCTACTTAGCACTGCTTTTTTTTTACCATGTGTGTGTGCAATAGACTGATATCGCTTTTACCAATCATGACATATGAAATTTGCAATCGAATGATGTATTTGACCAAATTTTGACTTATACTCCTTTCTACCGCGCACCATAGATAGCTATAGCCTTTAAGTTACCTTTGCAGACGACTGAGATGATGCTAATCATGATGAAAAAAACATACGTTGCCACAGGTACGATGACATACATTTCTGGACATTCAGCTTAAACGATCTAGCAAGCTGCAATATTTGGATATCCAGTTGGATCCTTAATTAACTGTGGAAAAGCATTTAGTTGCTGGAACAACTAAGGCAATGCCACAAAATATTCACTCGATCTTGGCGACTTAGTCCAAAAATGGTCCAATGGATGGAAGCACTCCAGCACCATGCGTACGTACATAGTCATAACTGCGCAAGGAGAGGCATGCCTACTATTGCGCTGGAGATTCTTTTAAGTAAGCAGAGGCAACCGCAACATCTTTCTGTTGAAAATCAAGCCAGAAACGCGGTGTTTCGTAGTTCTGGGATGGCAAATAGTCTAAGATGACGGCCACAGTAATGGATGATCTGCCTTGTAACCAGAAAATACAGTGTTCTATGCAGAAGATCCCTAAAAAATACTTTCTCTGGAGCATATATTTATTCAGAGTGTATACAAAACCACTGTTGTATGCGGTACTGAATCGATTTAGAATAGCGCCATCTAGGAGAAAATCGACGTATTGGTTTCCACAAAGATTCCAGAGGAAGGTCCAGAAGGTTCTCGCCTAGAATATTCGGCAGCAATTGGTTTGAGTATAAATAGAACACGCCAACAGCAGGAGCAGGGAATCACGAGTTGGCTTTTGAAGTGATACGTGCGAATAGAGATTGAATATTAAAGCGATTAAGAGATAATGTAGTGATTGAAATGTAATAGTAGAGAGATAGCAAAAGAGATAAAGTGATGAAAAAGTAATTGTAAAGCTATTGTTAAGGAGATGATGAAGAGATTGTAAGGCGATAGAAAACTGTTGAAGTGAATTGTTGTAATGTTATTATCAAAGAGAGAAGCGATAAGTGTTTCAAAAGGGGTGAGGTTCTTAGAAAAAGGCTTGTGTTTAAATATTTTGATACAGAATAAGGTTTCATCCTAGCAAACCCTATATTTTTATCCACCTACGCAAGAATATTACACTACAAAGAAACAAGACTGTTGCAATATTAAGAAGTTCACAGGAAAGTCATAAAGGGAAGATAACGAATTAAAACACGCTATACTCTGGTGAATACTTGTCTTGCTGTTAGTGAAAAATATTGGAAAGATGGACATTACCTGAAATGGCGGTCCAATTAATATTTCCGTATCGCAGTAAATGTGCTCTCATAACTAAGAATTTGGTTACATTTGCAATATTTTGTCATTTATTGGTGCCTGTCATCTGTTGCTAGCTTTGTAAATTGTTACTGCCGAACACAATGGAAAGTAGCGTAGCACGTTCGAAAATTGAATTTGGCTGAACTTTGCGCTTCAGCATATAAATTCATACTACAGTTGTAACTTCGCATTGTGTTCGCGCATAGGGTTTACGTGTATTTTAACTTTGACAGCGCTGCCTACTTCAACTTCAGCTTCACCATTTTGTTCGTCCAGTTAGCACAAAATATCCATAAATTTGTGTAAAATAAAATTCCATATTTTCCCATTTATGGATGACCCTTTTTTTTCAAAGTGAATTGTAACAATCGAAAGCCGCCAGCATTTTAACAGTTTGAATAAGAAACTAAATTAATTATTTACATTTTTTTTTTTAAAGTACCACAGCGTTATGGACAAAACAAAATTCCAACACCATCAACGAAGGCAGAGGAGAGAAAAAAGTTATTCTTTTATATCTCGATTGAGTTAAATAAAGGATTCATTCAACGCTATCATCATCATCATCATCATTATGATCATCACACTTTGTGTCAACCAGACCGAAAAATTATTCCAGTACGCAGATACCAGCATAAAAAAAAAAGCGGCACACAGCGACACAGAATAGCGAAATTTCAGCTGCAATTTACATTTAATTATTAATTCAGAATGAAGGAAAAAATAAAAATCAACTCAGGAAGAGAGTCACCATAGAATGGAGATAAAAAATGGGCAAATTGTAGGAAAACATCCGGCAAAAAAATGCTTTCCTCTCGCTGAATTACAGAAATTAAATGAAGCCGAAAAAGTGAACTGAATTGCTGGCAATTTATCGCCATTGTTCGAAAAATATTCATTTTTTGAAGGTTAGTTGCTCTTTTGACACTTTACACAGTGAAACTTTGACAGTTCTTGTTTGTTTGTTGACACAGCAATTCGTTAGGACTTTTAATTTTATTAGTACGTCAGTTGTCAGTTCAATGCAGTTCAGCAGTGTTTGTCAATATTTTCACTGGGAAATGTAACAGATTTTAGAATATTCACTCCACTTCGAAAAGGCCAAGAAGTTTTTCTTAAATAGAGAAGTATTCCAAAAAGGAACCTTTCTTGGAGCCTATTAATACTTGTATGACTTAAGGCTGAACTATAGTAATAGAATGGGTTCGTACGAAACTGTGCGAACACAATGAATTTGTATTGACCATTATCTTTCCGTTTCGAATCGTTAAGTTTTCGTTCACTTTTGCTCACTTACGAAAGGAGTGAACCGATTCTTTCGTATGAAAATTTGACTTTTGACAGGGCTGTAAATTTAAAATTCGAAGTACGGAAATATGGAAATTTCGTTTTCCTTGCAATTGGCAATTAATAGAATTATTATTTGAAAGAATAATTGTTCTTATATTTCATTTACATATGTACATCAAACTTAAAAAAAAAAAATGGCTTGCACAGAGGACTACAATTTTCTTTCCCAATTGTTCAGCAAAATAAAATGTTATGCGAAAACAAGGATTCTTTTTATTTTATTATTTATTTTATTTGATTTCACCTATTTTGGAAAACAACGCACAAATGAAAAGCAAAGCGGCATGACTCTGACAATCGCCAGTGACAATCGCTTCCGTTCATATACTCCTATTATGGGCAACTTGAGCGATTGATATTTCGGAAGAAAACTCAACGTAGGATTTTGACAGCACCTTCCGATTGCTTTCCACAATTATGGTTCAGCTTTTAAGCAGCAAATACACGATACGATCGTTGCACAACAGTTGTCTGCAATTTGCGGTTGTATGCGACGATTGTATCATGTGTTAGCTAGCTTACGACGGTTGTACCGATATCGCACGGTCGTACGTTTAGAATCGAAAACCTGCGGTTGCATGCGACCGATTGTATGGAAATCGTATGGTGTGTGTGCTGCCGTACAACCGTTGTACAACCGTGGTATACATTTCATACACGTTTGTGATTTTGTCGGTGAATGTGTATGGGATGTCCACAGCAAGGAGTACAGTAACAAATATTTACGAGAAGATGCCTTGGAAAAATTCAAGGAAAAGTGTTCGGAGCTGATCCCGGCTGTTGATAAATTAAAATATAATATTTTTACATAGTAAATATTTTAGCATTTCCTCGAAATTGTTTTGAAGTTTACTTGAGCAAGTTCGAAAATTCGAAGTGAGCATTTCCTTGACATTTCACAGCATATGGCATGTCAACAAATCACTTGTCTCGTATAATCATGGATATCAAAGTACAAACAAAATGAAATCACAAAACTTAATCGTCGAAATGAACAAAATTTACGAGGACTATATAGTTTGCAAGAATCAGAAGTGGAATATCTCGACGGCAACTTATTTCGCGATTATTTTGTTGTTGCTGATTTTAGGGTCATTTTTTGCGACGTCTCTGTGTATCGTATCTTGTTTTTAAACGTGTCTGACGGCTATGACGAAATCGGTGTTGCATTATTTTTACATAACAGCACGGCAATTCAGTCCATTTATGGGTAAAAAAAAGGAGCAAACGCTCTGAGTCAGCTGAATAGCCTTTTTTCAAATTGTTCCTATCAAATGCTTAGATTTATGCCTTTTATTCATAAGAATCTGAGCAAACGCCATTTTCGAATAAAGCAAATGATCAAGTGAGTTCTCTCGCATACAAATTCTCACTTTTCAAAGTCATCGGTCGCATTCCTATCTTTTTTCCGCGTACACCTATGCCTAGAAGTAAACAGGGGCCCTACTCTGTATTTCGTTTCGAAAGTCAATCCTATTCGAAATTGCTTTTCGTTTCGCTTTTGAATTGGTACTCTGTAACACTTTCGTAATGTAAAAAATACTACTAGACGATTTTCCCACTTAAGGATTTTTTTTTGTCGAGTCTCGATATATTTCGTATGAGATATGTCAAATAAATAAACCGAGAATAGGAGGAATAATATTGTTATGAATTTTAAAGGAAGAATTTTATATAATAAAAAAATAAAAAAGGAAAGTGTATTCTGTTGCACTTCTGATGGACGAAGAAACAAGTTTAAGAACGGATTGAGTGGAAAATTATACGGGATAGATCAAATATTATTGAAAAAGGTGATAAAAAGTAAAACTCGGTTAGTACCAAGGATTCATATCACCATTACTTATCATTTATTATTTTAGTTTTGTTCAGAACTTTCGCCTTTCGAAGGATTCTTCTTTGTATGTTTTGAATGGCACACGAGATCCTTTGGGATCCACTGGAATCCCTCTAAATTTGAAATACCCGATGATGCATCATCAATCAGCATTGAACAGCAACATGGAGAACATTGCTAAGAGACGGGAGCAAATCAAAAACAATTTATTTAATCAATAAACACAAAAAATAAAGCACACATGAATTGCTTGCTTGTTTATATTGTTATCATCACTAAAATTTTCTTAAAAGACTTGCATTTGCAGGTACTTTTAAATCCTTCCGTTAGCGAATTGGTTGTAGAAAGAAATTTTCCGTTTTTCAATGCTTTTGACATTAGGAAACGAGTTACCAGGTACCGAAATTCCACTTTCGGAATTGTAAATCCGAATGTAGTAGATTCCATTCCGCTATCGAAATAGAGAGTACAAAATATTCGTTTTCGGAAAATTTCACATTCGAAACGAAATACAGAGTAGGGCCCCAGGTATCTAAAAACGTATTTTCGAAAGTTTTTTATAACTGTTTCGTATTTATGCCTTTATTCCAAAATCAAAATCTCATTTTTTAAACAAACAAAGCTACAACTATTGCAGAACATCGAACTAGCAAGCACAGTATTCAAATAAATAGATTCATGTTTTTTAGCAGTTTTTTTTTCGTTTGCAAAAAAACACACATTTTCCAACGCTGTGCCATTTCGAAAATAAGTCTATTTTGGTAAATTCCAATCGCTCTCAGTTATATTTATCAAGAATTTCACTGCAATGAGACACACTGAATCCACAAAGATTACTAAATAAACATCCATAGACACGATCGTGCCAGGATACTATTTCGGTACTTCTGACAACTGGACTTAAAAAAAATGCATTTAATTCCAAAAATTCTTCTCAATACGAGTATGTACTGCTTTCTATCTGTATATTCTTCACTGAAGCGAAATTACTCAGCACAGAATTCCCAAACAGAGCAAAAAAATTCACGGTAAACACTTTCGAAAACACCGTTTTTGACTTATTTCTCACTTTAAAAATCGGTTTGTTTTGGAATTTCCCTTTTTAGACCGGTTTTCGCACTTTTTTTACACAAAATATCTTTCAAAAAAGGCAAAGTCTCGACCCATAGCCAATAATTTACATCGGTATCCGTTGTTTTTTTTTTTTTTTTGTTTCGAACTTTTTGTTTTGTCTGACAAATTGAATAAGCGGCAGGCGATCCGCGCGCGAACAAAATCCCATTGGTTTCTCCCCGAATGTGTATCTTATAGAACGATGAGCACACGACAAATGAGAGTGAAACTCAGCATAAAAAAAAAACTCGGTCCACATGGGACTTTAGTACTATTAAGTAGCTTGGTGTTTTTCTTTTACTCATATGTTGTTTTGTTGTTTTATTTTATTTTTAATTTGGACGTCACCTAAATAAATTCGAAAAATATAAATAAAATCACTGACACAGACAGTGGAGTGGAGTTTGGTTGGGTCTTGCTTCTTATTTTGTTTCTGTTTATCTGCAGAGCATGCGTCGCGAGAAGAACGTTCCGCTTTCGTATTATACATTTCCCGTGCGTGTTTACCCGAAAATAAAAACTGACCGAGGAGATACTGCGCGCTGCAGCGAGACACTATCGATGCTGCACCAATGAAAATAAAACTGCATAACGGAGCAGTCTTTCAAACTGACAACTGCAAATAGATAGATGGGTTGAAAATGGTAAAATAGACTACAAATCACTCAGTGACTACCCACCACCATCAGCAGTAACACCGCCATCACCAAAGTCATTAAATCGCATTCATAAAGTATCTACTACCTAAGTATATCTTGAAAAGAAAATCAATGCAATGCGGTTGAGTTGTGGATGCTATATTCAATCAATTGCTGCAGTTATACTGCAGCTGGATCAGCGATAGTGATCGCTGTGGATGCATCATAGAAATGCTCGTATACGGCATAAGGGTACTTCCCACAGCTATCAATTGACACAATGCACTTGCCCGGCCCATTTACTGGCTGACTGGGTCGACTCGCGTGATGACAAACAAACGACGGCAACCCTCAGAATTTAAATTTAAATCGCTCTCTGATGTGCAGTTCAAAGTGAGGAGTGACGCCAGCATGTTGTAGAGGCACCAAAATCTATAAATTGCTAGCTTGTTTCAAGGGATGTCTGGTTGGCTGTTAATGGTTGTTTAATTGGCCATACAATTGTTTTTGATGCCATGAAGGGTAGGGCAGTGATTTTCGACCCTCAATGGATGAATAAAGGGTGAAGAAGAGAAAAACGTGACCAGCGAAAGAAAATTGTAGTTTTGTTTATTTGTTTATATGACAGATTTATTGCTCATCTTGAATATGGGCCTCCTACACCGTATGAAAAACAGTTCTGTTACATATTATACACTTTTGAATTTCTGAATAAATTACCTTAACACATCCATTAATCGGTCGGTAATATCGAGTTTTTGGTGATATATCTGGTGCACGTTTCTTGGGCGACGGCTCTACGACCAGCACGAGTGGTTCATATCGAAAAGCTGAAAATATCTACAAAGCTCCGATTGACGGAATGCCCAAGAAGTAAAACAAATTAGATACCCACTTTCTCTCTTGCTTGCTCTCCAAAACCTTCAAGTACAAAGTTAGACATTAGATTTGTTTTATAACCGACAGTGGTAAAATAAGAGGAGATACGTTCGATTTAGAATTTTGGTGAGGAGCTAAAAATATTTATTTATTTTAAGCACAAAACTCAAGGCTCACTGGGTAAAAATAAAAGAAAAAATCAGAGTATACACTACACGACTAAAGTGAGACCTATAATTCGACATAGCCGTGCATATGCAAGCATAAGAAAATGTGCGAATACATTGAAATTGTATTCTGTGCCCATAATGGCGTCCAGCTCCGATTCGTTAAGTTTCGTCCACTTTTGCAAACATGAGCGGACATTTGCGAGAGCGGCATCAGTCGCTGATTGCATATGTAAATCTGACAGTTGTCCGGCTTATTATGAAAATATTCAAAAAAATAAAATGTCGGACTACGAATCTGTGCAAATATTAATTGAAAGTGTTCGCAGAAAAAGGTGTCTCTATGATAAAAGTGATGCCTTTTATTTCAACAAATTAAAAAAAGAAAAAGCATGGACAGATGTTTCAAATGAGACAGGCAGATCATCCAATACTTTATGAAACATTTTTAAGTCTCTTATACAATTTTAACTTTCTGTTGCAATCCATTATTTACGAAAAAAGAAAAACCAAGCACCAACAATGAGAAAAAAAATTATTTGTGAATTGATTTGACAGATATGTATGTATGTATGCAGGCGAATGTAGTTATGGGCATTTGTTGAAATTTACAGAACATAAGGAAGCATTTCGTTCAGTTGTGACATAAGCTGATGTTTCCCTATGCGGATTATGGTTGAGCCTTAATTTGTGGGGGAAAGTTTCACTGAAATTAAAAGAAAAAAAAAAAAATAAAAACATCTTTGCGATTGGTCAATACAAAACGCACTTTATTTTTGACATTTTCATCGGTAAGAAAGTACTTTCGACGTAATCTACGATAGATGTGTAGTTATTTTAAGAATCCAAACATTAAGAAGACCGTTGACTTTATTCCAGAACTAGTTGACCCTGCGACTTCGTACGTGTAGACCTCTGAAATACGTTTCGATGTCGTTTTTTTTTTATAACGATACAGCCTTAGACATCCTACTTTAAAAGTAAAAATTAAGAAAAAGGAAGAAAGGAAGCCTTGAACTTTGTTGATAGTCATACTCATAGGGAAGCAAAAGATAACGGGGAATTGTACAAGTTAACAACTTAACGGATGATTTGAAAACACAGGGATTCCGTTTATAAGCACACTATCACCTAATCCGCACCCAGTTAAAATCTCAGCCACTATTACGTTTTGCTATACATATATTTGAGGCGCCGACTATTAAACTACAAAGTTCTGTGCAGGTGCAGGGTTGCCGCGAGCAAAATTCAAAAAGCGTCCAAAAAAAGGGCCCAGAAGCAAAAAAGGGGTCCCCCCTTATATTTGAATGAAAAAATGCAATTTTTCGAAAAACTGTATTATATTGTTGAACTTAAAATAACATAAATATTGGGAAAAAAATAACAAGACATAAAAAGCATGTATGCTGAACAGTTTTTGAGAAGGAAACTCTGACTAAAAAAAATACTTTGTTGATTTTATCACTGCTTGAACGAAATGGGTGTGTTTTAATAATAATATTTTCAAAATGCCAAAATGCCGGGTCCCATCGCCGAAAAAGCGTCAAAATGACGCAAAAGCGTCTCAAACGGCAACACTGGTTCTGTGTAACCGAAAGCATGGTGTGCTTAGGTTAGGTTAGGTGGCTATCCCCGTATTCGGTAGGATTCACTTGGACCAAAGAAGGTCTATTGTGTTGCCACATGGGCCGATTCTTATCGGTACTCTTGGAACCATTTTGAGAATAAATTCCCATATTGTATTGATATCTGTTGAGGAAATATCTTGAAGGTCTATAAAGAAGTATTCTCCCAAAATCTTTTTTTCTTAAGGAGGAGAGTCCTGGGCAGCTACATAGGAGGTGATAGTGGGATTCCTCCTCCTACTCATCCATGCAGCTGTGACAGAAATCATTGGCGAGGATTCCGAGCCCGCTGACATGTTTGTCTATGCACAATAACCTGTCAATACGCCAATTAGGATACCGATATGTGCTCTGCTAACTTTTAGCAGGCTGTAAGTTTCACTTCGATCCAGCTGAGGCCAAGTCTGCCTGGCGTGTTTACACGTATCAAGGTTACACCATCTTTCATTAGCCTGTTGCAGTGCTTGCGTAGAGATTTTGTGTTTTATGGTTTCTATTGGTACGTGGGGTTCACTTTCTACTCTATCACTTAACAAATATTTTCAATGTACAGATACGAAGGGTTTACAGATTTATTGTATGCATAGATTTGTGTTTAAGTTTCATATTATTATTTTTTTAATGAAATAAATAAATTCTCTTTTTTTGACAGTTTTGGAACTCACCGCCACTCTCTCCAGCTGATAAACACAAAATCATTCTTAGCTTCCATGTCATAAATTTTTAGTTTCACTGTTGTATAATTCTTTTTGTTAACACTTAATCGCAAATCAATTTAATATTTTAATTTATCTATTGTAAAACAAAATAATCCATATTTGCTACTCCGAAACAAACGAAACTGTATTCACTGAGCCGATAACACGAATTGACTAAATATCGACTGCAATCTTGTTCTCTGTTTATTTTCGTTGCGGTTAATTTTTATATTTTAATAACTTATTAGGATTTTGTTAATTTATTTTTTTGTGGCTCCTCTCTTCGTAGTTTTGCATGGTGGCGGTCTGACATTGCATTAAATTTGAAAGAAAAAAGGAAAAAAAATACTGACGGCAAACATGATGTTGATTATAACACCTTGTAATGTGTGATAATTTGTTTTGACTGTCACGTTTTTTTCTCCGTAATCGGACTGGATTATTACATATACTATTAGTGTCATACTAAAATATTGAGCTATTCAAGTGTTTATAACATTAATAGCTCTAATTTAATTACACAGACAACAAGAGAAAAATCAAGTAATCATTATGAAAAAATTCAAAGCCGAAATATTACTGATTTAGATTAAGTGAAGAGTTTGACAAGAGGCAACCCCGTGCGACAAGAGATCCGTTTTAACGTTTAAATTAAAAGACGTGACAAGTACCTTATTAATATATAAATCGAAGTGTGACGCTCATACCTGTCAATCTTACGATTAGACAAATACAAAAACTAATACACACAATGAAGTATAACTTCGTATTCCAGTTCATTAATATCCTGTGCCTATTACAGGCCGATTTTTAAATTAATTTATTCGCAATATTATTTAAATGAATGCAAACATAAAAACGCTCTAACAAATGCCGCTTTCTTGCGAAATGTCATTTATTCAAACTACAAATACTTAGAATCCACACTTGTGGATTGTATATATTGATAGACTGCAAACCTTGGGGTGCGTTCGCACTGTCTTTGATTCTTCGAACAAAATGACAATGTATGTATTGTAAGTAACACTATAGTTTTTAGACACGGGCGAAGCCGCGCGGGACAGCTAGTTAGAAAATATATTTTCGTGGTTCTAGTTGTATACAAGGTCCACTCCTTTCCTGTTGAAAATGAAGCGAGGAGATCTACCAAATAACACCAAACATAGGTGCCAATAATCAAGGAATAGATAAACGAACTTACAAGGAGCTACAGTCACAGTAACAGAGTTTTGAATTTTGATACATATAGGCCGCAAGAGCGACTATATCATAGCATATTTAATGTATAAGCTCACCCTTTATGAAGATCCAGATATAAAGAAAGACGGTCAACTGGATTGCCACTGTCACCCCATCAACTTAACCTAGCAATTTCTCCTGTCAAATAAAACATAATATTTAACAGTTTGTTTCAAAATGCTCACACCTCTCACATCCTCAAGGCAAACAACCAACATAATTCGCCATCTCATTCGCTAAATGACACGAGATCAACGATTACAACAAATCAAACGTAATGACAGATCAAGCGGATCAACGAACTAAAGCACCGAACTCATCTGTTAATACCTGTGACGAATCCGCCCATCTGCATTCATTTCTATTTTTGTCGGTTAAGCCTTCTGAATTTCCCCGAAATCACTTCCCATTCCCCAATACAACATAGGAAATAAATATGTGTCACAATTAAACAAGGAAAAAATAAATATGGGAAACCACCACTTAATTTTATTTCCCCCGCGCCGCGCCACCATCCGTCGAGCGGCAGCGCTGCGCAACACTTCGTTACCATAAATCATAATAATTCAGAGATTTCATAATCCATCAGCCTACTTCCCAGGCTTGCATTTCTTTCTCTCTCAAATACTAGAAAAAGAAGAAAAGTTTATTTATATTTCCACCAATGTGCGAGTACCCCAGCTGAAAACTAAATCAAAGTGGATGACTTGAGGAGACATGTGGGTGTTGATTAGTGTACGAACACAGCCGCCAGACCCAGCAGCATTCAATGAGGTTCGTTAAATCTTGAAGTGTGTTTCACACAACACTGTCAAGAGAGTAGATCTGTTGAATTGTCTACCGGAAAACTTTATTTTAAAACAGCATCATCACCGTGATTATCCCTGACCATTTGGGGGTCAACACAGTGAGTTCAATAAAATGCAATGGGTCAATAGAGTGTTACAGAGGAGTACCACTACCATCGAAAGTGCTTAAGAGGATTCACCAAACAACGTAATGTGTGACAGTTTTGTTTTTTTCTGTGAGATCGTGGCGACAGTATTATGATTTTGTAGTTTTTGGGCGGTCATTAAATTGCATCATAAAAAAATTAGATTGGAAAAGGGAAATACTCCTCTCCGGATGTGTATTCCAGTTAAAAAAGTTATGAGTGGTTTGTTAGTGTTCAGTTTTATGTTACAAGATAAATGTTAATGGTTTATGGCCCTGCTGACACTTAAATGTGTTTAATTTGACACTATTAATGTCAATTTGTGGGATATTAATCGGCGTTGAATATTTAAACAAAATAATTAAACATAATTTCATGGCGAATGACATTTTCCCCAAGAGGTCATGACATGAACGAATCATTTAATAAATAAATTGACAACTGGAGTGTCAAAGTTAGGATTTTTATTCGTTAAATGAAACAGAACTAAGATAGCGGTTCTTGCTTAACAGTTGGTGCCAAGATTTAGAAGCTTTTATTAGCTACTTTGAGTTTTATGTAAAATCAATCAAAACAAAAAAAGAAAATCGTAAGAAAATTGAATGTGTTATGATAGCGAACGAATATGGTCCCTTAAAAGAAGTCAATAACCAAACTGCACATTTTTTAAGCGCAAAAAAAAAATGTTGAAATATGACATTGAAATTTACTGTAGCCGCTGAAATAGTAAAGTAATAAATATCAAACGTTTCAAACGAACTTAAAGCAACAATGTTTGGTGGTCCGAGAGTATAGTTAACAACTTGGACAAGACTTTGGTTTAGAACATTACCGCTAAGACGTGCACCGTAATACCCATAGAAACCTAAATATAAGCTTCGTTCGATGTCCCAAATTCTAGGGCGCCCTGACTAGTGTCAGTGTATTTTCGTGGTGTTCAAAAAACAACTGTAATTGTTTGAAAACTTAAGCTAGTAGGCTGTGACTGGGTTCAAAAAATCGATTTTTTGTTTTTTCTATTTTTCGGGAGAAAGAAGATCTTAAAAATACATTATACGCTAAAATGTTCAAACCGACATTTTTCGAATTTTCAAAGTTATAGCCAGAAGAAGAAAGCAGTGTGTATGAAAGTGTGTTTACGCGCTAGCGGCAGCTGCTCTGACCGTTCCCTCTTTTATTGTCCTTCAGTTCTTTATTATTGTAGGATACGCAGATATTGTAGGATACCCTAGCCGCTGAAAATGATAACTTTAAGGAAACGGAAGGATTGCTCTATGCACCAGGCATAGCTGATCAATGTAAGTACTATTATCAAAACTTTAAACGCGTTTTTCTCGAAACCAAGTTTTTGGAATTTCGGGGAAGCACTGACTAAAAACTATTTAACCGATTAGTTATTCTAGACACACATAGCTAAATGCCTAACCTCTAAAACATTCAATTTTTTGATAATAAATTAATTTTTTTAAACAATTTATCAACGAAAAACATTGGATTTTGAGAACTTTTTCTTCACAAGTCCGCCATTTTTTTATTTTATTTTATTAATATACATATTTTATTAATATACATATTATTGGTTAGGATTAGGCATTTAGAATAAAGTCTAGAGAAAAATAACCTCTTGATTTTTTTATTTTAGATGTCTATTGATTGCTGTGTGCTTCCCCAAATAACACACCTTTTTTGCGAGGACTCCACTTTTACATAAAAAATTATAAACAAATTTATGTAAAATGAAGTCAAAACAATTTTTTTTGTATACTTTAAAGTTCCAATAACAACTTGTAAAAATTACAAAAAAATCGCATTTTATTTTCTTGTTAAAAAAATTCACGAAAAAACGTCGAAATTTCAGCCGTCACAGTGGACTACTACCTTAAAGTAGGGTTACACACTATCATTTTTGAAAATATATTTCTATACTGTCATTTCCCATCATTTCATTCTAGGCTATACACTATAATTCCAGGAATGACATTTCTTCAAAAATATTCTCAAGTTTTTTGTTCATTGTTGAGTTTTTGGTGTTTTTTTTTTCTTTAATATTAATGATAAAGAAATTGCTTATGCGTGTCCTAAAGAATGCTGTGACGTCTATCACAATTAAAAAATTCCTCCAAAAGTTTTTTTTGGATCAGTAGGAGCCACTATTTTCAAAATATTGCTACCGCAACACGTGCAAACTCGACTGAAAAATGCTGAATGATGAGATTAGCCTACACATTATCATTTAAATGCGTCAGTTTCCGTCATTCTTGTAAAATCCACGAAAAAGTTCAACCCTCATCATTCTCGCCATGACTTCAATTGAAATTTTAATTCCAAGCTACACACTGTCATTTTGTCATCACTCCAGCAAGAATGTCACTTCAAAAATGATAGTGTGTAGTCTACTTTAACGTAAATCAAATTTTATTAATTTTCGTATATTTTTGTACTTATTTAGTTCATTGTTTTATCAACCAATCAATATTAAAAACACACAGAGCAAAACCAACGCAATGAACAATGACAAATCAGCTGATTTCATGTTTTGACAGCCCTTTTCCATTGCACTGACGATATACCCAGGGAAAATCCAGTGCGAAACCAGTGTCGACATCAAACGCAGGTCAGCATTTGCTATGCGTTTCCAGTGTAGATAGAATTGTGCGCCCTAGTGCGGACATCGAACAAAGCTATTGATAGAGTACGTGAGATACATACATATATGAAGACGCCAATTAGGTAATCAATTAAAATGTTATGTTCCTTAGACGACGTTTAGTGAGTATCGTTTGACTCAAATTTGCAGGTAAAAGACAAACATTATTTGTTTTTGCATTGCAATGTTACATTGTAACGAGCATAAAGTATTTTTCGCATTCAATTATTTATTTTAAATGTCATACTCGTACGGACATTTTTAAGAGTAAAATATTTAATTGGTACGTTAATGTGACATGTGTGTTTGCTCCTTAATTACATTATTGCATGTTCACTTGGTGACAAATTAGAAGGGGAATAGTCTTAGATTATTATAGAAAAAATCACTAGATGGCGTGGCGACTGTATTTTAAAATACATACACGACACTTTATTGTTATTTTTGTAATAAATCTACAAACATACAGTTAATCTATTTATACAAACGAATACGAACAATTGTCAAATGTTTTAAACAAAAATAAGAGGCTGAGCATTCACTACGAATTCAACGAATATAAAAATTCAACAGAAATATATGTATGTACATACATATGTCTTAAACATCCAATTACAATATTATAACTTTTCTAAAATATCACTATCAAGGGTAATATATCTACCCTTTGCAATTCTCTATGAATAAAATCAAAATCAATTGCCAATCTAACTACTCTGGGGAACTTCGCCTCAATAGTAACATTCAACTAATTTATTCCCCTGTGAGTTTCTTGTCTTTACAATCTTGGAATTACATTTCTTTAATACACATCAACAATATGGAAAATTGCAGTAACCCAAAGCATTGAATGACATTTGTATTAAGAGAATAAATTCAAATCATGACAGTTATACACGAAATGGCAATTTACGCTTTAATTGTCAAAGTGTTTCATTCCAATCCGTTTCAGCCTGTCATTTGTCCAAAGGTTTTTTTGCAAAAACCCTCTTGCATACAAACCTTATAATTACACATACATACACACATATGGTATATGTATAATTTTCCACTTCGTTGCGATTTAATTGCGAGTAAAAGATGTCAAATTTGTGAACACGTATAATGACACTCCTACCACCTACCCGCACGGTCTAAAGCTGGGCAGTGTCATGTTCCAGCCGTGTTATTCCATTTTGTGCGGCTCAATTGCTTACGCCTCATAAACCATGTAAATATCACTTAATTTAAAAGTTGCATGGAATGTTTTTCATTTTCCAAACACGCGTTCATTAAGACGCAACAAGCGCGGTAGGTTGCTTGTTTGGCACTGCATTCGATGAAATCTTGTTGCAATAATAATGCACGAAGCAACGATGTGTTGTAGTCGTATATTGACAAGAAGAATGAACCCACATCGCGTTTGTTCGTGTGCTGTTAGAATTGTTCAAAGAAAAGTTTTTTTTTTTTATAATTAATAAATTAATCTCACATGCGTTTCTAATTGATAGAACGGCGCACAGTATCACGCTGGCTGACGATGGATGTTTGTGGGTGAAGCGTGGCAAAATGGAATTTCGGGTCATTAAAGTCAACCCACCAGATGCTCTGGGGTTATATTATTTCATCTAATTGGATTATGAGCGACCGATTTTATATAAATGGTTGCGCAACAATATACATACGTACGATTAAATGTGGCCGATTGTAGGTGGGTGTGATACAATTTTAATTGTCACTTATTAGATGTGTTTTGGGGGAGAAATGTATTCAAAATACCTGCGTTTAGTTTGTAACTGACAGTTCCATCATAAGCTTCAACTGTCAAACTCTAAGTAAATTCCTAAATATAGGAGGTATGCAATATTTTTGTGGGTTTATTATGTGAGCCTAACGTCAAACTGCAAAACGAAATATATCCACGTTCAAGTGATAAAATTCCCACATTCATTTTTCAATGACCGCTAAAACACAAAATAATAAAAACAAGCACACAAACACAACCATGACAGACAAAAAAAAAGTCAAAACTCTCACGCCCACTCTTTTAAATCAATGATTTCATTCATGCGGTGTGACCTTAAAAGTATATTACCATATATCATCTGTCAAAATAGTTTTTTTTTATTGACCTCTACAAAAGTCACCCACAAAAAATATGAATTTCAATCGGAATCATGAAAGAAAAAAAAAACTCCGATTACCGTAAAATTCTTCGAATACAATACGTCAAACTGTGTGCACTGTGATCGGTCATAAATTCTCGCCATATATATTCGTCGTGTGGAATCGAATAACTGACAGAGACGGCCGACAAACAATATTTGAGATTCCCATTGTTCTTGCATCCATGATGATGATGCAAGTCTGATGCAGTCTGGTTGGCTGTTCTGTTCAGCTGTTCAGCATCAACACTCAACGGTAACAGTGAGAGTAGCGTGACATCTTTTGGACATCTGTCTGAGTTTTCGTAAAACTGATCCATAACAGTGTCAAAGAATATGGAGCAACAAGCTCGGCTGTTTCTGTACTCCGTCGGAAGTCACGTTTTTGTTTTGTTTTTTTCTTTTTTGAATCGAGTTGATAGGTTGCTATACAATGTTTGCAAATGTCAATAGCTGTGTGTCGATTTGGCACGAAACAATCACTTGTCTTTGGACAGAACAAAATTAATGGCGATGGCGAGGACGAGGACCACGACAACGACATCGATGATTGTCAGTAGCATGAAATTGGGATTCCAAAGTCTGGTGATGCGTGTGTTCCGTGAATGTGACTGAATTTACTTTACTGGCAGTTGTTCCAGTTTCAATTCAAGTACAATCCGATGTTTTTGATGGTAATCAATTGCTGGAGTTGGAGTTGGAATTTGAATTTTTGCTTACATTATTAGCAAACGTTTTTGAATGGAATTTAATTGGTCGCGAGTCGGAGTTGTTGTTTGAATGACATAATGTTGAGTATGTTTTTTTGACTACCTGTTTATAGGAAACTAGTGGACCAAGGTGTTTTGGAATTCAATTTTAACAAAAACCAGGCTGTCATTTTTAACACGTCTAATCCATTCATCACTTAATTTATATTTTTGTCTACTCCACTCCATTAATATGCCGTCCAACTTTTTTATGTTCGACAAACTGTCAATGAAGTCCCATCGCCATTCGGATTTTGCTAAATGTGTCAATTACTTGATCTGAATTCAAAATTTGATCACAATTATCGGCAACGAAGTAAACTCGATCCCATTGACATTCCACCGCAGGTTTTTCGCTATTGCATTCAAAGCCAATATCTTCAATTTAAAATTCCAGCGCAGTATGAGTTTAGTTCCAAATGAAACACACAACGAACATAACAATTTCCACACCTACATCATCCACTAACGCCAAACCAAACAGTCGCTTTTAGCCCGAAGTATTTAACTAATCGTTTAGCGAAGTAAACTGAAAACAAATTAGGCAGAGAAGAAAAAAACCCGCACGCTAATGAAATAAGCCAACGAGCATATCTAAGCCCAGAGCTCCAGACACACATGTCCTCTGTTCGAGCTCATATGGGCCAAGTGCTAAAGTTCGCTTAAAAAACATAGAAAAATGAGAAAAAAACAACAAGACAGCCTCTTAATTCATATCCAAGTCACTATGTTGTGGTTTCATAGTTTTTTTTAGCTCGTGTCCAGAATAAAACGAAGAAAATTAATCGTTTCTTCGATCCCCAACACCGGTTCCATTATGCAAAACTAATTCCATTGCCACTTATGGCTAAAAGCGTTAACCTACTGGAAGGGGCGGACGCGGCGCAGGGCACATACATCGGGGGCCAAAGAAGGCCTCTTCTCGTGGCCGCCTCAATGGTACGAGTAGATGACCAGAGATCGGCTTAAAAATTTTCCGCGCACGATTCAGGGCGTCGGTCGTCGCCAAGTAAGTTACATTCGCTTGCGAGGTAAGGTCTTGCATGCGATATGAGTCACCTGGGAGGGGGAGTACCTTGAGGCGCGCACTACAGGACACTTTACAAAGCGGGCGATTTAAATGTAAATTCGCAACAGATTTATCTGCACACGAATTTTCGAATCCGAAAGTTTCAAATGGGTAATTGCTTTGCTTGCCGCCACCGCAATGGACACTTTTTGACCGTTTTTCTTACACCAATTGTGAGGGCTGGTTATCTGGTGTTGTTTGGTTGACTCTGTTGTCTTTGTATTGTTTTGTAATTTGCGACGTGAATTGAATTTGATTTGGATAAATTGGAGAGAAACGGTTTTTTGTAATTTTTTGGGGGAGGCGATTAAGCCATTATACATTTGATATGAAAGGTGTGTGGGACCCATTATGGTTTCTTGGAATTCAGGTGTTAAACATTTGGTTATTCACTTTGCGTGATCAATACACATACATACGTATGTATTTCTTTTCACTTTTAAAAAAATACCATCACGTGGCTGATGTTAGAACTTAAACGGTTTCTATTACCGAAAATGTGGCATTTACAATAGGTCTGTTTGGTAACTTTGTATTTCGTGAGAATTCTGGAAAATCCTGTTTGGTAACCCAAAGATTCGTAACAGTTCGTAAAAGTAAGAGCCAAACGAGAGTGTCAAAAAATTCCCCTCGACTGAGACTGAGAGCCTTGCAAATTCTTACACCAACTTTTCTTTGTGTGATGTGGCTCACCGCTGTCAAATCGGCCATCTGACGTTGTGTAAATTGTCATAATCTTCATTGTTAAGTGGAAAACAATAACAAATTTACAGGTTTTACATAAATGTACTCCATCGCGTTTGATTACTTTCTTACGAATTTTCTACTTACAGCGAGTTTTTTCCCCACTTTTCAAATTGTTTATTATTTGACAGCGTTGGCCCACTTGACCCAGAAAAGTTACCAAACAGACGTAATATGACAGAAAAAGTTGATACCTAAACCCAATGGTTTTTGTCACCCAATTCACTCGCTTTCAATAGGTCTGTTCTCTTACTTTCTGCACCAAAAATAGCAAATTATCAAATTTCAAGGCGTGAGGGTAAAATTACCTCAAGGTTAGCCAAAATTACGAAAAAATAAAGATGCCTTCCTTGCAACAAACGAAATGTCATGAACACATGTGAAGCAAAAGTAAACAGAGTGGTGGATAATTAGATTTTACAGCAGAGTCCACTCTTGATGATATCCCAGAATCAATGCAGTATGGAGAAAGCTCTAAAGGAAATGCTGTAAGAGATGCAATGTATTGCGAAATGCAAATTTCAACATTGAGAACATTCAAACATTCTTTCTATTATGATTCACTTTTTGCATTAAAATAAAAAAATAAAAATAATCCAAAACAAAAGAAAAAGCTGACTTTGACAGAAGTTCACTCTGCTCACTGACAAAAATATGTTTGGCAAGAATTCGTAACATTTTTCAGTGAGATTTTTAATCTCTCGTTGCCTCTCTTTTGGTCGTCGTGGCCGTGGTGGTTAGTGCGTAGGACTACTACGTATGCTGTTCGGGTTCAATCCCAATCCGGGTCCAACACCTAAAAAAAGATTTTCACGGTTGCCACCTCTTTCGAATGTCTGACAAGCAATCAAAAACTATCATTTGTCAATGAGCTTTTCAATTCGCCGTTCGGAGTCGGCAAAAAATTGTAGGTCCCTTCCATTCGTGCAAAAAATATAAAGCCCCATTTAGATGATCAGTTCAATTTCAGTTTCAGTTTCAAATGAGCTATCAGTTGAGCTTTCAGTTAAATTGCTGTGTAAATGCTGAATACCGAACTGAAGTCTAAATGCACTACTTCTTTTAAGTCAAATGTCAACTGAACTGACAACTGAAACTGAAACTGATCATCTAAATGGGGTTTAACACGCATACACAAATGGTTGCGAGAAGCAGGCCCAGGTTCACCCCGAGCTGTAGCGCCACATTAAATCGTACGTACAAATCGTACGAATTCATAACAATTTTCAAGTAAAGGAACAAAGCTAATGTAGCACACAATAGGCCTGCCTCCCGTACTTTCTGCACCGAAATTCACAGATTCTCGAATTTCAAGAGAGAGAGAGAGGAGTAAGAGAGAGGTATAAGTGTGCAATAGTACAGAAACGCATTGAACAACAAAAAATGGGAAATGTATGACATTTGACAGATTTGACAGTTTTCATAAAGTTGCCCAAAGAAATTTCTTGGGCTGAAACTCGCAGCATGGGGAAATTTCTTAGTCTCTTGTTAGCTCTCTCTTCTATGAAAAACTACGAAAAATCTTCGCACGGGATACGGGAACAGAATTTGATTAGTTTTCGTAGTTTTTCGCAGTTCTGGACAGGCACGGGAACAGACCTAATGAAAGAATAACGAGACATATCGGCGCAATGGTACGAAACTCATGTGTTCAGGTCCAGGAATCGTTCGGTTTCATTGCTTACAGTACTCCTTCTCCTGATGATTCTTATTCACCTTTTTCGTGTGATCAATTTCTTTAGCAATATGACTATCCTACTGACAGTGTAATGCCTTGGTAACACTTGCCATTGAGCATGACTGCATTAAAGAAAAAAAATGTCCAATGCCCGATGACACTTGACACCACACGAAACTGTCATTCTGGCTGAATGGAAATGTCATTCATCTATCAATTGCGAGTGGACAGTGACAAGTTGTCTACATATTTTGACCTAAAATTTTGGAATCGGAAACAATAAATTGTTTTGTAGATTTATTTGGAATAAACTAACCCAGTCAAGCGAATTCCACTCATAACTTTACAAAGTGAAGCCAATTATTATTTTTTACAACATTATATTCACGCAAAGACAGTTAACCATCTACACAGTGAGTGATGACATTTCCGGCTTTATTTAGAAAAATAAAACAAAATGTATTCTTTTCTTTTGCCAAAAAAGAAATCATTAATGCAAATCAGGTAGCCAACTTCAAAATCTGATTAAAAATTCCAAAAAAAAAAAAAGCTAATAAAACTCCTTCGCCTTTGTTTCTCAATTCCTTTCCGCCAAATGAACATTGCTGCCTCTTTGTTTTATTATCTTCTACTTAACTAAATTTAGATTAAGTTACTATGGAATACCAAACATAAGCGGCGCGGCCATTTTCGAAATGAAACCCCAAAACCGAGAGTTTATTCACGTTTCTTGTATTTTTGCTCGTAAAATTGTTAAAATTTATTGTAAATAAATCCACTTAAGCGCTAAACCGCTTTACAGATTTCCAGCACTTATTAATGGCTTTTGTGAGCCATTCCACCTGTTTTTTTTTCCAGACACTTACTGGCTTATTAGTGAAAATACTTAATTTGGTTTCTGTCAAACAGATGTCGCTCTGACTGTATACTGTACATTTGCAGTTAGAGTGTGTTTCTTGCTTTCCTGCATTGCCAATTATAATTAGCAGTTGCAGGCAGTTGCAAATACTCGTACATATATTTATGTACTTTTAAGTAGGAAAGTAGCCCGAGAGATTGGGCTGAGACTTAAATGTTTGTGTGGCTATTCAATCGCCAAAGAGGGAAGTAATTGACCGATTAATGAGCTAACGAAAACCAACCGTCACGCAGTTGCCCTGAAGTTAAGCTGTTAGTGGTGATACATATCTACATATGTATCTTTTCGGGGTGTACAAACTGCACATACACACGGTTTGGGTAATTTGTATGATTTTTATTTATGCAACACGTCCAGGCAAAATACATACATATGCAAAATAATTGCAAAATGCCCATAAGCAGGGTAGAGAAAGCAGCGCAACGCATATAGCGGTTTACTGGATTGAATTTTAGGCCAAGTGGTGGTGGCTTGGCGTGGTAATCAATCTGACTGTGGAACTCTTGGGATTTATTTGGAAATAACAATGGAATTCTAGCAGGCGGTATAATGAGATGCGTTATATGTAATTCGATTCAATGTGGACTATTGGCGGTAGTAGATTTGAATATGTTCACCGTTTGTGTTTGATTAAACATGCGATGGGAGAACAGGAAGCAGACAGAGTACATTTGTCCATCGATTTGGGTAGAATAATTTACATGCTATTTTTATATCGTTCCAGATGACAATATCGCAAATACCAGATTGTTCCAAATAAGGGGCCGATCTTGCCAGATGAATTTTATTTATGTTAGCCCCCAAAACAATGGATTACAGTCATCGAAATAGATTCTCAAAATAGAATTCAAAGCTGAAAAAATGTCTCATAAGTGACATTTGTGTACGGTATTGTTTAGCAAATTATCATGAAAATATTAAAACCATAGCAACACTTTCAGATTATCTAAATTTAAGTCTAAAATCAGTCTTCAGTTCGCTGAACTCACAGAACACTTGCTATCTTGCCATCCCAGCAAGTTAGTTGTTATCACACTAATTGTCTGTCTGTTACCTTTTCACGACTAAACCGCTCAACCAATCATAATGTAATTTGGCATAGAGATAGTCTGGAATCTGAGGAGGGACATAGGCAAAAAAAAACTGCCCGCTAGCTGGCGCTGGAGTCAAGATATTGACATATTCGATATTTATTGACCAAAATGACTCATTTTTACAACATACATATATCTTGGTTTAGTGCCAAAAGAGAATGTTTCTTTCATGTTGAATGGTAAAGAGTTTTATCAAATTCTCAACTGCAAGACGGAAAAGGTAGGGTCTAATTAAAGACTTTTTGCACCGGATATTTACCTGTGGTGAAAAGTGAAGTATGTATGGACCTGGACGACCAACTTAAACACATCCACAATTCCTCTCTTCACCAAGAAAAGTTTATGGTGACAGTCTGATGGACTTTTCATTTCATCATGCTAATACCCCATACCTCATCTGTAACAATACGGAAACTCTAATATTTGGGATTCGAAATTCTTCCCCATCCACGGTGTCCTATGTTTTAGTCAGTCAGAAGTCATTTAGCCACCAGAAAGTCTTTCGATTCCAAGCAAAAGGCCATAAAAAATCCTTTGAAGATATCATTGCGTTAACAATTCAGAAATTCTAGAAAAATTAAAACTTGACGTTTGACGTCGGAAGAGCCCAGTGAATGCCAACGCCTTATATTTTGATTAAAGAGAAATTTATAAAAAAGAATTATTGGCTTTTAAATGTCAAACATTTCATGTTGTACAACCAAATACAAGTAGACAAATTATGCTGGTGTGATTCAACAAGGTTTGTCGGATTTGCCGGCTACCCAGAACCACATTACTAGAGCTATGTTTTTCCTAATAAGTAACGCGACTCTTTTAGTACACGGGCGAAGCCGGCAAGACAGCTAGTAATATATAAATTCCGCATGCAATTTATCCTACTTCATGCAAGAACACCAACAAGTCTAGGAACTGTAAAATATCGCTGCTTTAGAGGATGGTGTTAATTTTTTTGGAGTGGAAAGTATCTAAACATAATTGAGGAGCTGACGTTATATCCTGAAAACTACGGCCTTATTGGACTATACTTTTTCAAAAACGAGTCTATTCAGCGCGCGTTGCAGAAAGCTTTGCATGGAATTGATCTGAAACAGAAGTGGTTTCAGCAGGATGGTGCCACATACCATGCTGATCAGATTATCTCCAGAAACGGGCTTGTTTGGCCCTCAGTCAAGATCGTGTGATTAAACGCATCTGGACTATATTTTTTTAGTAAAATGTGAAATCTTAGGCGTATTTACCCATTTAGGTAATAGACTACCGAGATTATTCACCTAACAGTCTCATTTTTTTTTCAAAGCTTTCACGACAGTTTTTGACTAAGCGAACGTATGTACAGTTCAGTGTAAAATATTAATACCAGTAGGATAATTTTATAAAATATTGACTTTCAACTTCAACATAATTTTAATTCTCTTTCAAACTTAAAAAAGTAATTAGATTGTAGGCTTATATTCGGCTGCATTGATTTAAATAGTGTTTTCAAATTAAGTACAAAAACTTTATCTGAAAAAAATAAGAACTACAGTAAACAATTATCCTACTGGTATTAATTTTATACATAGGACTGTATGTACGTACATAGGTAAGTAAGAACGTCTTAGATGAACATTTAACATGACTTTAAAGTAACATGGCCTCTTGACGACCTCAACTTTGATTATATTTGTCTTAAAAGTGACAAAACACAAATGCTCCATCCACCGTTACCAATAGCGTTGTAGCATCTAAATTTGTATTAATCCAGAGAAGACGACAGCAGCTTTCAAGGCCGAGTACATAGACAATCTAATTAAAACGCATGCACACCTCTGCCTTAGACCAAATGCCTATTGCCTACTACATGGCGCCGACATGACAGTTTTAATTTTGCTAAGGTTATCATGACTTCCACCTGTCACAGACTCACTATGTTTGCGCTATGCCCACACAACACCGGAAGTCACATATGCGGCTGAGTTAGTGAATTGGCAAGATCAAGTTCTACCTATCCCAGTTTATGTTAATGTGAAAAACTGGCGAAACTAATAAATATAATAAACAATGAGAGAAAAAAAAAACGTAAAAGTTTTCCAATAACCAGATGTCGATATTCCATAAGACACACATCTTCTTGGTGAATCTATGTTTGTATAGCGAAACCCCGTTGCCACACTCAGCAACGCATGGGAACATTAAAACTATAAATAAAAATGTTAAAAATAAAAATCCAATAGAAAGGCATCGGATCCGATCTGTGCCGATCGCCGCGATTGATCAGATACGACGACCCCCTAGTCACCAGTTCGCAATGTATCAAGAATAATTAATCCAATAATTAAAGAAACGAAAACACAAAAAAAAACTCCAGATCGCAGCTGTGCCACACCATACTTTTCGCTACTCCATTAAACAAAATCGAAAATAAGAAAAACTAGTTTAGATTCAAAGATACTTAACTCATAGCACCAACAAGAAAACGATCACTGGGAGGAACCGTATCCATGAGATACTTTTACTTTTTTTTCACTGCACTTACAACACCCATGTGCGCGCAGATACATACGAGTAGATGCGATTACTCGTACTCGTACCTTGTAATGTTGGGTTTATAGGTAAATACATACAAACATATTTCAAAATCAATATAGCAACAAATTTCAACTTACTTTTCGATATAATCGCTGTCGACTTCTTTCTTAATCTTTTCCTCATTTGAACTCGAACTGACGATAGTTGTTGTATCTGCAAATGAAAGATATGAAAATAGTGAGTATCTAGAGGTAAATTGAAAAAGAAAAAAAAATACAAGCAATTAAAATGAAAACAACACGCAATAAAATCGACACCACCAAATGAGTTCATAGACACTTTCTGCCAGCAGAGATTACAGATTTTACAACTTTTGATTAAACAAACGCATTTGAGATAATGTATACATACGTAAGCGCACGCGTTTTTTTTTTTAAATCAAAAAGTTAGAGAGAGAGAGTGCTCGTAAAATCTCTAATTGGTGGTTAAGTAAATTCAAAGTTATAGCAGTCAACAACACTATCCAAATCCAATCTCAATCCATATGTTCGTATTCGAATGGTGGTAAAATATAATTAAAATAATTCAACGATCAAATGATTTGGCCAGTCGCGTTAAGTCGCGTGCTGTAAGGAACACTAATTTCTTTTTTTTTATGTACCTAATTATTAGTGAATTATTCCTCACCGCATTTGCATTTGTTTAACAAACCAAACAAATACGTAACGACAATATTCGAATAAATAAAAAAAATAAATACGTAGATGTTAGTTTTTTTTTATGTTTTTAAAGACTGGGGCGGATGTTTTAAGAACCAGAGATGCAGGTAGAATATTAGATTCTTTTTTCTCTAAAATTTGCAACTGAATAAAAGAGATCTGCGGCAAAATTTATTTAAATTGGTTAAAGGTCGTTTAATTAAAAGAGAACAGAAAATAACAAAAGGTAGTAGACTTGACAAATGACTGTCAGGCACAAAACGTAAAATTGATGTACACAAACCGGTATTTTAAAATTACTTTAGAACAAAATTCTAGCGATAATTAGATTGCATAAGATAACTCGAACAGAACCGGTATATGAGTGTTTGTTTTCAAATTCTGTTTGGGTTAAGTCAAAATGTCAAACGAGAGAAAGAGCTTTTGGTGCGCTATTCCTAGAATTGCCACAAGTCTTTCAACAATACGAACACGAGTCCTAAAGACATATTTAAGCATTTATCGATATTCGGAGATCAAGGAGAATTTGAGGATTTAACCCTTGGTAGATATAATGTACCACCAGAAGAACATCCCTAACAACCACAATTTTCCAACATTGGAGTAACGGTATCTTAAGGTATTTCCAGCTTTTTGATGTCAGTTATTGTGCTAAACCGTTTATTTTGAAAGTTATTATTACATATGTGTAAATTGCTAGTTTTTTTTTTAAATATTTTTAAAAATGTTGAGCTAACATATGATTTTTTCTATCTAATTTGTTCTCTGATAAATCACTAAGCTTATCAGGTATTTGGTCATTGTTTACATTTTATTCAACAAGTTCGTTTTGAAAAGCAAACGTGCAAAGAAGTTTTTATTTATTGTACTTAGTTATCCTAACGTCTAACGTCCTAACGTCTAACAACATGTATGAATTAATGAAAAAAAGAGATTAGATGCGTTAAGTGTGTTTCCGTACTAAATTTCAAATACATATATGCAAGTAAAATTCGAGTAAAGTTTGGATTATACAAGTTCGACCTACAAAATTCTCCAAATAACCAAAGTAAAGAGAGAGTAAAGACATTTATCATGCGACTTATACGAAAATATTTTAATTTTTGCAAAAGTGAAACTTTTAGTGGCTCATAGAGCAGTAGTAAGTCCAAAATCCAATGAAACACGACAGGTAAGTGTACAGATTAACCTGGTTCTTGCCGTAGCTAATAGTTGGGCAAATTTCTAGGAGTAACCATTGCACACTTTTAGGAGTTAACACCATCATGCCAAAGATGCTTACACACCAATTTAGGGAATTGGGTCGTCCCTTTTTATTGTTAAGTACCGAATTTTCAATCAGTTTCATGGTCAATACGGACACCCACCCCTATATTTTTTTTTTTAATTCAAATTGCCGAAAATTGGGTCGGGGAAAATTATATCAATCACCCCTATCGTGGAATCCGCCGGATCGGTGATTCCCTTCACTTGTTCGATTCGATTGCTCGTAGAATCCGTCGGCGAAGTTTCCTTACCGACGTGAATGTCGAAAAGGAAGTGTCTCTGTTAAGCAGAATTTATGACAGCAAAGTGAATTTGTGTTTTGGAATTGTATTTTGGTGTTTGCAATAAGAAAAATAATTATAAATAAAATGGATATCATTGTTTTATTTCTGGATTCGTCAGATGAAGAACAAAAATTATCATCAGAAAAAAAAAACACGCACAAGCGTAAGACGAGCAGTAAGACAATGGAACTACCAGATAAGACGTGTTTTCAAATGCACTTGTTCTTTTAAATTTATTTAAAAACTGTTTAATCTTCCAGGTGTATTAACAATGTTCAACAAAATAAATCGACTTTTTCATAATATGGAGCAAACTCGGCAGTCATTTTTCAAATTCTCCCAAAGTGAAATTAGCGGCTTGACCACTATGATTTGTTCTAAGGGAAATCACCAACATGGTTTTGGAAAATATTCATATTTACTGTGTTAAAGCACTAAATTGATCAGTATATTAGTCTTTTTATTCCTGCAAAATAAATTTTGTGTTAAATGTGTTTATTTAAATAATCAAGTTATCCAGTAAACTAAATAAACAAGATGAGATCCGCAATGTTTGAGCTGCGAGTGAGAAATGTCAGATTCTCTATGAACAAATTCGATTCGAACGTTTTCTACGATGCCGTGAAACTCATTCACATTACCGACAAGGGAAAGATTCACTTCGATACCGATCATCAAATTGCAGTGAATCTTCCCCCCCGGCGGATTCCACGATAGGAATGAATATCTTCCTCTTTTCACAAACTCTTCGTCCTTTGTCCACGATAGCAGCTAAGAAGTTTCACTTATATCGCACATGCATGCACTCTTTTATGAAATCGTTTCTCGCTCCATTTAGCATAATTGTACCAAGGATTCGAAAATCGAGAAGATGTAATTTATGTCTACAAAAATTTACATACAAGTATTAATTAGTGTTTTTGAACGATTTTATTCTACTTCCACTACCTTACCTACATAAATTGATTTCGTTTTGAAATTGAAACCACAATTCGGTCGAATTTTTAATAAAGGAAACAGACCTAAGGCTATTTTCTCATCAAACAAAATGCCCAATACTGACAGCAGCACTTACAAATTACATGGCTTTAATAGAAATGAGTCTGAATTTGACACTTCGTTAAATGGAAAGCCATTGAAAAAAATAATCGTTCTTCACGCAATCATTTTCACACGTAATTTGATTTGCAAAAGAAATCAAAAACAATTTACCGACATAATTAAAAGCAAATAAAAGCTTCTTCCGCCCGCCCTGAATCTCAAAACCGCTTTCGAAAATCCCTTTACACAATATTATGTACAAATAAGAAATCAAATTGCGATTTATTTACTTTTTCCGTTCACAAACAACATTTCCTTTGCAAATACGAACCGAACATTGTTCGAGTATTAGAAATGATCCGCAATTGGCGTGTATAAGTGCGTCCAAATCTCTTTATGAATAGGCCAAGTAGCAAAAGCAATCACTGACAGGTCGTGCCATAACATCGAATGTTGGTGAGGGCGAAGCGGCGACACAAAAAAGCAAAAGTAATGCCCGGAGTCTAAATGGGTGACATAATTTTCTTTCTTTTTCCGTCTCCTCTGGGTCTTATATTTCCTCGCGGAAATTTCGCAGAGAAAGCGAAAGGAAATGCATTGTATTTACTTACTTACTTAGTTGGCGCTACAGCTCGAGGTGAACCTGGGCCTGCTTCTCGCAACCATTTGTGTGTGCGTGTTATATTTTGCACGAATGGAAGGGACCTACAGTTTTTTGCCGACTCCGAACGGCGAGTTGAGAAGCTCAATCGTGACAAATGATACTCTTTGATGCTTGTCAGACATTCGAAAGAGGTGGGCACTGTGAAAAACTTTTAGGTGTTTGCGGCGGGATTCGAACCCAAGACCGCTGGCTCAGTAGTCCGACGCACTAACCACTTGCGCTACGGTGCCCACTGAATGCATTGTATTTGGTGTTTTGTTTCTGGAACACAAATCAATTGGGTCGGCGAGGGGCTGTTCGCTGACTACGCCACTTTTGTCAATTTCCGAGAAGCTTTTCGGGTGACTGTTTTTCCTGTTTCCCGCCTATAATCGGATTTAGATTTCAGTATTCCTTTCGTACATACTATGCCTATGTAAGTACATTTTTTTTCAAGGGTCATTAGCGAGAAGACTCAGCACAATGATGAGCTTATAATTGCAGGAAGTTTGAAAACTTCAAATTGCCTCACTTGAAGTTTTGTCTTCTACACTACAACGCATCATCTGTCAGTCGCATGTCATTATGACAGCAACGCACTCTTGTGTCACTTGTGTCACTCAAGTGGAAGATATTTCAATGTTGAATAATTATTGTAATTATCGATTGGAATTTATTGTACGGTGTGAGATTGAAGTCACGCGGAGTCGTCTAACTCAATGCAGCTGGTGTGGAGTCGCTATTGCGGCTTTGTCTAGTGAATTGCATTCCATGCGATTAAATGATCAACAAAACACCGCGAGCGCGCACACACAGGAAGTTGCAATTGAAATTCTTCAACTCGGGAATATTTTCTTTTTTCTGTTCTCCCATACCGCCACACTCAATTGAATGTCAATAGAAATAAGTAATGGCGATGATGGTGGTGGTAGTACTTGTGGTTAAGAGAGTATAAAAGAAGAAAACAACGTTGACGCATAAATGGGCAATAACATTCGATGCATACATCTACATAATCGAGTATGATTTTTTGTAGGCTGTGGGATTATGAGAGATGAACGAACACTGAACTTAACTGTCGAACCTTAAAAGGAAGTGACAATTTTATTAAACGTGAAATTAAAAAAAAAAAAAAAAATTATATTTTAATTCTGGTAGGAGGAATTAACCTAAATGAATGAAGGTGGGGTACGACAGGAATGCGAGTTAAGTACTTTACTATTTATTTTATTAAAAATCAAACTGTTATGATATAATGAATTTTTTTTAACATGTTTCTTGCTATTTACAGTCAAGAAGATGGTTGCTTTGACGTTTTATAGGGTGACCAGATAACAATGATACTTTTTCCAGTTGTTTTGTTTCAGCAGCTGTCAAAGTTACCGATGACATCCCGCTCTCAAAATATTCAGTAAGGTCTGCCATTTCATCATGCATCGTTTCACACTTGCCGAAGGTGCGGAAATTATTAAAAAATTTTATCGAAATTCCGGCTCAGTTGTAAATACGCGACGAGAGAAATCTTAACTCCCATGGAACTTCGTAAAGTATCCACCGGTGAGATCCTTAACTTCATCAAAAGAATTTAGCCTCTTCTGGTCCCCCAAACTGACTTCGTAGTACAATAGATCTTTTAGGTCGCGTACACTCTTTTGGACCTTAGGCCACCAACCAGACAGAGATTGGTGCGAAATGAAGAAAACATAGCCGCCATAGCGGCCAGTATCGAAGGAGACCCAGAAATGTCGAATAGGCGCCGATCAGCTGAATTGGGCATCGCCAGAGAGTCAACCCGGCTTATTTTGCCGCGATCATGCGACTTGACACCACTCGATTATTTTCTCTGGGTCTACGTCAAGTTGTAATTCTGCGCTCACAAGCCAAACACTTTGGACGAACTCGAGGCCAACATTCGAGACGCTATTGGCGGGATAATGCCGTACATATTGGACCGAGGCATCAAAAATTGGACCGACCGCTTGAAGCACTGCCAGCGAACGTGAGGCGCCCATTTAAATTTAAATGATGTTATATTCCATGGCAAGAATGTATTTTTTTTCCTATCATTCTAATTCGGCTACCAATTAGAAAGTTATAGTGTTTGTTTTAAAGTTGTCATCGGTAAGGATAAGTTAAGGGTAGAAGTAGCGGCCGACATCGGCTCACTTAGACCAATATACCCAGGTCTATTATGATTACCATGCATCAGCTCATCGAAACATTTGGGGCTTTGGAAGATGCGTAGGAATACCGGAAATCAACACAAGTAAGTATATATATGAGATGAATCTATTACAACAGAATAGAGCACCCTAAGCTAGGGAAAAAGAGCTGGACATCTACAAAGAACATAGAGATTGCCAATGTCCTCCTAGCCAAACAGTCAGCTACTGCAGAAAACATTGGAAATAATGTCACCATATACCAGAATAATCTGTCAGAAATCGTGACCAGGGAGTTTGGATTAAGTTGTTCAGTGTGTTAGTTCCGAGTAGAGGTGAACATTTTTAGTGGCGGCTTTTCCATCGATCTTATCAGAAAGGTAAGTTTTCATTGTCTTAAGGCATTTAGAAATCTTTTAAGGTGGAGAGTCTATGCCGCAAACGGACAACCGGTTAAATATTTCCCGGTGCCATCATAGACAAAATACCGCCTACAGATAGTCAAACGATTCACTGCGTATGAAATTAAATTGAAATATGTATGTACAAAAATCAAAGCAATAATTACCCTAATTCCGCTTCTAATTGCGCTCATATCTCATTTTACAAACCGCAGCACATGTGTAAAATGCTGACAGAGAGTACCTCTTAAATCGCCACTTCAGCAACAATTTGTTTGGTGTACAAGGTCAAGAATAGCCTGTCACTTTTGTACTCAAAACACGTATCGCACTTTTAACGCACTCCATTAATATTGGTACACGAAATGTTTTTCAAAAAGAAACACAAAACCACAATGAAGTGCATAAATCACAACAACTTCCTCGATATATACTCGTACCTAACCACACTGACCTCGAAACTGGACCGGAGTACAGTGGTTTTACCTCCTCCACCGCCATCAACAACATTACACCAGTTCTATACCGCAATTCAATTAAACTGGGTTGCCCCACCAATTATAAACTATTATCCCATGGACAACTGCTCCAGTTTGTGTGGTTCGACGAGAAAGTTTTTCATAAAACACAACTCGATCTCAGGTTGTGAGATTCAGGAGCAGAAGATTAATTGAAATCCAGAACCGACCAAGTTTATGATTAAAGGAAATAATTAATTCCGAACGGGAGGAGCGCTCAAGGAATCACCGGACCATATCCCGAAGACATGCGTGAGAACTCCATTCGAATGATTCTCACAAAGCGCAGTGCAGTTCTTCCTGAGACTTGATACGAGTACCACCAGCCTTGCAAAGGCTTCTTCCGATGCAAAAGAACGAAAGTGCTTAGCTAGCAGTAATGACAGCAATTCAGTAGAAAAAAATAAAATTATCATAACACAGCCGAGACGGTTCATGAAAATGTTGGAAGTCATGATTAGGGATCGCGATACACTTCGACTACACATGTATTGTGTTGCATGATGCATTGCTTCTCACTATGGCGGATGGTGTCTGCAAGAGGATGTTCCGTCACAGGGTGATGGAATGACGGAGAATACCTGAGAATAGATGATCAATTTCATTTGTGTTTTTGCATTTGTGGAATTCAATTGTAGGTACATGTACATGTACATTGTCTACTAATGAATTCCGAATGACTGGCAAAGGAGATTGTATGGAAGAGTGAATGCCTTAAAGCTACAACGTTTTCTCCATTACAAAAGCACTTGGGTTTATTATTGAATTTTACTTTGATATAACTGTCGATAATGAGGCTTTCGAGTGGTACTTGTATGATGGGGAATGAATGGTAGATTAGTCATGTCCTGGAGAAAACATCAAAAGGCACTGATGGGTAAGCAAATGTTGTTCTCACATATTTTTAAAACAAAATAGCACCTGATCTATCAAGCAGACAGACTGCAGTGGGTATCCAATACTGTAAAAAAAAGTAAGCTTCATACTAAAGTCAGAATTCTTAATTCACCTATTGCCCCATGATTTCTGATTTCTACACTGCGACCATAGCACATGCCATATTTAGTTTTCGTTAAAATTGAAAACAACTTTTTGGCAGCCGAAATTTTGAGCGGTATTTTCGTCAACATTAGCTAACGCCATTAGATATTATCAGAATAACGTTGTCTTTACACAAATTCAATTTTTCCCAATGTAGTAAAGGGAGAGACGCCTATATTATAAGTATAGGCAACCATCAAGATTCCTTTACGTTGATTTTAATCAATGGTTTAATTATAAGCGTAATGCTGATTTTTGTGGCATATTTCTAGGACCAACCATTCAATTTTTACTCTCGTTCATACAAATTGGGCACCGTAGCGCAAGTGGTTAGTGCGTCGGACTACTGAGCCAGCGGTCTTGGGTTCGAATCCCGCCGCAAACACCAAAAAGTTTTTCACAGTGCCCACCTCTTTCGAATGTCTGACAAGCATCAAAGAGTATCATTTGTCACGATTGAGCTTCTCAACTCGCCGTTCGGAGTCGGCAAAAAACTGCAGGTCCCTTCCATTCATGCAAAAATATAACACACACACACAAATGGTTGCGAAAAGCAGGCCCAGGTTCACCTCGAGCTGTAGCGCCAACTAAGTAAGTAAGTCATACAAATTTCCGTATACGTATCCACTTTTATTTGATTGTGATAGGGTTACGTCACTTCGGGATATGTAAACATTTGGATAGTTGAAATAAAAAAAAAAAATTAATAAATAAAAAACTGTACAACGTAATGAAGTCCTAATCATTTTGTTTCAATCTACACTTTATTGTCAATGTTTGTGATTTTATTCAGATTTTTCTGAGCAATATTTTTGGAGATAAGGTAGGGGGGCAGCAATTTTTTAACGTTTCTTGAAAAGGTGTTAAGAAAAAAGTAACACAAAAAATATTTCATACATTTTTGAATTCGTGCTTTAACTAGCTTTCATTTGACACCCCACACGATGACCTCAAAATTATTTTTTTTAACTTCCTATTTAACCCCCAAAACTAGCCCTAAAAGTTGAAATTCAGCTTTTTCGGACAAATTTCAGTCTACGTCAAATAGTCTCTGAGAAAAACGCCTGTGACAGACAGACAGACGCCGAACTGATTCCATTAGTGTTCCGTTTTTGGGTACGGAACACTAAAAACACAATCATGTAAAAGAGCGACGAGCAACGAGAAATATTAAAAGCCAGGTAAAATTGTATCCATGTGTCGATTGCTCAAAGTCTGTCTGTTCAAAAGCGTGGTCCAGATAAATGTTTAGCTAAACGAATCAGATAAAGACCAAATGATATGTATATGTACTGTACATAATGTCTTCTCCAAATTTGATTACGTATCTAATTTTGCTCTAAAATATTCCAACTATGAATTTCTAGAAGACTTTTTCATCATTTAAAAGGTACAATGGTTGATAGATTTCTGGCAATACTGCGGCCTATCTTTCATAGACGTGACCCATAAGAATTTTGATTTATATGCGAGTATTTATGGCAAATTCTTTAAACAGAAATGTACCACCTTTCAATATAAACTAAAAAAAAGGTACGATTTATAACAAGAAACTAGTTTTAGTATTACAAAAAAAAAAATAAAGCCCTTAATGCCTACAATTTGTCATTTACTATTAAAAAAAAATCAAATCTTAATGGAAAAGGTTTTCACCACAAAAGGCGAATATTAAAATTCCATTAATCTTCAAACGATATTAATTACATCGAGTAAAATTGAATTTAAATTTAATTTAGTCAATGAAAGTTCAAAACAAAACTTCACGCTATATTATCGCTGCAAGCAATATTAATTACACACCCAAATTTTAGATAAATAAATAAGGTATTTAAAAAAACACGCTGCTACTGTGAAATTATATTTTTATGGTAATTTATTCACTGACAGATGATTATAGAAATTGACACAACATCATCTACTCGTAACGACTTGTGGGATTTCACATTCCAGGAATTTCATTGATTTCTTATTTAAATGATTAATTTTATTTTTAATATAGATCTTATCAATTTGAAATATTGACCATGTAATGGAATGTCAAAGACAGCTGTCTCATTGTTGTATTAAGCAGTGTTGTAAGTTATAAATGAAGATCTGTTCGATTTCTCTGCTCAAAGTGTTAGAAATGATGGTGATTTCATCATGAAGCCTATAGTTGTATAGTATAGAGAGTTGAGGCAAGAAATACTGAAGGCAGTCATTATTAATTAGGTGATTAGTGCAAAAAAAAGATAATGGAAAATCAAGAAAACTCCATCAATCTGTTTTTAACTTCACTTGATAACTTTTCGATATCGAAAATCATGTCGATTTTTGACAATTCTGTCCGACATTCCAGTAAAACCTGGATAAATGCATAAGCGGAATTGTCCAATGTCGTGAGGTACTTATCCGGGATATGTAGTTACGAAAACCCGCTTGGCTGCGCAGAGGTACCTACCCACGAACAAGACAAGTCTGTGAAAAAGCCAAAGATCTTCACAACCAACAATCGAAAAGTGACAGCCAAGGGAAAACGTCAAAGTCTTACTAGAGTACTAGAACTCACCTCATTATGTACTAGATTAAGTTTATTACCATTTATTTTGTTTCGATTCTAGTGTTTTATTAAAAATGGTATTTAAAAGGGGAATATTTCAAGTAAATTATGACATAAAAAAGGGTAACAATGACTACTTAAACGGGGAATGTAGTCAAGTGATATGTACTTACTACTTCATAAACTTCTGGTTTCAAAAAACCGACGATGCTATGCGGGCATTGCACTTAAGAGGGTGGTTCTCAACCGGGTTTCACTGTACTTCTATAGTATAAAATAATTACGTCGATGACTACATACAGCTTCAAGCTTTGTAAATCCAATGCCAATGCATTATTCAATGCATAAGTTGATGACTGTTTATCTATGACTTCAACCTTGCCTGTGACACAAGCGATACGGACAAAAAAAGGGAACGTGACACAGCCTACACTTCAAAAGTCCATAAAGCACGTATCAATTTACTTAGCATGTAATTATTTTAAACGTCTGCTTGATTATACTAGTCACAATTTTGAGTTGATTACTAATCAACATCTCCCATCTCAACGTCCTTTAACGATACTATAAGTCTTCATAAATAATTACAATCAACTACGACTATAACTCGTTACATCCACTTATCGAATGCTAACGATAATAGGGTAAGAAGAAGTCAATTGCCAGCTATCATAGCCTCTAGCTACCTCACTCATATTTAATCGATCTATAAAATTGAAATACATTTTTTTATTTCTCAGCGATAATAAGGGCAATCTTGTTGTTAATAGATTAACCAGATATGTACTCTTTAATGATCATATCCGCAATTACATCATAAAAGCATCATCGAATTACTTCACAACCGCCAGCCAACCTCTTTTAATCACAACGAAAGGTTAACCTTGAAATTTTGATCAAAAAGCATCGCAATTGAAGGTTAATCTAAAAGCAGCAGCCGTGTCTTAAAGATTGAGTATCTTCAAATTATTCTCCTCCGTCTCTGAACTACGAGCAGATATAGCATGAAAAGAACAACAAACAAAACAAACAACAATCATCCCATCAGTTGTTAGTTACTAATGTCAGTCAATACGTTGCTGACGTCCATTATACACGATCACTCAAATGGAAATCATTAAAAGATACTATTTACACTGATGGCACACAGTGGGCAACATCGACAATATTAAACGCTGCTGGGTGATAAAAAACATTAATGTTCGGAGTTCGAAAATAAGGGAATTAAATAACTTTCAGGAATTTATATCGTTAGCTATCAAACCATCAAAATTTTAAGGTTTTCAAAAACATTTCGAAAATATGTTGGTAACTTTTTGAGGATGTTGAAAATGGAAATCTGCTTTAAAATTGGTTTCATAAGTTTCATAACACTGAAGAGAACAAAAAATATATTACATGTTTCAGCAACAAAACCTAATCTGATCTCAGCTACAGCGGATTTTCGAGTCAACGCAGAGGTCCCTCAAGGAAGTAATGAAGGGCCTCGTCTATTTTTGTGAGATATTTCGAAAATAGTTTCTCTGACTTATTCATCTCACATTGACTCTGAAGTTCGAAGCATACAATCTTCTTCTCTTTAGTGATGGGGTGATTCTTTAATGTCTTTAACAAGTAAATATCTTTAACAGCCTGTAGAAGGCGGAAATTTGTTTTTTTTTTGTGCCGGATACGAAAAAGGAAAGGATCAATTGCAAAAGGATCCTGCTGGAAAAAAAGCTCTGTTTGCGATTAAGCTGGAATGTGAACCAAACATTAGTCCAACACACCTACCACATAAGCAATTTCATCCATGTACGTATATAGGAAAACCCGGATAAGTGCAATAGCGGAATTGTCCAATGTCGAGAGGTACTTATCCGGGATATGTAGTTACGAAAACCCGCTTAGCTGCTCAGAGGTACTTATCCACCAAAAAATGCGTGAGTACCAGATACTCGTTAAAATTGATGTGCAAACATACGTTTGTGTATGATGGCGGATAAACAGAAAATGCACTAATACCAAGAGAATCGTATACAAAGATCGCACTAATACTAAGTTTGGTTACGCGTGATGGACGACGGCGAAAAATTTGCCCATACCGAAAGCTAACATGTTTACACATCAAAAAGACAAGTTTGCGAAAAGGCGAAAGATCTTCACAACCAACAATCGAACAATGACAGCCAAGAGAAAACGTCAAAGTCTAACTAGTTTATTACCTTTTGTTTTGTTTCACTTCTAGTCCTTTATTAAAAAGGATATCCAAAAGGGGAATATTTCATGTTAATTATGACTAAAGAACGATAAACAATGAATACTTAAACGCGGAATGTAGTTAAGGGGTTACATGAGTTTCCTCGGGTAAAAAACGGCTTATATTTAACAATTTTTTTTTTATATAAAAAATGAAATATTTCATTCAAACTTTTACTGCCTTAAATATACACATTTGACAAAGAGTTTCTGAAATGTTTGTAGAAAAATATTTAAAACTCTGCCATTGCGACGTCATTCTCGGTGACCCCTCGGAAAAAAGGTGCTTGCGCGTAGACAGCAGAACTCATGACACGATCAACTGAAGTCAAAAAATAAAATGCATGTTTTAGTTTATACCTTAAACTAGAACTTGGACGAAGGTAAAAACAAAAAAGTGAAAATTGTATTTGTGGCAGACATTTTTACAAAAAATTTAAAAATTTCGGTAAAATTTGCCCTACATTTCTTTTTTTTGAAAAGCAACTAAAAATCCTTCGTCCAAGTCCTTGTCAATAATATCTCAAGGACGTGAGTAAAATTTCATCAAGATCGGTTCAGTAGTTTTCGAGAAATCTTCACAACCGACTTTGAAAACACAGTTTCGAGCAAAACGCGTCTAAAGCTTTGAGTGACAATAAAACTGCTTTGAGCGCGCAACTTCCCAAGGGCGCTATCTCCGAAACTATTACTCCGATCGACTTGAAAATTTAGGACAATATTCTAGAGATGTTGTAAAATTTAATGAGACAATAAAAAAATCGATTTTTTAAATCCGTGAAACCGATGTAACCCCTTAAGCGATACGTACGTTAAAGGGTTCCAAAAAACCGAGGATGCCTGCGGGTTTTGCACGAGTCTGAGTTGTAACACAATTGTTAAAAAAAATATGTATTAAATCTCATTCGGCGGTTCCAAATTGAAAAAAAAAAATGATTCCTCCATTTACCCCACTGTACAGTGGTTATGGAGATTCAAGCACCCAAAATCGCGTCGGTGGATAAATTAGCACAAATCGTGAGATTAACTTCCGATTTAAGTTGATTTTAATTCATATTTCGTAATCGTTTCTCCTACTGCGTAGGAGTCAAGAGGTAATTATTTATAATTTCTATGACAGCAAGTACTCGAATCGAGATAACCATGTGCAAGTGCGGTGCCTGTAGATGTTATGTCTCTCTTTCTCTCTCCTCTTGAATTTCGTTGATGTCGGTAAATAAGTATACGAGTAGCCTTTGGAAGAATTTTTACGAGCGTGTTAAAACGAAATTGGAATTAATTTGCAAAATTGTTTTGCATCCAAACGATTCAATGGAACTACTAGAATTACTTCGAAAGGGAGTTGTGGAACTTGGAACTCAGCCAACTATACAGAAGTTTAAGGCGATTAGGTATTTAAATTTAAATCTTTACGAAGTGATGATTGCATTTCGGTGTGGTTTTCATGTGGAATGTGCTCTTATAAGTCGATCGGGTAGATTTTGATTTCCTGTTTTATTTTTTTAATTCACTGCATAAAATTAAGATTTACATAAAAGACAAAGATTTTTAGATGTGTTTTTAGTTAAATTGATAAAATCGAGACTAAGATGTAGACATTAAAAAGAAATATTGCTTTGACAGCTCGTTCGAATTTAACGAAATTCGTTCATTTGTTGACGTACGGTTCTCCTCTACGGTTCGTTTGTTAGCAAAAACATTTTGACACATTTATAACGTACACGATTAATTACATATTTCTATTTTGTTTGAATATTCAAACTTGTATACGAGAAATGGATTTGTAAACCCATCATGGCGAGACAAATGTAATCATTTACAAAATTATTCAGCAGAACCACACTGGAAATTAATGTCACGCGAAATAATCATGTTTGTAAACACCTCAATTCTATAGATGATGCAATCATGTTCGTGAAAACTGTCATTATTTGATGTACAACACACCTACAAATACATATATCTACAAATAGATGTCATTTAAGTTAACTGCAGTCTATTAAAATGTCTATAAAATTAAATTGACCATAATGGACTTCCGTGAGGAGGATCACTTGCAATCAAATATAATTACTAACTGCATTTTCATCTGGTTATTGAACCTCTTTGTTTATTTAGTTTGATACTAGTTAATACCTCATTATAAAAACACCCCATAGCTCATCAGAATAATACCCACATCATCTCCAAAATATTTTCTATTCCATTTAAAATTTGCGAATTCAGTGAGCATGACTGAAACTACTTGAATGTTTATTTTTACTTTTCTCATTGAACATTTGCCAGTTTTTGTTAGACTCGAAAATTTGCCAGCAGCAGCTGCATTATAAATCGCTGAAGCAGTAAACTCTAGTCACAATAAAAGTATCGAAAGTACATATTCCAAAGAGATGAAGTTTTCAGCTTTGGAGCACGTTTTCGGTGGTAAAATATACGAATACGGAAAAGCACTTCGGTTTCGATGCATTCAAAAATAAGTGTGCATGAATGTTTTATTGCGAATGAAATGCAGAAAATTCACTTTACAGTTTGCAGTATGATGTTAAATTACAGCCAAATAGACTTTCAAAATAAAGCGTCATTCAATCTAGCATAAGGATTATGCTAAAATGACTAATAAGCCTTCCCTTTTGACATTCCGTAGGAAAAATGGCATCAGGACGTTTGACTCGTCAAAGAATTTCGACATTAAACTCACTAACGAGAAGGACTGGAGCAACGAATCTAGAATCTACAGGCTGAGTCCTCATACCATTAAATGGTACACGGATGGTTCAAGAACTGAGGAAGGGACGGAGGCAGGAGTGGTAGGGCCCGGAATTAGACTATTCGAACCCATGGGCAGCTACACCAGCATTTTTCAAGTTGAAATCTGTGCTATCGACAGATGGGCCCAACGCAATCTTGATAAGCGTTACAACAGACGCGCGACATGGCAATAATGTCAGATAGCCAAGCAGCTATCAAGGCAATATGGGCTCAGATCATCAAATCTAGAATTGTCTGGGAAAGCGAACGAAACAACGTCACCACATACTGGGTACCAGGACACCTGGGAATAGAAGGCAATGAAGAGCCGGACAAACTTGCCAAGAAAGGGGCTGCGGCACCCTTTATGGGCCCTGAAACCTTTTGGGGCATAGGGGAACATACCATAAAAGCGGAGCTCCGATCACTGGAGAAGACAAGAAGGGCTAAATCCTGAACACAAACTCAGGGTCCTAAACAGGCGAAGAAACTTTTGGGTAATTACAACCTGAAGAGACAAAAACAAACTCCGCATCCTGACTATACGTTTCTTACGGGGCATTGTAAGCTCAAGGGACATCTGAGGAAGCTAGGTCTATCAGATGAAGACTCATGCAGATTTTGCAACGAGTCGAGTTAAACTCCAGAACACATACTGGTGGAATGTGGGGGCATTAACTCAGAAAAGATTCAAGTTCTTGGCTAAATACCAAATTACAGCAGAGGATCTACAACTCATAGCACCCAATCTGCTACTGCGATTTCTTAGGGAAATTGGTGTTCTTTGACCTATCTCTAAGTTTCGTAGTTTGTTAAAGTTTGCTTGTACTAAGCTAAATAAATAAATAAATACTCATCTGGGCTAGGTGTGAGCGAAGCTCTCCCTAACCGATTCCAATAGGATAGTTACGAGAGAGATATACCTTCGCCTAGGACTTGTAGGGGACACAATAGATCTTAAGGTCGCGGTGCATCTCACCCTTTTATAATAATAGTGTAGGTATCTAACAAAAATAAGATATAAAATAGACTCTGACTTCGTTCAGCCGATATAAGATGGCTGCATTTAGGTAATAAATTGGGCTGCATTTCACTTGGCGGCCAGCTGATATAACCAACGCACTCCGGAAGTGTCCCCTTAAAAACGCAATTGTGTCACCCACAGCACTATCTTAATGAGACCACATGTCGTCTATGCATAATACATTTATATGTCCATATCATTCCATTTGACCGCCTTCCATTTTTCATTTCTAAAGACGTACGTGTATGGCTGAATGGCCGACCAATATCCATACCAAATACTCAGTTATTCTAAACGCAAAGGAAGCTCTTTGAATTATGCTGGGTTGGAATCTACCTATCCGACGATTTTTCTTATTTACGAAGTCATCCTCCAAAATAGCACAAATTTTTATAATGGGTTTTCGGAGTGTCGAGTTGCGTAAGTTGATTAAATGGCAGCTATGTACATATATAGTACAACACAAGCTTCACTAAATGACAGCGCTGTACAATTTCAAAAATACCGACTTTGGTGTTTGGCTATTATAGACCAATTATTTGGCAAAAGAGCGAAATCTGGTTAACTGCACTTTAGGCACCAACGTCCTAGTAAATAAAAACTTACCAAGTCCTCTGAAAATAAGGGCTTCTGTCTGAGATACCGTCAGCTACCAGATTTAATTTCCAACTTCTTAACCTGGCATCCGTATCTTAAAAGTTTCAAGATGAATTCGCCGGTTAGCTGGAGGCAGCTGGAATGCAAACCAGAACACGACATCCATCCATCGTACGTATAGCACTTACAACTTCATCTTCATCATTTTGGGTATATATTTATTTACGTTAAAATACCATCGATAATTCCATTTACGTTTACAGAAGAGTTTGGACCGATAAATCTTAATTTTTCACAGTCACTAAACCACTAGTCGGTCCCCAGCTCCGACAGTGTCAAATCGCTATCACTGACAACTTAAACCTTCAAAACTCCATCATGCAGACAGAAAATATTGTGATAAGCTTATAGGCTGAAAGCTCCAAATCCAGCCCGCAACAGAGTTAACTTCCAATTCACATGCACCATCGGATGTAGAGCGTAAAACCAATAAATCCTATCAAATACGAAAAATGTATTCACCGGAATCACTTCCATTTCAATCCCAAACCACAAAAGAGAAAAATTCTGCCACCGCTAGCGCTTTTCCATACAGACTGCTTTCCTATCGCGCAACCACACTCTCCCACTTTGTGTGCACCAATTAATCTCAGATTCCGCATTTAATTCAACCGATGGAGCGTGAAATGCCCATTGCCAGGCATGAACCATGTAATTGAGGCCACAACATTTTGAACGCCAAATCCACTTTTTGTCCAGAGACGTAGCGTGCAACAGAACAAAAAAACGATAAGCATGAGTAATGCAGGAGCACCTACCACACATACCCACCCATCTGCTTACTCATCAACCGAGAAGTTGACAAATATCCACGGGAATGAAACCGCCACACCACATATCAAACGCTCATCCGCCGAATAAAGTTCAATTAAAATCCAATTATATCCAATATATCAGGCTGTCCGTATCACCCGGCGCACAGACTTACACCGCCCCGCCCCGTATCCAATGAACCAATGAGGTAATGACCAAAAGTACGAGCAAAGTAATAATTGTTTGCCCAAACCTACGAGTGTTTCGTTAAATTACAATTAACATCGACAGCGCTTGAGTGTACCGTATAATCGACATCGTCTGGCTAATAGGGATCCTCATCCCCATCACCGTCCCAGCTGTACTTCAAGCGCACACTTCACCGTGTTCGAGAGTCGTACGCGGTCGGCGGAGTGCATGCAGATGACATTACGCTCGATGTCAGATTTGATTATAGTACACACTCCAGACAAATATGATGGCTGTGGCGGCGGCAGTAGCAGCGACATCAAAAGATGAGGTACTCGTACTCAGATGCAGATACTTTGCTAGTCGACAGATCTCGCACAGGATTTTATTTTCGCCCATGGAAGGTGGAGACATACGAGCAAGTGATGGATACGACTACGAATATGATCAGATCAGATGGATCTTTATGCGATACGAATTCTGACGAGCTTCCGGCTTTTTGTAAAAGGGCAGGCATTAATTTACTGACCATTTAATGGAGACGAGACGGAGTAGCTGTTGTGTTGCTTCCTTTTAAAACCTGTTTTCGTTTTAAGAGTTTCTCTTTTCACAGAAATCAACAAAGAAGACGCTACCCATAGTGTGTGTGCTTGGTTTAGAAGCACTCGGTCCAAAATTAGCTGTTTTAGAGTACTCACGTCTCTTAGAATGTATGCGCTTACACTGTGATGTTCTAGTTTATGTAAATTATAATGAAAACTGTTGTTTTCCATTTCTTATCACGTCACACGTAAACGTTTTATTGAAGTAAACTTGAGTGTAGGTAATGATTCAACCAACGGTTGTAAATGTCAGATAAGATCTTAGATGAAAGGGAATACAAATATTTTCATCTGATAAGGAACTTAAAAAGTTTTTATTTAAATCCCTTTTCTTATCGTCTTGAAGTCGTGGACTGATCATTGCTTTTGTTTGACACAGAAATGTCATGTTAAGGGAAACACAGAAACTCAATAAGTAGTTCAAACCATAAACTAAAAGTTCTGATATAAGTGGAAGGCCCAGATGTCGGAAAAACAACCAGTTACTTGAGGAGTTTTGTTTTATCAGTTAAGCAACATTAAAACATAAACAACGACATCATGAACAGACGCATTCAGCAAATGATCTAAAAATTATAGTTGACGTTTAAACTTTGCTACAGAGATGTGAGTCAGCAATATAGACCAAATTGAAAATGGTAGCGACTAGATCTGTTTGGTAAATTGTTATTTTTTGTAAAATTTCACAAAATTTTATAAAATCACATAAATTCCTGTTTGTGAACCCATAAAAATCACAACAAATCTCAAAAAAGAGAGCCAAATGAAAGTGTCAAAAATTGCCCCTTAATTGAAAAAGTTGTGATTTTATGCACCAACTTTTTTTTGGGTGAGTGTGCCAATGCTGTCAAATCAGCCATCTGACAGTTTGTGAAATGTCATAATCTTCATTGTTAGTGGAAAACAAAAACAAATTGACGGTTTACCCACAATGTGGTTCAATTTCGTTTGGTTACTTTTGTGCAAGTTGTAAAACTGTCTGACGATTTCCGTCCACTTTTCAAACTACAAATATACTATTTGACAGGTTTCACCAACTTGTCCACAAAAAAGTTACCAAGCAGACCTATTCCCTTGCATTCTGTCAAAATGGTTATTGAAAAACTTGTAAGCTTTCGGTTTGATAGGTGTCCGTGGTGGTTCAAATCAGAAAAAAATTCACAAGGAATTTGCATCATGAGTATGTCTTGAAATCCGTTATTTGTACAGTGAAAGCTCCACTTGCGGACAGCTCCGATAAGCGAACAATTCCCTTAAACGGACACATTTTCGGGCACTGATTTCCTATACAAAGTGCGTTCTTATCTGGGGACCATGAGTGTCCGCTTATGGGAGCTTTTACTGTAAATATAAGAACTTAGCGAAGAAATTGTTTATACTGATGATAAAATCAATGAATTCCAAATTAGAATTAAACGGACTGGGCGACATAATTAAGGACAGAACATTTTTCACTTTAGAGGCTTATTTGATGACAATTTTTATATCAGAGACTATTTTAATGGAATTGCGTTTCCACAAACTCCAGATTAGATTCTAGGTCTTCTCATATGGCTGGCGCTACACTCCGTGGGGGACCAATTTCAATGTTATAATTTATAATGGTGGATAAAGAAAGAAGTCATCCACTTCTAAAACCACCTCCAACTGCCGTTCATCTCTTATAGAGATGTCCAAGCAGTTTAATATTCACCTTTGCTGGGTGCCGGGGCACAGAGACATTCCAGCGAATTGTAAAGCTGACGAGCTCGCTAAACTAGGAACAACAATACCTTTTCTACCCGATAAGAGGAATGTAGGTATGCCCCTCACTACTTACAAGCTAGCACTTAAACTTGATACAGTGAATAAAACCAACGCTAGATGGGAAGGTGGAACGACTTGACTTGCAACCAGACAGATCTGGCCTAGGCTAGATCTAAACCGTTCCGAACACCTTCTGCCCCTGAAAACACTACATATAAGCATGACTATAGGTTACAGGACATTACCTTATAGGCAAGCATGCAACTAGGCTAAGCTGAGCATCATTTCAAATGACTTCTGTAGAACCTGCAGAGAAGGAGGCGAGGAAGAGAGCCCAACGTATCTCCTCTGTTAATGCCCAGCTCTTTCTCGTAGTAGAAAACTACACCTTCTTCGACGATCATAGTGACCTAGCACAAAAAGACGTGGGAAACCTTTTTCACTTTATACAGAGCTCCAAATGGTTCTCATAAATAGTGGGGTTAAATATTCCCAAGATCCTTAGTATCAGAATCGGCATCTATAGACCTAAGTGTGCTGGTACTCGTTACTGGCAGCCACTGCTACCTAACCTAACCTAAGGTACGAATAACTACGTCGAAATTGTAGCTGTCTTCTGTGATATTCTGAGTTCTGACTAAGTCTTCGCGTCAGCGTTGATCTTGCTTTCTCGTTGACAGCACATACATTTTTTTCCACCAATAGTCCCATTTTTATTTTTTTATAACACGCGGCGACATGCCGCAATACTCGCGATCTGTAAATCTGCTGACAGAATTCATCCATAATCGACAATCTGGAGATCCGTTTATTTTTAGGTCAAAAACAGATCGATGCTAAACTAGCTATCTACAAACCCACATGTTAACTTTAGTGACAACTTGTTGACCCACTTCTTGAGCCTCTCTATTAAAACTGTTTATACCTATCGGATTTGTTAAGAAATAAGTCGTGTTAAAATGTTCTTTTGACAAAAAGTCGTGCGTAACCTATTAGCAGGTGAATACAGTGTAAAAACAAACTTCAAAGGACACCCACCAGTTCCCAAACAAAAAAGGCGATACACTCCTCTGCACCACAAGGAAAAAAGTCTATCTGTGTAGCACAGTCTCACTCTACACAAAAGCAAGTCAAATCGTTTGCTGGTTTTAAAACTGAAATCCTTTCATCAAAAGGAAAATATGAAATAAGGAAAAGAAATAACGATACAAAAAAAAACAAACACCATCAAAGGACCACTTTCTCATTAAAGAAATAATATAAACTATACGCACTCTTGAAGCACATCAAAAGCTTCACCATAGAGCCCCTCAATGGACTCCTGTAAGCAGGTGGATACAATAAAGGAAAGCATGTCATCATCCACATCCACAGACAGGAAGTCTGATTATAAATATCAAGTAGACACGCATTAAGTCAAAGTACCTCGTAGACTCGCATTTCCATTTACGTTAAAACAAATTTGTCTCTGCCTATCCGACCATTGATAATCGGGTTACAACTGCTCACCGCCGACGCCCACACTATGAATTGGATTTTATAACAAAAAAAAAATAAATAAAAAAAACACAACGAAACAAAAATAAAAGAATTAAACACAAAAAGCCGATTTAACTACGCCGGTCGCTTGATCAACAGTTCGAGTTCATGAAACACAAAACCAACCACTCGACGATGATGATGCACAGCAGACAAAAAAAACGACTCTCTTAACAATAATGTCGACCTTATATCCTTAACCCTCAACCCCTTTTGTCCTGTTTTTTTGTTTTTCGTATTTGCACGTTGTGCAAGTGAGTGTACCCAACAAACCAACACAACCTAAAGGTGTCATTGTCCTTCCCTGGAATTAACTGGATATACTCGGGATATACTCCACATGGGGAAGGATAACATACCAACCATGCAGCACTGAAGCAAGCACTTCTTGCCGTCCTTAAACCTCGTCGTTCTCCAATCTCACCCTTGGATCTTTTAAATTGTAAAATTGCAAGCAACCCTTAAAGTGGTTGCCGTGTTTAGACAGGAGTAGTATACTCGTAATGTATAGGTAGGCAGATGCCTATCCTTGGCGTTTAAAATGGAAAAGTTTCTCATCCTTAGGCTGTTCAAATGGCGCAGAACTATTTTTGGCCGTCGACACGGAATAATAGGCGTGTTTTTTTTTGTAATCTGTATAACAGGCTTAAACAAAGTTTTTAATGTTAAATACAATAACAACTAAACATTTATAGAATTCGTTTAGCCTGGATAGCTATCGAGCATAAAGCAGCCCATACACATATCAATTCAATTGTCAATTGAGCTTACACATGCATTTATATTCGGCCACACACTGCACCAACTGAGTTGAAGGACTTTGTATAAAATGCCACAAATATCTGGAATTTTCTTTATGTGTGCGTTTAAAGTCATTCTTACTGTTTACGTTTCGCTCACACACACTTTCACAGATTGCACAAGCCTAGTACAAATTCCCCTCAATTTGACAGCAAATCAAATGACTTCCCCACATACAGTCAACTGAGTTGAAATCAACTTCCAAAAATCAAAATCTTTTAATTTTACCCCAACCAGCTCGTCAACCTTCAAATCGATCACTGACAGCGCCACACACGGGTTGATTTCACCACGAACCGATTAAGTTGACGGTTGAGTTGAATGGTGTATGGTCAGCATAAGAAGTTAAGCCGCGATAAAACCTGTGCTTTCAAATTACTTTTCTCGAAAAAAGTGTTACACAAAATGTCAAAAATGACAAGACGTCATGTCAATTACGAAAAACATTGTGCAGAGAAGGATGTCTTCAAAGGAGAAAAGGTAATAATCAAAAATAAAAGCTAATTTGAAAATTTCTGAATATCTAAAGAAAAATAAATACTGCAACTGAAGTGTCACTATGCCGAGATAATCGTTGGTTTTTTTTTTTATGCCAACTTTATAGGTTACAAAAAAAGCACGACTAATGTAAAAGAGAAGGTTTTGTGCTTCGAACTCAGCATTTGACAATAAATTTTGCAAAAAATACTGTCTTCCTGGCAGTACTGTTCATCGCCTAACAGTGTGTTCAACGGTTCGCTTTACTTTCTCATCATGTTAACATGCATGGAGGAGCACGAATGGTTGTGTGCTTATTGTATAACTTACAATTATTGCCTTCTTCCCCACTCTCACTCCCCGTGAGTGGTGGGGTGGTGGTGGCGGTGAAGACAGCGCGCGTTATATTCTACGGACAGTTTAGGTCGGATTTCCAGTTCTGATTCCCTCAACGGCACTTGAAAATCGATCGTTTGGAAAATGTTCTCAAGTGTTATGCTAGTTGTTTTCCATTTTAAAACGAAAAAATCTAATCAGTACGATTTTTCCTTTACCAATTTTTTTTTACAGAGAATTCCTCTAAAAAAACCAATAAAAACCGAAAAAAAATACTAAACACATGCCATGGCTGGGTGCCCCGTGTGTGCACATAGTGCATCTAGTAATTAATGGAAATAGTACTTAGTTCGGAAATGAAATGGTGGGGTACAGAAAGATCTAAGACCGCGTTTCATGCACTTTGTATACATTTACATTCCCCGCCCCCCAAACCAAACCGATCCAAATCCAATTTCATTGCTATGTTTTGGCCATTTATTAGAAGTGTTGTGTTGGCCGGTGAAATATTCTAAAGAGTTGGTTGCTTTTGAGGTTAGAATGAAAAACAATAAGGAAATGTTTTTGTTGTTATTTTTATTTTTTATTTGTTGTTTTTGTTGGCAACAAAATGTACATGGTTTTTCGGGAATGCCTTCGGAAGTAGGTCAGCATTTTATTTTTGGGTGTTTACACAGGTAAAGTTCAGTGCAATGATGCAAACGAAATTGTCTGTTTATTCTGTTCTGCTCTGAATTATTTCCTTTTGCTTACGAGAGGATGTAAATCGGTGGGAGTTAAATTTAAATTGAGTTTGTTTGTTGGGAAATCGAAATGACAGACCTTTTATGTGCGATGCAATTGTTACAAAAAAAACTTGTTTAAATGCGATTAGCACGTAGGTAGTTGCTACTAATTCTTTTTTTACTATTTTGAGAAAAAAAATTAGGTTTAGTAAGCTGTCACTAATTAAACATATACATATGTATGTGTGCGTGTGAAAAAAATGAACTAAAGACGCCCTGTTACATTTTTGTTCAAACATTTTTTCCAATCTTGATTCTAAAAGGTTCAGTATCAACTTTTTGATAATATGGTATACAAAAGCTTTAGATATGGTTAACTACTCTATATTGTTGGAAAAACTTGACAAAGCTGGATTTCGTGGCTTCATGCTCTCCTGGGTTGGAGCATACCTTCCCAATCGATCTCAAAGAATGAAGATTGGCGAAAGCAGTAGTTAATTCCAGTTTTACAATTTCGGAGTTCCACAAGGCTCTGTACTGAGTCCAACTTTGTTTCTTATCTATATAAATTCTCCGTCCAGTTTAAGCTTTAAGGGGTTATATACAGTCAGGACGGCTAAAAAGCGATTTCTCAAGCATTTTTTCTGAGAAAATTTTTAAGTTATTAATGTAAAAGATTTTACACATATTCTGGTAAGTTTTAATTGTATTTCAACATTTTTTAATTGTAAAAGTAATAATTTTGAAGGCTGGTATAGCTCATCTCCCGGACCTCCTCTCAAATAAGGCGTCTTGCGGTGACCACGATATCTCTGGACTGGATCAGAGTAAATAAAACCAATCGGATATCGTTAAAGAAATGTAAAATCTAAGTATAAATCGAAGAAATAAACAAAATAACATTTTTTTGCAAAAATGGCGTCTTCGCAAGAACAAAAAAACGATTTTTGGCCAACATTTTGGGATTAAATTGTTAATACCAATGCTGAAGTATACTTTCACGCATCGGAATGCCCAACCTTTAGATTGGCAATCTGTCGCTGTGCCTCTCCTTCATCCTGTCTAATTTATTTTAGTACTCTCAGTGATAAGTGTTTCTTGGTTGAAAATGTGGAGGAGTATTTGGGGCTAACTATTGATTCTAGGATGAGCTTTGCTAATCATACAGATTTCCTGAGGAAATATTTTCTTTATACACTCCATCATTTCCTTTATCTAAACAAGTTTTGTTCTAACAAACTGCTTATAATTGTCTTTTATTGAATCTTACATTCTGAGCTCCAATATGTCACCTCGTGTTTGGGTGGAACTCGTTTAAATTAAATTAAACCACTCTAAATTCTGCAAAAAAAAGTCTTAAGAATTATATACCGAAAACACCGTCACAATCCTAGTTATCCGTTGTTTCGTGATTTGAAAACTCTCCCTGTCCGTCTTCTGTTTTGTTTTAAAGCGTTGAAAGCTTTGTTCACGGGAAGTCATATTCTCACTTTAATCAGCAGTCGCATCCTGGAACTAATATGCTGATTAAGTACTTTGGCAGTCTGACTGTATTAACGCACACAGTACACTTCAGTCTTCAGTGTAGCATTATACGCCAGACTGCGTATTTGATGACACAACACTACCTACTTCAAATACAACAAATAAACAAAAAAAGTTTCTACGGACAAAAATTCCAATTCAGTTGTTGTCTGCTCGAGAGAGGCTGCACTGTACAGTGTACAACCATATCTTTTTTCCAGAGACACAGCTAAGAGCATATCAAAAGCCTAATTGCCTTTCTTTTTCAGATGTCCGTTGAAGCGACTGAGTGTTGAAGTCAAAATAGCGACAAATTAAAGTTCCCACACTTTCATAATTTGGGCGCATTTATAGACATCCAGAGTGCTCTTAGCCCCATTAAGAGGTATTATCTGTACTTGATATTAATATTAACCAAGCATGCAAAAAAAAAACTAAATTAGCAAACATCCGTTAAAACTACAATTTCAAAACAAACACTGCAAAATTACATTAAACATTCATTCAATCCAACCGCAAACACCAATTAATCGCCACAGACTTGGCTGCCACTACCTTGCCGAGGCATGACATAACCTAAGACCATTCAAAGAAAACCCAAACATAAAAAATCAGAAAGAGTGAAAAAGAAAGAAAAAAAATTATACGCAAAATTAAAATGCAATTAAGAGGCACAACACCAAGTTGTAACCAATACAGAAACCAAAGTGTGTACGAGTACAAGACCCCGTAAAGGTGAAAACATGATCCACAAGTTTCTTTCTACAATTTTATTTATCTATTCCTCTTCTCGTAAATCGGTTTTTTTTTTTCATTAATTTCTTTTCCGATTGCTTTCTGTGTCGCTGTCTGTTAGTTCGATTTGTGTTTCATATATGCCGTTTTATTGCTAACTTTATATACCTACCTACCATTGTTTCGTTAAGTTTATCATCAGCTTGTAGCAACTTACCGACAATACTCGTAATGACACAAACAGCAAACGATCAATCAAACGATCAAGGGAAACAGATCGCGGGACTAATACACTGCTGAATGTGTTATAAAAAAACAGTGTAACTACTCGTACCCATGCCGCAATTGAATTCAATTCAATTGGTAAAGAGAAAAAGGGGAAAAAATATAAAAAAAAATATTATTATTATTTATGGAAATCGTGCACGTGTTACATGTTGAACAGACCCGCGCGCCACTATAAAATCAATTTGTCCAGATTCATTTGCCACAATTGGCGATGGATGATGATTCACACAGAAATGGCAATTCAAGTTGCAATAATTGGTAAGAAAAATTGATTGGTAACTGCATACGCGCGATACTCGTATGTGGAAAATGGGAAAAACTGTTGAAAATGGCAAATTGCAATCGTAATTGGGTGAAGACACGTCTGCTGCGTGCAGCATAGCGTATACAAAGGAGTAGAAATAGTAAACAGGGACCCCTGATGGCAGGATAAATTATTAAAATTATTTTTCATTTCTCACATCAATCATTTATTGTGAATCTCCATCATCATCGATCGGTTGGATATGTGAACATACACATACAGTACATATGTACATCACATATATGTATATCAATATTCAATTTTGACAGCTAATGGATTTTCAATTAGCCTCTCTGAAAATGTCGGTAAACGTTGTGTGGTGTGTATAAAATTGAAGCAAACGAAAAGCGACTGAAAACATAGCTACAGTATGGGAAAGTTGGCACTCAGAAATTTTAATTGACAAAGAAATTGACTGCGGAGGCGATTTTATACTTTTTTTCTTCTTCCCAGAATTTCTTTAATTTCGTTTGAATTTTCATCGTCAATCTGAAATGTATAGTCGAGAACGACCGCAGAATGTTTAAGATGGTATGAGCGTAGAATTCTGGCGCGACCAAGGCTATACTCTGAACATCATCGTATCTTTTCGTCTTGTTTCGTGCTTTTTAGTAAGTGTTTCACTTAGACGGGTTTTAGTTTTTTTAACTTAATTTTTTATTTACAACTTTTTAGTTTCAGAAAATATGTAGAGTGTACGTGTGTAAGCAATGTAGTGTTCTACCCTTTAATTTGATACCCATTTTAAAGAGATCATAAAGATAACGCTAATCCATCATCTTGGTGCGTCCGCCATATTTAATTTTAAATGTCACTTAGCTTAACGTATTGTACTTGTCAAACATTCAAAAAATTGCTAATTGCAAGGACTGAAGGAAAAATCTATTAATAGAACGGATGGACCAAAAACGTTCCCCGAGGGAACGCTATAAATTAAAACACACAGACCTTTTAAGTAGGGGAGAGTGGGGTTACTTCTAACACTTCTTACGAAAATTGATGGTGTTCCTAAGATTTTGCGAATTAGTTAGCCAAACCTGTTTCAAATCGAAGAGCAACATTTCACCTACAAAATCCAAAATATCCTATTAACAAAAAAAAAAAAAGGGGGGGGGTTGTTACAACTTACCCCGACCGGGGTAACCAATGGTTTTTCCATTTGATCATTTGATCATTTTATTTATTTATTTCATTTCATCAAATGAGTATACATCAACTGTTCTCTTTAGATTACTGGTACAGTTAAAATATAAACTTAGAACTACTGACTAAACCACCGGAAATGGAGCTCTAAAACTAATTTATTCTTAAATGAACTCCTACTGAGATGAAAATCTAAAAGACTACAATAATTATTTGACTCTCGTAGGCATCTAGAAATTGGTTCATTGTAACCATAATTTGCTCTATGATAAGGTACATAAAATAAATAACGATTTCTAAGAGCTCTCGATGGAGCATATAATCCAATTAATGAAAGCAGAAAAGGGCAATAAATATGACCGGTAATCAAATCGCGAATAAACATAACAGAAAAATATTGCCTTCTTACGAAAAGAGGCAAAATTCCAAATAATTTGCACCTCGTTTCATAAGAAGGCATTTCGATATTCCAGCGTAATCTACGCAATGCAATCCTTGTTAAACGTTTCTGGATCCTCTCAATTCTGTTGGCATGTATGTTATAAAATGGATTCCAGATGGTACTACAGTACTCAAGATTTGATCTGACAAAGGCAAAAAATAGACATTTAAGAGTATAAGGATCCTGGAAGTCTTTAGAATTGCGTAGTATAAATCCTAGCATTGAGTTACCGTTGGCCACTAAAAACTCAATATGCTTAACAAAACTAAGTTTATTGTCAAAAATAACTCCAAGATCTTTTTTGGAGGAAATAAAGGACAGTGAGACATTGCCGATCATGTATGTGAAAGGAATTGGCGAAAGGTTACGACAAAAAGTAAGGCATTGACATTTAGAAACATTTAGATGAAGGTCATTATTGAGGCACCAAATCGAAAGCTTGTCAAGATCTTCTTGCAAAAGAGTACAATCCTGCTCAGAGTTTATAGGCCGGAAGACTTTTAAGTCATCGGCAAACATTAGGCATTGAGAATTTACGAACAAGTCAGGAATGTCATTTATAAATAGAAGGAAAAGCAAAGGGCCAAGATGACTGCCTTGAGGTACACCAGAAGTCACATAAATAGGTGCTGATATTATGCCGTTAATACGGACATACTGTATACGTCTTTAAGATAGGAGCTAATCCATTTTAGGAAGTTAGAGTTAAATCCAAATTTAGCTAGCTTGCGAATTAAGATATCGTGAGGGCATATAATGAGGGCATATGCCGTCTTGTCCGCGAACGTCCAAGAACTATGTGCACTTATAAATCCTGCTGCCCTTTTTAAATAGGTTTGTATGTTAAGTGTATGTATGTATGTATGTGTAGTTTCAAGCTTGATTTCCATAGACAGAAATATGAATTTTTCGGTAATTTGAGTTTATCACATAAAAATTAATTCATTTATAAAATAAAACTAATACCATATGTCTAGAGAGTTCACTGTATACACAAACATCGCCAAAACATAAATGTATATCTATAAAAACAATTGGCACCATATCTCTTGCCTTTGAATGGGTATACCAAAAATACGAAAAAAAAATAAAAGTTACAAATCTCTCAATTTTTGGGACCCCACTCACAATTTTTTCCACTGACAACCAATTCAAAACGGAAGTAGACACGTCGTTTGCTCTGGAAAAGACGAATATTTTTCTCTTTCACGCGACTTTTAATTTTCAGGGGAACCCTTTATTTTTTAGCTGTTAAAACTTACCCCCGTTACTTCTAACCCCACTCTCCCCTACTCAGTTTCAGCTGTCATATTTCATTTGCTTTTCAACATCAATTCAAACAGATCTCCCACCAAATGGTTTCCGAAATCACCACTCAAATCAAAGACGAAATTCGCAAACAAATCAAAGCGTAACGGAAAACAAGCAAAAACTGAAACCAATGCAACCTAAATTGTCATATCCATGATACTCTCTGGGTGGTAACCAGAATCCCTGTATAAACAATACAAATATTGTATATCACAATGATACTATCAGTTAATAAACTGCCACCGTCATCGTAACTCACACGACAGTCCAGTTGCAGTAAGGAGGGAGTTAGGTTATACAAAAAAACGGTCCACTATAAAAAAAAAAAACCTAAAAACTGCTGAATTCGTTTATTAACTGCTTTTTGTCAGTTCAGAGCTCTGATTTATTCCAACCAGATAAGTGGCCCACCGTACGACACCCGAGCACGTGGTGGTGTCGGAGACAGTTTCACTCGAACTGGAAACCGAAAGAGCCAAGCCCACTTCATTGTGAATTGTGATTAATATCGGACGCAGAGTCCGTACCGTGCGAACAGTGGTGCATGGTAGTTATGAAATATTGCACCCAAACGATTCCAATTCAGATAGAAATTCTATCGTATAAAGGGATTTGAAGCTAACGTCTATTATTGAACCTAAGAGTCTTTAAGAGTAACTACATCCGAGTACGAGAACCTAACGTATACGTAATCCATGGGAATTGAATTATTGATTGAGTCTCCAGTGGACTACTGCTTAATGAGATTAACAATTAACTTCAGTTGTCAGGGTCAACGACGACGGGTGAATAGACATCAAGTTTTGGCAACGACAAACAATTAATTCAATTTTGAGGTTAATTTCTGTGACTCTAATCGGAGATTCTACGTTCACCCCACCCAAATGCAAGTCCGAGTACATTTATCATTCTGTCTCATCTACCCTACTGTCTGTCCACTGTCCAGTGAGTGGACAATAGGACAAGCAGCCTGAGTTAAAGTAAATAAAATTAAAAATGAAGATGCAACGAGAAGTGGGTAACAAGAGAATGGCAAACTTAGGGGAAAGTGTTTATGCAACAGAAGACCTAAAAACGAATCCGCCGCCATAAGAGAAAAGAGAAAAAGGATCTCTCTTTTCTTTTTGTTTACTATACATCCTGTAAGCCGACTTCTGTGGTTTAACGAGTTTCTTCATTGGAGCATAAACATTTTGGTAGTCATGGAAGTGGTCAGACTGCACTGTAAAAAAAAAAAAACAACAACACTGTGTCGCTGATCAGTAAAAGATTGTTCGGTCTGCCTGATTAATGGGCTTCCGATCGGAAGGGTCAATGTTAGTTTTTAAGAATATTGTTATTGTTTTTCGACGTCCATCTTGAATTAGTGATTGGTTTAACGGACACGCCATGTGGTGAAACTCTGGGATTGATTACTTTTTTGAGATCACAGACAGACATCGATGTATATAGCGATCAGTTTAACCACGTTACGGTAGCTTATATCCAACTTCCTATTGGAGAATCGACAGTTTAATTTAGTGATCGTATTGAGCAAGCAGGCTTACATTTTGAAGAAAATCCAACAAAAGATTAATGGAGCCGATCGATGAGCACAACGAGTGTCAAAAGAATTTAAATGTGTCTTATTCAGTTTCAGTGTGAAACAATAGACGTCGATTTGTCACTCCGTAACAAAAACCCCCACAAAAAGGTAACACGAACCTACCGGATTCAAGTTGTATATATTTCACACTCAAACGGTGTCACATCATCCGAACGTGCTCAAAATTCGTACCGATAGCACGACGCTTCGGCGCATTTTTCATTTGAAACGCTCTGATTTTCTTTCTCAAAAGATCTGACATTACTTTCCGATTGAAACAAATAGAACATAGGCCACTTAAAATTAGTTCCACGTTTTTCTGAACCTTGTCATCATTAAACGGACATGACCTTATCTCTTCGCAGCGTTTCTGTGTACGTACTCGTATGACATCCGAATACAATCAACAATAACAACAACAAAAAACATGTCCGTTTCGGTCGTTAAAAGTCACGCACCGAGTTCTGCCGGTCAAAATGTAGGTACGACCGGCAGGTACTCGTTCCCGAAGAACGTTCTACACACAATCACAGTTAACATGTGTTACACCTTCTATTGGATTTTTGCCGGGGTTAAGCTTCTTGCTTTTATGCCATTTCAGGTAAAAAAAAAAAAAAAAATTAAATTACCAAAATGACGTCTGGAATGATTTACAATGTCATCCGTGAGTTGGTAGGTAGTAAAAGAGGAACAAAAATCCCACATTTTGAAGTAGCGCAGTGTTCTGTCTATTCTCGCCTTTCGAAAATAGACACACATGTTGTTTTAGGGAATTTACTTAACAATGACACAAAAATAAATGTTGGAAATTGGTTGTTTGTTTTTTTTCTAACTATGTTTAATGATTGTTAAAATGTTGTTGCCTTTTTTTGCTGTTGTTGCGTTGAGTCACGGCTGAAAGTACACATTTTCGTTTGGAGAAATTCAACAACAGAAAAAGGCTCGTAAAGTAATTAGCGAAAGTTTAGCGAAATTTCCAATTATTATGCATCGAACATAATTTGAATTTTACATACGAACTGTCAGAAAAAGATTTAATGCAGAGTCACAGTCCAATATGACAGAAGGGGGATTTATTTTCGATTTAATATTTGTAACTGTATAGTACCTATATTCAACGAAATAGCTTGGGGTTAAGAAAAGTAAAATAGAACCAATTCATTTGTCTCGTCACGCCATGAGCACAACAAACATTTCGATGCAAATAATTGACAGCAAGGATGACAGTGCTAAAAATGGGTAGGTAGGTATGTTTGTTTCAACAACGAATGCAAATAGCTAAGCCAATAGTCATTAAAGTGGAATGATTGACTGACTGTACGATACACATACAACGAACGAGTAAAATATGGATATAAAGCGACTCGTGTCAAGTATGCGTCATGACATGGTACAGGCAAACAAAAAAAAAAAAAAACAGCACGTTTTCACTTCGTTTCAGATTGTCGACTTATACAATCAAATGGGTGCAAAAGCTTTATATCAGCTCATACAGAACCTATCGTGACATCCTATAAACGTTCTAGATGAGGACTCTCTCCCCAGATAGTGATAGGATGTCGATTATCTTATTCAGTATCGAAACTAGATGGATCGATAAGTTTCGGATTCGTATGAGCGCAGAGCACTCTATTCAACGTCCAGACAGAGCCTTCTGATAGGGTCCGATGACATTTTGAAACCAAACTTAAATAGTAGCAGGAAACAATCAACTAACCTAGGGTTGCCAGGCGTCCTACTCTTCGACGACCGTTTAAGTGTCAACAGTCTAGATGTCAAGCTTAAAACATTAGCTCTGCTCAATGAGGCTGCTTCGGACAGAAAAACATCAGGTTTTCGTATTCAATTAGAAAAATGTCTGTCTGAGACTGTTCTGCTTTGTGTTTAATAAACTCTGCTCTGGACAGTTTTTATGCATCTACTCTTGAGGTAGAACAGATTACTCAAAATCAGCTGTGATTGCATATTTGATTTTTTTTACTCAAAGTGAAAAGTGGATCGACGAGATTTAAGTTAACCAAATGGAAGAAATCGAAATTCAAACGAAAAGAGGGCGATCAGTTGTTGTAAAATGCTCCCCAATATACGCCATAATTTGCAAAACAGCAAGTTCAATAATCGACAATCTTTGACAACTGACATATGGCTGTAATTTTCTGTTCTAACTTGTTCTGACATTTTTCGCAAATTTTTTCCATTCTGTGTAGCATAATCGCAAAGCGGAAATACAGTTAAAAACTGAGTTTCTCTGCCGTTGAGTAAGTTGTAAAAGCAAATAAGCTTAATCTAGTTTTAGCGCTTTGTGTATTCTTTTTTTAGGTAGGCGTTGTCCTCTAAAATCCTCGATTTTAACACCCCTTGCCCTAGGTTAGCTTAGGCCATCCTGGCAACCCTAAATTAACCGAATGATGTTCTCTGATTGACATTAGGTGGTTGATAAATCCAAATGTGCACGAGCTATGTACTTCTATTTTGTATACATTTCACGAATAGAACAAAATGAATCGAATATTTCAATTTTTTCCATGTTTAGCTTTCATAAAACAAATCAAAATTATAGGCACAGCTGATTTTGACATCTGTACACTAGTCTGTTCTACCTCAAGAGGAGGTGCAAGATTTCCTGCACTTTTCTGTTCTGACAACCTCATTGAACACAAACGAGATCGGTTTCGGACAGAAATTTTTCTCACTGAACAGAAAACCTTGTACTTTTCTGTACTTTTCTGCCCAGAACAGCCTCAATGAACAGACCTAATGTCTTTATTACTCCATCAACCATTTGTCAGTCTACTCTAATTCTGTTCAGAATTAGAATGCAACACATGACATCTTTTTAGCTTGAAACGAAATGTCTGCCTCGACCAACACAAAATCCCCTTAAGCCGCCACCGACAGATGACATACAAAAAACGGGTTTTTATATCCTTATATTACCCCCCAAGCGACCGGGACGGGACCGACTCCGACATACAAAAGCCACCTTTGAACTAAAATATCATCATTATCATTCATTACCAATGAAATTATGATGAGTCATCATCATCATCAACTGTTATTGGCTGCATGCAGCATAAAAGTAAACAGAATAAGAAAAGAAAACGAAATGCAACTGGGAAAAGTAGGGAATAAGAAAAACCCGTCGTTGACGAAGTGCATTGTGTGTATGTGTAAGTTAATCCTTTGGTCACGTTTTTTTTCTTTTCTGTAAACCTTTTTTCTTCTATATGTTCTTTGCTTACGACCCCATATGGGACGGCAAACATAAGAAAGAGATCGAGAGTAAAAAAAAAACAGGATCTTGGAAGGTTTTTAGTGGGCTCTTTCTTCGTTAATCTTTTTCACATACATTTTATTGCAATGGAACTAATGTGCGGAAGTAAAAGTAGTTAGGTACGTAGGTAGTAACAATTAAATAGATTGGCTATTTGCATGTAAATTAGTTATAGAAAAGCAAAAATAGAAATAAGACTGTGTGCCAAATTGCGTTAAAATTGTATCTGGCTAATTTTTGACACTAGTTTGCTGAATTTAGACTTCAAGAATTTAGCCGGCCCTGGAGCTGCATAAAAATTTTACCAGTGGCTAATTTTTGACATTTTGTGTATGCCCGTGAAGGAGTGAGAGAGAGGACTAGACTTGATGTTTTTTTGTTTTCTAAATAGAATGGGCGCATTCATGATTTTAGTCACTAAATATCTAGATATTCTGGAATCGTGAATGCTCTTTTTGACTAGATATCTAGTCGACAGTTCAAACGTCAAAAACGTAATTTACTTTCTATTTTCGCTTGGAATTGTTTGGAGAATTCGTCAATTTTCGTGCTCTCGACCAATCAGAGCCCGTTGACTAACTGTCATCTAAAATCCTGAATGCCCCCATTGTCGTGGACAAATGTAACACACTAGTGTTTACATATGATAGGACAACTACCATTCTTGAAAATAATTTCAAAACCAGTTTAACATTTGTTTTTTGTAAAAAAAATGTACATAATTCATATTGGCAAAATCTTTTATCTGTGCATTATCAATGAAGAACGTACGACGTTTGTTCTGTACCCATGTACACAAACAGTATATAATTTACAAAAAATGTTTGTTAACATCAAAAATAATTATTAGTAATGTTTTTTACAAGCTTTATAGGTACCTATTAACCTCACTTTTGTGAGGGCGGAATCTGGGAATCGATTTTACACGATTACGATTTTTTTTTTTTTTATCATCCTGAAAATTTGCACAAGTTTATTAGTAATGTTTTTTTATGCTATTTTTTTTATATAAATCTGTGAAAACAGTTTGGTATATTGTAGTTATAATAAAATGTAAAGGGTACATTTACAATTCTGATGAGAAATTAATAAAAATGTATTAAAAAAAATGCACATTTAATCCAATCGAAGCTAAAATTTTATCCACCTCTGTACAAACGTCAAAAATTAGACAGTGGATATAATTTTAACGCAATTGGCACACAGCCTAAAAAAAACGTCAATCGAAATCATTCGCACAGCACAACTGATTGGGATCACACAATCGGAAATATGACCAAACAACCAATCCGTTGAGCAAACATCTGCAAGTTGTGTCACTAAGCGTTCATATTGAACCCACCTTTATTATTATTCGACAATGCTACGTCATTCGACCTTTAAAAATTATAGCTTATCTCTTGAAGAGATGGACCACCAAACCCACAAGAATTTCGGCTAATTCTCGACAATTACGATTAATTTTAACTGCTGTCAATTTTCTGTGATTGACTTTATGACACATTTCTTGCTCGGAATAGTGCGGTGGACATTTCGTACAAAATCTAGCAAGTTGATATTTTTGTGATTTTTTTTCTTTATAAATGTAAATGTTAATAAATTAATTGTTTGCATTTTATAAAATACTTTTATGTAGGTATGTACCTACCCTACCCCACCTAGCTTATTGTACAGATCTGTACCTCAGAGCTAAGACCTTATAAGACACTTTTGAGAGGCACAGAAGTACAAGATTTTTATTGCCACCACTAACAATGCCGTGATTTTAAATTTTTTTAACACTTCTCATCCAGTGCGTGGCTATGACCAAAACTATGTTAAAAGTATACATATATACACTTCTGACTGTTGACATTATTCGCCGATGTAAGGATATTCAAATCTGAGTGGAACGTACGATTTTACAGTCTAATGAATTAGTGGGTGCTTTTTATTTCCACCACCATATGGCAATTAGTTTATTTTGTTTTGTAACTAAATTTAAACTTACATGGTATTGGCTCTAAGGTACAGATGATTTTCTTATCATCCTCGACAATAGGAAACGTCTCCAACTTACCGCACTTCAATCGATCATTGATCAAATCCTCAATCAGTTGTGGGCACTCATTTTCGATGGCATAACAGAATTGCTTGAATTTTTCAAAGCCACTTTTTGCGATAATCTCAATTAAATTGGCACACTGCCAGCGCTGGACATCAGCGTCATTAATCATTGGATTCTCTACACCACCAATACGACTGTCACCGCTACCACGAACACTTATGCTACCGCCGCCGGCAGATGGTGTTGGTGAACTATTATTATCATCGTCACCATTGACACTTGCACTTCTTTCACTGCCAGCACGCGAAAAACCACCAGATGCAGGTGGATATGACTTTAGTAACTCGTCCTCAGACGTCGTTAACACTGAATTTTTAACTAAAACAGCTAGGAGGTCTGTTCCCTGGAGATCGCTTATAATACGCTCCTGATGTCGCGCCAACAGGGAGCGTACCTCCTCCTCCTCCTCATGAGACATTGTAAAAAAAATAAAACAGAAACTGCTCCTAAGAAGTTTTCGCGCACAGTACACACACTGACTCGCTGTAAAACACTACTTCTTCACTATATTTCACTATAAACTACCAGACACCTCCTTGTTTACATTGGGCTTCCAAAGCCGGATTTCACATTTCACAGGAAAGTGTGGCAGTGAATAAACAATATAAGGCGAACAGACTGAAACAGCAGAAAAAACAAAAATCTAATTGAACACTAATGTATGTTGGTCTAACGTTTGATTCCAACGCTGCGTCATTATCTGGAGGATGATTTCCAGGAATCACCCATCGCGAACAAACCTCAGTTGAATCCCGATCAACAACAGAGCAGAGAGAAACAAACAATAACAAGAAATACAACACAATAAATTCACGAAGTTAATTCTTGTAAAACACACGTAATAAGAAAATCTGTGCGAAACGAACGTAGACACCACCAATCACGTAACAGTAATACGTTCAAACTGAACGGGCCGCCATCCCGTGAACCTTCGTTGAACCCCCAGCGCTGCAAAATACGAGCCGGCTTGTGTAGGCAAAACGAACACACAACACACAAGACACAAACACGACACATGCACAGCGCGTATGGAACAAGCGCGGCAGCGGCGACGGGCAGTCAAACAAAACCATGTTACGAACACGATACCAAAGCAGACGAGAACAAAACTAGACAAGAAGAAAGAGAGGCACAAGAAGAGAGAACAAAAGACAAAAAGGAACTTGAACGAAATAAAAATGTCGACTCGAACTCGACGTGTATTGTTTATTGTACTGTGATTACGAGTGCGACTGGGAGAAAAAGAACAAAACAACTGACAGTTGTATGTATGGCCATTTTATTCTGGCCACGACTGTATGGAGATGGCAAACAGCCGCCTGTGCAGTAATTGCGAATGGGACGAGTTCGATTCGAGTACATAACATAGCACAACCATATACATACATAGATTTATTGTATACAAAAAGGGGGAAAAAATACACTTCACGTAGGGCGGAAGAGGGTATAAAGCAGAAGAAAGTAAACATTGAATAGAGTGGACGTTGGTTTTGTAGACAAAGCGATGGCGGTATACGTGACAGCTGTTATTTTACCATCGCTTGACGTCCATACCATGGATGGTGGTACTGGTAGTTTTGATTTCAGATTGGATATTGAATGGAATTTAACGTACGTACATTATCGTCAGATGCGACAAACGAAACAAACCCGCATAACTTTGAACGCATCCCAAATATATGGACCAATGAGTGGAATGCTATGCTAGGTACATAGGTATGCGCTTTAATTGTATACAAGCCGACAAAACACGTCCGACTCATAGTTTCGGCTGCAAAAGTTTGAAACAAGAATTCAATACGGATGGCTGAAACCATCAGGTTCAGTCTTCCTTGTCGTCTCGAACCTGGGGACTGTGATTGGTAGATCCTCTTTGCTGGGGCATTGTTGTCCATTCGCTCGATGTGGCCCTGGCCGAGCCAGTGTAGTCGACGTGTTTTGGCTTTTCGGACTACATCCACATCTTGGTACAGCTCATAGAGTTCGCGGTTATATCTTCTCCTCCATTCGCCCTCGTCGCATACGGGACCGAATATCCGACGAAGAATTTTTCTCTCGAAAGTAATAAAAATCTGCTCTGCTTTCCTGCTTATCGATCAACACTCGGCTCCATACACCAGAACTGGCAGAATCAATGTTTTGTAGAGCATGCATTTTTTCTCCCGAGTTAGGAGTTTTGAACCCATTTGTTTTGCCAAACCGAAGTAGCAGCGGTTTCCTAGGGTAAGCCTTCGTCGAATCTCCACTAAGGTGTCATTCGTGGAGTTGATGTTTACTCCGAGGTAGGTAAACTTCTTAACCACTTCGAAGTTACTGTTGCCTGTTCTCTTTGGTATTGTTCTGAATTATCTACATACGTAGGGGCTGACAAAAGGTCGCTTAGTGGATTGAATTATAAAACACACGAATAATTTTAGCTTTAGATCATCTTTATCTTTTTTTTTATTTTCTCCGCGTAATTCCCATTTATTTCAATACATTTCTTCAGCCGAAAGATCCACCTGTCAAAACAGCTTTCAAAATCCTCTTTTTGACTGCATTAATAGTAATCTCTTCATTAGATGTGAAGATTTTTCCCCTCAAACTTTTTTTTGTTTTCGGAAACAGCCAAAAGTCACACGGACGCGACGCTAGATCCGAAGAATAAATTGAACGGGAAATTTAATTGATGTCAGAGAGCGCAAGTAAGTTGTTGATTTTTTCAGAAGTGTGAGCAGGCGCATTTTCGTGGTGCAAAAAGTACCGGCGCAGCTCCCCTTTTTTTCGGTGTCCTAGTAAATTTTGGAAAACTTGTGGTAAGCAGGTTTCAGTACACCAATTAACAGTGACTGTCTGACCAGTTTTAAGCGGGATGACGGCGACCATTTTCGCCCGGGTGAAGTACATCAACATCATAACTTTTGTCGCTGACTTTTGCTGTTTGGCCTTTACTGGAGGATTTGCACCTTCTGCGCTCTATATCATGAACTGCTGTTTGGTTTCCGGGTCGTACTTGTAAAACCAAGATTCATCACTTGTAACGATCTTATTGAACCAGCTTGACTCTCCATTTTCAAACTTATCCAGGAAGTATTGAGCAAAATGAACACGAGCCTCTTTTTGCTCTCCATTTACAATCGAGCTGACTTCTTCGAATATTTCAGGTGATGATTTCAAATTCGTGACACAACCATGGCATTCAAGCCCAGTTCATCCGCTACCATCTCCTGTGTCATCCTGGCATCCTCGTCAATCTTAATAGTAACAAGAGTAAATGTTCCATTTATAAAAATTGTTTTACCCTTTATTCAATGTAAATTTAACAAGTAACGTTTTATCGACACATGAATTGAGTAACAAAAGACAAAACAGCACACATCATTGCACTTCACCAGCAGGGGTGAATACATTAATCCGTGCGGCCTCATAATGGGGTGGTGATGGTTGAGGCGGGATGCATGTTTTTACCGTGTTCGATATGTGCGTTTCTCCATTGACTGACGAAGCAGCAGTCAGCCTCCCAGTACCTGTAGGATATGTCTACGTAGCAGCAGTAGCTGTCAGAGAGAACCCCCACTAGCAATGCTGTGCTACTGCACTGTGACAGGACAGCACATTCGGATTGGAAAAATTGAAAGCATTGGATGGGTAGGATGAGCAGATATGTACCGAGATGCGAGATGGATTGTAGGTGTATGTTTCTCTTCTATAACCATCACGACACGATTCATGTTATAGGTATGGCTTCTGCACTTGGTCCATTGGTATCATCCGACACCAATTGGTATCCCTACCTCTTCCATTTTACTTAGTCAACATCTCTGCCCTCTTGTAGTCTAGCGGACTTGTTCAGTGTCCAATGTCGTATCGCTTTGAATTTCAATTTGTGAAGCACCATCACCAGCAGATGCATCCCCACCCGACTCAAGGCTAATCATTATCGACTGCTGCGATGATGATAACGACGGCGACAATGATGCTCCTTCTAATGACGCTGATGAGCGATGAAGAGCGTGTTTTCCAGAGAATCCCCCTCGCTATTATTGTGTTGATGTTTTCCTGTTTAACATTTCCTGCTTTCGCCGATGCTGATGATGCTCCCCGAAAGTGTTTACAGATTGTAATCTGGGAATGAGTGTATGTAATCCTGACAATGCCAAGCCTCTTTAATTATTCATTTGCACACTTCGGGAAACCTTGGTGGATTCGAGTTTTCTTGTCCTGAGAAATACGAGAAGATATGGGAAATTATATACCTACCAAAACGTACAGTAGCTCATCAAACGATGTACATTTTTGTAAAACGATACGCGTAGTCGTCAACAAAAAAACACAGAGCCATATATAACTGCGTCTCTAGAAAACATGTTCGACGCTACTCCGTTCTCCGATGTTTGATTGACTTGTTAAATGATGATGCCAGCTGGATCAGTCCGTGTTTCCATTTCATCGCATGTTTGCGCTAGCTGTTTCGTGCCAGATGGTGACGTTCGAACTTGAAATGATTGACACTTTCACACAGCGTTGCCGCTATGCGACTTTAGTCGCAATTTGACCCTTTTTTGACGCAAAGAGACTATGACCCGACTTTTTAAAAAACACCTCTTTTTGACCCTTTTCAGTTTTTTTGGAGACTTTTTCGTACAAAAAATATATTTCCAACGAAAATTCTATTTAGTTGCTCATCAGCAATCCCTCATAACAAAAAAAAAATCAGTTCATTGTTTCGCGCCGTCACGCGTAGCCAGAGTAATAGAAAGAGCATAGTAACATCAACGTTCTCTGTATATGTTAACACATCAAATTTCACGAGTATACATACCTGGTACTGCTTTTCCGGCTTTTTTGTTTTGTTTTGTTTTTTTTTTTGAAAATTATTGGGTCTGTGATTTGATCACTTTTTTGTGATCAAAATGGAATATCTGTCAAATAGTTAATAATTTGAAAAGTGGGTGAAAAGCTTCTCATAGAGCGCAATACTTGCAAGAAAGTGACCAAACGCTTTTGTAACACTTGTTCAACACCGTCAATTTGTTTTTGTTTCCCACTAACAATGAAGATTATTATATTTCACAAACTGTCAGATGGCTGGGTTTGACAAATGTCCCTCGCTCACTCCAAGAAAAATTTGTACCCAGATGTCACAGAAAATAGCTTTTTGACACTCTCATTTCCGTCTCTCTTCTCTGATTTCTTGTAATTTTTTTGGGTTACCAAACACCGATTTGAGTGATTCTTGGTAGTTTTACGTAAAATTAGCAGTTATCAAACAGACCTTATAAAAATAGATATGGAGGTCTAACGTCGTTACCATGTTTACATTATTTGGTTTTGTTGCGACTTTTTTTGCTCCATGACCCTTTTTTTGCGACTTTTTTAAATTTTTCAGCGGCAACCCTGCTTTCACATAATCTCAATATGAACAACTACTACGAAAAGAGTATCCAAAAGAGTGGCGGTTGTGGTTGTGATAGTGGTTGATTAAAAGAGAGGATCATTTTAGAAGTACGAAATGTATACTCTTAAATCAAATTGAAAAGAAGATCGAGAAATCGTCTCTTCGAACAGGGTGCTTCTTCTGATAAAAAGAATGTTACAGACCTACATATTATAAGCTATCAAATTAGCACAGATAAACGATAAAACATATGAGCGTTAGAATATCCACGCTGTTAAGCTTAGGGTTGACAAAAATCGAGACGATTTTGGCCATGAATTGATTTCGAGGAATCGACCTGTCAATTGGTTTTCAAGTACTTTAGCATATTATACAGTGAAAGCTGTACTTGCGGACAGCTCTGATAAGCGGACAGTTCTCTTAAACGGATACATTTTCATTAACCAATTTGTTCTCTAATTTCCTATACAAAATTTATTTTAGCTCATTTCAAATAGAAAGCCTCTCATAAACGGATGAAGCTCTGATAACCGGACAGGACGATTTTATATTGTGAGCTTTGAATGGGATTCCTCTGAATTCCTGCATTGTACATGTTCTTCTGCTCTTATATTTTCGCAGTCATTGGAGGTGGCTTCCTTTGATGAATATTGCAGCCTTTCCGATCGCCAGTAGGTCTGCCTGGAAAACACTGCATGTTTCGGGTAGTCTGAAAGGTTCCCGTTTATTAAGTGTATCTGACTAGAACCCTGCTACAGTACCAGTATTTTTGAGCCGTCGGTGAAGAGTGCTATTTCCTGGTCTCTGATCACCTTGTTTGACAATATTGTAACAGTTGGCGATCAAGTAAACCAAAACTAAGTAAAAGAATGCGTTTGTAAAGAATGGCAGCGGTGGCCTTGTAGGTACCTAGCCGGAATTGGTCTTTTGAATAAAAAAAAAGATGTTTGGTGTTTGTTTTTATTTATTCAATTTAAACATATGTATTTATAGTTTTAAGTTTTCATTTATTAGCTTAAGTCGTTGCTACAATGTTATACTTCCGGCATTTTGCCCAAATCGACAATAAGCATCTAAGTATCATCCGAAATTCTTAATAATTCCTGATTTTTCTCCACATCTCCACAGCTACTTAGGAATAGAAAAGTACCCTACTTCAATTGCATTTTGCGACCCCAGTTACCATTACCAGATCAAAGGAATCCCCTTGCATTGGACTTTTTAACTTTTCTCTATATTACATTCTGTCGACCGCATTTAAAATGGAAACCACAGGACGAACCAGGGAGTGGAAACTCAGGTAAATGAAAAAAGAACTTCTGATTCCATCAGCGCATTCATTCATGGGTGATGTACGGTACCTACATAAATATTTTATTACACAAAAAATGTAGGTGTATATTATTTCAAGTCATGAATTTTGAAATAATGCAGACAGGTTCAGACAGAAGGTGAGTCTTTTTTTATTTTTCTCACTACAACTTTAAGGATATAAGAGTTAATATACCTATCATGTACATAGATACTTTCTTTTTTATCTTTTAACTAAGGAATTGTTTGAAATTCACTCGACCCGTCCATCTATGTTGTTGGACACGTTTTTATTCGCTTATCGGTGGTGGAGAACAAAGAAGTTCCTTTGGCGTACTACCCTCCGACTATAAATGTTGATAACTCAGTGAAAGTAGACACATTTTTATTTTTTTTTTAATTAACTCAAAAAAATATTAAGGATGTTATAAAAGGAAACCGAAGGCACATGTCATTGTTTTATTGGTCATTCAGAAGTAATAATAAAGGTGCTGACATTTTAATAGTTATGTAATTTTATGACTTATAAGGTGCGGATGGGTTAGTATAAGTGGACATAAAATATATTAACTCGTAGGTACATAAATCATATGTAAGTGCATAGAAAGAAAAACAGAAAATGAAATTGAATCTATATCTATGCATTGATCATCAAAAATAACGCCAAAAGCCGAAGTATTTGGCACGGTGCAACAATTTTAACTTTATTACTTGACCAATTTAAATACGTACAAAGAAGTTTAAATTAAAATAACAACGATAAGAACTGACAGGCTAAGGAACCAAGGTATGTGCGGACGTTTCAAGCATCTATGTAAGACACTAATCAATGTACACATCCCACCTCCCAGTGTCAAGTTGGAAAACGAGTCGAGATCGAGACTCACCATCGTGTCATCTATTTTAAATCTACATATGTTATGTAACCTGTACATATGAAAGCACCCATTGTCTTGATCACTAAACGGTTATGGGTCCATTTGGGATCTAAACAAAACTGATCCAATTATGCCGTGTGAATGTAATAAAGAAACAGTTCTTCTTTACTTATGCAAGGAGGAGGAAATTCTTGAAACTTCTAATCTCTTGCTGGAGCGAAGCGACTTAACCTTGAAGCGAATAAGGAGCAAACCAAGAACATGATGTCTGCAAACAAAGCAGCATATGCCCACCGACTAGAACAAACCATCAACAACAGTAGCCTCGATGTAATTTAGGAATTCACCTACCTTGGAGTACAGAGTAACTCGAATGACACCCTGGTAGAAATTCGACCAAAACAAAAACCGCAGCCAATTTTGTTCATGGCTTAAAAAGCATGATGTACAAATAAAGCACTGCTACTGCCAGTTCTGCCTTATTGTGTTTGAACTAGAAGGCACGGCAGATACTGATCTCTTAAAAAAAAAAAATCTTTAGGTACATGGTCTCATATGCGAGGAAGGCTAATGGAGAAGCTGATAAAAATACGAACTCCGCCGAAGAAAATCCCCGAATCGCAGCCCGTCGTCCGAGACAACCAGATAAGTCTAGCGGTATTAGGTTAGGTTAGGTTAGCAGGCTGATGGGAATGGTTACATCCTCATCACACTTAGCTCCAAGTGGAACCGTTGTGATGCCTATAGAGTGTTCCCACCCGTGGTGATAGTGTCTAGGTTCCAACCATCCGGACGCACTAGCAAATTCAAGCAGGTCAGATGGTGATCCATCTGATAGCTCGTCCATATGTTGAAAGCAGAATTTGCACAGTGTTCTATTTCTCAGTTGACAGAGATTAGGGCAATGACAGAGGAAATGGGCTGTATCCTCATGTGCCTCTTCGTCACCGTATCTCCTGCAAACCTCATCATCAATCAGTCGTAACTTTTTCATATGGTTTCTTAGAGTGTTGTGCCCAGTAAGCACTCATATTAGCATTGACAACGACTTCCTGACTTTTTGTAGGAGTTTCCTTGTTCTCGATTTGTCGTATTCTGGCCACAATCTTCTTGATACCTCGCAGGTGGTTAGTAATTTCCACCGGTTATTTGCTTCAACTACTTATCTTTGTACAATTTTGGCCCTAAGGTTACAGAATGGTGGTTTAACCATCCCATCTGCTTGTTCTCTAGGGCTGAGCCGTTTGGTTAATTTATCTGTTGCCTGGTATCCCGCTGTGACCAGGCACCAGGGACCCAGCTGAGCCTTATATTGTGCTGCATGCCTTAAGCCTTAAGCTCTTCGCGACAAAAATTTACAAGCTTAAATGTTATTCGCGTAGCATAGCAGCTATTGGTTTTATGGCCGCCTGGCTATCAATGTAAATTGTGATATCCTCTCCCGATATTATCATCACTGACATCAATTGGGCGTTCATTGTCATTGCTAGAACCTCAGCTTGGAAAACGCTGCTGTGATCTGGGAATCGTATGGAGCTGTTTATACATAGTTCCTCTGAGAAGCAACCCGCTCCTATACCTAGGTCCATCTTTGACCCATCCGTGTAGATGGACTTATCTTCCTGAGATACCTCGTTTTTCTCCCACTGCTCTTTACTTGGAAATGCCCACGGGAAAGGTTTTTCGAAATCCAAGTATTGGACAGTGTAGTCTGAGTTGATATCACCTTTAAGGTATTTGCTAAGTATCTTGGTGTTCCCATATGCATTCAACCACCAGTGCTTTGACTGGCTTAACCTGAGAGCACTCTTTGCTGTGATCTCCTGCATGCAGAGATCAGAGATCTAGAGGCAGAAGGTTAAGAATTGCTTCCAATCTCGCTGTTGGCGTTGTTCTCATCGAGCTGGTTGTACCAGTACAAGCTATTCTCTGTACCTTGGTCAAAGCCTTGAGGTTGCTGATTTTGGCGGCAGCATACCACCAGACCAATTCTCCGTAGGTTAGTAGCCTAGCGATATTGGAATTAGAACTTATTTGTTTCCTGGCTTTCACAATTGACTTTCAGCTCGGTAGAAGTGTGGCTTGTTGAAAATGTTTGAAAACAAGGGATGCAATATATAGTTTTTAAAAATTTAACGATTCCAACAAACGACGTATGGGGGAGTGGGGCTCTTAAAAAAAAACTACGCCACTGCTTGTTCTATCAAAATCTCGCCACTCTCTTTAACGCAATGAACCGTTTAACCCTTTATGTTACTCCAGCACTGCAAGTACCATTCAAATTTTGTTTGTACAAAAATATGTTTTCGTTATATCCACGCTAGAGAATCTCCCGCTCAAAGATCAGTACTTCAGTAGCAATTTTTAGCACACCGGAGACACACATTACAATCGCTAGCGTCTCTGTAAATTTCTACCTAAGGCCAAATTTTAGCTTAACACGTGTTTTGTTAACATTTTAATTTGTCAATTTCTTTCTAAGTGTAAACCACCAGTTAATTGTCCAAAATGACCATCGATGTGAATTTCATCGACGTAAAAGAAGAGTTCCCTTATCTTGAGTCGGAAGTTCGTGGTATTCTGATAGCACGTGCTCAAAATGGAGCCACAATCCAAGACATTCGTGGTAAACAAAAAGTCTATTGATGTACATGAATTTAGTTTAACATGTTTTTTGGTTAACATTGCAGAAGATTACTATAACGTAACGGGGCAGAAGTTCCCTATTTACGAAAACGTCACCGATTTCCTTCTGACCATCCCTTACGTGACTGCGATGTGCAATGTAAATGGTACGCGTATTTTCAACATCTTACCAACAGAGAAAACGCAGCACGTTTTTGATATGGTCGTTGGACAAAAGCCATCTATTAAGCAGTCGTACAATTTATTTGGAAATAATATCAACAACAGAAACAACTGGAACAACAACAACAACTACTACAACAATCGGCCATCATCAGTACGGACTCGTTCGGACAAGAATAGTTCTCGAAGTGAATCGGATGGCTTCTATGAGAATATGAATTGCTTCTTTGAGGATAACTATCAATATTTGTGAGTATTTTTCTAGTGGTTTTATCAAGTAGGTACGTGCAACAAAAATTATAAATGCGAAAAGCCTGGTTTAGTTTGACCCCGAATCGTAGCGCCATCTAAGGTGAAGCTGGTTAACACTTTTGATTCTGAACTGCATTACCGTCGTATTAGATTTCAGTTAAGAAAAGAAGCGCAGCAACAGCTCTGTGATCGAATGTACGAGTACATTTGTTATTAAGATATGGCTCAGTTTGATAAATGTTTGGCCAATTGTAGGCTTGTCTACGTTATGTGAGGTTACGTTTTCTTACGTGGCTATATAGAAAATTGTAGCTTCAATCAAAACTATTGTTCGCTTATAAACAGGAAACTCATTATTTATGTTTTTCCATTTCAATATTCTTTCTCTAGATTCAACCGCTTTTATCAGCGCGAAGAAATCCCCAATAATTTGAACGCCAACAACTTTAACAACATAAACAATATTCAACAACTCCCTCTGAATAGTTTTAACAACTTGAATACCAATGATGATGGTGCTTTCAAGAAACCTCTTCCAAAGCCCCGCATTTATACTAGTAGCCATGTTCCGTCATCGCCAACAACAACGAAAAGTCTTCAAGATCAGGACTGGGGCTTGATCAACGATTGGACTCAGGACGCACACCTTTTTGACTTTCAGCTTATGGGAGATGATTTTCTTTTGTATCTAGCGCGAATGGAGTTAAAATGCAATTTTAAGCCGGGTAGACTTAGGTCTTATAATATTCGTGGGTTTTTGTAAATTGAATTTTCTTTTAGGTACAAAAGTTCTCCAATCGGGACTTTGTATATCGGGTCAAACGATCTCGGCTGCCACCAAACGTATTCACCAGCAGAGCTATGTTAACAAACGTATGATCATTAATATCGGATCAGTGGACATACTCCAAGGAAAGGCTCTGGTACAAATTCAGCATGATTTTCTAGAGTTGCTATCGGTGCTGAGGGAACGTGGAGTGGTTCCGATTGTCACAACACTGGCCCCATTAGCATTGTTCGCCCATGAGAAATTGATCAAGGATAAGGTGGAACGATTCAATGTGTTCATCAAACAACGAGCAACAAGAGTCATTGACATATGGTCATGTGTGGTTAATGAAAAGGGACAAACTTTATTCGATTGCTTTCAAGAGTAAGTAAAAAAAAACCATTTCATCTTTGACAAATGTATATTTTTATGTAATAATTATTTTTAGTAAACCACGTCAAGTCACTGGAGGTCCGGAATCGTATTTATTTTGGAATAAAATTGGCCGACAACGTGTGCTGCAAAAAATCGAATCCGAAATCGAATACTAAAAGGAAGCATCGACTTGACTTCCTGTGTATAATTCTTTTACAGATTGCTCTCCAAGGCTTGACAAAAAGTGCTGTGTTTTTAGTAATTAAGTTATTTATCTATTTATTATTATTATTTAATTATGTATTTATATATTTTCTGTTGAATGTTTAAATGAATGAATGTTTATGTGTGAATGTGATCGGTTTATTTTTTTGTAGTTTAATCTTAGTAGGTACGTTGATCTTTTTTAGACATTTACTAGTGCACAGTAAATATCTAAAATACCTTTCAACGAGACGCTTGCTTTTTGATCTTCGCTACAAGAATCTCTTTAACAAATCACAACCATGGGTGATTTAAATAAAGGGATTTATGTACCGAACATCATCACGTGTAAGTTGGTTTAATTAGAAAATTCTAGATAATTGATTAAATCAATTTTATATTATTGTAAGACATGTCTTTTTTTGTTGCATTGTTTAGAATACGTTTTTTTCCTTGTTATTTTAAGATTATTTATTACGGTTTATTAGAAATTGTTACCCATCTTGAAGTTTTTAGATATTTAAGGAGATGTCCTTCTTCGTGTGAATTTTGAAGGTTTTTATTCGGTACATATGAAAACCTTGTAAAGATTTATGCGATGGACGCTATCTCGGTAATTTTTTTTAAGTTATAGTAAATAAATTGTAGTCTTAAGATAGTAAAAAAAACATGGCTTTTTGAATTCATTGAGTATTCCTGGGTTATTCCGACATTTGTGCTGCTAAAAATATTTTTAAAATGTAGTATGAGTACAGAATAGAGTCGAAAAAGCTACGCAACCATTCTTGGCTCACATAAAAGAGTATCGCGATATTTTCTACAGGTTTTTTTTATTTATTTTCAGAAGTTTAAACTGGCACCGTAGCGCAAGTGGTTAGTGCGTCAGACTACTGAGCCAGCGGTCTTAGGTTCACCTCGAGCTGTAGCGCCAACTAAGTAACTGTCAATTTAAAAAAAGGAGAATTAAAAATAAACAAATAATCAATTTCAAAATAAACGTAACTTTTGCGAAATCGAACGAACAGCACTAAAAACTTCATGTTCCAAACACTTCCCAATTGAAATGACAACTGGCGAAATTGTCTACCTTGCCGACAGAAAGAAAAGTCTACGAACAAGTGTCACTTCGCCCTAGTAGTTATTCGCAATTTTTTTCTCTCGTCGGACCATTCAAAAGTGTTTTTCGTCTCTCGATTCTGAAAATGGTTTCTATTTTATCTCGTACCGGACTTATAGCCGAAGTTTTAGGTCCACGCGTTGGACAAAAAGTAAGTGCATAAATACAGCAAACAATCTTTTCCTTTATCCAATCGGAAATCAATAAAATCGAATTGAAAATTCTAGTTTAGCCACACTGACGTAACATTTTTCACTTTGACAATGAACTCTTTTTTATCTTATTCTTCTTTAAATTTCAATGAAAACTGCGACCGTGATCTATTTTTATTTTATTGAAAAGTTTTCGCTATTTATTTGACCGTCGTCGTTTCGGTTTCAATTGTTTATCATGACGGAGGGTGAACGTGAAATTTTGCGTAACCTCTAGTCACTTGATTGTCGCACTGCTGATGCTGACGTTGGGGGTGTTGTAGTTTTTTATTCGTTTTCCGATTGCGATAGTTGATTCCCATGTAATTATGATGACTAAATGCATATTTTATTTTCTATATAGATTGTTGGTCTTACTGCTGCTGTTCAACAAAAGAGAAACCTTAACGTACAGGAGCATGTATCATACACTCTGCTCAACGATGCTGGTATTGCAACACCAAAGTGAGTATACCTACGAATAGGGTTGTCTATGTCCTTAATTTGTGCTAATTAATTAAAATCAAAGCAGTTCCTAGCGATTCCTAAGCGGTTGTTATTGTTTCCAGCCTCATAGATAACAAGCGAACGCTTGATGAACTGAATTTCAAAGTTCGTGTATTCCGCGAACAGAAGCCACTGGCAGACGTGCTCTTATGTTTTGCTTAATGTGTGATAATTTGTTATAATTTGCTATTTTCGTCGGTGCAAATTCTCTTAATTGGACTGCGATTTGTCTTTGTTGACCTTGGAGTGTTTTTTTTTTTTTTTTAAATGATTAGAGATGGACACTGACCTTTGGACACAATACTAATAAGTTGCTTATCGATTGTTGATGTTGACTAGTTTAGTTAATCTTTTCTGGCACTTTGTAGCAATGCGGGTCATGTTTGTTTATGGGGGCGCTTTTCAAGTTGAACACGCTCAGTGAATCTAATTTAAGTAATCTGACTACGCGCCATTTGATTATAAAAGTGCAGTGTGTTTGTTTACATTGCATGTTAATTTAGAAATACAAGCGCATTGGTTGATGTGAAAGCCTTCAGTTAAGTCTACGTTGCCAAGGTACATATATACGTAACTACTTACTATCGCATAAAACTACAGCCACTCGAATGCAATTTGTTAACACTTGCCCTCACTCAATGAGTCGTAACTGTTCTGATCTAATGTAAGCGGGGACATGACATTGCCAACTGTTGGCTACATGCTAATGCATAATATTTCCTTCCATAATTAAACAGAATTGATGTTTAGGTACATATCTAGATGCTTTTTGAATGCTGCTGACTGTTTACTGTCGAGACAGATGCCTTCCACAGTTAAGGTGAAGTCGTATTGTCGTACTTTTCTTATCATCTCGAAGGAAAACCCATGTCTTTCTATTTCTGAACTCAGATTACATCGTATCTCTTATGAACGCTACCAACTGTCTGGCGAGTAATGCGCCACCAATCAAAAGATAGACGTGTTTAAAGATGCAAGAATAATTATTGTGCATAAGAAGGATTCGTTCCGGTTAAAACCAAATCAATATAAATGCTTCCGAACACCGACGTTTGGAGCGTTACACTTTCCTCTATCAGTACAAGTTAGCTGGTGTAAGTCAAAAGCAGTCTGACTCAGAAAGCCCCAGTGGTCATGGGTTCATTGAACTAATCACTTATTAGTCTAAGGCCATTATGATAGGAAAACAAAACCAAACAAGAAATTTCTACAGCCTAATAAGTGCTGTTAATAAGGGTCAGGGAGCATATCAAATACAGAATAAGTGCGCCTTTAGACGATAGAGAGAAATACACATTTTATCCCCACTCCAACGTCTTCTACGCGCAGTGGCTTAGTGGTTAGTGTGTTGAACTACTGAGTGTGTCCATGTTTTCCCCAGGTGTCGACAAACATTCGAGAATATCAACTCTGTCGTAAGAATCTTCTCATTTAAATCTACTATTCCTGTGAACATTTAACACGCACACACAAATGGTGGTGAGAAGCTAGGCCAAGTTCCACCTCGGGCGTCATCGAAAGAAGAACGTCTAGTATGAGCTGGTCTCCATTTGTCGATTCTGTCTGAATGTTTTTGGTTAAATCACTTCTGATCCGTTCAAACTTCTATTGCTTGCAAATTTTTCTTTGAATAAGCATATTCGATTGACTTCTGTCCGCTTTTGGCAGCAGTTTTGTGGTGAATTGAGAACATTAACAAATACATATGTAGCAACACATAACACAAATTATTTTCGAAATGTGTTTTGTTTTCTATCGTATCGCTTTATTATTAGCGGTTTTTAACAATCCATTAAATTTGTTTTGTTTTTCGACGGAAAATGGTTTCACGAGCTCTAAACAGTTTGATAAAACAAAGAAAAGAAAACATGTGTCAGAGATTTTCAAAGTGATAATAAAAACGTTTGCATATTTTCCACTTATTTTATTTTATAAAAATAACTTAAGATTTATTTATTTTCGATGATCCACACAAGAATACACGTGCAAAGTGTTTGTCTAAAAGATATAAAAAAAAAACAATCTGAACGATTTGATGTGTTTTTTTTATACATATTTTTATTTGTTAAGAACTTATTTTATAATAATTTCTTCAAATTGCATAAATCTTTCTTCTTATAGTAATAAAAAAGGTTAGCATATTAATATTTGCCAAATCCCCAGTAGAAATAGTATTTTGATCACGTGAACAGCAACTACTCGTATCTACCAACAAACAAACTCGTATGCCGATTATAGATTATAAATTCAAACCTCTGGCTAAGCAGACGTTTTATATTTCATCGTTGTTTACGTCCCATTCACAGGTGCGGTGCACTCATTTAAATTATGAGATTACGTGTCAGAGGAAAAAAGCTGCGAAAAACCAGTTAACTGGAATAAACTGAGTCTGTTAAATAGAGTACAATAATACGTACGATATATCCAGATACATATACATATGGGTATACCATAATGATAACAAAGTTTTAATTTTTCTATTATCTTTTGTATCAAATAACGAGCCAATTGTGTTCATTGTTTTTTTTTTTTTTTGAACCGTTTGGGCCTACCCAGCTGCATATCTATCAACAGACATCTGCTCAATTAAGTATTTGAAGATAGGCTCCCTTTGGATTACAACGAGGTTACTTTTTTCTTTCGATGGCGCTTCAGTCCGCGATGAATCTAGGCGTACTTACAATCAATTGTGCGTGTGTCTGTCTTTTTCACACGCAGTCACTTGTAAACGCTTCTTGGCTTTTCTTTGCATATATGTAATGTAAATACTAGTGTATGCAAATGAATCTGTTCTTTGAATTCTCGATCAACAACGCAAAGTAAATTAATCACGAATTGGTCACATTGATAGACCTTGCGTCATTTCTTCTTTCTTTAGGAGGCGCTACAGTTCGGGGTGAACCAGGGCCTGCTTCTCGTAACCATTTGTGGGTGCGTGTTATATTTTTGCACGAATGGAAGGGACCTACAGTTTTTTGCCGACTCCGAACAGCGAGTTGAGAAGCTCCTCAAGAAAAATGATACTCTTTAAATGCTTGTCAGACATTCGGAAGAGGTGGCACCGTGAAAAAATGTTTAGGTGTTTGCCGGGCAGCATTGCGTACTTAGTAGTCCAACGCAGCTACCACTACACCACGGTGCTCATCCCTTGCATTGTTTATCTGAACTGGCTAGTCACTCTGACAAATCAATATTTTCTTATGTACTCAACAACCTCCATTGATAAGTATAACATCTGATGTCTGCTGCTAATTGAAACACGAGTTAAAACTTATCGTTCCTAATGAAATGATAAAACGCTATAAAACTTGATTTAACATACATATGCCCATAACGTTTGTTACCTATATACCATATAAGAGGGGTCCAAAGTCAGATAATTATTTTTAGTTTATATTTAATAGAGCCGACCAAATTGGAGCAATAAAATCTGAGCTTGATAACCTTCGTTGGGGGTCCTAGCATTCTGTTGACGCAACTTTGCGTGTGCCGAATTATCAAAACGAAGCACGCAGCCTGTAGCCTGTGAAATAAACCAAATATCAGGTGACTTGTGGATGCGAATCGGCGTGTTTGCTCTAATCGGGTCTAGTCAGCTTATTTTGGTTCCGATAAGGATTCTTAGTTGCGGCAAGTTGTATATTTTGTTTACTTTTGAAGATTTTATTGGAAAGTATCTTTTATTTATGTAATTGCTGAGGACACCTCACATTCTCCCTTTACCTAACGAGCTTCTAGTCTTTTGGCGGGCCTTTTTGCCTGAAATTATATGTTGCTTCCAGTTCTATATATGAATGGGTTCATGATTTCTTGATGTTTCGTGTAGGCTGGGATCCGAAGACCCTCTGCTAAAGCGATGTTGTCCAGCTCGATGTATCGCACCCAATGTTATTTTGTTTGTTTGACTTTAATTAACTTGTGAATTTGCTTGCTTAGGTCCTTGACTTTTTGTCAGGAATGCCAGGATCTGCTGACGTGGTTAACCACACCCTAAACAATTCAATCACTCATCCGTTTTTGCTTATCTTGTATTTTTGCTTGTTCGTTTGTTAAGAATGTTAAAAATTTCCTCTCTTGTCGTCTGTCTGCATATTCACGTATTCCACTGTTCTGCGATCTCTTATTAAGTTAGCTTGTTTCAGCTTGTTGTAGACCGGCGGATACAACTCCTCGTGACACTAGTTTCCTCAAGAAGTAAGGTTTAGGGATCATATAAATGATGCAAATGCGCTTTTAATGTCCAGCGTCACTACTGACTGAGCAGCTGCAGTGTCAACTACTGCTTTTTAAGACACTGTAGTCGCACTGTTGCCTTTAATTCTAATTTCCTCTTCATATGGTTCTTTTTTTACTTACAGATTCGGTGTGGCCAAAACTGCTGCTGAAGCTGAAACGATCGCGAAATCATTGAACACCACCAATCTTGTACTAAAGGCGCAAGTTCTCGCCGGTGGACGTGGTAAGGGTTCTTTCAAAAATGGCCTCAAGGGTGGTGTTCGCGTTGTTAACTCGTAAGTTTATTAAAAATGAGTACATTACCAATATGTCTATATCATTCTATCTGTTATTCAGTCCTGAAGAAGCCAAAGAAATAAGTGCCAAGATGATCAATCAAAAGTTGGTTACCAAACAAACGGGCGCCGCTGGCCGAATTTGTAATAAAGTAATGGTCGCTGAGAGGAAATTCCCCCGAAAGGAATTCTATTTCGCCGTGATGATGGAGAGAGCCTTCAATGTAAATGCATAACTATTTTTATCATTAAGAAAAAGGCGTTTACCACTTTTATTTATTGTTTTGCAGGGCCCAGTTATCATTGCATCCTCCCAGGGCGGTATTAATATTGAAGAAGTCGCTGCAGAGAATCCCGATGCTATTTACTATAAGCCAATTGATCCCATCGAAGGACTGAGCTGTGAAACAGCTCGTTCTATTGCGCATGAAGTTGGATTGGGAGACCAAGAAGATTCCATTGCTGAGATGCTGATGAATATGTATGAATTGTTTTTGAAGAAGGATGCCCTTCTAATCGAAATCAATCCATATGCTGAGGATGCTCTCGAAACTTGTAAGTCTTAGAAAATATGTAAATCTTTTATTGAATCGAAACTAACTTTGTTTTTTTCCTCTCTCTTAACTCTCATGGCATGGTGATTCAATTGGAACGAAATAGCGAAGTGTAAGTACATTTTTATTTATTTTTTTTAACGCTTGGTTGCTGGAGAAATCCTATGGCCACCAAGATCACCGGAACTCATTTCCATTGATTTATTTTATGGGATTTGCTCCACACTCCGACAAATATCTCTTAATTTAATGTATCCGCATCCGCATACATTTTCGATTAGTGGGCACAGTCGCGCGTCGTCATTAAGTTCTTGAACTTGACTAGCCTACAAGCTTTCCCAGCAGGGATTAGGACAGATTTCGATACAACGGTGTGAATACCGTGGCTCAAAGATGGAGTGCAAATGTCCAGCTCTAGCGAGAGCCAGGCAACGCATACTGGGCAATCTCTTCTTCGACGACCTTAAAGAGATATCCAGAAAATGGATTGGAGATCTGATCATTTCATCTTCTCATTTCAAAAGCAGCTCAACGTAACCTACACGCCATTTAACACTTATATATTTATGATCCTTAGATTTTGCACTTGATGCCAAGTTCCGTTTCGATGACAACGCTGAATTCAGGCAAAAGGAATTATTCGCCCTGCGCGATTGGACTCAAGAGGATCCCAGGGAAGTTGAAGCAGCCAAATTCGACTTGAACTACATCACCTTGGATGGAACTATTGGCTGCATGGTGAATGGTGCTGGTTTAGCCATGGCTACCATGGATATTATCAAATTGCATGGTGGTGATCCAGCTAACTTTTTGGATGTTGGTGGTGGCGCTACCGCAACTGCCGTTAAGGTTGGTTAACAGTGGGATTTTATCCACGAAAAGCCTTATAACTTTTTTGTTTTTTCTTAACAGGAAGCATTTAAAATCATCACATCAGATCCAAAGGTGCACGCCATCCTTGTCAACATTTTCGGTGGCATTATGCGTTGCGATGTAATTGCCGAGGGTATTATTGCCGCTGCCAAGGATCTTAACTTGAAGATGCCAATCGTTTGCCGATTACAAGTAAGTTGGTTTTTGGTTTTCATTACTTTCGCCAGGAATATAAGAAATTGTCTCCTCTAGGGAACCAAAGTGGATGAAGCCCGTGAGTTGATCCGTAAATCCGGCCTAAGGATCATCCCCCGCCACGACTTGGATGAAGCTGCCAATTTAATTGTACACTTGGCCGAAATTGTACAATTGGCCCGCGAAGTCAAAATGGACGTCAGCTTTGAAATTCCAGACAGCGAAAAGTAGACAATCACTCCAATAATCCATAAATTACCAATACATACACCAATACACATCAACAACTAGTCATCTTTGAAAAGGACATGAGTCGTGATTTAGATAAGATGATGTGATGTGCCGTAGTCGTGTTTAATCTTCCTCCTTCTACCGTGATACTCTATATTTTATTATATGCACTCACGTCGTTTATATACATCGTCTAATTGTTGTTGCTGCGCACCGTTATAGTTGAATATTTTACCATCTCGTTTTTAAGTTAACTAAGTTTAAAAAAAAAAGTCACAAACACATGCGCGTTATATTTAATTTATTCATTTGAAATATGTTTGTGCTAAAATTCTCCTCTTTATATCCTCTTTTTGTAGCGAAAAATGGAGTTCTGATCCTGTTTTAAAAAGCAAACCCGTAATACTGAAAAAATCGAAGAAACAAAAGAAAAAGAAAGATAAGAAAAGAAAGTAGAACTATTTCAAAATTACTAACAGATTCATATATTTTTATTCGGTTTACTTTGTGCATTGTCTTTTTTTACATTCTTAGCGTAATACGTTTTATTTTTTTTTTCATAATTTTTTAGTTAAATATTTTGTATTATATCGAAGACAAAAAACCAATTAATTTGTTTGTTTAAAGGCTGCTATTAGACTGTTACTGAAAATAGTTCCGCAATTTGCGAAAAATACGATAAAATCTTTGACTGGAATAGTCTAATAGCAGACTTAAAGAGAGAGAAAGAGAGAGAGAGAGAGAGCGTTTATAATTCAATTTGTGAAATAATAAAAAAAATATAAAAAATCTTTAAATGGCAAAATGTGTTCTTTATTAATTAATTTGTTGTGTATAAAAGATTGTGTTAAAAACGATCGACTAAGGAGAGAATGTGCGCCTGTTCCTGGTCCCGCCATTCATTATCTTTATCACCTTCGTCACCTAAATTACCAGCGTATTCTGCAAAGAGAGAATGATATTAGTGCTTTTTGCTTATGCGTATTGTCAGATAAACTCCAAGAAACGAAATATACTCCTACACTGCTGGACAAATTAAGAGGAGGGCAAGTAAGATGAGTACAATTGCAATAGTGGATAACACTGCGATCTAACATATACTATGTGCCTCCATCTGGAGAGGGCTATAAAATCCTTTGTCCAGCAGTTGAGAAAAACTCAAAGCTAAAGAAAATGACGTAGTGATTATTCAACTCACCTCTCATTATATTTCTTATAGTCTTCATCGATGCTCCGCGCAGATTCAGAATTTGACAAACCCTCTGTTTAACTGTGTCGGATGTTGTACTGACTTCCAGAATTATGTAGTCGATCAGTTGCAGTGTGAACAGACCACCTGTTAGACGCTTGATGTAGTTATTTTCAGCTTCTTCCTCTTCATCGAAATCGGGATCCTATTGTAAACACGCCGGTGAAAATTATGTAGGACAACTGTTTTTCTAGATCACCTACCTTTGGTTGTTGATCAATCTCCTTATCTATCGTCTCCACCTTTTCCAAATACTTTAAATGCATTTCCAGTAAGCGATCAACTTTTTCATGATCATTCTCTGTGAATTTGGACAGTAATCGTTGACGCTGGGCGCCCTTGCAGTTCCTCAGCATCGTTGCAATGACTGATACCACATGCTCTTCATGTTCATCTGAGCTCAGTAGTCGCTTTTTATTTCGTTTTGGAGTTTTCATAAACAGCGGAAATATCGTCCTCAAGCCAAGAATGTCTACGAACTTATTGCAATTCTCTTTCCCATCGGGACCTGACATTGCATGGTCGAGTACCTTCAGCGAACCATTCCGTGACATTTTCTTCTCACGCAGCATCAAGTTCATCAACTGCAGACCTTCACCCTTGAGGAATCGTTCACGATTCTCTTTTGCCATCAGTGCCGAGCACAAGCAGTTGAAAAGGTTTTCCATAAATTCTTGTTCTTCCGTGGATGCGGGATCGTGTCGTTTGTAAATAGCCAACTGTTGTAGAAGAACATCGATACCTTCACTGTCCCCCAACAGCAATCGGTTATTGTTATCTGTTTGTATAAGAATCGATAAAATCTCACTACAGTAGAGTTTGTTTTGGTCGAATGGAGTCTTCTGTTTCAGTCTCTTTTGAATCCATGTCAGGAGACCTTGTTCGGCGGCTTCTCTGGTGAATCCAGCGTTCATCTCTGTGAGATTTTCGATAATGGACAAAGTATTGTGTACCCCATCAGATTCTTCTTTAACTGTCTCATTTAGTCTTTCTAAATTTTGCACCAACAAAGCACAGACTTGTTGTTTGCGCAGTGCTTCCAGGAGCACCTCAGCACCTTCACGACTCTCGCCTAAAATATCCACATCCGTCAGCTCTTGCAATAGATCTACTACTGCAACGGCTATATCTGAATTTGGGTGTGCTAGAAGTTCTAAGATACTTGGAACACCGTGCAAATCAACAAGAACTGGATATAAATCAGGGACGGTGGCCACTGCCTTTAGTTCTTCTACAACAGAATGCAGGTCCAACTCACTCTCCATAAACTTTTCCGGATTTTCGGGGAATTTTATACGCATTTCTTGGTTTTTAAGGTTTTTCTTCTCAAATAGTAGAATTAGTTTTTTTAATCCAACTTCATCGAGTACATCGCCATCGGCGTCCTCGTTTTCAACGTATTTCACGATATTCATCTTTTCCTCTTCGGTCAATTGAAGTTCTGCATTTAGAGGCACCGGATCTGGTTTCACAAAATCGGCCGCTTCCTTTGCCTGAGCGATACGACGCATTCTTTTGGATTTTTCATCTTTTTTATTAGAGGAAAGCTCAGCGAAATCATTATCGTCGTCGTGGGACCGCTTTGGAGTTTGTTCGGGCTGAAGAATGGAGTATTTTAAGAATTGCGTTATTATATATTAAAACTCCAAAAATAAACTTACCTTAAATGATAGAAGTTCACCAATATCCATGATACAAATGTTATTTAAAATGATTTTTAACAAATTAAATTAAAAACATCTACTTTGCTTTTGACATACACCGGGGAAATGTCAATTTTGACAGCATGGATGAATTTTTATCCTTCAAATCGATGTTTGGTTTTCATACCAGAGAAGTTTTGGAGACGATAAGTGTAGATTTACAGTGAAGGATCGATTTGCAAACGATTTTCAATAGTATGTATTTTTTTAAAAAAGAAGTATGTAATTGGAGATATAAATTTTAAAGATGTTAATTCGAGGTAATTTCACGAACTTAGGGTGAAATGATTACATTTCGAAGACATTTTTGTGATTGCTAATCCATCTTAATTTTTTTTTCAGTCGTGCGCCAATTTTGAACCGTATAGATTGCGAAATTTTATTTTATGTTTTGGTATATACAATCCTTGTCGTATTCAATAAAAAAATTACATTTTGATATTAATTCAAAAAAAAGTTTTCACAGTTTTTATCGCTGCGCTGTACGAAGAGTAGTGGGTTGAAGTTCCGTGCTACTTCATGTAGTCCAATCTGTCAAATGTACCCTTATTCCTGAAACAGATGTGCAGATAGGCTGCACGCGGCGCTGCGTCTTAATCTGCACCTGAAACAGATGTGCAGAGTTTTCTGACAATTCTTCCATTGAGTTGGATGTCGCAAACAAAGCAAAAAAATGTCATATGAAAAAAAAAATAGTGCCAAATGATCAAAATTGTACTAATTTCGCGATCTATTACCGAGGCTGCACAGCCAATTAGAATACACATGTAATCGCTCCCATATAAACCTGTGTATCCTCAGTGCGCTGCATGCTAAATTCTGCACATCTGTTTGAGGCTTTATTCTACGGAATAAATCTGTGCTGTTGCGTGTACAAGATAGATTCCGCATGGTATTAGAACACGACTCTATGTATACACATACATATGTATTAGTAGGTACATTTTCCGCCGATGCTTCGCTTAACTCGAAAAATTAAGCATGTAATCTCGTAAACTTTATGTGATTTCATGTAATTCCAGCGCCATTTGTAGACTTTCTCCAGATTCCCACAACAAAATAAATATGAAACCAGTGAACACTATCGGTTTATTAAACAACAAAACATAACCTAAACCTGAACCAAAAACCCCATCTTAAAGCTGAAGTTTATTGAATAATACATAAGCCTTAGAGCACTTGACTTAAAATTTACTACATACTCTGTAAATGCTCATTAGGCATCTAATTACCTCCAACAATCCTTAAAAATATCTACACCTCATCATCATGAAAGCTAAAACCGCCTTCGTCGTTATGACTATTTGTTGGATGCCTTTCTTGAACATATAACTTCAAGAGTATTAATGGTCCGAAGGCAATTTATGTCATATCATCATTTTATTACGTTTGTTTTAAGACTACGAACGAAGTGTTGCCAAAACATTTTAAAGTCACGGTCAGTAGCATTGGACAGAGTCCAAGTATGTGTTGCATATACACACAATATTGGTGGCATTGAACTTGGTCACTGTACAGGTTATAATGAGAAGTAGTCACCTTTCCTCGTTCAGATAATTCTTATGCAATTGTGTTGAATAATGCAATAAAAATGCGCAAAAAATTGTTCTATCGGCCACGATCGGATACTCGTGATATTTTCCATGGCCTGCGGAAATTCAACTACAAGATTTGACAGCCAATTTTGGTGAAAATTGCGGGGAAGCCTCGAGTTAAAAATTAGTCGTATACTCAGTTGCGGATAGAATTTTAAATTCTTTGTTGGTCATGGAATGTTGTTTATTTTATAATTGAATATTGAAAGTGAAATCGTGCCTACTTTTGCGAAGGTGAAAATAAGCTTATAAGGAAAGGTGTCTGTCAACTTTGATTGGATGACTTATTCTTGGGAATGGTGCCAAAATGGTACTTGGGGGTTTATTTTAAATTACTTGTGACTTGTTTGCCAACAAAAATTTACATGAGTCATTGGACGTTTGTCAGGGCAGAATAAATTGTGTGCAAAGTTATAAGATGGTCAAGAGTTTTATAAACTCAAGTAAGACATCTACAGATATTCACTTATTTCGTATTTTTAGTTATTTAATTAATTTCATTACGATGCTTTGACATCGACAATAATGTGTCAAGAGTTCACAGCAATTGAAAATAATTACCTTCTGTATGCACATATGTACATATATCTGTCAAACGAGGAAGAACTGCAGAACGATATCTGATCTGAAGACTTCATTACAAACAAGTTTTCTGATCATTTTTTTTTTATTTTTGTAACAGTCAATTGATTTATTTAGGGTGTGTTTAAATAATGATAATAACATCAACGTGAGGATAACCATAAATTAGTGTAAGAAGATGCCAAAGTCTTAAATATTTGTACTCAGTGGCGGATTAACCTTCTCGGCGCCCTGAGGCACGCTCAGTGTTAACTGCCCCCCTTTTTTTTTTATACTATCCAAGAATCGCTGTGGGTACTTTTAAACGTTAGTTTAACGTATCTTTTCGTATTCATTTGCTAATTTTTTTAAGAATAAAAATTTGACGCCGCCTTACGCTTGAGCCTCACGAGCCTAGTGGTTAATCCGCCACTGTTTGTACCTAAGCAAATATAGCGAGATAGCTTCTTTGAGTTTTTTTGAGGGCTCTGACCCGCCAGTTGCAGAGGGCACCGCGGGCTTAAAGTTCTATTGTACCGCAAAGTTACATAGCTTAGGGAACCAGAAGAGGCTCAACTCTTTTGATGAAGTTGAGGATCTCGCTGGTGGAGACTTTATGAATTTCCATGGGAGTAAGGATTTCTCTGTGGAAATGTTGTCTTCTGAGGGCACAGAGTCCCATCCCCATGCAGTAAGATATGTTCCGCAGTTTCGTTGTCTTCAATTCAGAGACGACATTGAATTTCTTGAATGAGACCTTATTTATTTAGGTTATATCGAAGATGGCGATGCCCTGTTAGAAATCCCACAAATTCTTTGATATCATTTCTACTGAGGAGTGGGTTTTTTATGGACTTATTTCCCGCGGTCGCCGTGGCCCTGGTGGTTAGTGCGTTGGACTACTACGCATGCTGCCCAGGTTCAATCTCAGCAAAAACACCTAAACGTTTTCTCACGGTGCCATGTCTTTCGAATGTCTGACAAGCAATCAAAGAGTATCATTTGTCATGAGAAGCTTCTCAACTCGCCGTTCGGAGTCGGCAAAAAACTGTAGGTCCCTTCCATGGTTTCGAGAAGCTAGGCTTGGTTTTGTATAGGACTGCTGACGCCGTATATTTTTATATTTCCCGTTGAGTTAGTGATAACTAGAAACTCCTCAAAGCTAATAACCTTCTTGTACATAGGAATACCTAAGGGTTTTAACTGGTTATTTAATCGGGTATTGCGCACTCAAACCCCACTGACGACGACGAAAGCATACTCTATGAATGCCCTGCAGTAGGAAAAAACACAGTAATCCATTTACAAAGACCGATTCTGAGCTTCTATGAAGAATATAACTTAGAACCCAGGCAAATATTAGAGTTTATCAGGAGCCTAAGTGCCGGTAGAATTGAAGATTTACCCTTAGTCGCGGTGCACAATGGGCCTACTATATCGTATCGTACATAGTCATTAATTAAAAAAAATGAAAAGTGCAATGCATGTTCAATGACAGCATAAAGTAATTGCGCAAGTAGTCAGGGTTCGTTGAAATTAACTTGTATGTGGCGCTTTGTAGTAAACAGAGAGTGAGGTTACGGGGTTGTTGACTGTTATAACAAAACATCTGGTTCCCTTAGGCATTCTATTATATGATATATCGAAATGTGAATAGAGCCAGTTTAAAATGTTATATACTATACTGGTAGAACTGGCTGGGTGTGTTTTGCTGGAATCTGGAAAGTAGGTACTGAGAATCGGATGTAAGATCACTACAAAAAAAAAAAAGGAAAGTCATTCTTTTTATTCATTGATTTCATCACTTTCAATTAACTCTTATCTACCATCATTAGTTAACCTCGCCCTAAAAGTAAAGAAAGAGTTAACATGCACCCTAGCTTGACCTTCGTCCTAATATTGTGGCAACATACGAGCATACAATACGACATCTGTGTAATTTGATTGATGGAAATGTATCTCAGAGAAAACAGCATGCGCCTACTTAAAGTCACATTGCCAGGTAATAGGTGCTTCGCTTCTACTCGATCATCCGCTGAAGAACACTTAACAAGCACTTATGGTGACGACACTGGCCTTTAACCATACTACTCCTGTCCATACTCATGTGTTATTACCATAGATGTCAGGTAGTAGAAGCAACGAAAAACTGATAATGACATCGAGACATTATTGGACAGCGTGTACGAGTATAAAAACTTTAATTGCATAATCGGTGACATATAAAAATGCACACCCAAAAGGTAAGCACACCCATAAAACCAAAAACCATTCATACCCGTATTGATGGACTGCAAATAAAAATACTCATGAGAAATCCCAGCTAATTACTTTGGTCTGTTGGTAAGACAATAGCAAGTGAAAGAGATAAACAGACAAAGTAAACATGGTGGCACCAATTCAAACGTGATTTGAAGAAATACCAAAAACCCAACAACTGAAATAGAAGCCAACCATATCGAACAATGGTGGCTCTTGTCTCTTGGGGCTTCCGCGGTGGTAAAAATAATTAAACAAACAATTTAACTAAATATTGAAGTGCTTACATAGCTTCCTCCTCCTACACATCATCGCTCAGACATGCGTAATATTTTTTTTTTTTGGCTGCTAATTAAATATGATTGTCGTCAAAAAATTGCACCGTCTGACTGCGGCCGTACTTTCTCCTGGCTATGGTAAGTTCCGCCTTGCAACATCAGAGAGATTCAAAGTGGAATGAATATTTACTCGTTATTTTATGAATTTATAATTTGAATTCGCTTAGAGGCCAAGGTGATTCGTGCCCGCAGATGTGAGATGTGTGTTACATGTTAACGCACTTTTGATTGCAAGAAACTCATCAAGACTATTTTCGAGACAGAAAGGGCAGTGTAATGAGTGCATAATTGTCATAAGGAACGCATGACACAGGGCACTAAAGCAGGCCAAGAGAAAATTTCAGTATACTTATACATCGGGTCATTAGGTGCATTTTCGAAATTTATGCCTTTTTGTTGTTTTTATTTAAGAAAAATGGGAACAACGAAGACAGATTTCATTTGGGTTATTTTTTGCTTGAGTATTTTGAAATTGGCATTTATTTCCATGTCACTTGAGTACTTAAAAGGCTGTCACTGGATCGATGTCATTTGTTCCAGTACTTTACTCAGCGGACGGACGATTTGATAGTTGCAGCTTTCTATTCATTCCGATTCGATAGGCTTAGTTTGTTTATTCATAGCTAGAGCACAAACCTTTCTGTAGACAATAATCGGCAAGTGCCAGGGAACTCAAGAAGAAGACCTACCAATCTTACCCCTACCTCGAAGTATACGAGTACATCCACAAATGACACCATAGTGGAGATTTGATGAAGACACTCTATAAAAGTGCCGCGACTTCGGTGTGGTGAAACAAAACCGCTAACGCAGAAGATAAAGCGATCATTGATCTGACGAGTTTTACTCTACGGTATCATGGCTGAAAAGAAGAGAAGTTACTGTACAGTGTACACTTCCCATCGAAAAATTCATTGTCGGATATTTGGTCCGTTCACGGAGAGAGCGAATGGAGAAGAATATACAACCTCGTACTTAACAAGCTTTGGGTGTAGCCCAAAAATCCAAAACACATCGACTATATTTGCTCAGCCACATTGAGCGTGCTTCAAACCAAGAGTATCTCCGTTTTGACGACGCGGATACCAGAGCGCTTGGTCTGAAGAATACAGTATGGGCGGCTCACCAAAAAAGATAAAGGTTGCTGTCTTAGGATTCCAATCTAATGTACAAATAAAAATTAATGTCAATGGGTGAATTTATTATGCCGGAATATATAAATTTGCGGTCTGTTATTTAACGCTTTTTTTTTTTTGTTATAAAGAAATTACCTGTCCATAGATGCTAATGAATTATTTTCTCTACAAAGATGATGAATGCACATTATTTTCGGATTATTTATTGGTGGAATTGAAAATTGAAAAATAAAGCCCTCGTGTGAATATCTCACGTTACCGTTTTTCTGTGTTGTGCATAATTAATTGCACTCAAAACCTTAGTAAAAAACGACATGTGTGAAAGAAACCATTTCTTTGTAATTTGATTGACAATATTCGTCATGTTCGTTATGTAATTATTCTTCTTCTTTTTTTAAAAAGATTAAAACAATTTGTAATGTTATCTCATTCCTTTTGTTGATCGATAAATGGATGGTGCAACTTTAACGTGATTAAAAAAAAGTTTGCTACCCAACTCTTTTGTTTGCTTTAATGATGCGTGCAATTTTTTCAACGCTTTGCTATCCAAGAAGGGTGCATAAAATTAACCAATTGTACTTACAAGTTAACGAAGGTGATAAGCAATCTTAATTTGCATAAATTTATGAAATACAACAATAGTTGGGCAGCAACAATAAATTGCGTATAGTGAACAATAGAAAAGGAAAACACTTAAACAAATATAATAAAAACACACACACACCAAACGAAAATTGATGCCAAAATAATCATAGATCGCAGGCAAATAATGGTGAAAGTTTCAACGATCATGCGTAAGAAGTAGAGACTTATTCGCACTAGCAAATAATGGTGACATGATTTAAAATCCATCAAAATGTTGTAGTACGTGTTTGACAAGGATGCTGGTTAGGCAATACACCTAATCTGCTTAACCAATTGAAACACGCGCATGTGAGTCGGTCGATGTAGCGTTATGTAAGTCATCTGTCACATTTTTCAAGATCGCAGCATGCACAATGCACACACTCCTGAAATATATGCCATGCTACCGTTAAATACCGTATAAATAAATAATTTCTCCATATCCGTAAGATACCAAGTATCTGTTAAACATGCCGCTTTGTTCTCCGGACTTTTGGGATATATTTTCGTCTGGTTTATGTGGAAAAAAAAAACATGAAAATGTTCATCACGTGCGGGCTCTTTTTTTCGGTGTCAGGTGCATAATTCAGGTAAAGATAAACAATTCATTTATTCCAAAGGCAGAGCAGTTGTTTTTTTTTTTTTGGTTTTTTCTCTCTTGTTCATGTTTGTTATCAGCAGAGGCAGACACCTGGCCAAACCCAGTTTACGAGAAATATTGGGGAGAGAGAAATTTTTAGCATCACCTCACCATTCGAATGGAGGAGAAAATATTGTTATTAGTATTCTTTTCTTATTTTTATTTTGCGAATTTCGGTTATTCGGTATATTTGCAGTTTCGAAAAAGTGATGACATGGGGATGAAATGTTTGCTTATTTAACCACGATTTGGACTATTACGTCATATGGTCGTTGTTCTTTTTTTATGTTTGTATTTGATGTGACAAAAGCATTTAGTACATACTTTCATTTTTCAATCGGACATAAAAAACGCAATACAAAGCTTTCTTCGTATTTTATTCACCTCTTGTTAATATTTACATATGTACATATGTATGTAGTGTTTTTGTTTGTTTATTATAAATGCGATGATTGTTGATATTTTCCGCATTTGCATAGGTATTACATTATTCGATTTTATGAATATATCATCATTGTATTGTGTTGCGTAGCATGCATTTATTATAATCAATTTGAGGTTAGGTAATAGATTTACACCCATTTGCTTCGGATTCGAATACAGCACATATCTCCCCACAAACCATCTGCGAGATAAGTTATTTGGCAGATTCAGTTTACCAGAAGTAATCTCACGGATTACTACATTTCAGTCAGGAAAAAATCAATTATTTGCATACACCATAAAATTGTGGAACTCACAAATCCGCCGGTCCAGACGGTATATCTCCCATAGTTCTGAAGCGGTTTTCTTCCACGCTGGCAAAACCATTGCGTTAGCATTTCTATCTTTCCTACTCCTCTGGGCTCTTTCCGAGTAGATGGAAAACAGCAATTGTCCAGCCCGTCCCTAAAAAAGGCGAATCTTCTTCTCTCTCCAGCTACCGACCCATAGCACTTACGTCCCTTCTTTCCAAGGTCATGGAAACGCTGATAAACCGTCAGCTAATGAAATATCTTGAATCACGGAAGCTTCTCAATGACCGACAATACGGCTTCCGTAGCAAAAGATCCACTGGTGATCTGATGGCATATCTCACCGAAAAGTGGAACAAATCCCTTCATCACCCTGGTGAGTGTAAGATTGTTGCACTTGATATTTCAAAAGCATTTGACAGAGTTTGGCATCAAGCTCTTTTGTCGAAAATGCGTGCATATGGCTTCGATGAACATTTTCTTCAATGGATTAGAAACTACCTTTCGGGCCGTTCAATACAAGTTGTTTTGGACGGTTTCAAGTCTGCAATTCACCCTATAAATGCTGGTGTCCCCAGGGTTCAGTTTTGTCTCCGACACTCTTTCTTATTTTCATAAATGATCTTTTGTCTACCACATCTAATCCAATACATTCCTTCGCTGACGATAGCACCCTCAGCTTTACATATTCGTTTACAGATTCACGTCCCTGCTCTTCGGCCGTGGAACTGGAACGGTTGCTAATGTTAAGCTCATTAAATTCCGACCTTGACAGCATAACCAAATGGGGTATAAATAATAGAGTGGAATTTAATGCTTCAAAAACCCAATGCTGTCTTCTGTCGTTAAAGCGTAATCTTACCCAGCAGCCATTATCCATGAATGGCTCTTGCATTGTTGAAACCGAAAAGCTTTCCATTCTCGGTATGTGTGTTAATGCCAACATATTCGAAGTCGCCAAAAATGCCGCGAAATGCCTAGGTTTCCTCCAACGATGTAAGAAATTTTTCACCCCTTTTGATCTAGCTACAATTTATAAGGCGTTTATTCGCCCCAAGCTCGAGTACAATGCTCATATCATATCTGGTCGGGTGCTCCAAAAACGTCACTGCACCTGATCGATAGAATACAAAAGCGCGCGATAAAACTTATAGGGGATAGAAACATCACTGAGTCAATTGTCTCTCTTGAACACCGTCGTAATGTTTCCTGTCTTTCCCTGTTTTATCGATTTTTCCACAAACAGTGCTCCAGCGAAATAGCTAGCTGCATTCCTCCCCTTCAACAATTTTCTCGCAACACACGTCTCGCAAGGAATGCCCATCAGTTTACCCTTAAGCCCAACTTCGGACGCACAGTAAAATATAGAGATACTTTCCTTAACCGCTCAACACGAATGTGGAATGCTTTACCAAACACGATTTTTCCCTCCCGTTACGATCTACAAACATTTAAGACCAATGCGCATCGGTATCTCCTCTTTCATCCTCCCTAAATTTCCCTTGGCCCGCGCTGTGCAAGACATTTTAAGGGTATTCATAACCCCTTTAGCGCGCGTGTATTATAAAAAAAAAAAAAAACTCAGTTCCAGCTTTAGCGACTTCCAGAGACAACTTCGAAAGTTGTTTGGTTTTGCCATTTACACTTTCGTTGTTCCGCGTTTGTCTGACAACGAACAACGAACACCGGATAAAGGATCGAAAGTGTAAGGCCAGATTAAGTGTCGTCTAATTTTTCGATGGAATCATTCTTCTGAGAACGTATTATTTTAAAAGAATTCCTTCCTTCTTTCTTGCCATATTGTAATTGGGGAAATTGTTACGAGAAGCTCCTTCAGAACAAGGGAGACTTGGCCTCAGCTAAACCAAAGTAAGACTTACAGCCTGTTAAAACTGAGCAGAGCACATATCGGCATCCTAGTTGGCGTATTGGAAGGTCATTGTGCAATAGGCAGACATCCCAGCAGACAGACATTCCTGTCACAGCCGCATAGAAGAGGATTAAAAGGAGGCCCCCTATCACCTCCTATGTAGCTGCCCAGCACTCTCCTCCCTACTTTGGTCTAAGTGAATCCTACCGAATATGGGGATACTCACCTATCCTAACCTAACATAATCTAAGCTATGTGTTTTATCATTTCGCACAATATATACAGAAATATTTGCAAAAAAAACTAGTAAATGAAAGCATGGGAATGAGGTAAGAATCGTTAGCCAAAATATCATCGTTCATAAGGAAGTTATACATCATGGGCGGGAGTCGGACAGTATCCCGAAAACCAAAATTCCAAAAGTCCAAAATCCCGAAAATCCAAAATCCCGAAAATCCAAAATCTCGAAAATCCAAAATCCCGAAAATCCAAAATCGCGAAAGTGAAAATAAAAACTTCTTTGTAGGAAAAATAAAACTGGTATAGCCTGTGGTCGGAATTTGAAATGCGATAGAAACCCACGTACTAATATTTATTATTTTAACCTTTTTTTCCTGGCTTAGGCACAACATTATTGAAAAAAATTACTTACTGCACTGCATGGCTTCACGACCTTTCCAACAAATAAAATTAAGCGAATGTGTTGTGTAAAAGGGGTTGAACTGCCTTCGCCTATTTATATAATGATGATAACAAACTTTAAATAAATAAAACATAACAAAAGATTTCAAGTCTTATTGACAGAGCAATATCTAATACAAGTCCATATCGAACGCTATTACCATTAAAAATTTATTTCAGAACGCTGGTTACGTTCCGCGTAGGTACATTGTTTTAATTTTGTTTTCCTTAATAACGTAACGTTTTCTTATTCTTTGGTTTTTACTGGAAATTATTTTCGATAAACATATGTAAGTACATGATACAAGTTTTCATAGGGATTTTCTCTTCGTCTAAAAGAGCGATCAGTATACGCCAATGCGTGAAACCAAAATCTAATCTATCAGCTATCAAACTGAATGAGATGAACACAACTGAATGCACATTGCGAATTGTAAAATATTGCAACACTAACGCCAACGGGAATGGACAAAGATTTATCTACTTTCCTTTTAAAAAAACGTCCCGAAAACGGAATCCCGAAAAGTTGTATGAAATGCAAAATTTGCGCAAATTTTTCATTTTATATAATTTTTCGGGATTCCGTTTTCGGGACGTTTTTTCGAGATTTTGGCTTTTCGGGATTTTCAGGATTTTGGATTTTGTTTGATTGGGATTGTGACCCCAACCCATTATGGGCATCACAATGGATCAAAGTTATTCTAAGTAAAACTTTTGAGGAATTTTTCTCTGCGTCTAACCACAAACATAGCCTAACTACTACGAAATTCAACAAAATTTCTGTGTAAGACTAGCCGGTCAGATAGTTGAGGGAATCGATTGGATGACAAGGTTGTCATTTTATTTGCAACTGCGCACGTTATCTTTTATCCTTTTCAAATACTTCGAAGACCTTTTGATACTTTTGCATGAAAGATATAATTGCTATTCATGTTTTTCTTCAAGAAACTCTCATACTCGCATGCCTGTGACGCTTTTTAAACAAGACTTCGAAGCAAAAGTCTTCATCTACAACCTTGATGGGATTGTAGTCATCATCATCACAGACATTTACAAGTATTTAGCTTTTGTCAAAATGAATTGAATACTTTGTCTATAAAGGGGTACTCACAACTAAGCATAACACATGTATTACACACAACATAGCTAAAACTAAAATAGTACAAAGATGTATATTCTGTTGTTGTTGTTTTTTTTTTTGAATTGCATTTTTTCCGTCTATAGTTAGTACTCAAAATGTTACCTCTTGTAGTTCTAGAGTGTTTGGACATGTATAATGAATTAGACATGCTTAAAATTATATATTCTCGTAACTTATAAACATGTGACGAGTCATACACTAATGGTACATATTAAATTAAATATACAAAAAAAAACTTAACAAATTGACACATTATCTTGTTAATAGTTGAAAACAATTTGCACTAAGTGCTTATTACCATCAAATTTAAATTTTGTTTTGTGAATTTATTTTTACTGGAATTTCTCCAAAGGATGTTAATAATAACACATTCGCTTAGCGTCCGCACCCATTTTGGTGTTTCAGATAAATGTATGTTTTTTATTTTGTTATTCCCAATTTAAAATTTATATACATTTGAATATTATTCAATGATTTATTTCACAACTTGCAATGATTTCTTTCGTTATTAAAATCTTTATGTTCATTTAATAACGGAACTTAAAACAAATCTTATTTTTTTAAATATTTTGCTTCAATCTTGTTAATTATGTAAGTCCAAAAATAGAAAATTTAATACTTAAGTTTTCTCTTACTTGTTGCATCTCTCATTTATAGGATTTTTAAATTTATTATTTTTTATTTTGCAACGATTTCCGCTTTATGGTTACAAATTTAAATTCCTTTGTTGGTTGTCACAAATGCATTTTTTATGTAAAGTCGTACGTAACTAATTGTCCCATGCATTGGAAATGAGTATAAATAATATTTTATGAATTTAATTAAAAGACCAATTCGTTATTTAAGTTTAGGATTTATTTTTATGTTTTCGTAACACGGCGTTTCCAGGAGACATTATTTATGTCTGCGCTCATGTCGAGATTGGAAAATGTCTAGTGGAGACCGTAACCGGTTAGATATATCTTCTGTCCTGCCATCTCTGTCTGCATTTTCGCGTCGAGACCTATGTCTGGACATGAACTGTCACTTAAGTGGACATTTCTCAATTTCGTTGAAGTTTTCAAGAGAAGTGATATGAAAAGGCAAGATATGAAATGCTCAGATATGCTGCCAGAGATGTCCGACACGAATAATGGCTCGTGGAGATGCCGTGTAATATTTTTAATAAGACATTGTGGAAACGGTTTCTTTACAGTATTTAAAAAAGTGTTACTGACGAGCTTGTGATATAGTATTGTGTTTAAATACATAGTTCCGAAGCTGGAGAGTGAAGACTTAAAATCTCTGTAATTTAAAAGAGCCTCTTATGTGAAACTTCGGAACTTATTTTCTTAGGAACTAAATGTATTTAGTAAACTCTTTCCAAGTTCCTGGGAAACGAAGGAATGTAGTGGCTTACCTTTTTATCCGACTAATGTCTCAAATACATGTGCAGATAATCTGCACGGAGCGACGCGTGCAGAGTTTTCTGAGAATTCTTCAAATTGAGTTGGCTGGCGCAAGCAAAGCAAACAAATGTCAGATGAAAACAAAATAATGCCAAATGATAAAAATTGTACTATTTTCGCTATCTAGTACCGGCGCTTCGCGAAAAATTAGAAATAGAGACGAATGTGATGCAGCGCTATGCCGCATGCAGAATTCAAATGTAATCGCTCCCATATAAACGCCTGTATTCTAATTTGGCTGCATGCTAGATTCTGCACATGTATTTCAGGCATAAGGCATGTCAAGCTTACTGCACATGCGGTACAAATAACTGAACCTTTCAGGGAGTTGCATTTAGTCCTTTGGTATTCAACGTAGTAAACGAATTTCTTATCCGTGACATACAATGCAATACATCATGGGCTCTGCTCTATGCAGACTGTCCGAAGATATAACAGATTTGCAGGATACACTGACATCAGGGATTTGCATTTATTCCTTTGCTATTCAACGTTGTAAAGGAATTTCTTATCCGTGACATCCAATGCAATACATCATGGACTATTTCAGACGCTGTAGCCATGATGTCCGATGATATAACAGATTTGCAGGATAAACTGACACTCTGGGTAAAACCGTAAGAAGCAGTCGCACCAAGACGAACACCAAGAAAACCATGTTTCGATAACATTAAAAACGACGAGGCGAACCAATACGACAGTTTTAAATACCTCGGGTCTTAGCAGCGGCGCGACCGACGGTTCCATCAAGCCAAGATGTTTTTCATCGAATACAATGCTATTGGCAAAGTTGGTGTTCAATATCAGACAAAAAAGGGGAATCTTTTAAATCAGCTGTCTAACTGACGCCACTGTATGTTTAGAGGTTCATTCATATAAGACAAGAGCAGGGGCCAGAGGTAGCAGAAATGCGTATTTTAAGATAAGACCTCAGGGGTAACGAGAATCGATAAGGTCTAACATAAATACGTAAGGGGAAGCTGTAAGGATGGGCCAATAGCTGACAGGCACCTGCGATGGTATGGACATGTAATGAGACGGTGGACAGTAGACCACCAAAAACATGGAGCGGCATGATAGCAAAGGACCTGCAAGCTAAACTGAAGAGGTAAATTATTTTCTTTTGATTTATGTAATAACTTCAATTAATTTTAATATTTTCATGTCTTTAAATAATAATTTCTTACAGAAATATAAAAGACATTAGCTCCGAATTCGATAATATTGTCGATTACATCGATTACACTCTTTTCTCTTTGGATAATTTTTCATCATTAAAATGTACTTAAAATCGAATTTCCTTAAAATTAGATTATATAAATGTAAATTGAATTTAACAGAGAGCCATTAAATTACTGTAAACAAAAAATTGCTTTGGCTTATCTGTTGAAGTGAGAAAATCAATTTTTGTTTAAATAATTGAAGAAAGGCATAACGAATTTATTTTAAGAGATAATTTTTTTTAGATAACCTACTAAATTCCAAACGAAATTGATTACTCCATGTAAACAATGATTTATTAGATAAAATAACTAATTTATTTTGCACAAATGTAAAAGATCACATCATTTTAGTTATATGACAAATTTGTTTTGTGAAACCTTTTAACTCGTCATACATATACATATAAAACAAGGATGTTTATCAAATCACTTAACATATGTAGAGACTACCTTCAATGTCATTGGCTTATGCAAATTATGCATTGGCACACAGTCCACCTACAAACTTGAATCCACTAATTGCATAATGAGCACCACTATTTCGAACATCCTCGGGTACGGGTATTTTAGCTAAAATATTTCTGAAACTAATCGACTGGCGGCATAATAAATTCCAATGTTCAGCGTCACGTTGCACCCTACCAAATAGCACACCCATCGAAAGCATGACTCCAAACATTACGAAGACTACCACTTGGTGGGAAATTACAGACTTTTTTTTCAGTCTATGGGCGCTAGCGCTTCCACTAATGACACCGACCGACGACGTTTTTTTTTTTTGCTTTACATGATTTACCTGCCTGCGGATGGTATACTTGCCCCTTGACGCCACTCCACTCCGGATGTACGAATTCAGATACAAAGCGAAATAAAATCAAGGTAGCATCAAACATAACAACAAAACGTTGACGTGCTAAAGATAGCCTACCGCCAGCTATCGATGCCGTTCATCGGACTGTCAGACACACAGCCAGATGGACAGATAGACAGACAAAACCGCTCAGGTAGTCGTCGCCCCGTCAGTTAAAGATGGGAAAAAGTAGTGGGCCATATATAAAGGAGGGTGGCACAAAAAATGTAGTGTCATTTAATAAATTTCGGTCGAACCGTCCGGAGAACAGTTCGTTTGGTGCTATCGAAGAGTGGAATAAAATCGTGTTAATATCGTGTGACTGTGTATATTGATAACAAATTTCTCCCTGATAAAGTGTGGATATTTTTGTATTTTTAAATTCAGAACAAGGAAAAAAAAATAAATAAAAAAATGAAAGCTTTCGTTGTTGCTAGTGTTTGCTTATTCAGTGTGCTGAGTGTCGGTTTGGCACAATTCTCAAATGGACGTGTTCTAGATCCACCAAATCCACAGCTATGTGCGCAGAGGATTATCCACGAAAAGACACCCGATGGAAAAGGGTAAGTGTTACAATAACACAAAAAGCTGATAATAGTTCGGGATACTATTTACGAAACATGTTTAAAGTTCTAGGACCTTTTTATTAAATCGTCTAACCTCAAAATAGTATTAAACTAAAGTAAATTTAAAATAATTTGTTTGCTTTACAAAAGTGTTTTTATTACAATATTATTATTTTTTATTTTATGCTTCTTTTATTGATAAATGCATTTTTTATTTTTTCTGCATATCTATAGATATTTCTTCTCATGGAGAGATCCTAGTCTAAAGGGAGTCGAAGAGGATTGGTTAACTGCCAGAAACTATTGCCGCAGACGTTGCATGGACTCAGTTTCTTTGGAAACAAGCTTGGAGAACGAATGGGTTAAGGCTCGTCTGGTCAACGAAAATGTAAGTGTATTATATGTTTTTTAAACCCCAGAGAAACGCTTAACTAAAATTGACTCCGACTGTTTATTTCAAAAAAGGTTACAATTCTTTGAATACATTCATGCATCATGCTCATGCCTAACAAACGAAAAAAAGCGAATGAGCAAAAAATACCGTGACAGTCGGTTTTGCCATGTTTCTTGTTAGATGTTAGCTTGACAGCATAATTAGTTTTTAATGTCTGTTAAGTAAGTTAAGGCTAGTCAATGAACTAACACGACTTCGCTACTGTATAAATCAATTGTATTCTATGCTGGCGGTGCCTGGTGACAACATTTGTTTTGTTGATTGCTTCAAAGCTTTGGCGCGATACTTGCTATGGTGCCCTCATTCGTTGGTAACCAGAAAATAATTGGAAGTTGAAGTTCAAAGCGAAATTTGTAATTTAAATCTTGTAAGCCACTTGACAGATGAGGAATTACTTTTTGTCAATTTTTAGACGATACCGCATCAACCGAATTCAGAAAACAGCATCTCAATAGAAATTAAAATCGAGATCGTCTTCAAAGAGTTTTTAATGGTTTTTCGGTCGAAACCGCAAAATCACGGAAACTATATTTTTGCCGACAGTTGCCAAAAAAATGAATCAGGCAACAAAAATCGGTCGGGCTGGTTCTGACTCCTAACTTAGGCATATAAGGAGTTGATGAACGCGATATCAGACAGAAAATATTTGTAAAGGCGCTCTTAGGACATTTCTCTGGCAAAAAAAGTGTTTAATGTTCGATGTGTGCCTAAGGCTCTTCGTTTGCTAGAAAAGAGGTCTAACTATGGGCTGTCCTATAATCCAGTGAAGACAAATCCATACATTACAAAGTAGTCGATTACATAAAAAAAACTACGCACTCGAATCGAATCCAATTAATGGAGAGAGAAAAAAGAAAATTAGCGCCATATAATATGGTATGTACAAACGAGTATTACAAAATACGCAAGAAAGCAATCACGTTCTCTTGCAATAGAAATATAGTATCTTACATTGTTTCAAAATTCAATTCAGACCGATTACGTTGATTTTTGGTTGAAACTAAGTAAAACAGATTTCAGTGAAAGAAAATTATAAAAAAAATTGTATCCATCTACAATCGTCGTGCATGAAGTTAGTCAAAAATGTAGTTTAAGACATCAACTGCATTGGTTATCTTTAAAGTGGAGAAGCATCGTTAGACTCTGCTACAATGTAGGACCTCTAATAAAGTCTTACAAGTGTGCCGGTGCGAGAACTCTTGCAAGAGAAAATCCAATCCCGAAATCTTCCCATCCAACAACCTACTTTCCCATATGATTTTCATCTGTCAACAAATATTACCCATATGATTCCCATATAGCAAATATGGGAATTAACTCTTTAAACAAAAAATATTTCCCATATGATTTCAATTTGTCAACCGATGGAAATCTAATGGAAATCATACGGGAATAGTTCATTTTGCGTAGAATATTTGATTTGATCGGTTTATTAATTTGTTAATATTTATAAAATTGCACGTCTACTTTCGTCTTTGTTCTAGGAAATTATCTTTCTTTTGACACCTCATTTGCTAAGATTGGTTAAGTGTGAGAACCGCAAATGGTACCTATATTACAGAAATAATATACACTTGTGTGCCCGTGCGAAAACTCTCGCAGGAGAAAATCCAACTCCCAAAATTCAAACTTCCCATATGATTCCCATCTGTCAGCTCGTGGAAATCCCATGGAAATCATACGGGAAGTGTTTATTCTTTTGGGAGTTCATTTTGGGTAGAATATTTGCTTTGATCGGTTTTTCAATTTGTTAAAATTTATAAACTGAAAGTGCAATTCGTCTTTACTCCAGGAAATACTCTTTCTTTTGACACCACATTTGCTGAAATTGGTTAAGTGTGAGAGCCGCAAATGGTACCTATACTACAGAAATAGTATATATGACGATGACGATGATCTGGTTTCCTCAGACAGACAGATCAAAATTCAAGTCGATCGATCGTAAACAATTTTGACAAAAGTTAAATGACATTTTTTTTAACATTAACTCAGATTTAAACTATTTATCATAAGTGTTTTAATATCTGAACAAAACATTAATTTTGCCGATAGCTAGACAAACTGTAGACACTTGCTTGACGTCTAAAAAGTCGATAAGATAGTGGCGTCACAACTTAATGATACTAATTAATTTACCAATGAACTTTAGGTAAAAAAAAATTAATTTTTAAATTTATTTCATAATTTTTAACACCACAGATCTGATAGAGTAAAAAAAAAAAATAAAAAATACCAAACATTCATTCATTAAATAAAAAATCCGATACAGCACATGTAATAATATTTACGTCATCAAATCTTTTCGAGAGTTCAAGTGTTAATTATATTATATGAAATAAAAAAAAAACTATCAATCCATAAGCCACTTATCAACCGCAAATATTTGTGCAAAATTAGGCCGTAAAGTCAGTCTCGAAACACAATAATTTCGAAAGCAATCAAAAATAATCTCAAATCTCGTAATCTTTACGTCGGCAACCGGTACTTAAGTTTGAGGTACGAATATCTATCTATCTATGGTTTAAATTGTAACAATCTTTAGATCACTTGTTGTAAGGTACTCTGTGCTGTTGCATAAATTCCTATTATAATCGTTAAATTCAAATTTCTTTTCGTAAGCACCATAACTCGGGCCGGATTTCCATTTGAATTATTTTACATTCGTATTATTATTGTTTGATTGAACAAATCGGCAAGCATATATGAAAACATTCCACTATCACTTTCTATTTCTTCTATTATCCATAACTTTTCATTTCGGATTGATACACGCAGATGTACGAGTATTAAATGAATATAATTATAAATGGTAACGAAATCGAGAGTTTTTGCGTGCGTTTTGTCTTGCTAATTAAATTCGCTACACTCCTCGCGTTGTATTTAGACCGATTTGATTATCGTATCGAATATTGATGAATGGACAATTTTGAATGACATACATAAGTAGATGTTGATAGGAAATGGATACCAGATAGACTAGATGTTAGGTAAGGTTAGTTTTATGGGACATTCCGGTCCACTTGAATATCCATGATAGTCTGAATAGTTACAAGGATCTAGTGCCCTTCAAACTATTCCACACTTTCAATTTAGATGATGCGCCCTGAATTTGAAACTAAATTTTAACCAAAATCGAAGCCTGGATTAATATCACGTGCGGAAACTTGTTATTCACGACCCGCATTCAGACTTCTCACTTTAATCAGGAAATAGACACAACACCCAATCAATACTTGTCTGTGGAATTTTAAGTAACACATACAGCAGCTTTAAGTCAGTCAACTGTTTACTCGTACATACTTTATTTTCGTAAACAAAACGTGCAAACAAACCAACACAGGTTTGCTGCAAGAGACTAATGAAAAGTGAACCCTGCCATAAAAAACATTTTCACTTTCTCTCCTAATGCGCGACTAGGCCTCAAATATTTGTGCGCCTACTAAACAAGCCAATCTTACTGTGCACAGCAATAGAGCAGCGGTTTTATGTATTCTATCTCCAACGAGGACGGTACTGTGCACGAACCCACAAAAGGTATGTCCCATTTGTGTTCACCTGGCCATTATACCCTTTCCTCACGAAGCGCTTTCTATTTCATTCAAAGTTTGTCCGACGACGTGTCGGCAACGTTGTGTGTCTTCCTCGTAGTGGCGTTTCGAAATCGATACAATTGTTGAAGATGATTTGCCTGGCAGATACGAAACACACCAAATGAATGTTTGCATTCAATTAGCGAGCAGTGGTGGGTACTGTCGTGTACGACTTCCTTCCTCATCTTGTTCAGATGATCTGTTGTTGCACTTTGTGCAAGATGTGCAACTTCCGCAAAAAATAAAAGAAACTGACTGCACCGAGTCAGAAAGATGTTTGCTTTATGAATGTATCTCGTTGCATAAGCTTGTCTTGAATCCGCACATGATCAGATAATATTATTCGATGGGACTAAGCGGATTTTCGTTAACATTTTAAACGAATTCCGCGGTCTCAAGATGAGCGAAACTAAATTTGCATAGAACCCACACACAGGGTACAAGTTGAGATACAATCAACCGAGCCAGCCTTACGAAAGTATGCAAACGAAACTGCGATGACTAGCATCTTACGAAAGCGCATTATTTTGATGTTTGAATTTGATTTGAAGAGCAACACTTTTTTTTAGATAATTCATATGAAGTGAGAAAACAGCGACCTGGGGCTAAGTGGGAGCTTAACACTTAGTAGGTAATTAATTCTTTTTTAATGAGGCCTCTGTCGGTACGGACTTGCGTGTGAATGAGAGTGTAATTTGTTCGTTCCTCTAATTTGCATGCTGAAAACTCATGATTAGTGATGTACTGAATTCAAGCACGCTTTTCGTTTATAGCATATCGTTTCTAACTTAATTGCTAAGCTGTTATTATGAGTTGGGTCAAGGGACCGCAATCAATGCTGACCGCACATGACTTCAGAATCTGGTGTCCATATTTAAACAGCCTTCATTGGATTTTGAAAATTTATCAGTTTAGACTCAGAAACTGAAGCCTAGAACAACTTGGTCACGATCGCGTTTAAAGTCGAGCAAGGCTTCGATATTTTGTCAGATAACAGTGGAGGGCTATCGTCATTCTCTTCGGCGATTTTCTTAATTACCGTTGGATACGAGTCACTTTAGATCGGCTAATATTTCTGTGTCGCTTCTAGTGGCGATAGATTAGCAATAATCAATTTTGAATTTGGGTTAAGGGTTGAGTTTATGTCTTTTCTGAAAAAAATTAATGCAATGAACCTTTGCTTTTGTTAAAAAACAAGCTTCGGCATTACGCCAAAAACTAAGATAAGTATTCGATTTTCTCTGGCAATGACCAGGACTCTACCATAAATGAACTAGAATCTAGATAAAGAAGAACTTTCTGGCTTCATGCTGGTTTAATAATCATTAGTAGCCCCCATCGAAATTCAGATATAAAGTAGCCTAACGAATAACCTTACTTTCTTTGAAATAAAAGCATCTTGCAACACATTCTAACCTTATTTTTTATTTATGTTTTAGATAAAATACATCTGGACCAGTGGTCGCATTTGTGACTTCAAGGGCTGTGAACGTCCCGATTTACAACCCACTTCAATCAATGGCTGGTTCTGGACAGCTACTCTGCAAAAACTCGCTCCAACAAACGAACGTCAACAGGGCGATTGGTCACCAACCGGAGGAATTGGTCTCCCTCAACCAGACAACCGTGAATTGAAACAAGGTGGTGCTCCCGAAAACTGCTTGGGTCTATTGAATCAATTCTACAATGACGGTATTAATTGGCACGACGTTGCATGCCATCACAAGAAGCCATTCGTATGCGAGGAGAACGATGCTCTGTTGAAGTACGTCCGTTATACAAACCCAAATCTTCGCGTTTAAGCGTAGGATTTGTCGAATCTGAAAGACGAACGAAGTAAAATTAGGACTTATTTTTTTTTTAATTACAATGAACCGGAGAGAAAAGAAAAGAAATTATTTGAGTATACCAAAAATGATATAATTTGTTTATGTTTTAAGTTAATGGATTTTAATTTTATTATTTTTTATTTTTTTTTTTTCATTGCTAATAATATTCTTTTTCGACTATAGCTGTACATTCTATTTGAAAGATGAGCATCTTGTTAGTGAATATATAATTCAGTGTTAGGGGTTCCTAGAGATATTCGCGATTGTTCTAGATACCGACTAAAATTTGAATTGAAAAAATAAAAATAAAAACATACAAAGCATTTTGGAAAAGTCCATGTCCGGTGTACATTTTCCTTTTCTTTTCATTTACATTAGTTTAATTTATCGTAATGTTAATGTCATGTGTTTTTTTATATATAAATAATTTATGATTTCGAAATAAAATGAAAAACGAACTAAATATTTGTGGGTTGATTTTATTCTATTCTGATGGCAATTAAGAAATGTAAGCAAAAATGGACTCAAGCAAGGAATCCTGTATTAGCCGTGTTTTTTTGAAACGTAGCTAGCCAGTAGTTGCTAGCAAAGTCAAATTTCACACGTAAAACAAATACAACAACCAGCTGGATACAACTCTTGATTTTATCCGCAGCCAAAAGCAGCTGGCTAGGAATGATGCGATATCTCATGGCAAGGTGGCGCTTAAATCGATTTGTAGAACATTTGACAGACTGCCGTGTACGAAAATTATATAATTTCAATTACTAATGATGTTTCGCAGAAATAATCCACTATATTATGATTTCATATCACTTTATGTAAATTATCCATTGACTAAATTACCGAAATTAATTGTTTTCACAACAAATAACAAAAAATCGATTTGGTTGAATGCCGAATACTTTGACAGTTCACACTTAACAGCTGATCGAAATCACACACATATGACCGAAATCACACACACCAACTTGGAGTTAAGTCAGCTGGGTTCGGCTGGCTGGGAATCGTTTTAATGAACGACTGGCTAGCTACGTTTCAAAAAAACACGCCTATTGTTAGGTACATTCTATTTCTCGGATCCATTTAGGCCGATTGCAGAGCCATTTAATTAAAGTAAGTTTAACTGACAATTAACGTCCACGTTTCGTGTGGTATAATTTATAATTTTACGTAGGTACGTAGGTGCATCAAAAATTTACTAATACGAGTACTCTTTTACCTTTGATGATTTAAAACGTTTGTGACCACACTGTGCCTCCAGCCTAATTCAAATTTCGTCAGAACCCAAGCCGATTGCGTACCAACTATCGTCTTTCAAATTATGCACATAAGAAAACCAACCATCGCCAATTAGTTTGACATGTTCAGCGTCGGTAATACAGTTGTCAAAAAATGATGGCTTGCGCTTGGATTAAATTGTGTCGCAATTGTTTATTTCTTTTTCATAAAATAAATACGTAAATACATTAAACTAACGTGTGAATTTCGTTTAAAGCGAGTTCAAAATTGTAAAAGACAGTGAATGGGATGCAATGAATGCATACACTTCTAAATGATAAAACTTTTCCACAACCATATATAACCCCAAAAAACAGTTTCACAACACTTATTTGCATTTAAGTGAGAAATAAAAGAATTTTTTCCGAAAATGGTTCGCCGCTGTGTAATAGAAGGTTGTGAATCCAAATCAACTCTTCCCGAACATCAGGGTGTTACATTTCATTCGTTTCCATTTGATTCTAAAACTCGGGATATTTGGATTGAAAATTGTCGCCTTCCGGCGGATAAAAACATCACGAAAAACATTTTGGTGTGTTCGCGGCATTTTCGTCGCGCTGACTTTCAGCCCATGAAAAGTGGGAAGTATTTGTTAAAAAGCGGGTCTTCCCCAACTGTGTTTCCATGGGGGAAAACTGATTCTAGTTCTAGTAGCTTGGCTTCGGCACCGGTCAGCAGGGTGAACAGTGAAATTACTGATGAAGCGACGGCTTCCACGATTGAGGCTACAATCGCACAGATAATGGCCGAAACGGCCGAGTTAAATCGTGCTGCCGGAATTGTACCCAAGGATTTGAAACGGAAGGCATCGCGTTCAGAAGAATCATCGTTGGGCAGTCCTCGGTCGCAGGGGAATGTCTCGCTGAAACTAGATGCATCGACAATTTTCACACCCGGAGTGCGATTGGAGGTTCAAGAGATAAACGGACAATGGCATGCAGGCAAGGTGGTCGAAGTAGACAACGATGATCGTGAAGTACTGATTAAGTTCGAGAAATCTGGCAAAACTAAGAGAGCGGAGTCCGAGGAGTGGATTCCCATGAATAGTCCAAGATTAAGGCAAAAAGCGTCAGCTAAACCCACACCAATTTTCCTGGCAGATGAGAAGTGTTTCGCCCGTTGGACTGGTTCACGAAAGTTTCCAGCCACCGTACAAAAAGTACTGGGCGATGACTTGTATGAGGTTCTCTTTGAGGATGGTTTCGTGAAGAGCGTCCGTGGAACTCATATGACTAAAATTAAGGTGCTTCCAGAAAAAGTAAAGTCACCTACACCAACAGGAAAGTTGACTAAAGCTCCGAAATCTTTAGCAAACACTGATCCAGTCCCAGTTTCCACAACACATGTTGAGTCACCGAAGAATTCAAAACAGCAGAAGGTATCACGCAATGATTGGCCTTTGATTTCCATGGATACTCTAGATTTAGGTGAGTAGTTTCTTTGAGCTGATGAAAGCATCGAATTCATTTTCTTTTTTGCAGTCTCTTTAAATTTACCGGTAGTTCCAAAAGATGGTGAATGGACATGCCACTGGGTCAATGATCAACCCATCGGCCGGGAAGGATTTCTTTTGATAGGTGAACACAAGAAACCCACAGTTATCGTCGATGATTGGCGTCTACCGCCGAAGTGGGTCAAGCATATGTATCAGCGTTCGAATGTGCTCGGCAAGTGGGATGTTATACTCGTCAATCCAAAAGGCAAACGCTTTCGTTCCAAAGCCGATTTGAAACAGGCCCTCGAATCTTGCGGTGAGGTGTACAACCCCGACATCTATGACTTCAGCATCCACAGGCGTCGTGCAAAGGATATCAATGCTTACGTCTACACTCCTGATTATAAGCCTCCACCGAAACCAGTTACAAGCACGATAACCAGTCCAACTACCAGTGCAGTGTCTACTCTCGCGACGACATCTTTCACAGAGACTCCAGTTGCCTCACTCATGCCACCAATGGAGCTCATGACGCCACCACCGCCAAAGACAAAAGATCTGATGATGAAGACGAAGGAAGCAAATGAAGCTAAAACCAATGAAGCGGGCTCCCCTGGACCAGATGAGGTTGCAACGCCATTCCTCCCCCCATTGGAAGATGGTTATGGTAAGAGTTGGTGAACTGTCTTGAGTTCTGTATAATGATTTTCCTATTCTAACAGCATATATTGGGGGATTGAAGGTTCAGATCATAGACAACCTCTTCCGATGTCCCCAAGAGGGATGCTATAAGAACTTCCGCAAGGAGAATCATCTACAGATTCACGTGAAACACTATCATCAGGACTTGATCAAGTAGGCTGGGGAGAATTTTTCATTTAAAGCTGTTCTATAATATGTTTCTTCTATTCTAGGCTTCTCGGCGCATGTCCCAATATGCAAGATCTCGCTCTTAAGCGAACCCTTGGCCATCCAGAATCAGAACCACACCCGAAAAATCAAATACCAAATCAGCAGTTCTTTGCCAAAATGCATCAGCAAGATTTGCAACTGTCACGTTCTCATCGCAAGATGAGTGCCAATCCAAACACCAGCATCTCAGCCATGAGTTCGCCAATGCACACCACCGCTCCAGATGATATTTCATCGATTTCGTCTGCTCCTGTCTCGGCTGATGAATCGATGGATTTCAGTTCGTGCAAGGCAAACTCTACTCTGGATTCATCGATTATTGGATCAGATGTATCGTTGGTAACCGGCGATACTGTCCCGAAGAGTACTGAACATTTGGTTGTCGCCTTACCAGCATCTATACCGGTTACCGCACCAGAGCCTCTTCTAGATAGCCTAGCTGCACCACCAGAGCCGAAGAAATCTCGAGTTTCGGTCATAAAAAAAAACTCGCATACTGGCGCCAGGAAGAGTAATCGCCAAAGAACCACAAAGAAATATCTCACAGCTACCACCCCACCAACACCGGTATCGGTTCCGATTCTGGCGCCACCATTCGAGGCGAGTTTTGTTGCAAGCGATTTTGAGGAAACTCGTCATTCATTCAATGCCACTCCGGACAAGCCAACATCGGCGAAAAAACCCAAACCACTTCCACTCGTCGCGAGCGATTCGACAAACACCGCCGATGGCAGCATTACAACGAGCAGTTTTCCTGACCCAAGTGAATCTCCAAAGTACATCAAGGAAAATGGAGAGCTGATTAAGATCGTACGTATGAAACAGGAGGAGATCATCAATTGTGCATGTTCGTATGGCGAGGAGGATGGTCTGATGATTCAGTGCGAGCTCTGTCTCTGCTGGCAGCATGGTAGCTGCAATGGCATCGACAAGGAGAGCGATGTTCCTGACAAGTACGTCTGCTACATCTGCCGCAATCCACAACGCGGTCGAGAAAGCCGTAAATACATTCATGACCAAGATTGGATGTATGAAGGTAAACTGCCAGCAGCCAACTATCACGAAGAGAATCCCATGCACCCAGAGAGGTTTGAAATTCTCAAAAGGAACCACACACTGTCGGGAAATCTCGTGGAACTCAAACGTTTTGTTCATAGTCTCCAGGTAAAAATCAACATCGCTGGGAATAAAGATCACCCCAAGATGTACTTGTGGGAGAAACGCTGGGATCCGATTCCCAAGGAAGCCATCAAAGTCCAGAGCGGCAACAAGTCCGAGGACACCGATGTAGAGATGAAGGACATCAGCAAAGAAGGCAAATCGTCGGCGGATGCACAAGAGAAAGTGCAAACCGAACCGCACATACCACAGCCAGAGGCGCCCATTGACCCGGTTGAGTGTCAACATCGCCTGCTAGAGCACATCAAAGTGCAGCAAGGTTTGGTGATGAATCGGCTAGATGACATCGAAAATGAAGTTAATGGTTAGTGTGAGGTGGACATGAACATGGCTTTAAATAAATAAATACTATTTGTTTATTTTTATTTACAGAACTAGAACGAATGGACAACCTTACTGATTTGAAATCAGCAAACTTGGAGGAGACTAAGGATGTCTTGGCCACATTTATAAAGGACCTGGAGATAATGAAGTCCATTTCGAAGATCAATGCGCTGGCCAACATGAAGAACAACACTCTAATAATCATGAAGTAGTCTTAAGAAATCGTTTTTTTTTATATGTTCTTGATGTTTGGTTCGCGTGCATGGGAGGCTATCAGATAGAAACCTGCACATTTTGTTCGCTTTTAAATGAAAAATATACGTTAAAAATATTTTACTAATTCGAATTTTTTTTAGAATCTCATCTTATAACCAACCACACTTCGATCAAACACTCAAACCAAATGCCACCACCAGCGCCATAGTTTCCCAGTGCAACCACACTAAATAACTTCCATTTGTCAGTTTTACAACAACACGAACTTCCATTCAACTGTCAGTGTCAGTGAGCATTTGTCTGGATCTGGAATAGAAAAACTGACATTTCTCGTGTCAGCCGTCAGTTGACAACAACATGGCGTCTTGTAAACATGGACTGCGGATAAAAGAATTAAATTGAATTTTCTTGAAATTTAACAATATTTTTCGCCATCACTTTATCTTTAACTCTACACACGCGAATAACTCCAAATCGTGTTGCGAAATTATCACTTAAATCATCTCAAAGAAACGAGTGCATTGTTTGCAGCCGGACGGGATCGTAAAGATTAAGCGCGTACTAAGCGGAAGTGCATTTATTTACATTTTCACTCGGACTGATGGGGCCCGCCTGTCTGTGCCTGTGGTGTTTATTTTCTGCGATTTCTTTGTAATTTAAAGGCGAGTGTGTAAATTTGCAATTCAATTGCAAACATATTGCATTGCATTACATCTCAGGCTGCTACACAGTGAATAATGAAAGTGTTGCGTAAATAAAATCAAAACAAAAGTGACCAGTGAAGACGCGTACCTTATTTGTGCTATAGCATTTATTTTTTTTTAATTTTTCCCTGACGCGACGTCTTTATCTCGGTCTGTGCAGTTCCAGTGGCAGACACATTGTAGCCCAGCAGCTGTTTTCTGGGGTAAGAGGTGACAGTTTCCATTGTCTATGCAGACGAAGAAATAAAGTGTTTTCCTCGTTGAATTATTGAAGCGATTTACGCAAATTGATTTGGCAGAATAATAATTTTTAATTGTCGTTGTTGTCGTTACCGAAATACAATTAAACCGATCATACGGCTGGCTGTACCGTGTGCATGGTTTATTTTGCGTACGAAGCACCAAAGGATTGCATCAGTAGGGTTGCCAACGATTGAGAAGTTGTAGTTGTGGAAAAGCTAAAGAGCATCTTAAATAGGACCTAAAACACCGCAGACAGCTCGTCATATCATTGCTAATATTCATTTAGTCGATAGGGTAGTCGAATGTCTGCCAAGTATTCAAAGAGTATCATTTTTCATGAGTAGCTTCTTCTTGCACCGTAGCGCAAGTGGTTAGTGCGTCGGACTACTGAGCCAGCGGTCTTGGGTTCGAATCCCGCCGCAAACACCTAAAAAAAAGTTTTTCACAGTGCCCACCTCTTTCGAATGTCTGACAAGCATCAAAGAGTATCATTTGTCACGATTGAGCTTCTCAACTCGCCGTTCGGAGTCGGCAAAAAACTGTAGGTCCCTTCCCGTCATGCAAAAATATAGCACGCACACACAAATGGTTGTCAGTCGTAGGCTCTGGTTCATCTCGAACGCGCCACGTTGTAGAACAGCCAAAAATTTCTGCTTTTCAATGAATTCCCCTGCTTGCAGCGCTGGGATATAGAAAAAATCGTGTCAAATTCTGTAGTCCAAGAACACTGGCTTTCTTAATAGCTCTGTAGTCAGCACGTTATCTGATCTAGCCTTCAACTCCGTACTCTGGTTTTGGCTGGCTTGTGGGTTTGACTGTTGTATTCCATACACTCTATATTTGGTAACATATCCATTTTTGGGCGATTGAGATCGTTTTGCAATTAGCCATGCTAAAAGCGATAAGATTCGATTTCGATTCAAAACAAATGCCGACTGTAGAGTGCAGTTTTCTGGATTAGCATGCTCACAACTGGATTTCGCTGTACCGACCCCACCTATTTTCTTTGCATGACATTTTTAACTACTAATGTAGTTCGAATTCTTCTTGGTGCACTCATATTTTGCAATGAATTTGGCAGTAATTTTGCGATTGAACCATAAATTGCTATGTGACAATGCTGCCATCGCTGACAGAACAATTAGAACTATATTTGCCAGTTTCATCCCAAAGACGGATGATTTCTCTGAAACCACTGGAATGTCTGTCATTGCGATAGATAGCACTTTATTCCTCAACATAGTTGCCTTCGAGAGCAATACTCTTGGTATACCGAGTTTCCAACATTTCGATGCCCTTTCTGCAGTACGAAACGTCCAAGCCTTCGAAATACGCCTCGGTTTCCGCGATGACTTCCTGATTCGATCTGAACCTCTTTCCCTGGAGCCACCGCTTGAGGTTTGGGAACAGATAATAGTCGCTGGAAGCCAAGTCTGGAGAATACGGTGGGTGAGCAACCATTTCGAATCGTAATTGGGCCAATTTGGCCATCGCTTTCAAAGACATGTATACCGGTGCATTATCATGATGGTACAAAACTTTTTTCTTCGCCATATGAGGCCGTTTTTACTTCATTTCGTCGTTCAGTTTGTCCAATAACGCTGCATAATACCTGTGACTGTTCTTCCCTCCTGTAGATAATCGATAATGATTATGCCATGTGCATCCCAAAAAACGGAGGCCAAAACCTTCCCGGCCGAGCTTTGGTCTTTTGGTTGGCTTTTGTGGCTTTCCAGCCACTCTGCAGACTGCCTATTAGACTCAGGCGTATGGTGTTGGCTCGATTACACTGCAACAACGTTAAACCGGCCGTTGAATCATCGACGCGCTGCTGTTATTGGTCGACGGTCAGCAACTGCGGCACCCATTGCGCCCATAGCTTTTTCATCTCCAAAACATCGTGTAAAATGTATCCCGCCCTTTCTTTTAGATACCCACGGCCTCAGCAAACTCGCGCAACTTCACTTTTCGATCACTCAAAACGAATCGATGCACTTGCTTGACGATTTCCGCATTCCGTCTTCCAGAGCGAGGTGCGCCTTCCGTGCTTGTACGACCCATTTTAAATTCACTTAACCACCGATAAACTGTTGTTCTCAAAGGAGCAGACGTGGGATACAATTTGAGCAACCATTTCAAGGACTTTTTTCCCATCAAAAAACTATGTTTGATCAAGATGCTTAACTCCTGTTTTTCCATTATTTTTACTACGGCGAAATAAGCGTAACTCAAAGGACTATACCTTGCAAACGAATGGTCGAAATGTCATGAAATTTCATAGATAAATTCGCGCAATGAGTCATGATCATTTTCTAGTGGCGCCATCTTGGTCTCGACTAATTTAAGATCACAAAGTGTCGCCTTACAAGAAGAAAAAAGTCATTCTTGAGGTCCACAATAACAGCCCAATCCCACTCTAATGAAATTCACTAGAAAAAATTATATCAATTCCCTCTTTCGGCAACCCTATGCCAGTAATGCGCTTCGTGTCGTTAACACACATTTTTTCCTTTATTTTGTTCAAAAAACAGCCCCCATTTAACGGGAAACAACGACAATACAACAAAAATAACAACAACAATAAAAAAAAAGAAATTACAGACACGAACCGATTTTGCATTCTGTTGGCTGTTTGTTGATTTTTTTTATTTTTTTTCTGTGATTTACTAGGGGTGCATGCACAGATGAGGCTCTACTCCCCACCACCACTGGCAGTAGCGGCAGCAGCACCATAGCCTCCATCTATACTCCTGGTACAGTGCACCATCATCAGTTTACGCTAAGGCTCAAGGGATGCACTTCTATGTAGTGCTGCTCAATCTACTTACTCAGTATACTCGTCGGCAGTCAGCTCAGAAGAGAAGCAAAAGCAACAGCAGCGAGAAACTTTAATTGGATCGAGTTAATCCTCTTCTCTCTCGTCCTCCCCGCTCCACAATCTGTCCCCTCTGCCTGCCTCTGGTTTAGCCGACGAATGTGATTTCCGTGTTATCCAACATAAAAAATAAAAAAAAAATCATATAACGAAAAAGTTGGAATAAAAGTTAAAATCTAAAATAGAACTTCCATTCCATCCCCTAATCCCTAATTCCCAGCCATACACACACGCAGCCAGAGTCCATCGTGTCGTTGTCTTCCCATCCCCGCATCCGATCATCCCCATATCCCCACCCAACCACATCCGTGCGCGTTTGAATGTGAAATCATATCATGGTGGATATGCAAAAGAGCGTCTCGGTCCAAGTAGATAGTGATTTTGCCCTGCTGTTGCCTAGCGGTGTTTACGAGATCAAGAAAATGGAACCACGCTCCAAGATTCGGACAATTATCGTGTTTTGCCTGTTTCTGGCGATCGCCGGCATCATTGGATTCGGATACTTTTGTCAAGATCAGGTGAGTTGGAAATAATTTTTGTTTTTTATTTGTTGTTTAATTTATTGGCGTGATGTTGACTCCGTCTTCAATTGGACGATAAACAAAAGTAGCTCTGTTGATTTGAATTTTTTTTTTTTTTGTTCGAAAGGGGATTTGGGTTGTAAAATAAACAGACGCTGCGCTGTGTGTAGTCGGATGGAGTGTGTTTTTCGTGGGGAATGACGTATAGCTCCACACTAGAGAACATGAAGTGTGTTGGGTAATTTAAAACGGATTACAGTTGGATTCCTCTTCATCGTCTATGTACGATAAGTGGATTAGTGGGTGATAGATGCGGTCTTTGATCAGCTTTTTTAGGGAGAGATTTTGATCTAGAAACCAGGTACTCTGAGTGAGTGACATTTTGTCAAAAAAGAAATGGCTGTTGACTTATGCGATTGTGTTAAAAAAAAATTAAAGTTCACTTAACATTGTTTCGTTCTTATCACTTTTTGTTTCTTAGAAATTCAGTGGGGTTTCCAACACGAATTTTGCAATTACACAAAAGTTATCACCTTGACTTTTGTTTGTGGTGCTAATCTTAAAATCCTTAATTTTTGTTTATTTTCTTATTACTTTTCGTTAGACGAAGATAAAACATTGTTTTGTGTGTTTTGGAGAACAAAGGTTTTTTTTATTATGAATTCAAGAGGCAACGAAAACTCTTCCGTAAGACGAACTAGTCTATTCGACTAAAGTTGTCTGTTTCGTGTTTTGAGGCATAGGGCCTCTACTGAGCATATACGTCATCATCTATGGTTTCTTTCTTAATTGCAGTGATCGTAAAAGAAATGTAGGTACTAACTTTGTCGAAATAAATATTTAAAGGTCGGGCCGCTTGTTCATTTGGGAAAGATGTTCATTACACGGCGTACTATCAACTATTTCTTGAAAACAACCATCTAACAAAATCTTTAATCGAATGAAAAATTTCAAAGAAAGTGACAGTTCATGTCCGGACATAGATGTCAGGCCGAGAATCTAGACAGAGATGGCATGATAGAAGATATGTCTAACCTATTGCGGTATCCACTAGACATTGGGTGTAAACATGAATAATGGCTCGTGGAGACGCCGTGTTAGAGATACGGTTGGGTCACAATCTGTTTAAGATCTGTCGTAGACAATTATTGACGAACTTTTGCAGCTTTGTCGGGATAATAATGGTTACTTTTCAGAAGGGATTCATCTTTTATCGACGGAAAGTCGCAGCTTGTGGTTAAATCACATTGTGTAAGTCATATTTTGGACAACCTTCGAACATCGGTTTACAATACTCGCACGGACTTGGAAGCTCTATACTACATATCTCTACCGGTTGTCCAGCAATGCATTACGCCTGATGAATTGTATTAATGCTGATAATTTTAGTTCTTGCCATGTCCCATTTAAGCTCAGTTCCCGATTTTGGTGTACAGCGCAAAAGCATCAGCACCATGTCTCTTCTTATTGAATTTTTTTTAGCCTGCGGGTAGGTTTAAGCAATGCCTACTTGAGAAACTCATTTTAAAGGACGTTAAAATACGACCGTATTAATCGTTAGATTTACTTCGCGTAGTATGCTCTGAAGCGTGTAATCATAAATTGTCCAATAAAAAACCGTTCAACATCACCGTACCTCAATTTGGAGTCAAATGTTCTATACTAAATGCTCACCAGTTTAATTCATCGTTCGATAATCTACCTGGGAGGGGTTAAATACCTGTGTGCTGTCAAATCTGTACTTATGCATTTTTTTCTGCTTGACATTTAAATGTCAATCATTTATTGATGAAGAAGCAAAGCTATAAAAAATCTACCAAAGGTCTACTTACGAGTACATGTGTGTCCTCAGATAACGAAGACCCATAATTATTTGGTAGAGTTAGGATTTAATACCCAAATGGACGCGTCAATTTGCAACCACGAGTCATCCTAAAAAATAAAACGCGTCATGTATGTTTCATGAAGCTCTGTCCACAGGTAAAATAAATTTTATTACTCCAAAGCGATAAAAACAAAATGTAAAAAACAACCCACAAGCGATTTACAGTCGACACATCAACGGAAAACTCTTAAACTGATGTCTCACTCAAAAGTGGCGAACAAATAAAATGTTTGTCTCTGTGCATTTTTTTTTTACAACGAGAGCCAAAAATTCGACATATGATTTTTCGATGTAGCACTTATCTTATAAGTTTCATAAAATTTCACACATAAACCACGCTTGACCCGGATGATTCTAAATTGTGTGCACTCAACAAGTCAACTCCTCCACACCAATTTATAAGAAACGAACAGGTATTGTTTCTGTCACCTACCGGAAGTGACGATACTTACCCCACGGATACATCGTGTTACCACAAATGCTGCCCAGTAATTGATTTGTTTACACTTCACTTGACAGAGAACATTTTAAATGGTTTCGTGTGTACGAATACGTTCACATCACATACGTTACGTTCACGCACGTACCAAGTAACATGAGCTCTTTCTACTTTTCTGTGTTGTTTGTTTGTAAGTTGTTTAATCCTTTTTGAACTTTGTAAAAGTTAGAAATACCATGTCAAATAAATACGTTATCATCGAATAGGATGTAGTAAAACGTCTTACCAATCTTGTGAAGGGCTTAAAGTTGTAAGCTATAAAACAGTTTCTGTGTTTTTAATTGATTTAGAAATAAAGTTTAGAAAACAAACAAAAAATAGCTGTGCAATCACGTGTAGCTGCGTCGTAAATTGCTTAAAGTTAATCTGACTATTTTAACATCTGCTCTACAGCTACGGCGACTATAAAACTTTGCGTTACAAGTATCTAATTATTATTTTATTCCCGGTCAGAAATCGGTGCCTAATCGGTGTTAACTTTAACACCTTTTGATTGAGATTTTCTAATTTTCGATTCAAATAGATTTCTTAGATAGAGAAATAATAGATCTTTGATAGAAAAGAAACACGTGAGAAAAAAATGGCTCCTCTGGGTGGCCTTAATTATGGAATACATTTGAAATGTTTCCAAATCGTTTTCTCTTTTCTGGTTAAGTCGTAATTTTCGTGGGAAATGTTTGTAGAGTTTTCAAATGAGTTAATCTGTCAGTAATCTTCTTGTCGTATTGCAAATTAAGACATCACGTTTGACGTGTTTTAGAAGCCATCTTTTGTTCGACAAATATAGGTTTGCAGTCTATCAATATATACATTCCACATGTGGATTCTAAGTATTTGTAGTTTGAATAAATGACATTTCGCAAGAAAGTGGCATTTTTTAGAGTGTTTTTATTTTTGTATTAATTTAAATAATATTGCGAATAAATTAATTTGGTTAATGAACTGGAATACGAAGTTTTACTTCATTGTGTGTATTAGTTTTTGTGTTTGTCTAATCGTAAGATTGACAGGTAAGAGCGTCACACTGAGATTTATATATTAATAAGAAATAAGATATCTGGAATAATATTCTCAAATGTATATCCTTATAATTTGTAGAATAAAGCAAATACAAATTAATTGAAATTGCAGCTAATTTAATTTAAATTTTTACTGTGGTACTAAACTAAAGAAAATAAGTTAAATAATAATTATTAATAATCCTTTTCCATCGCCTATCTGCTTGGAATTTTGCATATACCCCCTTCGCGATATCAGTATTTGTTTCCATAAATAAAACTAGAAGCTCTAATTGCTTTTTCTTTGTAACCTGCTTTGACCTGCATATGAATTAAAAATTAGGTTTTTTAACATATTTTTTATTAAAATTGCGTATGAAATGCACAAAACTCTTTCGCATTTCTCAAAAAAGGCATCAACCAGAAATTTGTGACAAATATCGATCACCATCACACTATAGAATACCAAAATCAGCGATCGACGATCGATCGTTGATCGACACTCACAATAGGGGCCTCAATTTGTGGTTTCCATTTAAATTGTAAGTAACACCTTTTGGTTTGTGATAAACAGCTGATATTTTTATTTAAATATAAGTATGTTATAAGTATATTTGAAATTAAGCACGAAAAATGGTTCAGCCTTCCACTTTAGTGATAACATTTCCCATTACGATACAACATAAATCCTGCTCACAAATAACGCGTCAGATGTCGTCCTTGAACTCTGAAATCAGTTTTGGGTAATTTTTTTCATTCTGTCATACATTCTGATTCACATAACCCCAAGGAACAGACATCCAACGACGTGATATCACTTGCAATAACTGTTTCTTGTGCTGTGTAGCAGGTAACACTGATAGCATATGCTTTCCACATCAATGCCGTTTAATTGGTAATAAAATAATTTGTTATAATGATTGCAAGAAATATATAGGTCAATATATTTTCTGGAACACTGTTACTCACTTCAGCGATATTTCTGCGCGACTAGCCACTACGACTGGTGCATGTACAACGCTGACTTTTGACATGTTCAATTAATTTCATAACCGCGACATGATACGGACGTGTATACCAAAATTATTTCGCAATACGCGATCGCACTGGTTAAAATGTCTCCCCTTTTCAATGGTGGCTTTTAGAAATGAAAACGCGTTCATCTCTCGTATATGAATTATTCATAACTATAAACGTCAATGCTTAGTAATCGCAGATGTCAAATATCAAAACATAGCCACAGTAGTGCTTCAATTAAATCACCCTGAACTCTTCGCCTATTGTCAGAATTCAGTAGCGATGGGAAATTGATCGTTCTACATAGCGCCTGCATTACTCCTCAAAAACATGTAAATGATTGAACTCGGTTCACCCACATATTGGTCTATTGTATTCAGTGCATTCAGCATGAACCCTTTCACTGAATTCCGTCATAGATGGACTATCTTCACCCCTTTAGTCTTATATTGTTTTAGGCCATCGTCCCACCCTCCACCGGCAAGTCAATGCCACTTTTCTACAAAAATAGTTTCGCTATAAACCTGCGTCTACGAGTTTGCATATTATGTAGTTAATTATATTTTTAAACCAATGAACTTGAATGAACTAAATATTCAGCACCCCTTCCAAACCAAGGTGATATCCATTCAAGGCCGCTTTCTTCCTACGAGCTACTAAAACCACGTGCGTTCCCGATTAATTTCCATCCAAGTATTTGTGTTTATTTGTATTTCAATTAGAATTAATAAATTAAATAAATGTTCTGTAGTCAAATTTAACCGTGTGACTACATTTTCCACATTTATCTTACGAGAGGGACACACATTCAAATCAAAAAAACTCGTTCACTTCAGACACAATCATTGTATTTAATATTTCCTTAAAATAAGATCTATTATATGGCATTCATTTATTTGTCACAGCAAAATCACAATATGGCGAAAGCTTCAAAATTAAGAAATAAAAAAAAAAAAACACATCAATTCCCACACACATCACACGATTAAACAAAAAAAAAAAAATCCGCATTCTGTTTATTATTATCTTTTCAGATGTCACTTCATCTCAATTGTGTTTCTTTTAATTGATCGTAAAAGTGAAATTGAATGTCAAGAGTTCAGCAGCGCACAAGTCTTAAATCGGCTTGTACCGGTTTTCTTTTTTTTCCGCTTTTTTTGCACGCCTCTCCCCTGTGGACCATCACCAGCGTCATAATCAAAATAAAAAAAAAAAAAGATTACCAAGTAATAAATTAAAATAATTTGTGCAAAAAAAAAACACGAAGAACAAATTTCATTTGTTTATGAGTTCGAATTGACAATTCGCTGTTTGTTATGTCATTTGCGATGAATTCCAGAAATTCTCTCAGCTATATGGCGTTTCACGTTTTGCATAACCAGCCAGCAGCGCTAAAATTAACTGAACCCTATCAAGTTGAAATTTAAATTTTGTTTTTATTCTTTACGATTACAACTTTTTGTTTTTTATTATCGATAAAAGATAATGAAACAATGAAAATAGAATTCGTTAGTGGGAGTAGGTAGGTATCTATAGGGTGCTTCGAAAATGAGGTTTATAAAGAGGTATTCTGTTTTTTTAGGGAATGGTGGGATTGTTCGTACACTGTCGCTTAAAATATTACTTGGGGATACAAAAGTATTAAATCATTTTACTAAAAACTAAAAGTGAAGATTTGAAAGAATGCGATGAATGAGAGTGGCAGCTTAAGGCATGCTACTTTCATGTCTATTAACGTTCAGAAACCGTATAGGTTCGGTATGCTCAATCGCTGAACGATTTACAATGTTTTGGAACCCTGTTTTAACAATACAAAGTACAGTGACACCTCTTGCAGGTGGACAGTGATGCTGACAATAATTGTGTCCACCTAAGGGAGTAGTTCAAGAGAAAAACACTATTTTTTTTCAATAAATTATCTTTATTTATCTAAACAAAAAAAAAAAACACTGCAACTTTATTTGAAACGACTACCAAAACAGATCAAAGATTGGGAATCCCCCTATTACCTCCTTTGCAGCTGCCCGGCACCCTCCTTATAAAGAAAAAAAGAATCTAGGAGAATGTTTCTTAATAAACTTTCAAAATATTCCCTCAACGAATATGAATAAAGTATGGAATTTTATCCAACTTTTAAAATGATTCCAAGCGCATGTCATTGTGTTGCCAATGGTCCTACTAAGTGAATTCTACCGAGTACGGTGGATAGCCTAGCCATCTAACCTAACCTAACTACGCAGGTTATTTTCACGGTATAATATTTCTGTTTTCTGCAACGTGCTTGTGTATTCGGTTTTGTCCGACTATTCAAATATTTAATGGCACGAACAGTTTGGATATCTACAAAATACAGCAGAACTGTAGAAAATACGTCATACACATTGGTATGCAATCGTTAATATATATCTTATTAATATATAAATCTCAGTGTGACGCTCTTACCTGTCAATCTTACGGTTAGATAAACAAAAAAACGAATGCACACAATGAAGTAAAACTTCGTATTCCAGTTTATTAACATCCTGTGCCTATATTTAGTTAGTGGGCACCGTAGCGCAAGTGGTTAGTGCGTCGGACTACTGTGCCAGCGGTCTTGGGTTCGAATCCCGCCGCAAACACCTTAAAGTTTTTCACAGTGCCCACCTCTTCCGAATGCCTGACAAGCATTCAAGAGTATCATTTGTCATGTAAAGCTTCCCAACTCGCCGTTCGGAGACGGCAGAAAACTGTAGGTCCCTTTCATTTGTGCAAAAATATAACGCGCACACACAAATGGTTGCGGGAAGCTAGGCTTGGTTCTACCTAGGACTGCTGAAGCCAAATATTTATTTATTTATTTATTCGCAATATTATTCAAATTAATGCAAGAGTAAAAACACTCTAACAAATGTCACTTTCTTGCCAAATGTCACTTTTCAAACTACAAATACTTAGAATCCTTGTGGATACTTGTGGATTGTATATATTGATAGACTGCAAACCTTGGGGTGCGTTCGCACTGTCTTTGATTCTTCGGACAAAATGACAATGTATGTATTGTAAGTAACACTATATTTTTTTCGACACGGGTAAAGCCGGGCGGGACAGCTAGTATATATATATATATGTATGTATGTACATGGAGTAGTTTTATTACTCACATGGTACTGTACTAACTGTGTGCCGCATTTCTGTTGTAATTTGTTTTTTTCGTTTGCATCTGCTGCGACTGTGAGAGCAAGTATGTTTCTTTCAAATTCAAATCAAATTAAAACCAAACACTCAGTGTGAAGCTACAAAGGATTTTTTTGTTTTTGTCCGTCTAATGGAATTAAATTAAATAATTTTTTAACATATGCGTGTCCGCGTCCGATCAAGGGAGTTTCCGGTTAACGGAACGTAAACTGTATGCAAACTGTAACATAAAAGCTTGGTTGGAAAAATGTGTCCGTCTAAAGGATCGGTCCGTCTAAGGGAGCTGTCCGTAATGTAAATTCCACTGTATTCTCAAGGGAAACACGCCCTTTTTACGGTAAATTCCTGTGTCTCAGCCAGGTTCTGAATTTCACTTTCACTCGATATCGGAATTGAAATCGACCAAAATCGATTTTTGGTGTTCCAGGTTTACGGGTATCGAATTCAATTTCACTTTTTTCGAAGTGATTTCAAATCAAGTTATCGGGTTCTAGATTTCGATTTTAATGTTTTGGTGTCGAATTGAAATCGTCAGACCAACTGAAATAAACATTTGCTTTTGCCTTTGGATTTTGAAACAAAAATGCACGTAAATTGCTGAGAATTTGTTTAAAATTATTTATTTATTGTGAATTGTGATTGATTTGTGAGTTTTGCTACGACCATCGTCCATCAAAGATGTTTCTTCGCCGAATTCGGTTTGCACTGCAGAGATTGAGGCCTCAATATCGTGAATTTTATAATAAATTACGTTGCACAATAAAATCACTAAAAAATTCCACTCATTTTCACTTAACACGTTCGCGGACAAGACGGCATATGCCGTCAATGGTTGAGGAAAGTAGCGGGTCCCGTCAAATAATTTTAGGTCTTTAAGGACAAGACGGGATACTCTGAGGAGAATTATAAGTATATTTCCATATTCCAGCATTATTTGTCCTACCGGAGACAAATTTTAACTTCACTGTGACCTGGGGAATCATTTTTATCCTTATATTTACAATATTCGCACAAAATAATAAAAAATATCTCTCAAATAATGTGTCCGCGAACCTGTTAAAAAACAAAATTTAAAAAAAAAATAAATGCACAATTTCAGAATTAGACAGAATGACAGAAATCAGCTGATTCGAAATCGTTTCGAAGACGATTTAGAACTCTTCAAATCGATCGAAATCTAGAACACGAAAATCAATTTCACTCGATTTGATAATTCTATATCGATTTGAATTCACTCGAATTCTGGAACCTGCCCGTCTGTGCCTGTCTTTCGGGTTAAGTCAAATATTCAAACTTTTGTCATTGGTCAAATTCGAATCGGAACGCTGAGTACACTGATTGACATTTTTAGGAAAAAGGCGTAATTGGGGTACAAATATCGTAAAACCCATGTCTCATGGTCATCCGAGGTAATGACAGTAAATCTATTTATCAGAGTCTTAGGCCCCGTTCAGACTCGAACTCGACGGAAACCGCGCGGTTTGAACCGCTGAATATTATAATGTGTTCAGACAGCTGCGGTTTGCGTGCGGTTATGCACGAGGCGTTCACCTCACTTCAAATATGGAAATCGAAGAACCAATAATGTATGTGTGTGGTTGCTCTTAAATAAGAAAAGAAAAATACAATATTGGGTACACCCAATACATCGTGATCGCTTGTCACATGGGCTATTTCTTACAATATATCCCAAATTAAGTGAATTTTAACCCAAATTTGTGAACTATTTGAAAATGACGATATCTTCAATGTGAGTAAATTTATATTTGAACAAAATCCATCATATACGTATTGCTAATCGTCTCATGTTCCATCCATACATATTGAACACAAACGAGTCATAATATCATAAAAATTTCAAATATCATCCAAAACGCACGGAAACCACAAATCAACTGAACAGTCTCATATCACGCAATAGAAATGCAACCGGGTGGTTGCCGCGCGGTTCTATTTCCTGGAAGTTGAGTTGCGGGAACCGGCAATGTAAATAAGAACCGCAGCGTGAACCGTGCAGTTTCCACCGTGTCTGAACGGGACTTTAGGCGACATAATCCTATTTGGCTCTCAAATTGGACAGGAGTCTGATGCTGGTGATTTTCGTGGAATGCCATTTGGCTTTTCTGACGATTTGACCTTTATTGGGTAAATATGCTGTCTTCTAAGTTCCAAGCTATCTTAATGGTTTCGGATCTCTGAAGCGCTAAATCATTCTTCTCAAAAATAGTTCTACAACGCCAAATCTGCTTGAATTCGGTCGGGCGGCTGAACGCATTCAATCTAGCTTGGGTAACACAATACAACGAGATAATTGAAATTTGAAATCTCCACGTTGAGTCTACCAGCGTATTCTGTCAGGGTATACATTGACGTTTGAATTTTCAGTGTACACAACTGCAAGGTGGCATACGCATAACTCGCCACCACTACGAACTGTGCCCATCGGTGGCAAAAACCTTCATGGCTGTCCTGCCTGAACTTGGATCAGGTGACGGATTGTAATGTTTCATACCACTGAAGCACTTCGACAATTTCCTTAGAATACAAACAATCACGATAACCATCTTCTCGTACAATTATTATGAAGTAATGTTATCCTATAAAAAGAAGCTCCTCTTTTCCAAAGAATTTCCATGAATAGAAACTAAAACGTGACATCCATATCACCCTGTAGCCGGTGTGAAACTTAAAACCACCACTTTCTCGAAACTATTGCCGTCTTTCAGTATAAAAGGTAAACAAAGCGCCAATTGCAATCACAGCGAAGGCAAACTGCCATTGGTGCCTTTCTTCTAGCGGTCTTATCACTCGAAACAGTTATCAGTTGACAATAAACATTGCAGTAAAATTTACGCGGTCCCCACCTGCGAGACTGTGTAACCTCCAAATAAATACTCGTGCCAGATAGAAACACAACTTTGGGTTTTGTTTTACTTTCGCATTTGTATCGGCGTTGTTTACTTTTGCGACAGAAAGTTTTACGAGACACAAAATGTATACAAACAAAACCACATACCAGCAGATACACACACACATGCATACATATACAGCAGATTGAAGCGGTTCCATTTTTTGGGGTTAAAAACCGCCCCCAGCTGTATGCAAAATTAAAATGACAAGTTTTTGGCGTCAGCCACACCCGCAACGGCTGTGACAGTGGTTCTACTACCAGAACGTTTCGTTTACAGTTTCTTCGAGTGGATTTCCGCATTGGTTTGAAGATGGGCGCTCGAGATTATGTTCAAACTTGCGGATGATCGACGACGGTGGCGACGTCGACGGTGGGGGAGGTGAAGTTCCCTCCGACTGTCATAAATCAGGCTTAAAACTTTGATAATTGAAGTGAAGTTCAGTAATTCAGTATTTCTTTGGAAAGATTTAAATCTATGAAATACGAGAACTCTTTTGCCAGAGGTTAGGCGGGCATACTTCTGTAGAATAGAAAAATTTGTAAATATTTTGATTTTAAATTAGAATTCTGTTCGAGTAGAAAAAAAGTGATTTATTACAGGCGGGACCAGTAAACGCGTTCGACAGCAATTAGAATGCCGGCGGCATCAAACGGTTTTCTAAAGAATCGATACTATATGTTGGGGTGGCAGCGAGTCTCGGTTAGACGTAGACATTTACGCATGGAGCGAGTGTGTGTGTGGGGGGGGGGGGGGCAAAAGTAACTGGGTAGGGTGAACAAACTGGTTATTTTGAGTGAAGAGTTCCGTATTAACGTAAGATTCTGTTAGGGGCTGGGAATACTTGCAGAATGTAATAGTGCAATACATATTTGTGCCCTACTAGATTTATGCGGTTATGTTAGTTAGAGAAGCGCATCAGAAGAAACATCCAAGGTTTAAACATAACAATTCTTTCTGATAAACAAGCGGCCAGTTCTAGGCTAGGTTAGGTATGCGGGCTGACGAGCATGATCACACTTAGGTTCATGTGAACCCATTGTGGTACCCATTATATGTTCCCACCCGTGGTATTTTTGCTTAGGTTCCAACCATCCGGACCTCCTGGCAAACTTAATTAGATCCGATGGTGATCGATCCGATAGCTCGTCGACATGTTCGAAGAAAAATTTGCCCAGTGTTCTATTTCTGAGTTGGCAGAGGTTTAGGCAGTGACAGAGGAAATGGGTCGTGTCCTTATAATCCTCTTCATCACCGCATTCCCTGCATATGTCATCGTCGTTAAGGCGTAATTTTTTCGTGTGATAACTTAGTATATTGTGGCCAGTTAGCACTCCTATCAGAATTGACAGCCATTTCCTATCTTCTTGTAGGAGTTTTCTGGTTTTCGTTTTGTCATATTTGGCCCTCCAGCCTTCTTGAGACTTCACAGGTCTTCAGGTTATAGACCGGCTGTTTAACCATACCATCTGCTTGCTCTCTTTCAAGGGCTGAGCCTTTCCTGGCTAAGTCATTAGCGGCTTTATTACCTGGTATCCCGCTGTGACCGCCGTGGCCGTGGTGGTTAGTGCGTTGGACTACTACGCATGCTGCCTGGTTCAATCCCAGAAAAAAAAAACACCTCAAAGTTTTTTCATGGTACCACCTCTTTCGAATGTCTGACAAGCAATCAAAGAGTATCATTTTGTCATGAGAAGCTTCTCAACTCGCCGTTCGGAGGCTTGGTTCTGTATAGGACTGCTGACCCCGTATATTTATTTTTGATTTTATATCCCGCTATGACCAGGGACCCAGCAGAGTTTTACGTTGTGCTGCGTTCCAAAAACCTCTAATTCTTCGAGGCAACACTTTACAAGCTTATATGTTATTTGCGTAGCAGATCAAGCTCTCAATCGGAATTGAAAATGTCTGAACCCTTTTGTGGCCTAACCAAGTAAAAATCGAGCTCAATCTCCTACCGGAACTGACAAACAGGGTCTTCGATATGCTAATAAATTTATTAACTTCTCTAGTAAAAGATTCAAAGTGTTAACTCATTGAACTCATGTATTGCAAAGCACTTCAAACAATCTGAAACCTGCAGACAAAGCTTTGAGTTTGTTTGCTTTGAAACTTAGTTTTAGTTAGGCGACAGAACTCGCACCATCAAATGGTGTATACAAAAGATCTCCATCGAACCTGTGTGAAAAAGTTAAGTGAAAGGACTGACTTCGTGGTCATTCTTCTAACACTTTTTTTTATATACACACGCTTATGGGGCTATGAATAGACTTATAATGTCTACACACACAGTGCGAACACATAAAGGACAAGAACGAAAGACTGACAGATCGGCGTAGTGATTGGAAACTCAGATGTTAGGTTTCAACTAATTCTATGGGTGGTGTCCAGGTTAACTGGAGAGTTGTGAATTACTGAAAGTTTTGTCGTCACCGTGGCCGTGGTGGTAAGTGCGTTGGACTACTACGCATGCTGCTCGGGTTCAATCCCAGCGCGGGTCCAACACTTAAAAGAGTTTCTCAGGGTTGCCACCTCTTTCGAATGTCTGACAAGCAATCAAAGAGTATCATTTGTCATGAGAAGCTTCTCAACTCGCCGTTCGGAGTCGGCAAAAAACTGAAGGTCCCTTCTATCCGTGGAGAAAATAACACGCACACAGAAATGGTTGCGAGAAGCTAGGCTTGGTTCTGTATAGGACTGCTGACGCCGTATATATTTTTTTTTGTGGTTACTTATGATTCACAGTAATTTTTCCCAGATGTTTCCAATTATTCAATTATTGTGCGATCAATTTCTTCGGTCATACCACCATCCTACTGCCAGTGTTATTCCTTCGCAGTAGGTTTTTGACGTCAACTTCTGAAACCGATCAACTTTATTCAGTCCTTTATTTCTGGGGCTTTTAAAATTTGTTTGCTCTGATGAAAACACTCACAATTGTCTAGTAAGCTCACATCAATTTATATGTCAAAAATGCTTGGCCAATCTACCACGAAATCCAGGTCCTTCACGAACTTAAAAAGGGTCTATTGGATAGAAATATCCGCAGATTTACATAAACATACATACATTCGTACTGCATACGAAGGGTGTGTGGATTGCAAACGAAACTTGAATTTTGAAATGTAAGGAGAAGGTGTACGGCTTACAGATGAAAGCATATAAATCCCGAATTTCGATGTTTTCTCAGCTACGCTGTAAACAACAAAACTGAAGTGTGTCGTTTACAATCCTATAAATTCGAATCACCGCCCTCGAACTCCATTTTGTTTACGAAAATCAACCCCTAGTCATAGTACAACAACTGTCAAAATAAATCGTACACAATTCAGTTCCGTAGATTGGCCATTCCTATCGACATCTGATAAATTTCGCACTCGCTACGTGTCCACAAATCTGAGAGAACATTAATCCCTGGATCAACAAACCAAAAAACCCTGCCATTACTAGACTGTGTGTGGAACAATATACAATCGTCTAGTTAACGCTCAAGTAAAGTGCGTGCTTTTCACTCATAAACAATGCGAATGTGAAGACCAAGTAAGAACTACATAAACCGATGGTAACATCTGCCCCGCATGCACGACTAACATCCGGGAATTCTTCTTCTCAAATATCCCTTTCTGAAGATTTTATAATGGTCTGGAAAGAAGAACAGCGGGGGTGAGAAGAGGACAAAGACAAGAAGAAGATGGAAATTTCTAAGATAAATTGCTACCATATGCACAGATGCGCGCGTTCATCATCTCTCGTTTAGAATAGGAACCGTTCACGCTCGTACTAATACTAAAGTATACTCATCAACATGTAATTTATCCCATTCAAGGATCATCGTATCAGGATCGTCATAATGGGATCATAAATTTCATCAGAACTGCCACACGAGTCCCGCCTGGTGCTGACGCTGGTGGTGGAGCGGTGTAAATTGATCTTGAAAATTCGAATTCAACTTCATTCGCTGTTACTGTTGCCGCATTGGCAAATGAAGATGCATCCAAAAATAGAAATCCAACACCGAAACGACTGCGCGACTTGGAGCATCACTCCGCCGCGCCGCGTCGCGAAGGGAAGGGAATCAAAATTCGTTTTATTGTTTTGGAATTAGGTTCCCCTGATGGGAGATCAAAAGGAACGAATGCCGCGTGCCGGAGTTAACTTTTTTTTTTGTCTTGGCTTCTCTCCTGCGGTTTTTTCGTTTGGCTACTGTTTGGCTGACTACCGAATTTTTTGTGTCTGCAAATCTTTGCCACCGCATGATGTCGCCGGCGTAAATTTAGACAGATTCTATTATTTCGTGTTTTTTGTGGAACGATATTGACTTTGACATTCGCCTAAAAGGGGTCAATTCAAACGGTTTTTCTATTTTGTATCTTTTTTTGTTTGTCAAATGAAATCTTGAAATATCTCGATGACGATGAAAGGAAAAGTCGTTTTGTCTTTGAAATTTGTCGCATGTCACCGCGTCACCGCGTCACCGTCACTGTCTGTCAAATTCTCTCCACTATTGTTCTTTTAAAGAACCGCCTCTCCCTTCCTGTGCCTGTGAGCTGTGACAGCGCGTTTGGTTTCTGGTAACGGATAACATCTTTGTTTTGAACGAAGAAGTTGTGAAAAGCGTGTCAGAAATATTTAAGTGGATTTCAATTTCCCATTTTTAGTTTTAGATGCGGATGAGAGAATAAGTTAAATGCTGCGCACCTTTTTTTTTACACGGAAATATACATTGGAGAGTCGTGAACGAGTGGAGAGAGGAGACGGAAAAATTAACACCATATTCAAGTGGACTGACTGAAGTACGCACGGATCGAGCGTTGTTCCTTTTCACTTTCATTTGAAACGCTTTGCTTATTTTGCTCACCTCCATTAAAAAAAAAAAAAAAAAATACGAAAAAAAGTATGAAGTGCGAACAGCAGAGCATAGAATATTAAGTCAAAAGGAAGTTTTTCACTTCCCAAGCACACGCACACACAAACAGGAAAGGAATCGGCTTAGTAGCACATGGGGGGGTAGGTGTTCGGTGTTCGCCTCGTGACTTGAACATCGAACGAGTGAAAGGAAAAAAAATAAAAAATAATAAAATATGGCTTTTGATTGAATGTTAGACAAGTGGTTAATTTTGAAAAGGATATTCTAAATGTTGAGTGCCGGTGCGTGATACGTTTTCATGAGATCGCTGGTAAGGGTAGCTGCTCCTGCCAATATCGATTGATACTTTAAATTAATGTTCGGAGAAAACTCTCAGAATTTTGATAGGAAAATATGCGGGGCCTTATGCGCCAAATGGCTGCCAGGAATGATTTTTCTTAGGACGTCTTACTCGGGCAGATGTCTGGGATTTGTAAGGGTTAATTTTTTGCACATATTTGATTAAGTGTTTTTGGAATTGTAGCGAACGTGGAAACGAATTGTGTTTATTTATGTTATGATTTGTGACTTTAACCTTTTAAAATTTAAATCGAACCTCTGGACTAAGGTTATGATGATGAACGATTTGTATGTGTCCGATTTCACAGTGCTGACTTAAGTGTCGGTTTAGTTACGTTCGTCAGTGTAGGAGTAAGCATAAACTTCACTTTCGTTTTCATAGACAGGTCAGGGTGGTTTAGTTAAGCCATTAGTTTAGTGTCATAGTGAACTACCGTAATGGACACAAAAAAGTTATCACCCTGAAATTTCCCAAAATCATTAAGTAGCAACGCCAGTTATATTTTTTGATGGCCCACATCCGCAAAAATGTTCACGGAAAAGTAGGTAGCGGTTAAAAAACTATCACGTTTTCATGTTTTTTCTCATCAATTAAAAATCAGTTCAGTTCAGTTCCGCTTTTAGTGCAGTGCAATCAACCGAACATGACTGGAAAGCTGTTATCTTCACTGATGAGAGCAAATGCAAATGAAGGTATCCAGTACGTACGGCAGATGGGCGGAGAAGATTTAAAAAAAGAGTGCATTTTGACGAGAAATAAATTTTCTCTAAGTTTTATGATATGGGGCTGCATTTCGTACTTCAGTCAAGGCGAATTAGTATTTTGCACCGGTTCAATGAACGGAGACAGCTATATCAATGTCATAAGGGACCATTTAGTGCCTTCCATAGATGCCCTGTTTCCAGTCATTATTGATCCTATCTTTCAGGATGATTCTGCACCATGTCATCGAACAAAAAAAGTAAGTTCCCTTATTATAAAACTCGGTTGAGCATTAGAAATAAAATGGTGTAACTTATCAATGATTTTTCATCTTATGTGCCTTTAGGTGAAAGATTTTGTGGCAAGCATCGGTCTAAAAACATTAGATTGGCCTGGAAACAGCCCCGATTTGAACCCGATTGAGAACTGCTGGGCTCTTTTAAAGGCTAAGATAGTGTCCTGGAACCCAAAGAGAAAAGAAGAATTTAAAACCGCAATTCAAGAAGACTGGAAAAATGACATAACAAGAGAATACTGTCAAAATCTAGTGACTTCTTTGCCACAGAGGATTCAAGCTGTAATCAAGGCCCGCGGTGGTCACACAAAGTACCAATCAACTTGTTATCCTCCAATTATGTACTTCTAATTAAAAATGTTTAATAAAAGTAAATAGCTTAATCGGATTTCAATCAAATTTGCTTAAAATGTTTCTATGTTGAGTTCACTTTTTATATTACAGTAACATATTATTGTATTGCACTAAAAATACGATAGTAAAAACTTCCAAAAACAAGAAATTTCTACGACAAGATTAATCATCAACAAGTGCTGAAAGCATTTACTGATAGGTTTACTCTCTAAAAATTTTAAATCATAGCTGTAGCGATTGGTTCTTAAAAATTCGGAGGTGGGAACTGTTATTTGTCCATTACGGTATTTATTGCACCTTGTATCGCCTGTTGTCGAAACTCGACCAATTGTGCGAGAGAAACGAACGCATTAATATTTATTATTTTACCAGGCTTTTACTTAGCTTAGAAACAAGATATTGGAAATAAATTATGTACATACTGCACTCGCACTGCCCCTCTTCCAAAAGTTAAAAAGGGGTTAAACTGTTTTGCCTTCATTTATTTATGTATATAAAGATGATTAGGATATGGGTTGAACACAAAATGCAGAACGGCTAGTGTCCTTAAAAAAATACTTACTTGTAGGTACTATCAGTTATTTTTTCGAGTACATACATAGGTTCATACATATACCTATACTTACGTAACAGACTTACGAGTATGGTGATTGACTTATGGACACAAAAGTAAGCAACTTGATAAAATTACCTATCTGATGACCTTTCTCATCTGTTCAGAAGAATCTCAACAGAAAACAACAAAATGCGAAAAATTCGGAATTTGTCTTCTCTGTGTCTGTACCTACACAAATTCAATTTTCCCCAATACCCCAATGTTGTTAAAGGAGAGACACCCTCATAACCATCAGGATTCCTTTATGTTGATTAAAATCAATGGTTCAAGCATAAGCTCAATGCTGATTTTGGGGCATATTTCTAGGATCAAACATTAAATGTTTACTCTCGAACATACAAATTCCCCTATACATATCGTGGTCGCCGTGGATTTGGTGGTTAGTGCGATGGACTACTACTGCTCGTGTTCAATCGCAGCCCGGGTCCAACACCTAAAAAAAAGGTTTTTCATCGGTTGCCACCTCTTTCGAATGTCCGCCAAGCAATTAAAGAGTATCATTTGCCGTTCGGTGTCGGCAAAAAACTGTTGGTCCCTTCCATTCGTGCAAAAATATAACACGCACACACGCGAGAAGCAGGTCCAGGTTCACCCCGAACTGTAGCGCCATCTAAAGTAAGTATCCACTTTTATTTGAAATGGTAACGTAATTTCTGGATATCTAAAAAGTTGGGTAGTTGAAATAAAAAAAAAATTAATAAATAAAAAACTACACGACGTAATGCAATCCTAATAATTTTGGTTTAATCTACACTTTATACCCAATGTTTGTGATTTTATTCAGATTATTCTGAGCGTTATTTTCGGAGATAAGGTAGGGGGACAGCAATTTTTTAACGTTTTTCTGAAAAAGTGTTGAGAAAAAAGTAACAAAAAAAAATGTTCATACATTTTTGGACTCGTGCTTTGACGAGCTTTTATTTGACATACATACTACCTACCACACGATGATTTTCTTAACATCCCATTTATCTGCCCCATAACTAGCCCCCCAAAGTCTCTGTTTGGGCCACTAATTGATACAACTGTTCCAAATTTTAATAGTCTACGTCAAATAGTCAAATAGTCTCTGAGAAAAAAGCCTGTGACAGACAGATTGACAGACAGACAGACGCCGAACTGTATCCATTAGTGCTGGAATGTGCAGAAAGTCTAACGAATCGTTGGTATGATTTTTTTTTCATTTTATGCTCTGATTGAACGTCACAGCAAGTAGTGCTCTATGCGTAACGGGGTTCGCTGTAAATTAGTCTATTGCGGTACCATTTATGTACCGCTAAATAAATAAAACCAATCAAACTTTTTTCCCCGAAGAGACTTAAAATATTTTACCTTCAAAAAGTCCTAACATAATCAAAAAAGGTGCTAGGTATAAATATATTTTACTTTAAGCCTTTAAAAGGTAAGAATCTTTTGGCATCGTCAATTCATATAATAATTTCGTCATCAAATATTCTTAATTGACACAAATTAATTGCATTAGCCGAGCCGTACATCTTTGTACCTGTGCGCCAACAAAGAAAGTTAAACATTAACGATGATAGATTCTACTCTTGGATGGTGCGAGTACCTTTGTGCTTAAATTGATGTCATAAAAAAATAAAAATTAAAGGGGTTTGGCATCACCATTCACCTCCCTTCCACTACCATCACCGCCAGCCTACCCTCTTAATAAAAATTAACAGAACTTAATCGCATGTTAAACAAGATAATCCATTTAATCTTTTGCATCAGCACCATTTCAAAAATGGTAGCCAACCTACCGTTAACACGGGGGTGGTTCTCTTTTATTTTCTGCGTTGCCATCGTTGGTGAACAAATTAACTGGAGCAGAGCATCATGTGAAGCCCGCTAAGTGACGTTGAAGCCAAATCCAATATTTAGCCCAAACTACTCGCACATACGAGTCATCATTATTCGAATGCAAAAAGGATTAGAATGGTGCGGCGCGAGCAAGGACAAAGATGCACTCTGATAATCCGCATGTAAAAGCAAACTTTGTGTTGCATTCCATCTACATATGTATGTGTGAGTGTACGGAAAAATTGGGTTATCGCAGCTCGTGTGTTATTCTTTGCACTCGTGTTGCTTAAAGTGATACCAAATCCGCTGCTGTTACAACCTGTTTAAATAGGGATTAACGGTATTTATTGCACGAAACCCCCATCTGCCGTTTGTTTGCCCACAAAAAATGGAAGGTTTAGGTGTTTCAACGTAATGTAACGTACGTGCGCAATGCTTGCGTTCCAGATTAAATGCATTCAGCGGGTGATGGATGGAGATGCCGCAGTTACACACGTAAATGGGAAACTTGGAAATGCATGAATTATTAACAATTTACGGTTAATTAAAATGCACAGCAGTAGTAAATACACGGCTAGGCAACATAAACCTGAGACGGAAACGTCGTAATGTGTGTGTTTGAGCGCGCTCCACTAGAGTTGTGTGGTGTTGGTGTGGTTTCATTTTGCAAATGAAATTACGTCAACGTATTTTGACATTATGCACGAATAGTCGTAAAGTGTGGCTTTTGTGTGGCGACAAATTGATGACACATTGAATGAGTTTCTGAGCTACCTAGTACCTACCTACTTACCGCTAGACATCGATTTACAATGTTCGATTGTGGTTTAAGGCGAGGTGGACAAAAAAGGTAAAACACTTGTAGCTTGTTCTATTGGAAGTGGATAAGTTGTGAAAATTGTTTCATTTATTTGTTTTAATAACCATAAAGATAAGTTGAGAGGGTTTCGTGGTTAACCGCAGATTTTTATTTCTTCTGAGGGACCATAGATGTATAAACAGGTAAATTAAGAAATATGCTAGAGCATAGAAAATAATAGGTAAATACACAAATTCAAATATCATTCGGTATCTATGCCATTTGGTGGCGCATTTAAGCACCATTTTATACTCTGAACATAAGCTAGTGTCAGTATTGAACGAAGAGCTCATGTCCATTTTTGACTTCGTTGTTCATTTTAACTGAGAAAGTTCGCAACTATGGGTAACCTACCTATAGCGGTAGCTAAACTCAACCATAATGTTCTTAAGTCAGACGTATCAGCATCCGTAGATTGTCTTGGGATACGATACAAAAATTGTTGCGTTGCAATACACAAGTCGCCTGCGGATTGTCGACTTTCAAAATAATGTAGTCGTAACGTTACGTTACGTACTGTAGCATAATGCCAACGTACAACGTTTTAATAACAGTAAACGTTGGTTTGTGTTTAAATGTATCGAGAATTATTCCATCAAATTCGTAAACGTTACGTAACGTACTGTAATGCAACGTAATGTCGACGTAAAACGTATTAATTACAGTAAACGTTGGATTGTGCTGAAATGTGCCGTGAATTATCCTATCGAATTCATAGACGTAACGTAACGTAACACACTGTAACGTAAGGTTATGTCGACGTAAATCGTTTTAATTACAGTAAAATTTGGTTTGTGTTGAAATGTACCGGGAATTATTCTGTCAAATTATTATTTAACATACGGTAATGTAACGTAATGTCAACGTAAAATGTTTTAATTGCAGTACAAGTTGGATTGCGCTGAAATGTACCGAGAATTATTCTGTTTAATTCGTAGACGTTACGTAACGTTACTATAGTGTAACGTCATCGAAAAGTTGGGTGGTGTTGAAATTTACCGAGAATTATTCTGTCCAATCCAGTTCAGTATAACAAAGTTCTGTGACGTGACGTAAAACGTAATGGAATGACGCTGACACTAGCGTAGTCTTGTGATTTGGTCGGTGTCGTAATAGATTTTCTGAGTATTTGCGCAATGAACTTTCGTTTGAGGACGTATGATGGAGCTATGATGCTGACTTAAATTTGAACAAATGAGTTCCTTGACAGCACTCTAATAGGAAGAATTAGTTCGCCATTTAAGACCAGACTGACATCCTGTCCGAGTTCATCAAGCCGTTGTCTCACAATGAATTCTTAAAATTCGGCTGCTGTATTTTGGCAAGTTGACAACCCATGAAATGTCAAAAAATACAACAACAAAAAACCATCAGTGTATAATTAAAGTTGATTGCTTTAAAAAGAGTCCCGAATTGATATGTTGTACTGTCTGTCCGTCCATCATTAGTCCAATCACCATCATTATATTCGACGGGGATTCGTTTTTTTTTGTTTGGTTTTTGTTTTGTCCATTCAACCGCCTGTGCACTGTCAGGGTTCTTTGGTTTTTCCTGCACGTGTGATAATATTAAAAAAAAAAACATTTTTCCCTTTGTACTATCGAATTTGTGATTTGCGGCGGAAATATGGCGCCGAACCTTTATAACTCCGATAGCAGAAGCAGCAGCAACGATGTAGACATGAAAATGTCACCCCCCAGTACCCAATAGGTGGGATGAGATAGCGGCTACTGCGCGCGGGCTGATTCCCGGAATATGTTTTAATTAAACTTCTCCGATGGAGGTGATTGATGGATAAATCAAAACGCTAACAAAAGCCATCGACTTACCAGCGTCAGAAACACCATGCTGCGGCTACTACTACTACTACTGGTGCTGGTGCTGGAGCTGGTGCCTATGCCTACGATGATGATGATGATGATTTTGGTGCCGATGATGATGATGACTTTTGTTTGCGAGAGCCGCTATGGAAAAACGTAGTTGCGTTCAAATCAGCGGTCACATCTGACTGGTGTCATCATGATGGGAATTGAAATTTATTTAGATTTGAAATAAATTTTTATTCAGCGATTCATTTTTATCGCATTTTTCGACTGTTTTTGTTCCAGCAGCGTGTTTTTTTTTTTGAGATGAGAATTAATCAAACGATGGTAATTTGATTGAGCAGTTTCGTCACGTAACTTATACGAGTATCCATTGAATGGTTTTTATATTATTGTTTTTATATTTTCGTGTTGGTATTTCTAGGAATTTGAATTTGATACGTTTTATGAAAATATTTTTGATATTTTTTTTTTTTCAAGAATTAGTTTAATTTTAGATACTAATGACGGGCATGGATCCGAATTCCCAAAGAAAATTTGACACATTTTGATTTTTAGACTTGTAAGAAATCAGTGAAAATGAGCGACTTCGGGAAAAAGGCATGTGTCGATATAGCAGTGTTATTTTTTCAATATCTCTGATGTTTCCAGTAAGAAAGATGCAAAGAGTCTGTTGGCTTTAGTTGTTATTAAAAGTGATACGTAGGGACTAACGAAAGTTCGCTTAGTTGATTGAATAATAAAACACAAAAATAGTTTTAACTTCAGATATTTAATCTTCATCTTTTTTTTTATTTTCTCCACGTTATTCCCATTTATTTCAATACATTTCTTCAGCCGATAGATCCATCTTTCAAAACAGCTTTCAAAATCCACTTTTTGGAGTTTTACGATTTCGACATTGACTGCATTAATTAATAATAATGAAACGTGAAGTTTTCGCCCCTCAAATCTTTTTTTATTTTCAGAAACAGTCAAAAGTCACACAGCGCTAGATCTGGAGAATAAGGTGCTGGGGCGAATTTCATTGATGCCCGAGAGCGCCTGAAAGTTGTTGGTTTTTCAGTAGTGTGCGCAGGCGCATTGTCGTGGTGCAAAAGTAGCGGCACAGCTCCTCTTTTTTTCGGTGTCCTAGTAAATTTTGGAAAACTTGTGGTAAACAAGTTTCAGAATACCAATTAGCAGTGACTGTCATTTTCACTCTGGTGATGTACATCTAAATCATAACTTTTTTCGATGACTTTTGTTGTGTGGCCTTTACTGGAGGAATTGCACCTTCTGAGCTCCATATCATGGACTGCTGTTTGGTTTCCGGGTCGTACTTGTAAAACCAAGATTCATCACCTGTACCGATCTTATTGAAGCAGCTTGACTCTCCATTTTCAAACGTAACTCTCTCTTATCAGGAAATATTGAGCAAAACGAACACGAGCCTCTTTAAAATTTTTGGAGCTCATCGAGCTGACTTCTTTGAATATTTCAGGTGATGTTTTAAAATAGCCCAGTTCATCCGCTATCATCTCCGGTGTCATCCTGGCATCTTCGTCAATTTTAGCCTTTACCAGGGCCACATTTGTATCGTCGTGTCGGTCGAGGATTTGGTCCGACTTTCACGAGATTCGTCCTCCACAGAAAAATGGACAGTCTGAAATCTTCGAAACCGCATTGAAATATGTAGTAACAAGAGATGACGTCGAAATCCGAAGAGAATGTCAAAACGGATATCATACTGTGTTGGCAGTGAAACTTCCACCGAGCTTACGTCACTAATTTTTCTCTTTCTCGTCTCCATTTTTACCTATTGCTCTGAACTTTGGAAATAAATACATATTGTTAGATTATACGCTACAGAAATGCATCTTTTTTTTCAAAAACTACTAAATTGACACCAACTTAGCGATTTTTTGTCAGTCTCTACGTACTTGTTAGCGTGACAGTGCAGAACTTCCGTTAAAATTCGTTGCATGATGCTTAAATAAATATCCTCTTACTCCGAACGATGCCGAATCGATTTGATTTACTTGACTTGGTGTATTTATTTTAAATTTACTTATTTTATTTAAATTACGAAGTTTTGAAATTCACATAGTCTGTTTCTTTACTTGCTGGGCTTTTTTGTGCTACGAAAGAGCAGAAAGTAAAAATTGCCTGTTACTGCCTGAGAGTTTATGTAGAGGGGAAATGGCAAATCAGGCAAACTCATCTCGATTTAAAGCAAAACTCGGACATCTGCGATAAGCGGACAATTCCCTTAAACGGACACATTTTCGGGAATGATTTCCTATACAAAATGTGTTCTTACCGGATAACATTAGGGGACCATGAGTGTTCGCTTATGGGAGCTTTTACTGTACATAGTCCTTGCTGTTTCGCGGTGACATTTGTCAAATATGTAACACTTTTCTCACTGTACAGTTTACACCCTCTGTACAAGATGACATTTGTATCAGTTTGTTATTTGACTTAAATTTCCGACAGAATCTATTGTCTAAGTTAAGGATGCTCTTTATGTTCCAGGTCGATTTTGTTTTAATAACTTTTGAATGAAACACAATTTTATAATTTATATTTTATTGATCGCATGTATGGTATTTAATATTATGTGTGGGCACCGTGGCGCAAGTGGTTAGTGCGTCGGACTACTGAGCCAGCGGTCTTGAGTTTGAATCCCGCCGCAAACACCTAAAAGTTTTTTTCAGTGCCCACCTCTTTCGAATGTCTGACAAGCATCAAAGAGTATTATTTGTCACGATTGAGCTTCTCATCTCGCCATTCGGAGTCGGCAAAAAACTGTAGGTCCCTTCCATTCGTGCAAAAATATAACACGCACACACAAATGGTTGCGAGAAGCAGGCCCAGGTTCACCTCGAGCTGTAGAACCAACTAAGTAAGTAAGTAAGTATGTAATATGATGTCGGTCAAATGACCACCATTGGCGGTAGCGCAAAGCACATTTTTCATAACAATTTCGCAGACTTCTGGTGTTATTTCAGCAATTTAATTTCCAATGTCGTCCTTAAGCATACAAGTTGTGGTTGGTTTGTTGGTGTACAACTTTTCCTTCAAGTACCCCCATTCGAAGAAATTGGGAGGGGTCAAATCAGTGAATCGTGGGGGCCACTCGATATCACAACTTTTTGACATTATTCGGCTGGGAACAATTTCTCGCTAAAGTTGCATCGTAGCACGAGCTTTGTGTGATGTCGCACTGTCTTGTTGGAACCACATGTTCTGTAGACCTAATTGATCCAATATGTCCCACTAACTGTTACAGCATTTTCTCTAGGCCAAATGATGCCGCCAGCCCAAATGGTCACCATGCAGATAATCTACGAGGGGGTGTAGTGGTCTTTGGTTTATCAATTGATGGTTTTCGGTGTATTCGGTAATTAACAAAGTCAACCAAGTCGAAATGTGCTTCGTCGCTCATTATGATTTGTTTGCTAAAAATGGTGGTCGTCTATACTGAGCTGTGAAACTCGACGTTAGATGCTCCATAATAAATTGTTATCGACCGACCTACTTTCTAGGACTGTCAAATGCCAACTGACATCGAAACCGAAATGGCGAAAAACTTAGTCTCAGAGACGTTAATAAACCGAAATTACTTCCAAATAGAGCAGAAGGTAAAAAAAAAATCCCGTAATAGTTCATGCCTTGACCCGATCTGTCAAATTGTGACTCGGCTTAGGTAAAACAAAAACAAACCTACTCAGGTAATGTAGCAATTAAATGGAATGGAACAGACAAGTGTCTAAACCTGTACAATACCTTTCCCATTTAAATAGAAGACATCCACTTTATGACTGTTCAATAAACTCAACGACCTCTTAGTTGCCTCTTAGTGACACACTTATTCATTTATAGAGTTAAGCGTTTGGGCCACAAAATCTCTTGTCTCTCTCAACGTTAATATAATCTGTGAACTCACATAAATTCCACTACAACTGTACACTTACACTTAAGCGGATCACAATCAGAAATTCTATGACATTTTGATGAGCTAAAAGCTAAACGACAATAATTAGTTCTCAACAAACAAACAAACAAACAAAATGCTTATAATAAAAGTAAATCCCCATTGAGCCTATTTAAAAGCTTTCGACTGTAATTCAGTGTTCCACTTCTGGAAATATTCATGGTGGTTCGGCCTCCACCCCCATTCCGCCGCTATACGAAGTATAAAATCATTGTAAACCGACTGAAAATGATCTGAAAAGCATTCAAGTCAATTGAGTGGATGATGCTGCATTCCTATTTCACAACCGCCTTCTCTGTCAGCGGAAATTGCTTCCACAGACTCGAGACCGAGACCGAGACCAATTGCCTCCGGCTAATCGCCTCAATTTCCCCTGCGTTCTCTTATTCGGAAAACCGATGAAAACTCCCAAAGCAATTACAACTATCGACCCCTTATCGAGGAAGTTGTCCTCCCCTCTGGTACTATCATCATCATCATCACCAGCGCAAATTACAAATTGGCGGGGAGTGCTGTTATCAGTTCGTAGTTTGGCTACATTAACGGTTTTGTCAACTTTGTCGTTTTCAACTAAACAATCGACCATGGTCAAGCACTCTATTAAGGGCCTGAAACGATCAGGTTCTACGTGTGTATGTGTCAATTGAACCATAATTGTGGCACTTAATCGAGGGTGGGTGGTCCTCACGTCTCTACGCTGAAGTCCGCCATAGTTTGATCTTTCGGATTAATTAAGCCATTTACATGGAGGAAGTTATGCAATAAAACGGCAATTTATCCGCATAGAATACAAAACAACGCGTCAAGCTTCTATGCTACACGCTTGGATTGAAGTGTCAATTGCTGTTTGCCTTTGATGTGCATGATTGCGTGCGCGTTGGAATTGTAGAGAAAAAAAAAAACACAAGTGTCAATGGCCGCCGCTGAATTAGACAAACAAACATGTCCGCCGGGCGAGAACCGCGCAAATTGTCAAGTGGCTGTCATTCTGTTTTTTTTTTTTTTGTATTTATTTAATTTTCTGCGCTTCACAAGTTAACAAATGTAATTCGCTTTGGGTCATCGGCACTAGCGATGAGGCGATGCCATAATTTTTTTTTTATTTTTTATTTGTCGCCCATTGTCGTTGTTGGTTGTTTGACGTTTGATTCGCACGATGAACAGAACAAGAAGTGGCCAGCGTTGGGTGGTGTCGTATTGTCAGTGTCACACAGTCACAGGAGCGGAGCAAAGAGGGAATGGTTCCATACAAGGGCTCTGCCAATGATAGGCTCAGTGAAAGAAGTTCTTTGTCGATGTCCGGGTTCGGGCTGGGTTGAGTGTTTGGATAGAAGAGACCGGTCGGCATATGATTTTTTTTTTTGTGGATGATTTATGTCATGAGATGGTTTACTGGTTGTCATTTTTTTTTTAAATGAATAAATCATTATAATTAACTGGTGGTGGGCATATTTGCAATTGATCTGGAGAGGATAAAGGGTGGTTAGGTTGGGAGTGGTGGTGTTGGTGCCTGCTGTTGAGGCGTCTAATTTAACAGATGATTTTATGCTGTGCCTAACAGCGAGAGAAATTAATTTATTAGGAGCGAATTGAAGTGGTTGAACATCCATAAAGTGGAATTGTCGACAGCGGAATGAGGAAGGTTAGAAAGGCGGTCAATTTATTAGTTGTTATTCATCTCTCATGTTTATTGACTTGTGAATGAAGGAAGGAACTCATTCTTATCTCATATTAATGGGAGTTCAAGGTTTTTGGTGGGAACAGAAACTGAATTACTGGACGATTGTAAGTGAACTAAGAATAATTTATAAAGGCGAAGAAACACTCATGTCCAGCACTATTCCTTCTGCTTGAAGTTCATTGTGTTTGCCTGTAGGTACAAATGTCAGAGCATCTAAGGGAAAGAAAATGCAATACAGTGAAACCCGGTTAGGAACCACCCTCTTAAGTGGAAAACCCGCATAGCATCCTTGGTTTTTTGAAACCCTTTCTTTATAAAGTAATATTCTTGCTATAATCCCCTTTTTAGTACCTACATGTCGCTTAACTATAAACAAATAAAATAAATATACGGCGTCAACAGTCCTATACAGACTGCCTAGCTTTTCGCAACCATTTGTGTGTGCGTGTTATTTTTTTTCCACAAATTGGAAGGGATATACAGTTTTGTGCCGACTCCGAACGGCGAGTTGAGAAGCTCCCATGACAAATGATGCTCTTTGATAACTTGTCAGACATTCGAAAGAGGTGCTACCGTAAAATAACTTTTAGGTGTTTTTGCTGGGATTGAACCCGGGCAGAATGCTTTTTAATAAAGCACTCGAATCGAAACAAAACAAATGGTAATAAACTTACTCTAGTACATAATGTGGTGAGTTCTAGTACATACTCTAGTAAGACTTCGACGTTTTCTCCTGGCTGTCACTTGGTTGTGATGTGATCACCTTCGCCTTTTTCCGGATTCGCCTTGTTCGTGGATAAGCATCTCTGAGCAGCTAAGCGGGTTTTCGTAACTACATATCCCGAAAAAGTCACGACATTGGACAATTCTGCTTATGCATTTATCCGGGTTCTACTGTAGTTTAAAGTGCCACCAGTATCAGTACAAAGGACATTCACCACCAAGGGCTATTCAAAAATTCCCTACACGATCAAGCATCTCATTTACTAATCCCGCGGTTCTCTAAAATTCCCACAAAGTCTGTTTTTTTCCCGAAAACGTCAAACCACCGGAACTGCCGATACCAATCAACTTCTGACAAAAAGAACGCGCTCCTCCAACAAAAAAAAACTCATTTTCAATTCACAACAAATAATCGGAAATGTGTTCAGTTATTTTTTTTTCACTAGAATCCCAGAGGATGTTTCCAAAAAAAAACCAAAATAATAATATTCCAACATAAATGTTAGGATTTCCGGTCCAAACCAAAACAATGCGCCTCGCGCAGCGTTGCACAAACGGGTGTAGTATGTTGGATTGTAGGTAAACACAAAAAACAAAAATCACTGTCACGCTGCATAACTCCACAACAAAACCCATCTTCTATTCCTAACGTGTGCCTAAACAATTCCTGGAATCTATCATGTTCAGCAGCAGTGCGCACACACATACATAATGCGTACCGAGAATCTCAAACTTCCATTCAATCCATCCATCTAAACGTCATTCCAGTACGCACCGCTGATTATACTGCAGCGGTTCAATCGAAACCTCATCATAGCTCATGAATTTTTGATCAGCAAAATTAATTAAAAATTCCACTCAGAACAGCCAGCAGGAATAGGCCTTCCTCTGTTTAGATTACGAGGACATTTAGGTGCATTACTAAGTGATTGTGTGTGTTTTTGTTGTTGTTTTTGTTTGATAATACTGGCAAAGGCAACACATGCGTGTAATCCTCTTTGGATTGAGAGAATCCTGTCCTCTAACGAGCGATATGCTTGTCATTTTGTATGACATGTGTCAATGCAAAAAATAACAAATGGCGATTGTGACGTTTTCTTAATGCACATACAAAGTTGACGTTGTCAAATGAATGTTGATGGGTTATTTCGGAGAAATTAAAAAAAAAGCAAAATAAGGACGACAGGTAAAATACGTAATTAGACGTTATTGGCTTTAGTAAAAATGAAGGAAAGAAATCCGGTGCAAGTCGTACCTGCGCAATAAGTGTTCCGTACTGCCAGTTATTTTTACATGCATACATATTATGTACTTATAAAACACTATCAGATCTGTGTCATGGTGTGCTTAATACAAACAACAGCCATAAGCAGAAATTTGCCAGGGCAAAATATGCATCAACAGGCTCATCATTTAGTGCTGGTGTTAGTGGTTAGGCACTGTGGACTTGCGGTCAATCCACAGAAAACTGAACTGGTACTGTTCACCAATAAGAGATCTACTCCGCAATTTAAACTCCCATCTATTGAGGGAACTACCCTTAAGATCTCTGACAGTGCCAGATACCTAGGGCTAGTGCTAGACAGAAAACTAAACTGGGGACTTAATGTTAAAGAACGGGCAAGAAAGGCGCAAATAGCCTTTTATACTTGCAACAGAATATTTGGGAAAACCTGGGGACCCAACCCTAAAATTATCCTCTGGCTATATACAGCGGTGGTTAGACCCATTCTTACCTATGGTAGTTTGGTCTGGTGGCATGCCGCCTGTAAGACCACGAATCTAAAGTTAATGACGAAAGTACAAAGAATGGCCTGCATTGGTTCAACAGGAGCGATACGCACCTCACCAACAGCGGGACTAGAAACCATTCTGTATCTTCTTCCCTTAGACCTATTCGTGCAGGAGTCCGCAGCAAAAAGTGCCCTGAGACTATCACAGTCTCAAAGTTGGAAATCCGACCAAACAGGCCATGCGCAGATTTTAAATAAATACATGAGTAAAGTAGAAAACACAGATTACCTGATACCTTATCTAGACTTTGATAAACCATTCTCCTGTTATTTTCCTAGTAGAGAAGAATGGAAAGCAGATCAGGTGCTCAAAGATAAAACCATCTCCGTCTACACGGATGGCTCTAAAATGGATATAGGGGTAGGAGCGGGTATCTTTTCGGAGACGCTCAAATTATCCATATCAATCAGACTTCCAAACTTTGGCAGTGTTTTCCAAGCGGAGGTTCTGGCAGTAACAATAGCCGCTCGTGAAACCGCATTGAAGGTGATACCGCGAGACGATATCACATTTTTCATTGACAGCCAAGCGGCAATAAAAGCAATTTCTGCCACTGAAATAAAATCGAAGCTTGTACGTTGCTGTCGCGAAGAGCTACGGGTTCTTGGCGCACAGCACAAAGTAAAACTATGCTGGGTTCCTGGACACCATGGTGTACCGGGTAATGAAATAGCTGATGCACTTGCTAGGGCGGGATCGGCTTTAGGCATAGACCAAGCCGACCCTTCAATTCACATCTCACTATGCGCCATCAAGCAAAAAATAGAGAGTAGAACGCTTATCAGAGCAAACGACAGGTGGAAAACCCTCAACTCTTGTATAAACACAAGAAAGATGTGGCCAATTTACGACAAAAACAAAACGGATAAGATTTTAATGAAGGACAGAAACTCTCTGTCCAAGCTGGTAGGCATAATAACCGGGCACAATATGCTTCGGCACCATGCCAGCAAACTAGGTCTTAATGTTAGTGATCTCTGTAGAGGATGCGGTGACGAGGAAGTCCACGAGGATACACCCCACTTCCTCTGTCATTGCCCAGGTCTCTACCACATAAGGCATAAAACTCTGGGTAGACATTTCTTCCAGGACATAGAAGAACTCTCCGGATTCCCGGTAAAGGACATCTGCAGCTTTATTAAAGCTACGGGTTGGTTTGACAATCCTTAATCGCCGTCATCCAAACGAATAAGGAAACAACACTTATGGGCATCACAATGGATCTGTATTGATCTAAGTGTGGCGCCAGATGGGCATCCCTCGGCGTCAACCCACTAACCTAACCTAACCTAGTGGTTAGGCTACGCTACATTTCAACACTACCACTAGCAATAAATAAACAAATATAAGAACAAATATACATAATTAGAGTTTATGTTCGAGGAACTATATTACGCAAGACATTTTTAAGTGTAATTTTGTTAAGATTAAAGTCAAGAATGTTTACTTAGGTAACAGATTTACGAGTATGTTGATATATTTATGGACACAAATGAAGGAAACTTGATAAAATACCCATCTGATGCTCTTTTCTTAACTGGTCAGACGAATATTATACATCCACATGAAACAACAAACAAAGAATAAAAAAAAATGTACGCATGTGCGTCAGATTTCCGTCTTAGTCGTTATTCACGTTATTCGTTGAATTGTATTAAATGCGTGGAATTTTGGCATTTCTATCTCTCTCTCTGTATCTGTACAAAAATTCAAGTTTTCCCCAATGTCGTAAAAGAAGAGACACCATTATAAGGATAGGAAGATTCTTCAAGATTCCTGTTGAAGATTTAAATCAATGGTTTAAGTACTCGTATAAGCTCAATACTGATTTTTGAGGCATATTTCTAGGATCAAGCATTCAATTTTCACTCTCAAACATACGAATTTCCGTATACGTATCCGCTTTTATGTGATTGTGATAGGGTTACGTCACATCTAGATATGTAAAAAGTCAGGAAGGTGAAATTACAAAAAAAAATTAATAAAAAAAACTGTCGAACGCAGTGCAGTCCTGATAATTTTGGTTCAATCTACACTTTACTCTCAATCTTTGTGATTTTATTCAGATTTTTTTGAGTGGTATTTTTGTAGATAAGGTAGGGGGATAGCAATTTTTAAAGTTTTTCCTGAAAAAGTGTTGAGAAAAAAGTAACAAAAAAAAAATTTGATACATTTTTGAATTCGTGCTTTAACGAGCTTTTATTTGACATCTCACACGATGATTTTTTAAACATCCCATTTGTTCGCCCCAAAACTAGCCCCCCAAAGTCTGTGTTTGGGCCCCTAATTGATACAAGTTTGTGAGAAAAACGCCTTTGACATACATACAGACAGACAGACACCAAACTTGATGGATTAAGAATAGAATGTGTATTCGACAGTTTAAAGGATTTTGAAAGGAATATTGGCGAAAACAGTGTCAACAGATGAAAATTGACTTCTAAAAATATAAAGACCACACAGCCATATAAGGTAAAATCTGTCCTAATATGAGGATAAAAGAAGTATATTGCGAAATGATTGCAAATCGTTTCTGTTTGCATTTCAAAATGGATGTCTTTGTTAAGAAATGTGAATCTTTGTTTTGCTCTTTTAGGTCAACACCAAACGAAATAAATTAAAGACGCTGAAAAATAAAGCTTTTGCCTGATCGCAGAGGCATCAGGTTCAACTGCCAAATTCTTCGGCCTGGAACCCTTTTGTGGCATAATTTGGGCAACAATTTCAGCCTCAATTAACAAATGGGAACATAATCTTCGACTCTCTCATTGGAGAAATGTCCCAAGGGCTCACACAATCCAAATTTTTAATTAATCCTTAAACCAATCACAGTGAACTTTTGAACTGTAATACGAAGGATATAAGGTATCTTACAAGCTTCCTCTCCGATCATTGTCAGATACGATACGATATCGCGGCAAAACAAGTTAGGCCTGTCTAGCGAAACTGATTGTCGACTCTGTTTGGAGGAAGTCGAGGCAGCCGAGCACATCTTTTGTCAATGCCCGGTTCATTTCAGGGTCAAACGCTGTGTTATTCTAGTATATAATAATATGTCAGCAGTTCATACTCTGCACGCTATATAGTGTACTCTCTCCTTGCGGACACCTCTCATAACCGGACAAATTTCAAGGAACGGATATAAAAACACGATTTTTCAAATAAAACATTCTCCCATAACCGGACTCTCTCATAACCGGATACGGACACCAATTTTCGTAACCGCAATAGAATGTCGCTCTCTCTTACCTTACACTTTGCAAAGGAACGAAACAAAAATGTCAACTGTGGAGTGTGCGTTTGCGTTATTATCACGTTCTCGGACACATGATTTTCGGTGGGGAACGCTAGAATGACACACGCATATATGAACGGCATTTTGAGAGATTTTACATTATTTTGTGCGATTTCTGTATAAAGATAAAAATTATAAAAATGGTCACACTGAAGTGAAAAGGTGTCTCTAATAGGACAAATAATTCCGAAATATGGAAGTATACTATATTTCTAATCGGAGCATCCCGTCTTCTCTTAACATACCTAAAACTTTTTCATATGCCGTCATGACCCGCTAATTTCCTCAACCTTTGACAGCATATGCCTCTTGTCCGCGAACGTGTTGTCCAACAACTATGTGCATTTATAAATCCCGTTGCATTTTTAAAATAGGTTTGTATGTTTAAGTGTACATATTAGTATTTTTCGGTAATTTGTGCTTGTCACATAAAAATGAATTCCTTTATAAAATAAATTAATACCATAGGTATGTCTATTCCTATTGTGTTTCATTTTGTCAAATTATTTATTTTTTCCCAGAACCAGACACCTCTCATAAACGGACATTTTTCTCGGTACCGCCAGTGCCCGGTTATGAGAGAGTTCACTGTATTATGTACAGCGTTACAAGGTGTGAACTGTGCATTTTGTATACCTAAGAATATTGTATGCAGGGTACGCCGAGCTTAGGAATCAAACTTTCGCATAAAGCCAGACAACTCGTGTTTCACGATTCACGATTTTTAGTGATTCCCACACTCAGCGACCACGGCCGGTGTAGAGTCTTTAATTGTATTTAATTTTTGATGGTTGATTCGGCGTGAATTAATAATTAATCTGTCGAAATTTAAGTTTAAATATTGTTTTTTAATTAAGTGATTTGAAGAAACAGACGGCTTACCCTACATAAGGAAATCCTAAGACCTTATGATCTTAAAAATGCGTCAACCAAGGACATACAAGCCTTTACCATAAAGATGGTTTGTCTTTTGGACTAATAGAATCCTACAATATAATAGCTCTTTTAGTTCGCAGTGCAAGCCTTGGGCAGGATCATTCCTTAAAAAAAAAAACTGTCTCTGGAAATATTTGAAATGCTGCATACCTTTTCACATCGCTCGAAATCATTTTTGCCTAGCTTTGAGATAAATTATTGAAACACCAATGAAATACATATGTATTTGGCATCACTGTTTTACCACGTTTTCTGTCTACATCAGGTTTTGTGTCGGTTACATTTATCGTGAACCTTTTTAGTAAACGAAATCCTCATCTGCTTCTTTAAAAAGAAATATGCCAATTTCACTAATTTCTCTACTCCATTAAATCCATAAATGCACTCCTTCCGCCTAAGCAGCTTATTCCATAAATCAATTCCTTAAATAAAATTCGCTTGCAAAACATAATTTCTAGACTCCAGTGTGTATTCCCAAGAAGCCCATAAGACGGAAATTACTAAATCATTTCTCCACAAGTGACACAAATCTCTCGTAAAAAATACACAAAATCATATTACGTTCCACACAGAGCAAACGAGACAGAAAAAATATAAAAGAAAGAGTAAAGCAAATAAAAATTGGAGTAGGTACCTACTCTCCTCGTATACGCCATCAAACCGATTCCAATTCCGATGTCCTTCACTTGACGCTCCCTTCTGTGCCACATAAACTTTATATCGAATTCAATTTACTATCCATCACTTGTACGACCACACCTTGAAACTAGTAAAGATAATAATAATTTCTTCTTTTGCCAAGGAGTGGACTACATTTCACTCTAAAGGAATTCAAAACCGCCACACGCATATGTAAGTGTGTTTGTCTGAAGATGGGCATGGGACCCGCCGTACGGCGGCATCATGGCGGCACTATCTTCACACCGAAGATATGCAAATTTTTTTGTGTTATAATAAAATGTCATTGCTGGAGATTTGAATTTATTCTCACTTGTATATTTTTACAACTTGAATCGTATAATGTAATGTGATTTGTATTTTGTGTGTAAGCCAGCACCTGAATGCATGTAAATATTTTTATGGTTAAGGCATTTGACATCTGTGCCATGTGCTGTCAGATAAAAGTCAAATAGAAAGCAAGTGTCAAAAATACTTTCACTTACTTGCAATCGATTGTAATCGAGATGTGAAAATATGTGTTATCGATTTAGGAATCAATTTCGCCCTTAGAAAGTCTGACAACATAATTAAGACATGATTGATGACTGAAAATGTATAATTCACAAGTCAATCAGCGCTGCGCCCGGGAGAATAAGCGGGGGGCGCTTACAATAATTTCCTGAACTCTAAATTGATTTTCTGTGCTCACTTCCTTTGCACTTTATCACCGTAATTACCCCGTTCGACTTATTGTGTCAACGAAAACAAATATACATACTTTGTCATTTTTCTACGCGCGCCGCTGTTGTACACATGCCACCCCCGTTAGCACACCATCAACTAATAAGGCTCCTCTGTTTGTTGTGTGTTTGTGTCAAGCAAAACCACCCAACTAAATCAATACCCCTAATTAGCTTTTATAATTCATTTTCTTTTCTTCTCCTTTTTTTTTTGTCGCACATTGTGCGTTCGCCACACTAAATATGCCCGGAATTTCTGATTAATACAATAATAGGAGCTGCCTTGAAACGCATGAAGAGTTATGTAATCCTCTGAGCCACCACCACGTTGATTATGGCGATAATAATCAGCGAGTGGGACGCGCCAATGGGGACATGGTGGCCTTCAATATTCATATTCTTCTGGTGGATAATAATTTTCTCCGAAAAAAAAAATCTAATTTCAGGGTTCACGGTCCTTTTGTTTAAAAGGTTTTCCCCCCTGTTTTGTGTCATAATCTCGCGTGTGGCGGGCGGATTTTCTTGTTTCGCTCGCGCTGTTGGAGTAAATAGTAGAATCTGCCAGGGCTGCTTTATAAGAATGTGTAACTCTGTGAGACGGGACGGTTCCGGTAGCGCAGTTTTCTTTTTTCTTTCAAAACTAAGGTAATCCGTTTCAAAAGGAAAACAAGTTGGGGATGCAGCTCGTCCTTTTTTTTACTTACATACTTGTGTGTACATACACACATCTGTATATATTATGTTTAGTCCTTGGATTTATTTTTGAATTTCGTTCGTCGAGAGTATAATGTAGATTTTTCTTTCATTATTCGTTGTTAGGTAAACGTTAGTCGTTGCCTATGAATATTTTCATCTTCATTTTCGTCCTTTCAAGGATTTAATTATAATTTTATTTGCATACTTTAGGAATTCATCAGTGGACGTTTGCCAAAATGTTTTTTTGGAGTTTACTTTCTTGGTAGCGTAATGAGGTTGTATATCGTTCGTGTAATATTGTGGTAAACTAATTCATAGTCCTGGAAGCCGTATTAAGTTTTGTTTAGTTTGGAAATTTTGTGACACACATTCGGAGTTGGCATTAACTTGCTTTGTTGTCGATTTAGAATTTTCTTGCAGTCTCACTTGTTCAAAGTGTCAAAGGTTCGGATGGGGACTAGTTTTGATTTACTTTCAAGATTTTCACGTTTCCGGAGTACTCTCTGGTTGATCTTAACATTTTGGGTGTAGATGTAAAGGCTATACACCTCAGTGATTCAATGGCTTGCCAAATGTCTCTATGAATACAGTGTTTGGTTCCTATATACCTTTTTCGACACTCATAATGCAATTAATTGCCCTATTTCGGAAATAGTTTCGCTGTGTTTTTAGAGTCTTGTGGGGTGCGACCCATACCAAATCCTACCTTAAAAATCTAAATAAGGTACAAAGAATAGATTGCCTAGGTTTAACGGGTGCACTTAGGTCCACACCGCAGCTTGACCTGGAAACGCTTCTGCACCTTCCACCCATTGACCTTGCCATAAGAAACACGGCAGCCAGAGGAGCTCTCAGACTAAGAGAAAATGGAAACTGGAAGCCACGCTCGTCTGGTCACACGCTCATACTGGACTTTTTCAATTAAAAGGGACTTATGCCTTGCACGGATTACGAAAAACCCCAGCTTGATTCTACCAGATACTTCAAGGTCTCCATACCAAGTAGACAGATCTAGAACAACTCCGAAAATGCCATTATCGGAACATCCATCTTCACGGATGGTTCAAAAACAGAGGAAGGAACCGGAGCAGGCGTCTTCTCGGAAGAACTTTGCATAAGCCAGTCTTACCGATTAGCAGACTATTGCAGCGTCTTCCAATCAGAGATGTATGCAATTAAGAAAGCAGCACAAATTGTCCTAGCAATGGAACTACCCGCCACGGAAATCACCATATGCGTGGACAGCCAAGCCGCACTTAAAGCACTAGACTCCACATCGGTAAACTCAAAGTGCGTAAAGGAGTGCCTCGCGGCACTTAGAGCGATAAAACACCACACAGTCCTACTCTGCTGGGTGCTCGGACATGTGGGAATAGAAGGGAACGAAACAGCAGATGGACTGGCCAGGAAAGGCTCTGATATAAATATAACACTAGCTGACAGACAGGTCTTACCGGCTTTCAACACAGCTAAAAGTCTAATAGACCGCATCACCATCAATTCAGCCGGGGACCGATGGCGCAATACTAGCGATTGTGTCATAACCCGCAGCTTGTGACCCGCAGTCGACCAGAAAAGAACAACATCCCTACTCTCTATGAAAAGAAGCCAAATCCATATACTTACCGGTGTTATAACCGGCCACTGTATAATAGGAAACATGGCCAACAGATATGGCATTTTCACAAATGACTTCTGTAGAAGTTGTGCCACTGCCCGGCTCTTCAAGAATGGCGACTATCTTGCATGGGAGCACGGTTCTTCGATTGCCTGGACGACCTGGCTAAGATACCACTTACAGACCTAAAGAGATTCATTAATAGATCGAAATGGTTTTGTTAAACGCATGTTTCGACATGCACAGCTAGGTTATTCACAATGGACCTTTACGGCCTCTGGGTGAAATTGCATTCAATGTAAACGACCCTCCTAACCTAACCTAACCTAGAGTCTTGTGTTTTTCTAGCTGTCACCGGTGCGTTTGCAAGCATTGAAATGGAAGCGGCTAAAATGGGTTTAGTGGTAAACGAAAACGAGGGCAAAACAAAGTATAGGGTGTTTCATTAGAGGTATAGAACTTTTTTTTTAAAATAAAACTCGACAAATTCAATGGAATGACCAACATTTTGGCTTTATTAGTTCACAAATTTCATGGCATTTACTGTTTAAAAATAATTTTTGTCATATGACCTCCGCGACTGCGCCTTGCCATCCTGTCGGTCCAATTCTGCACCACTTTTTCGAGCATACCTGGTATTATTTCGTCAATTGTGCGTCGAATGTTGTCTTCTAAATGATCAATCGTTGCTGGTTTTTCAGCATATAACAGAAATTTGACGTTCCCCCACAAAAAGTAGTCCAACGGTGTCAAAGCACACGAACGAGGTGGCCAAGTTACAGGTCAATTTCTTGAGATGATTTGGTCACCAAACATTTGGCTCAACAAAGTTATGGCTGCACGCGCTGTATGGCATGTTGCGGAGTCTTGTTGGAACCATTTCTCCTCCAAATGATTTGCAATGACATGAGGGATAAAAAAATCACGAATCATTTGCCTGTAGCTTTCGCCATTCACGGTAATGTTGGCACCGGTTCCAGATTTAAAGACAAATGGGCCGATGACACCTTCGGCATGTAAACCGCACCAAACAGTGATTTTTTCGGGATGTAATGGAGTCTCAAGAGTTTCACGAGGACTGTACTCACTCCAAAAATGACAATCCTGTTTGTTTACATACCCGTTCAGCCAGAAATGAGCCTCATCTCTGAAAATGATTTGACGGTAAAAATCTGGTTCAAGTTTGACGAACAGAACGCGAATTTTGGAAATAAATTTCCACGATCTGTAAATGTTTATTTATTTTTCGTCAATCAAGTTTCATACAACTTTTAAGAGACTACAGAATAAAAAAGAAAAAAAAGAAAAAAATAGCAATCATAACAATTCCCTAATAATATTCTTAAGAGCTAATCTATTAATATTAAAATCTATAGCATAATCGAATTGATTATAGGTAATACAAGCAGATGTAATTGGATTATTTCTCGCATAATTTGTAAAATGGTAAGGAACATGTAAGAAATCAAACTCTCTTGGTCGTAAGCTACGAGATGGTGCATAAATTTTAAACATTGAAAGTAACAGCGGACAATTTATTTGACAATTTAAGACATCAAAGGCAAAAAGTATCAAATACAATTTTCTTCTTGAGACCAACGGTTTCAATCCAATTAATCTACATCTGATCTCATACGTAGGAACATTTGAATTTCTAAAAATCTTTCGCAAAGCAAACTTCGTAAATCTTCTCTGAACTCTTTCAATTCGATAAATACTAGTTTGATGATAGGGATTCCAAATAACGCAGCAATATTCAAGAATAGGCCGAACAAGCGATAAATATAAAGTTTTTAACGTGTACGGATCTTCAAACACCTTAGAATTTCTAATCACAAATCCTAACATTGAGTTTGCCCGGGAAACCATATGGTCAATTTGTAAAGAGAAATTCATTTGAGAGTCAAAAATAACTCCAAGATCCCTTTGGCTAGTTATCCTTTGCAAGACATGATTTTCAATTTTGTATTGGAAGCAAATGGGACTGAAAATCTTTGAGAAGGTTACCACACTACATTTACTAGCATTAAAATGCAAACCGTTGCGATTACACCAATCAACTATAGAGTTCAGATCGGTTTGAACTTTAGTTGCCTCTGATAAAGAACTTATTGAACTGAAAATCTTGAGATCATCAGCATACAGAAGACACTTCGCAAAGGATACCTGAGACGGTAAGTCGTTTATAAAAAGAAGAAAGAGGAGCGGTCCAAGGTGACTGCCTTGGGGTACACCCGAAAAGTTTATAATTTCTTCAGACAAAAAATTTCCAATTTTGACAAACTGTTTGCGTCCAAGTAGATAACTTTTTAGCCAATCAAGAAACTTAGAATGAAATCCAAGCAGCTCAAGCTTTTTTATAAGGATATTATGCTGTACACGATCGAAAGCCTTTGAAAAATCGGTATAAATAGTATCGACTTGTAAGCGATTTTCTAAATTATTAAGACAGTAATTACTGAAAATGGATAAATTAGTAGTGGTAGATCTACCACTTACAAACCCATGTTGGTACTCTGAAATATGATTTTGTACAATATTGTAGAGTTTCTTTTTAACGATTGCCTCAAACACTTTAGGTATTAGCTGGAGCTTAGCTATAGGTCTGTAGTTATCTACAGAACCTTTAGAACCAGATTTGTGCAAAGGAGTTATATACGAATGCTTCCAACAGTCTAAAAATTTGCCTTGTCGTAAAGACATATTAAAGATGAAGCAAAGAGGATTCGCTAAACTCATCTTACAGGATTTAAGAAGCAACGGTGGAATATTATCTGGAGCAATGGAAATATTGTTATCTAGAGATGATAACATAGCCATTACTTCATCCTCATATAATTGAAGGCTACCGACATCCGTTATCGAGTTTACGCCAAAGCAGTTTTCACAATCAATCCTCATATCAATAAAATTTGATTGAAAAAAAGATGCGAAACTGTTACATATTTGGTTTAAATCATTTGTAGAAACTCCATTGTAGGTCATGTTAGATGGAATCCCAAGCGATCTACGTTTTTTATTCAAAAAAGCCCAGAAAGATTTAGAATTATTTTTAATTTTTGATTCAAGAGACCATATGTATTGCCTGTATATAAATTTTTTCAGAAATTCATACTCCTTTCGTAATTGATAAAATTGTTCCCGAAAACAAACCGATAATTTTCTTTTTTTATGAAGCTTATTCATGGCATTTTTAAGTCTGGATAAACTTCTATTAAACCAAACTGGTCTCTTAGAATTCTTAAAAATTTTCGTTGGGACAAAATTAAGAATAGCAGAATCTATAATGTTTCGAAACATTGTAAAAGCTGCATCTAAATTAGTACTATCGAATACATTTTGCCAGTTTACAGATTCAAAAAAACAATTCATAGCAACAAAATCCGCATTTTTAAAATCATAAATTGGAGCTATAATGTTACTAAAAGAGTTTGATTCACTAAGAACAGAAAAGTTGAACATGACTTCAAGTGCCTTATGAAAAATACTATTGCTTAGTAATGGAAAACTTGCTTCATCCAATTGCACCTCAAGATCTTGATCTATAAAAACCAAGTCTAAAATACGACTCATGGAATTACAAACATGATTAACTTGATACATATTCAAAGAAGTAATACCGTCAATTAAATTAACTTCAAAATCATGAGATACATTATAAGGCAAAATACGTTTTTCTTCATCTGAAAATATCCATTTCAAATTTGGTAGATTAAAATCTCCTAAAGTTACACAATAGTTATTTTCATCCAGATTTCTCATAATATCACTAATATTTTTTATGTGAGCATCATATATTGAACAATTAGAAGAAGGAGGAATATAAGAAACAAAAAAGTATACATGAATAATTCTATTATCAGCATACATAAGCAAATCCACACAAACACAGATTTGTTCAATCTGTTGTTGTTGTTCTGGTGTAAGTCTTTGCATGGTGATTTGCCAAAGTATACTGAAAAAAAAGTCGAAACACACTTCGGTAGTATGACAGCTAGTTTAACAGTTATCCCTATCGGAAGTTCTATACCTCTAAAAAAAAAACACCCTTTATATGCTGTCAACTAAAAGGGACACTCAATATCGACGAATTGGACAGAACGTCACAATAGACAGTTGCAACTTTGAGTTAGTAAAGGAGTTTGTCTACCTCGACACTGCTCTAACATCAAACGAAGGATTATTCTTGCCAATCGCTGTTTTTTTGGGCTAAGAAGGCAATTGAGTAGTAAAGCCCTTTCCCGATCGACTAAGAAGACTGCATATAAGACCCTCATCATACCAGTCTTGCTATAAGGAGCTGCAGCATGGACTTTATCGAAAGCGGATGAAGATACCCTTGGTCGCTTCAAGAGAAAAATCCTTCGTAAAATATTCCCGTGACCCGTGTGCGTTGACGGGTTTCGGAGGAGAAGATTCAACCACGAAGCTTTACAGCGACATCGACCTGGTCAAAAAACTGCACATTGGGTGTTTAAGATGGCTAGGACATATAGAGAGTACATCAACGCTCCGGCTCGCAGACTCCAACGCGGACGATCAAGACTTCAACCAAATTGAAGTGCGCAACTGGAAGCGGTTGTTGGTTGAGGTCTTGGTCCACCCCGGACTATAGCGCCACCTAACTAGAGGTTCCGTGGCCAACCGACGACAATCGATAAAATTTCAACAGAAAACCTCATTTCAATATCTCAATCGCTCAAAATTCATAAATCGATGACTGCCATGAATTCGACTCGTTGAGTTATTCATTGCCTTAGCTAAAAAGAAAAAAAAAAAATCAAATCCAACTTATCGAGATCGTATTCATTTCCTTTTCTACTCCTTTTCAATGCGCAGCAACCCCAAAATTCCCACTTAACACCACCTAAGCTGGCAACTAACCAAACTTTTCCATCAAATCGCTCACACTCATTCGCCAAACACCATTTTATCGACGACCGTCACGTCACACGAGAACGTTTATCACTTTGCAGTTTTGTCAAACCAATCAACGAGAAACCAATTTTTCTCCCCCGGAACCAAATTTGCCTGCGGTACTTTATTTTTTCCCATTTGACATTTGAATTCACACTGTGAATCCACCACAACGTCAACCCACGATACCCTCTCGTCGATTAGCCTCTGCATCTTCCGGAGATGAATGAGTTTGTCCCCGATTCCCAAACATCATCACATTTCACGAATCCGGTATTGAAAAAAAACAAATGCAATTCTTTTCTCTTTCTCTTGCACATTCACTTTGAGTGAGTTGATCCAACTAGGGATAGTGTGGAACTCCCTCATGCACTTGTCATTTCATTGTATGACAGATAATAATCTGACAATAGAACTCCCATACGCATATACATATAGTCGTAGTCAAATAGAGAAAAGTGCATTTGGAAGCACTGCACCCCCGCTGTTGGCATTTTGTAGTCTTTTTGAACATGCCACATTAATTCCATTTGGGTTAACCGCATCTCTCTAAGCGGGGGGGTTTTTTTTTTGTCTAAATCATTTTCAACTGATTTCGTATCCTTTCGCTTTATTCTCTATTCTACTCGTAATTAAGGCCAAATAAAACGGCGGACAAAGCGAGGACAAGGAGGAAGTTTAAAAAGTTTTTGTTTGCCAAAAAAAGAAAACCACAGAGAGGCTTAGAGACAAAATGATATCTCAATAGGGACAGTTGAAGTACCTAACCATAGATCCACATGTAACAACTACGACACAGTTACAGGACGACGGAATGAATGAACATGTTTGCTCATTGGTAGGATCTTGGTCCAGTGTAACGGCAAAAAGTTATTTATCTCTACGAATCGAATGAAAGTTGGGAATATGAGTTTCATTAGAGGTTTTGCGGTTTCTATCAAAAAAACAAGGAAAAAAGAAAAAAAAGGACTTTTTCATTTTACGGGAATTAATACTTTGGCACTTTGGAGGATTCTTCTTGTTATGGAATTTAGCCTATTTGATTTGATTGCGACATAACGGTACTGTGTAATCCCCCTTTTGAGTGTGGTCAGCGGGATGACATTTTGTATTCATTGCGTGGCCGTACGTGGGTCCTCTATTGATGTGAACTTTTGCATACTTTTAGGATAATGAATATCAAATTTAAGGGTGGAAACCAATTAAAAGCGCCTGCTAATACCTCACAACACTGCCCAGATAATTGGATTAGGTACAAGCAAAGGAGATTTATAATGATGCTAATGATGCTTGAGAAAATCGGCAATAAGGATTCATTCCTTGTACTTAGGTTAGGCTAGGTTAGGCGGGTCGTTTGTAGTAGGTGCAATTTCACCCAGAGGCCATAAAGGCCCATTTTCATTACCCTAGTTGTGTATGTTGTACCAAAACCATTCTGCTCTTTAATTTATTCAGGTCTTTAAGGGGTATCTTAGTCGTCCAGGCAATCGAAGAACCTTGCTTCCAATACAAGATAGGCGCCGTTCTTGGAAAGCCGGACAGTGACATACTGCAGAAGGTGTGCTGCAGATTCTATGTCGTCCTCGAATCATGCAGCTTCTACAGAAGTCATTTGTAAGGATGCCGTATCTTCTGGTCATGTTTCCTATATTGTACAGTGTCCGGTTATAGCATCGACGAGCACATGGGTTTGGTTTCTTCCCATTGAAGGTAGAGATGTTGATCTTTTTTGGTCGACTGCTGGCCACAAGCTGCAGGTTATGGCACAGTCGCTAGTATTACGGTCCTCGGCTAAATCTGTGGTTATTCGGTCTATTAGGTTTTTAGCTGTGTTGAAGGCCGGTTAAATCTGTTTATCAGCTAGTGTTGTATCCATGTCAGAGCCGTTGCTGGCCAATTTTCTTCCCTTCTATTACCACATGCCCAGCACAGTACAACTGTGTGGTGTTTTATTGCTCTAAATGCCGTGAGACCGCTCCTTACGCATTTTAAATTCACGGAAGTGAATTCCAGTGATTTAAGTGCAGTTTGACTGTCCACGGAAATGGTAATCTCCATTGCAGGCAATTTCCTTGCTAGGGCAATTTGGGCTGCTTTCTTAATAGCGTTTATCTCTCATTGAAAGACGCTGCAATAATCGGCCTAAACATACTTCTTTCGAAAAGGCTCCGGTTCCATTATCTGTTTTCCAGCCACTTGTAAAGATAGATGTTCCAATAATGGCTTTGTCGGAGTTTTTCCAGATCTGTCTGTCTGGTATATGAGCCCCGCAGTATAGTGGTAACTGCATTGGACTACTACGCAATGCTGCCCGGGTTAATTCCCAGCAAACACATTAAAGTTTTTTTTACGGTGCCACCTCTTTCGAATGCCTGACAAGCAATCAACGAGTGCGGAGCTTCTCATCCCGCCGATCGGAGTCGGCAGAAATCTGCAGGTCCCTTCAATTCGTTTAACACGCACACACACATGGTTGCGAGAAGTAGGCCCTGGTTCAACTCGAATTGTAGCGCCACCTAAAGAAGAAAGAAGTTGTCTGTCTGGTACGAAGGCCTTGAAGTTCTTGGTAAAGTCAAGCTGGGCTTTCTCATAATCTGTGCACGGTATGTGTCCGTTTTGATTGAAAATGTATACAGTATCAGCGTGTTTTCAGACCAAAGGGGCTCCAGTTGCCGTTCTCTCATGATCTAAGAGCTCTTTTGGCCGCCCATATTTCTTAAGGAGAGATCAATGGGTGCAAAGCGCAGAGGCGTTTCTAGGCTAAATTGTGGTCTAGACTTGAGGGCACCTATTATACTCAGACAGGTTCTTCTTTGAACTTTGTTCAGCTTCTACCTTGTCCTTTCTATGTTTAGTTTTTTGAGATTTCTGAAATTTGCCGTGTCTGTAGATTACTTCAGTAAGTTTACTCGCTTTTCTGAGTAGCATTAATAAACGGCCAAGAGGGACAGTTATAGTAGCAACACTCTTTGCCTATGTATGTAGGTGGATTTTTTTTATTATTTTTTTCAACCATTAGACAAAAAAAAACTAAAAACTAAAAAACAGCACTAAATCGATGCTCAGCCACTGTTTCGACTGTTCCTTGGTCTCTGGTGTGTTGTGATGATTCCACGTTTCGTCCAAGGTTGCAGAACGGCGCAGAAACTCGTTCGGATTGCGATTGAACATCGTCAAACATTCCTTTGAAGTTATCAGACGATTGCGTTAGTTGTCGATTGTGAGCAAACGCGGCACCCATCTTGCTGATAGATTTTTCATATCCAAATATTTATGCAAAATTGAAATCACTGATCCATATGATAAGCCTGTAGCATCTTCAAGTTTATGCACCTCACTCGCCGATCGTCCAACATCAATCTGTGGATTTTATCGACCATTTCAGGTGTGGTGACCTCAATTGGGCGACTAGAACGTTCGGCGTCACTTGTGCTGGTACGACTGCACTAAAATTGAGTAAACCAGTGGTGGATGGTTCCAATCGATGGCTGTCACAATAAAACCATTTGACAGATCTGTCTGACAATTTGGGTGCGTTTTTTGAGAGATGCTTCTTGAGACGCAAAATGTTGGATTTGAGGTGGCAACGCCATCTGTTTTGATTGTTAGGGACTTATTGACCCACCCTCGTATTATCGAATCACTCATTGAAACCATCGTGAAGTTCCCCCAAGTATTGGCAGAAAGTAAGTATTTCTTTCTTTTTAACAGTCACTGCTGATAAACTCGGAAATTGGCTATATTCGTCTCGGCCTAGCTTCCGCTTGAACGGAAGAAGTTTTCCATTAAAAGCGGAAAATTACGTTTTTTGTTTTTAAATTCAACTCGTCACCTTGCCAGCCAACGCCCCCCAATTGCCTCTGTGACTGCAACCGCCCCCTAAATGCCGTGGTAGGGACTACTTTGGGAACCATACTATCCAACCGACACTTATAATTGGTGTTCGTTCCATTCAAAACAGCTGAAGTCGCAATAACGATTGAAAAGTTCGTTCCAAATTTCCAATCCAATCAGCCACTCAATAAAAAAAACGAAAAACACCCCAAAACCACCCTCGGTGAGTGGTAAAAATCTTTTTCAATAAAAGTAAACAAAAATAGAATTTTTCATGTCAAGCCGCTGGCTGGCTTAATGTCAATTAAATCTTTAGTGTACACACATTCTATAACTAATAATAGACTAATGGGTGTACTAACTTCCCTGAAACTGACCAAACTTTGCCTCAAGCTCTTTGCAAAGACTGCACATAACTTTTCAATAAACAATAACTCTAGCGGAAGTAAACGAGTTGAGAACTACTCCCCCCTGGAGCGCACTCTACGTCAATCCAAGAGTAGCACAGGGATGGGATGGTATAGGAAAGCTAACGTACGTGTACTAGACTATCATATCGCAACGTATCTCTAGAACACAGTGGTCAAGTAAGTATGTACTCCCCCCCCTAGAGAGTTGATGGTGCACAGTAACTATCAGTTTATTCCCCTCCCGCATCCCACCCAGGCAAAGCGAAAGCTGTGAAGTTTTCCCTCTTCTATTATTCTATATTCTTTCTTTTATACGTTACGTTACGTACTTGTACTTGAATGATGGTCTTGATCAGGCAACAAAACATAGAGACAAACAGAAATGAAAACGTTTTCGAAAGCAAAAAAAAAAAAACAAAAAAACTTGAAACGTCAGAACGGTCAGAATCAGAGAACAGATAAACACATTTCCCGCACTGTTTTGTTCTTGAGTGTTTGATAGCAAAAAAGAAAATGAAAATGGAAACCGTTTTGTAAACTATAATTATTATTGAACTTAACTTTTTCTTTTCTTTATTTTTTTTTTGTGACAACAAGAGAAGAAAAAATAATAAAATACTCTTACAAGAGAAATCGAAAAGGGTTTAGAAAACTACTTAAGCGGATGAAAATCGTTTTGGTTTCACACTTCATTTTGGGTGTATGTTAAACGACGATTGATGAGCTTCTTGAATAAATCCGACATCAAGACCATAGATCATGATTGAGAAGGTTTTATTGGTGTGCGTCTTTTTTTTTATGTTTTCGGATGGATGGAAATATTCAAAAGCAAACAGTCAATGCGATGGAATGTTAAATCTACAGTCGGGGCTTGGTTTGTAGGTCTTTTAGGCTATTTTTAAACAGAAAACGGCTGAGCTTTGAAGTACAGCTTTCGTAAACAGACGAAATATTTTGTAAAATTTTAAATTTGTATAGTTAACGGCCATATTATTCAATCCGGGTGTAAATCAGATTTAACGATCCTTAACGTGCATTTTTGAAACCCGAAAATTGAAACCTATGTTCATAATATTTACTCGAAAATGTTTATTAAACCCGCCGGTTTGAAGATTCATTTTACCCGGTTAAGAAGCAGTTTAACTCGCTTTTAAACCGATTTTAACCTACGTATAAATCTATATATATAAAACAGTTCACTGATTGACTGACCTAAAGGGCTGAAATTCGGACAGCACATTGGACAACACATGATGGTATTTTGAGGAACATTTGTATGCAATTTTCTTCGTGCAGTTATATCCGCCGAAGATGTTTTCCTTACCGATTTTGGCATTGAAGTCCCAAGTATGATTTTGACATCATTCTCCGGACAGGCTCGTTTGTTCATTTTTCCATACCTGATTCTATCCATGGTATCTCCTGGATCGCGGTAATATCTGCCTTATACCGCGTGAGGACAGATTCAAGTTTTTGAATAGTACCTGTAGTGTGCAATGAACGCACGTTCCAGGTGCATATTCTCAAATCGTAGTCCGTGGACGTTCGGGGTCGTGGTGTTAAATGAAGGGGTCCATTATCCGAGGCTAGTGTCTCTCTCATAACTAGATTTTTTTTACGTGATAAGGAAGTTAACCCGACGGCACAACTCCCAACCTGGAGGGCCAGTTCCATTTGTTTAAACCCCTAGGACGAGGGGCCGGTTTTAAACCGATGTCAGTAACCCGCATCGGTGATGTGAGCGCTGCCGTTGGCCCAGTGAGGGCTCATCCGCCACCATTTCTTTTCCAAGACCCTGAAATCCTTATCGACCTGAGCTCCGAAGTTGTCGGAGTAGCGCAGATAACGTTTTGTTTCCGTTCTGGAAGTCTATCGCCACCGTTGGTTCGATCGACGGAACTCGTCCGCTGACGTGATTATAGTGCTGCTATTTTCTTTGGATCAGCACTCGCACTTATAAGTTTAGCAAGTCGAGCCCGGGTGGGCAGCGACCAGTATGATGGCTACCACTTGGAGGTAAAATAAGAACAATTGATGTGTAGTAACAGTTACAACACTGGGCTTCGCCAAGTTAAAGCCAATCAGTGTGCACCGTGATGTAGTGGTACTACGCAATGCTGTCTAGGTTCAATCCCAGCCCGGGTCAACACCTCAAAGATTTTTCACGGTGCCACCTCTTTCGAATGTCTGACAAGCAATCAAAGAGTATCATTTGTCCATGAGCTTCTCAACTCGGTTCGGAGTCGGCAAACAACTGTAGGTCCCTTCCATTCGTGCAAAAATATAACACGCACTAAAGTAAAGTAAGTTTTGGGTTTTCTGCATTTTATATTGAAAATGAAAGATGGCGGTAAAGTAAACGATGTTGGCAACGAGTTGTAGCAGCAGTGATTGCGAAAATGAGCTCAAGATAAAGCAAATAAAAGGAGTGCATTTCCCAAATGGAAACTGATCTTCGGCTGTCCTTGACTATGTCTTCGCATATTAATAGTATGGAGACACTCGAATGACAACTATAGAGGGCGCTCGATGTGATGGGAGTCAATCAGTGTGTCATTCAATTGTTCGCCCTGTGTCGTGGTACGTGCTTCATTCAATCGTTGTTCTTTCTCTTTCATTCATAATGGGCAAAGAAAAAATAACTTCGGGATCGTGGGAGTAACATGCGCAAGGACCTCTACAAACTGTCGAGATTCCAAAAAGGATCAACCCTAACGACTGGCGGCGGTTTCCATCCACCGCCGTCGGATTAATTTTATCTTTCGGATGTGGGTTATGTTCGGTTAGGTTGGGAGGGTGTGTAATTCCTTGAGCAATCATTTGTAAATCCGCTCTGAAAGTAAATTCTCTTTTTTACCAACTCGTAAACCAGTTTGTGCCCTTGGTGAATCTTTAAATTTTTATGTCTGCCAAGAATCTATGACGGAGGCGTCGTTTTTGGAGGGCGTAGATTTTGGGTTGATTTGCTTTTTTCGTAATTTCCGCAGCTTCTACAGATATCGTTGGACAAAGGTAGCCATATGCTTGGGGTATGAGTGTATGACCTATGGCACGGTGTGCTGTGAATTTTCCGGTGATTAAGCGTATGGAGGATTTATCCAGATGTAATGTCGTCTTTGTCTTATTAAGATCAAGTCTTGGCCATAAAGAACGAGATGTGACGCAGTCGGTTCGTGTGAGTGATATGGTCGACTATGCTGAGCAGTGATTTAATCGGTGGCAGGATGGAGGTGTCAGCATCACTCACCTCAATTCTGAAAGTCGTATTTGTGAGTCGCATACGACCATACTTACTTACTTAGTTGGCGCTACAGCTCGAGGTGAACCTGGGCCTGCTTCTCGCAACCATTTGTGTGTGCGTGTTATATTTTTGCACGAATGGAAGGGACCTACAGTTTTTTGCCGACTCCGAACGGCGAGTTGAGAAGCTCAATCGTGACAAATGATACTCTTTGATGCTTGTCAGACATTCGAAAGAGGTGGGCACTGTGAAAAACTTTTAGGTGTTTGCGGCGGGACGATACTCGTTTTTTTTCAATGTATTTGTTATTCCAAAATACGAGTATGGTCGTATACGACTTTCAGAATTGGAGTGACTGTTGTGTGGTTAGTCTTTCGTACAATTTATTGGACCTGGGATGTCAAAATGACAAACTGAATTATTTCACTGTCTAGGACTAAACAGGAATTTTCTTGTCATAGCTAAAGGAAATAGGAAAATGCGCATAGCGCAACAAAACAGTGCTACCAAGTTTTGTAGGCGTAAAAACCTTCGTTCAAAATATTTGCTGCCTGTAAAGTTACGAAAAAAAAAACACGATTAATCTTGTTGCTTTTCGTTTAGTTCTTTATGAATTCAAGGGCGATGAAGTGGAAGTCCTTAATTTTACTATACAAAACCACAACATCCTTTTGCCGCATTCGATTCGATTCGATTATCTGTTATAGTTCGTTACCTTGCATCTTGTTGAATAAGTTCACGTTTCACTGACTCCACTGTTTGTGTGCTCTTCTGTGTGTTTTCAGTTATGTGATTTACTAAGAAGAAGAAATTCACCTAAATGCAATTGAATGGAGATGAATTGATTAGATTGTCCGTATGAATACATCCATACAAAACGAGCGAATATAAATGTTCCACAATGAGTATGAGTGTATTCGTATATGTATATGGATTCCATTTGAGGGAATATGCATATCTGGCAGTTCACACTTGATATATGAGCTGTCGAAGGAATTATTATTTTCTACATACACTTGAGTTCAAGATAAAAAAAAAAACTCCTATCGCTATGTCACTGGGTGATACAGATACTATCTGATGGAGAGCGATTTATCATCATCGCACGTTACAATGACACTTTTTTTTCTTCATTTTTTTTTCCTAATATTTTGTTTATTTTCTTACGAACATTTTCGTTTACTTTCAGGTATGTGTTTACGATTCGGCGGATGGTTTAATGATAATAATAATAGATACTTAGCGCCTTTTGTGGGTAAGTGATTGTTGGTGGTAAAAAAATAAATAAAAAAAATAAACAAAACTTGAGTGTGGTACTCTATATGTACACACATATGTACTCGTAGGTATGTATGTATATATGGCGGAGCATTTTAAGCAGAAAGAGACTTCGGTGAGAGGTGGATATTGTTTTCTCTTCGATCTTAGCCCGGCCATTAATTGGAATATATCACCCCTATCGTGGATCGGAGATTCCCTTTACTTGTTCGATTCACTTTCACTTTATGTTGGTATCGTAGAATTCGCCGGGAAGGTTCCTTACCAACTTGAATTGCGAAAAGGAAGTGTCACTGTCAAGCAGAATTTATGACAGCAAATATAATTTTTTATGGAATCGTTTTTCGGTTTTAGCAATAAAGAATATAATTATAAATAAAGAAAGTAATAAAATGGATAGCATAGCCCTATTTCTGGATTCGTTAGATGAAGAACAGGAACCATCTTCAGAAAGAAAAATACGCGCATGCGAAGAAGGAGCAGTAGGACATAATGGAACTACCAGATTAGACGTGTTTTCGAATGCAATTGTCGATTTAAATTTATTTAAGAACCATTTAATCTTGCAGGTTTATTAAAAAATGTTCAACGAAATAAATCTAATTTTTCATAATATGGGGCACCATGGATATAACTCGGAACACATTTTCCAATTCGCCCAAAGAGAAATTTGCAGCTGGCTCACGATGAGGTAAATCACCAACACTGTGTTAGAAAATAATCATATTTACTGTGTGAAAGCACTAAATTGATCAATATCAGTCCTTTATTTGCTGCATAATAAATTAATGTTTTATAAAATGCTCAAATTACAATGAATGCTCTGACAGCCAAGAACCTATTAAAGACCGCTGAACAGTGCTGATAGCCGCCAAACTCTTTAAGAGAACTATATATGAATTGAACAAGCTTGGTCGATGTAATACGAGCCAGCTTTGGCTTGATCAGAACTAGCGTCTCTTTCATTGGTCCTTAACCTGCAATTGACTGCAGTCCAGCCAATTTCTGCAAACTGTTAGAACAGTGACATGGGCTTTGTTCGTGTCCACAGACCAAAATGTAAGGGGATTCGCGTTAGTTTGTTAGAACCAGATTTATGTTACACCTTGAAAGAAGCGAGGTCCGCTCCTCAAATGGACACCTCATCCAAATTGGACTCTGTAGCTGAGGCATTGGCGAACAACATTTCGTGAATCCCTTACAAGTTACAACATATCCAAACCCTTTCTATTAAACTGGTATACTGAGGTTATTCCTCATTCGTGTTGAATGACGAAAACACAATCTTTTGGATTTGGTCAGGCATCTAAAACCATTGCCAAGTCCAGACATTGTTTTCCTGGATTTCTTTTTTCAATACATACATATACTCGTATGTACAGCTGCGAGCAAAAAAATAGCAGTGCCACTAAAGAAGTTGCATTCATTTAAAAATACAACAAATTAAGCAATATTTTTTAAAAAAATTTACCAATAATATAAACTGCGTTATTTTCTTATAATATCTACATTATTAGTTTTTGATTTAATTAAAATAAATTAACATAAATGCATTTTATCGAAAGGAACTTCGAAAAACGGCGAGCAAAAAAATAGCAGTGCTCTTTCTTCGCCAGCTTACTTTATCAAAAAAGTAAAAAGAAAATACTGAATTTACATAAATTAGTATGAGGTGTTATTAAGGATATACCAGTCCTTAGTAGTATGCCTTTAATTACTTAGTAAAGCTGCGTAAAACCGTTTTACAGAGTTTACAAGATGCTGGCACCTTTCGGATGATATTGATCTCCAAGACTGCTAACTACCCCTCACAACTCGTTATTTTTTGTTTTTTTTGTGCGGTACATATCTCTTTCATATAGGCCTATAAATTTTCAATAGAATGGAAATCGGGATATTGAGCAAGCCACTCCATGAACTCAATCAATATATCCTGACACCATTGTTTAACTGTTCACGTCCTGCCTTTCGGGTCGTTGCCCTGCTAGAGAACCCATTTTAGTAACATTTCGCCTTCGGCACATGATAACATGATGTTTTGCAATATATCAACGTATGAGTGCTGGTCCATTATACTTTTATGCCAGTATATGGGACCAATACCATAGTATGAAAAGCATCCCCAAATCATGATATTAGATCCACCGAGTTTTTTTTAGTTTTTGTTGTGAATCAAGGATCATATTTTGTATTGGGTGGATGCCTGACATACTGCTGAGATACGTTTCCGCTATACAGGAAGGTTTTGGTCTCATCAGTACACATTATATTACTCCACTTCTCAGCGGGGCAAGACTAATGCTTTTTCGCAAACCTCAGCCTTTTTGATACATCCATTTTCTTGAGAGGTGGGACTTTTCGTGGACTTCGAGCACTAAAAAAGTGTTCCCTCAGCCGTCCTCTAAAAGTGTGAATACCACATGTTAAGTTAAGCACATCCACAATCTGGGTAGCTGCTGCAGAAAGATGTGTCCCAGAGTGCCTTACAACACGTTTCACCATTGAAGGATGCAAAATTTTGTTCCGGCCGCGAGTTTTAACCTTCATCTTATATTTTACAGCATTGCTTATCATTTCAGCGTTACACCCAGAAGTTCCAGAATTTGTTTGTACGTTTTCCCATCTTTTATAAGCAATTTAATTAGCCCACACCTCTCTGGTGTGCAGTGTAGTCCACGACCCACTTTTACCGAAAAAAATTAATCGGTTTTACTACAATTTGATTAAAAATAAAAAGAAGGAACTTTTATCTTACTTTTCTATAAGTTAGATTCCAAAATCAAGTAAAAACAAAATTTGTACACCGAAATCCAATAAGCACTGCTATTATTTTGCTCGTCTCAAAAAGTATGAGATGCACTACTAATTGATATTTTAAAGCAGAAGTGAGGATTTACCATTGCAATATGACGTCATGTGAACAACATATTGTTGATAAGTATAATATTACAGCAAAAGTCACAAAAAATATGAATACAAAAAAAAATATTAAGGAAAATGTTGCTTTCAAGGTAGCACTGCTATTATTTCGCTCGCCACTGTATGTATGTAAGAAGGTTTGCTTACGTAAATGGGTGCCGTGTATCTTTACGCTACGTAATAAGACACAGTAATCGTTTTTTCATCTATACCGACAGCCGAAGGCTACAGTGGTTGTTTGTTCTAAAATCTTAAGGAACGAATGACCCTGCGTCCTGCGCCGACATCCATTTTGAAACTGTCTACGGTCGTAGTTATACAGTGGACGGCCACGGGACCGGAGTTTTTTGTCCGGTTATGAGAGTTGTTCGTTTATAAGAACGCACTTTGTATGGGAAATTAGAAATTGGTTCCCAAAGCGGTGTCCGTTAATCCGAATTGTCCGCTAAAAAGGGTGTCCGCTAATAAGAGATTTCACTGTATAAATACTTAGGTTATCCTCTTGGCTCTAGAGTGAGCCAACATTTTGCGTGCAATAGAAGAAACTGAACAAATTGAATAAAATCAAGTATAAACTCCTTTTTTTTTAATTAAAAGTCCTTTAGCAGACTTTTCCACTAACTGAATAAAAGCAAAAGCACCCAAAAAGTCAGACATCATTAAAATTGCTCCACTTAATACGTTTTAACTTCCACTTCTCCTCTCTATGTCTTCCTCAAGCCATCTTTAGACACCTTTGCTGTCCTTAAGTTTAGTTTAGCGGTGTGAAAATAGCAACTGTAAATTGTTTAACATTAAAATCAATAAAAGAAAGATAAAAGCCAGATACAATTTGTTAGCCTGTAGCATCATTCATAGGCCACGTCCCATTAAGCATTCGAGTGCGAGGAACGGCAGCAGTAGCAACGACGACGACGATGATTTTGTTGAAAGGAAAACATCTTTTCAGGCAGTGAACTATCATGTCACGCCCCCTTGCGCCCAGAAATCACAAAAACATCAAATATAAAAACAAAATGCAAATGTTCATCCATTCACTTTGTCATTCAGAGTCATGGCAGAGTTGACGCTGCGCCGCCTGATGACAGTCTATTTCCAGAATGGACAAAACGAAAATGACCTCCACCGAGAGCGGCCTGGGTGGGGGTGGTAGCGCGAGGCGTTCATGATGAATTCGCATGGATATCTATTTTTAAAGTGCCACCGAAATTTTTTTTTTAAATTGTATTAATGACCTGAACGATGATCAGACTTCTGATAGCCGATAATAGTCGTCATCATCACTCCTAGAAGTCGCCGTTTAGCGTCATCATGACGGGGCCAGAAATCCACTTTTGGATCACAGGGCCGACACGCAGGAAAAGTCAAAGCCGCCAGCCGCCACCATATGCAAACAGCAAACATATTCTTTAATCCGATGCAAACATATGGGGGCTAGAATGGTGCTCGAATGTCGTACGCTCTTGTATCGGAAAGTCCACCGCATACAGACGAATGGTTATAATTAGCTTCTTTTTTTCCCCGTTTTGTTGTGTCTCTGCTTAGGCTGGGAATGCATGAAGTGATTCTAAGGGAGTTTTTGTTTTTCGAACGCATTCCGGCTGCATGTGCAGCAGAGGTACCTTCCGGCAAGTAGGGAGTGGTCGGTCGGCCCGATCCGATAGATAGATGTGAAAATGTCAAATAGAAACAATTTAAGTGCCGACATTAGTGTGAACGTATGTTAGACGAAAATAGATGAGTACTAATTGCTCGCGAAAGGGTTGCCAGCGAGGTGGTTTTTTTTTTGTTGTTTTTTCCGATATTGAAAGAATGAAGAATTTGTTTGTTTTTTTTTTTTATTTGGGAAGATCTCAAACGATACCACTCGTCCTCTAAGAAAGTGTTGCACTGGAATCCACTTTAAATAAGTCATTTAAAATTAGAGTCAGAGGTACAAGAAGAGTCTTTTTAAATCCCCCGCCATTCTTGAACTGTCAAAATTCAACTAACTTTGCGATGAATTTTGATAAGAAAAAACTGTGAATTTAATCGATAAATTTGAACATCTCGGAAAGGTTAGTGATCTAAGGACTCCAACTCGTGTTCGTCCGATAAAGTCAGCTGAAAATATCTCCGCCGTAGCTGAGAGTGTTACTGATAAGTGAAAACCCAGTTATGTCCATTACGCACGGGAATTGGGCCTATTCGTAACACTGTATGTACCATGACACTTTGCGATATTCTGGAAGCACTGTATTTGCGCAGATTTGATTTGCATGTGAGCCTGTAGGTCAGTGTTGCCGTTTCTTCTGTTATAACAGGAGTCTACTGTCTATTTAGCTCCGAAAAATTGGTTTCCTGTTTCCAGACAATTTTTAGACCATTTCTCCTGTTAGTTTACTTTTTTTTTATTAAAAACAAAATTCGAAATAGAACACTAAGTAAACAGCAAAAAATAATCTACGGTGTAAATCCATAGCAATAACATTTCTGGTTGTTGATTGGCACTACAAGCCTACAATGGCAGTAGGTCCGTTCGCGTACGTTCCCAAAACTACGAAAATCTACGAAAAGTTACAAAACCCGTTCGCTTACACAAACATTTTGTAATTTTTCGTAAAAGAGAGTGTACGGAAACTCCCACATTTTGCGAACTTTAGCACAAGAAATTGCTTTGGGCAGATTACATGAAAACTGTCAAATCTGTTAAATCACATACATTTTGCATTTTTTGTTGTTCAACGCGTTCGTTTAATTTTTCGCAATTTTCCTATCTTTGAGAGAATTTCAACCTCACTTTTGGAGATTTGACAGAAAACAAATATCAGGTGCAAAAAGTACACGAACGGACTTACTGACATTGACATTGACACTTCTTTATAGTGCCTTTTATATATTTATTTCACAATTTGAATAAAGGAAAGTGGCCGTTGCTAATTTCTGTGATTTTAGTTTTTCTTGGCTATGTACGAGGGCCGAATGCAGTGCAAAATGGCGCTCAGATCGCTTTGTGTTTTTTTCCCGCCATCTTTGTTTCTTTCTAGGCATAGAAAAAAAGAAATTGGAAAGATCTGTCATACTTACTTAGTTGGCGCTACAGCTACAGCATTTGTGTGTTCGTGCTATTTTTTTGCATGAATGGAAGGGACCTACAGTTTTTGCCGACTCCGAACGGCCAGTTGAGAAGCTCAATCGTGACAAATCGAGAGGTGGCACCGTGAAAAAACTCTTTTAGGAGTTAGACCCGGCCAGGAGTTGAACCCGGGCGGCATTGCGTGGTAGTCTAACGCACTAACCACCACGGCCACGGCGTCCACAGATCTGTCAAACACTACTGATAAAACACTACTTTTTGCGTGGTAAAACCATTAAGGAGACTGAAGATAGACTTAAAAAATATTAGGGAGACTCTGTTCCCTGGCATGGGTGGTACAAAAGTGGTTTTCGTACGAGCTTAAAAGACACTGAGCGCCCAGGACGTCCAAATGACGTCACAATGGAAGAAATGGTCAAAATATCCACGATATTGTGTTGGACAAACGCAAGTCAAGGTTCGTGAGATAGCTAAGACAGTAGCCATTTCAAATAATAGCGTCATTCGTTCGCGTTTGCTGACGATTGATCAAAACGGATTCGGGTGCAGTTTTCAAAGCAGAATTTGGAACTCTTCAAGCGTAATTCAAGTGATTTTTACGGTTGTTCGTAACAGTTAATAAATTCTGGATACACCACTACACACGAGGAATGAAAGAACGATTAAAACAGTGGACTTCTTCAGGCGAACGTACACCAAAAAGGCAAAAACGGGTTCGTCGGCCGGAAAAGTCGTGACCGGCTCATTCACCGCAGTAGCAACAGTAAAATTTACTGAATTGCGCTATGAACTGTTTTCTCATCCACCCTATTTTCTAGATTTGGCTCCTGTTGATTATTTCTTGTTTCCTCATTTGAAAAAAAAAAACGGCTCGGCAGAAAAAGATTTTCATCGAATGATGAGATTATCGATGCAACAAATGCCGGGTTCGAGAAATCATGTTTTTTTGGAAGGGTTAACAAAGTTGGAAAATCGTTGGGAAAAGTGTATCGCGCTAAAAGAAGAATATGTTGAAAAATAAATTTAATTTTGAGGAAAAAAAACGAGTTTTTAGTTTCAAAGTCACTGACTTATCCGAACAGCCTACGTAAGCTCAACATATATGTATTAGGTATTTACTGTTTACGTATTTTGTATCGAATCCTTTTTCAAGTTCAATTCAGGAGGAACCGCTTTTAAAAGATTGGCTCAGTGAAAATCCATACAATTTTATGGAATTGAAATGCGTTGTTTGCAACGCAACAAACATTTCTTCGACGAACCTGACAAAAGTCACTTCAAGGTCAAGGTTCCCTTCCAACTTAACACGCACACATACGAGTACTACTATGACCTCCCATCAATATTCCCCTTGCACTACTGAAGGTAATCTTATTTCAACTCTTCTAATAATCTTATTCACATTCCCCGTATTAAGTTATCCTTCGTGATTAATTGAAAACATTAACAACAAACGTTATACGAATAGAAATGAATTATCTACGACCATGGAAACGCATGTATTCTAACTAATTAAAGACATGCCCTTTGCACTTGAATGTTTCGATTTAAATACCGTAAACAGTCTGCCGTCGTCTCTCGTCCCGAATCGGTCTCATCACGCCGACATAAATCAGAACCAAGTGACACGATAGAAATGGAAACGTTCATTCCGCTAATTGTCTATGAGTTGTTGCGGGATTCGTTCGTTTTCTGTTGTGTGACTGTAGACATCGACCATAAACTTTATTTTGCATGTTGGAATCGGATTCGATGGTAAGAAGATCACGAGTGGCTGCATTCTAGGTTTTTGATTATGTCGCTTCGCAGTTTTTATGGCAAAAACAAAAAAAAAAAAAACTCAAACGAATCATGACAAGCAATCGTGAGATCCCGCACATGCCACAGAATAGAGCCAGCGCGCCTTGCCTGCAATAAATTGAGTTGCATGCTTGTGGTGTACGTATATTTTCAGCACAGTGCCTTAACTGTTCTGGGCAAATGTCAAATTATCTAGAACTCGGCAGAGAAATAGAGGGAGGGAGTTTAGTGTGTTTTTGTATTCTATTTGACGTTAATGTGACAGATGGGCCGGTGCGAGTTATGAACCATTCAGTGCCGCAATTAGGAAAGGTTTCGAAGGTATTTTTCACTAATTATTTGGTATCCTATGAACTTTGTGATCTTAAGGATCAAGCATTGCTTTCGGGGAAACTCGTTAAAGTTTTGTCAGTCTGCACGGTTTTAAAAAATTTAGATTGGAAAAGGTTGCGATCATTAGCTTTGTTCGTTGTCCGCCCTAGAGCGCGTTGGATTCGCACTGATGATGATTCTGCCCTGCGTCGACACTGGTTCTGCACTGGATTCCTCCTGGGTATTTCGTCAGTGCAAAGCAAAAAGGGCTGTCAAAACATTAAACGCTCGTCAATCAGAGCGCGTTTTAACATCGCGTTTTACCGCCGCGTTGTATTATACTACAACACAGCCCCTGTCACACAGAGCGAGTTTGGACTGTTGCGTTAAAAGCAACGCGGCGTTGCAAAGCGGTGGTGAAACGCGGTTTTGTGTGAAATTACAGATTATTTTCATCATTCGGTGTTGACGTTCGGCGCGCCGCGTATTAAAAGTGTTTTGAAGTTTTGTGTCATAAAAATGGAACAGTTAATCGAATTTGTCAGAAAACATGGGAGATGAAAATTACAAAAAAATAATTTTAAAGACTGAGATCTGCGAAACAATTGGAAAAGAGTTAAAATCTTAATTAGTTTTGATCGCTCTCTGTTTAACGTTCTTAACCGCGGCGTTAAGGACGCCACGTTAAAATAATCCAACCGCCGCGTAAAATGATCTCACCGCGGCGTTAAAAACGCTCTCTGTTTGACGGAGCCTTAAATCAGCTGACTTTTTTCCATTGCGTTAGTTAAGCTCATTCTGCTTATGTTTTGTGAGTTCGGATAAATTGGTTATTAAAACAACAAAACTCCTTACTCTCTCTTTTACGAAAAACTGCGAAATTTTTGCGTAGGTGCGAACGGGTTTTCGTAACTTTTCGTAGTTTTAACAGCGTATGCGAACAGACCTATTTTTTCTTATCATAGAATGACATGGTAAGCTATTTGTGTTCGATGAAACAGGGATGCACTCACTGGGTTTTTTGACAACCACGAAAATACACTGACACTAGTCAGGGTGCCCTAGGGCTGGGGACATTGAACGAAGCTATTGTCTTGTTGCTGTCATAAGCAGTTAAACATTTAGGAATGTGTTGATGTTTAAGAATGTCGCAATAAGTCTGTCCAATGAAGCTGTGCTGGACAGAAAATAACAGATAAGTCCAAAGATTACGCGTTCAATTAGAAAAGTTTCTGTCCGAGAGTGTGTTCAATGACTCTGTGCTGGTCAACTGTTCTGCACTTACTCTTGAGGTAGAACAGATTTGTGGGAAATGTCAAAATCAGCTGTGTTGCACATTTCTGTGCTGACTTGATCTGAAATTTTTCACAAATCTGTGCTGTTCTGATTTGCCATTTTTTCTCATTGAACAAAGCCAATGATTGTCGACTTATGTAGTTTAACTCTGCCGTTTATCTTCTTCTTTATATATAAAAAAGAGCTGTTCGTTTGATACCTCAAAACTCATAAACTATCCATACGATTGAGCTGAAACTTACACAATATAGTTTTTATGTCGTTTGAAGTGTTCGTACATCAAAAAATTTCAAGTTATCCGGTAGATGGCGCTGGAACTGTAAACAATTTTAAACTCACCGTACGATTAAGCTGAAACTTACACAATATATTTGTAATGAAATAAGAAATGTTCGTAAATCAAAAGTTTTCAAGTTTTCCGATAGATGGCGCTGAAAACCAAAATCTCAAAATTATAATGCACGGTGGCAGCTAACAGCTAACTTGTGATTTACGTGCACTTTGCACTTTTCAGATGACAATCGTTGACAATTTCAATCATTTCATGACATATACACTTTTTTCAATAGGTGTGGCGAGGCGCACCGGGTAACCACAAGTGTTCTATAAAAGTTACACGATATTCAGAATCCATTTTAATGCAGTGAATATGTGTAGGTTGGACTATGTTTTAATTGCGCGCATCTAGCTAAATATTCATGTAACGGTATTTCGTTTTTGACAGATTTTGTTTAAAATAGCTGCGTTCCGTTGTTTTTATTTTATATTCGTTATGCGAGCAAGTACATGCGACCGTGTGGTGAGCCTAATTTGCCACCACTACCAGAGCGAGGGAGAAGGCAAAGTAATTTCATCCCCTTTTCGATGTAATTATCAAAATTTTCGTAATTTACATTTTTTTTGTTTTTTCTTGTTGCCTTCTTTTTTTTTTAACACCCCGGCCCCACCCGTTATTGTGATGAGAAATACGATAAAACAGAAGATGGGATTAGAATCTCATTTCCATAATCCTCGTGCTAGTTGACGGGAAAACGGCAAAAAGAACAAAGGCAAGTGAAGAGAGGAAGGAAAAAGGATATATGTATTCTGTGGTGGAAAATAAGAAATTGTTTTTCGTCTACGATGTTTGCTCTGTCAATTAAGCCCACCTTGAGTTTTGGGTTCCCAGTGAAATACACACACAGCGTAGACACGTACATAGATACATTTATGAATTGTTAAGTTAATTGTAATTTAATTTGAAATCTCCGGGGAGATTGAGATGAATTCCCTTTTGCCATAAGACATGGCTTAGGGTTGTCTTAATTTGGTTTTGTCTTATCGTTGTTGTTTTTTGTTTCCATCTAATTTTCTATTCGATGTGAGAAAATTTATGTTTATGAATATGAAACGATAACACGTTAGAAGTGAGACAGTTTTGTTTGCTTTTTTAATTACCTAGCTTAATGGAAGGTGGAGAATTTCAACGGATTCTAGAATTAAATGGATTTAACTCTATAAAAGTGTAATCCAATAGAATGGGTTACCATGGCACTACAATGAATTCCTTTAAATTCCTTTGAAGGGAAACGTTGAAAAGGATGTCAATGAAAGAAAGGATTTCATAATTTAAATTTAATAAGACGATAAATTTCAAAGTAAATTGAATAGTGATAATGTTCCTTGGTTTTAATGTGAATAGTTGCTCGGAGGATGTAGTTTTCTCTTAACTTAAACAGATGTCTTAACCATCTTCGAGCTCGAGGAAGTGTTGTACTATTATTCTCGCTATGGGTCGGTCCTTTGAGAATATGGATTTATAAATAATTTTACGAGATTCCTTTGATCTGTGAGGACGTGATAATGGAACTGACAGCCACAAAAAGACCTCCAGAATGTTTTTTTTTGGTAAGAGCGTAGGTTCAAAAAATAAAGGAACCAATGAACCTCACCTTTTTCTCTATCAAGGATATCAAATGATGGCTAAATGAACAATCTTCTTGCAGCAGCATCAGGTTTCAAAAAATTGGGAAAAGACTGTAATCTAAACCTTGACCTAGAGAGTAAAGTCGTGATTTGAAAAAAAAAAGAATCTCCAGAACAGTGTTTAGCGAAGGTGATTTCTAGGTACAGTTTTCTGCTTTCAATATATATGTACTGATTTAGGTTGCGCTACAGTCCGGGGTGGACCAAGGCCTCAACCAACAACCCCTTCCAGTTAGCCCGGTCCTTAGCTAACTGCCTCCAGTTGCGCACTCCAAGCTGGTACAGGTCTTGTTCTACTTGTGCGCGCCACCTTAGGCGAGGTTGTCCTCTGCTGCGCTGACCATCCGGGTTAGAGTCGAATAGTCTCCGAGTCGGAGCGTTGATGGCCATACGCTCTCCATGTCCTAGCCATCTTAAACGCTGTACAGCTCGTACAGTTCGTGGTTAAATCTTCTCCTCCAAAATCTGTAAACGCAAACGGGACCGAATATCTTACGAAGGATTTTTCTCTCGAAGCGACCAAGGATATCTTCATTTGTTTTCTATATATTCCATTTCTCAGCTCCAAATAGCAAGACTGGGATGATAAGGGTCTTATATAGAGTCTCCTTAGTTAATCGGGAAAGGGCTTAGCCCAGAGAAACAGCGATTGGCAAGACTAATGCTTCGTTTGATCTCCGACGAGATGTAATTTTTTGAAGTTATAGCAGAGCCGAGGTAGACAAAGTCCTTTACTACCTCAAAGTTGAACTTTCGTCGATGTTGAGTGTCCCTTTTCGTTGACACCATACACATTGTTTTGCCCTGTCTACCGCTAAACCCATTTTAGCCGCTTCCATTTCTATACTCGCAAACGCACTTGTGACAGCTCGCTGTGTTCTACCAATAATGTCAATATCGTCGGCGGTCGGCGTATGCAAGTATTGGAACGGACTTTTATAAGATCGTGCCTCATGTGTTGGCTTCTGAGTTACCAACAAATCTTTCAAGGAGTCACATGACAGTGCGTCACCTTGTCTGAATCCTTTTTTGACGTCGAAGGTCTCGGTGAGGTCATTACCGATCTTGATGGAGCAGCGAGCTTTCCCCATCGTCGTATTGCACAGAGTTTGGCAGGGATGTCAAAACTAGACATGGCTCTATGCAGTTCATCACTCCAGATGCTGTCAAAGGCGAACTTGAAATTGATGAACAGGTGGAGGGTATCGATTTGTTCCAGAATCTGCTTAAGTGTGAAAATTTGGTCTATGGTGGACTTTCCTGGCCTAAAACCGCACTGATAGGGGCGAATCAGGTTAATGACGACAGGCTTCAGGCGTTCACACAATATGGCAGATAAGATCTTGTACGGCGATGTTGAGGAAACTGGTGCCTCTGTAATTGGAGCAGCTGAGGGGGTCTCCTTTCTTGTGGATCGGGCAAATGATGCTGGGATTCCATTTATCTGGCATACTTTTATCTGACCAGTGTATGTGTGTCACCTCTAGCTGATTCAAATAGCTCTGCGGGTAGAACGTCAGGTCCAGTAGCGTAGTTGGACTTAAGCTTGGATATTCCTATCCTCAGAATCAGGATAATGATCAGGGTGGATTCTGGCTTGATTAACAAAACTAATTAAGACCCTAATGAGGGTTCATGCAAACCCCACTTCAATCCAACTTAACCCCAAGCAAAGTTGCTTAATGGAAGCCGTCAATATTCTTGTTGCCTGAAATTAAAAAAAATCCTTTGCCATTCCGTTAGAATACACCTTCAGCTCGCACCAAACCACTACTTTGCAACATCTGCGGCGATGCGCCTACTAAACTGTGAAATTTCTAATCTGAACTTAATCAATTAGTCTCGAGTGAATTTTGCATAACAATGGGAAAAACCTCTTAGAGAAAAGCTCTTGCACTTAAGTTTGTTTTTTTTCTTCCGAAGAGAGGCTAAAAGAAAGGAAAATTTAAAACTTCACACCTCACCGAAAACCCACCCACCTTTGTAACGAATTTAAGGAAACTTTAAATTTAAGAATTTTTCAGCACCACCCTCTTATTACGAGACTATTTCATTGAAACGAACCGTAAAAGTTAACCTTACTCGCTGCAACTCTTCGTGCTCTGTACCTTGCCTGTATCCTACTCCGTTCGGTTGCGCACACCTGAAGGAATGTACGGCGGAGAACAATAAACTTTTGCTGCTCTGAAGCCTGCCTCGGCTTGGTAGTAGGTTGGTGTGGTTAGTTCCTTGGCTGGCTATACATACACTCGTACAGCCAGGAACTTAATTCATGATTTGCGTTTTAATTCGACCCAACACGGCAGCCATTCACTTGCCATTGCCACCCCACCCCCGTCAAGGCGGTTGTGCAAGCAATTGCATCGCGCTTGTCGTCTTGCGAATGCTGAAAAATGTTTTCGATTTAAGTTTTTCACTCACACATTGAAGTGAACGTATATGTACGTGTACACCTGCACACACATAGTTTTCTCTCTCACCTCGCCTAAGGGTGAGATAATAAATTCTTTTATTTCTCCACTTTTGCGCTGCACTTGCAATTTAAAATTTAGCATTTAGCATAAAAGGGGTTGAAACCAAAGTGGTGTGGACGCGGGTGGGTGACGTACTACAATGGAGAGAATTTCACGGGAAACTCTAGTCTCATCACCATGCACAAACAAATGGAATTTAAAGTTTGATTCCCTAGCAAGGACGACTGATGTGGTTGGTAGACGAGTTCGTGGGGGGTTGAGAAGTGGTAACTTAACTGCAATTGGTTTAAAGTGGTGTGGCAGGGAATACTTTTGGAATTTATGAGGGCATTTCCTCTCTTGAGCGTACCAGTATAGGAGTATATAGTAGTATCGCAGCACAAGAAGTAGTAGCTAGGTCAAGATGAAGACACACACACAACTTGTTTTCTCGAACTCGTGCTCCGTACCGAACTTCTTGGCGTTCGCTAGAATGAGGATATGAGAATGGATATCGGCATGTATCTACATACATATGTGCGGATACAAGGCGAATATTTGAGTTTCGTCTGAGTGGATAAATATTTAGGTTTTATTTTTTTTTGTTATCCATTCACTGGGAATGTACTGCAACAGTGTGTCGGGAAAAAATATGCCTCATTTTTGTTTGGACGAAGGAAATGAGATTTTTATGTTTACAAGTGGTTGAGTGATGTTGGTGAGTTTCTTAAGCAAACCGTCTAGTCTTACTCAACCAGGACATTCTTCTTATTCTGGACCTCAACTTACAAGCCTTATATTTTAGGCGGAATCTGATATTCGATGATTTCAACATGCTCTTGAATACGCAGCACTTGAAACAATGCTAAGTATGCTTCCGATGGACGTTTATGGTAGGGAGAGGACATAGCAGCAAACACGGAGTTGCGACTTAAAGAAACCTCACAGTTCACAGTGGGAACCTTCTAAGTTAAGGTACGCCAGAATACTTTCAATGAATAATTTAAATACAGGAACTACGGACTATATGACTCCACTCCTAGATTTCAATATAAAATATTCATATTCCCAACCGACAGGAATGGGAGAAATAACAGATCTACACTGGAGATCTATACTGATGGATCTAAGATAGGAGATGGTGTAGGAGCGGGTGTCTTTTCGTGCCGCCTCAGCCTGAACTTGTCCTTGAGACTTCCAGATCACTGTAGTGTCTTCCAAGCGAAGGTGATGGCTATTTGTGAAACCGCTGAGTGGCTTTCGATGAAATCGATGTATCGTGACATTCTCATTTACACCGATAGCCAAGCAGCTATTAAAGCACTCGAATTGGTTGGTTTGTGAGGGTGAGGATTACTCCTCTTCACGTAGGCCACAAGTCGGGCCCGTTGTGCTCTAACTCGAATTGGTTAGAGAGATATTGAGCAGATATAGAGCAGCTGCACGCTCACGCTGTGCTGAGTTCCTGGTCATAGTGATATACCAGGTAACTGTGAAGCAGACGAACTAGCCAGAAAAGGTAGAAGACTGGGGAATTTTATCACAGAAAGTGAATAGAAACGATAAGACACATCTCAACACAAGCACTGCAACAGGCTAATGAAAGATGGCGTAGCATTGATATGTGTAGCCACGCCAGGCAGACTTGTCCTCAGCTGGATCGACGTAAACTTACAGCAGCCTGCTAAAAATTAGTAAAGCACATATCAGCATCCTAGTTGGCGTATTGACAGGTCATTGTGCAATAGGTCGGCATGCCAGCAGGCTCGGAATCCTTGCCAATGACTTCTGTCACAGCTGCATGGATGAGGAATCCCCCTATCACTTCCTATGTAGCTGCCCAGTCCTCTCCTCCTTAGGAAAAAATATTCTGGGAGAATACTTCTTTATAGACCTTCAAGATATTTCCTCAATGGATATAAATAAAATATGGAAATTTGTCCAACTCTCAAAGTGGTTCCAAAAGTACCGATAGGGATCGGCTCATGTGGCAACACAATGAACATTCTTTGGTCTAAGTGAATCCTACCGAATACCGCGATAGCCACCTAACCTAACATGCTCTAGATACCGAGTTTTACCTCTCTTTAGATAGATTAGTCCTATGTCTAGCTTTTTCTGATAAATCCATCTGAAGATGAGTTGCAGTTACAAGCCACTCTATTTTTCGTGATTAAAAGACAGATTTCCCTATAGAAGCTCTCTTGTAATCAGCTCAGATCGGTTTGGTGTAATAGGCAGTGTGGCTGTGTGACAGGTCTCGCCATACACACTTAGCAGAAGTGTGCCACAGCTCAAAGTATCCTGATTACCACAGTGTGTGTAGAAGAAGTAGTGTTCAAATCCATCATGTGGAGTGGAGTTGAGGAACTTAACAGGGTTACAGAGTTTTATGACAGACATTTTTGAAATGTCCTGAAGGAAAAAGTTGCCTAGTTTGCATCTAGCTAGTGCCGGGCATTCCAGCAGTGGTGGTTAAAAGGGATTGTCCAGTGACCTGTACTGATTGCTAAAATTCTGGCTGTCTCAGCTCTCGCTGTGTTGATCTGGGCCATGTCTTCTTGGATATTGAGGTTTCTCCACCTGGAGTTGGCTTCAACTAGAAATTTCTGAAAAATGTTACTCTTCATAGTCCTAAGGGAGGACAAACTACGAGTGCCACCGCAAAGGAGTCAGCTTATCGGCTTTATAATTTTGCTCTGTGTTGGTGTTTGTGATACTTGGGGTGGATATATCCTCATAAGGGGGAGCTAACAACACCTTTTGCTCTCCCCACTCTCTGAAAAAGAAAATCGAAGAACGAAGAGAAACAGGGAAGCTAAAGACATTGCAACTTTTCGAATCAACCCCTTTTTAATATTTTTGAGAAATACCAGCTTTCTCAGGCATGGATAACGCGTAACCCCGTTCGATGATCTGTGGCAAGGACCCCCCATTCTGACGATCTAGTCTCTGGCGGGAGCGAGCATGCCTCCATCCACAGAGAATCGGACACCCTTTCCTCTCTGCTTCCCGGACGGGCCCAAAGAGTCCTGTGGGCTTGGGTTCTAAGGGTAGGTTAGGAGAGGAAAGGCGGCGAAGGACTTGCGGGTGTGACAGTGGTACTTAACGTACACTATATTTTTTTGACACTCGCCTGGTTTGGGATTTTTTTTTTAAATTCTATAACTGATGATTTTAAAACCCCTCCACCCGCAGTCCTTTACTTCATCCGTTACATGTTGTATTTGCAATCCTAGTTTTTCTCTTAAAAATCCCTCTGCCCTGGTATCTCTCCAACGGCGACTGTATAGATCTTTAAGGTCATATCAGATGAAAAATTTAATCTAAGGGTGCATCTTTGCGTCTTCTTAAGCTTTATTTTCTCACACATTCCCTTATTTCTTATTAAGTAGTGTGCGAATTCTCGCAACAGAAAATCGAAAACTTAAAATCCAAACATCCTATATGATTTTCATCTGCCAACTGATGGAAATCTCATGGAAATCATACGGGAAGTGTTTACTGTTTTGGGAGTTTCTTTTGCGTAGAATATTTGTTTTGATCGGTTTTTAATTTGTTAAAATTTATAAAGTGAAAGTGCAACTCGTCACTGCTCCGGGAAATTCTCTTTCTTTTGACACCGCATTTGTCAAGATTGGTTAAGTGTGAGAACCGCAAATGGTACCTATTGTAGCAATGCTATACATTACATCGTCCACCCATTCGTCTGCTTATTTTCTGTTCCCATGCCCTCAGCACTGTTTTCCTTATTTTTTTTATCTTTCCTGAAATAGAATAATTCAAGCAGCGAATCGAGTTTCATTCCATAACAGTACCAAGGAAGGAAACTCGAGACTAAAGTTTTATTTTTCCGCCACACTGTTTCAACTCCCCAAACAAACATAAAAGGCAAACCTCCAGCCAACTATTATATTGAACTTTGTCGCCTTAGGAAATCAATAACCGAGAAGACAAACAAACTGTGTGCTTCTCTCATGCACATACACGATGGAGACCGATGTCGAAACTTCTTCTTCCAAAGAGCAGATGCCTTTGCGCGTCGTTCTTCTGTTTGTATACTGCCTTTAGGCGGTATTGAGTCCTCCTTCAATTTCGATTTCTTTCCGGAGAAGGATCATTTTTCCAAAGATCATATATCAGAGTCTGTCAAATAACGGGGTTATGACATGAGTTGACAAAGCTCGTCCTTTAGCCAATCTTCTAGTATTTTCCTAATGAAGATTCACCGCACCACATTAGCGGTGATACCGCGCCACTACCACTATTCCCGTATGGCATTGTTTCTTTGGAAAACTTTTTGGCGCAAGAAGACACCACACAGATCGGAAGCTAAAGATATGCTTTCGGGGGATGTTGCAAAATCCCCGTTTGTCGGCGCAATGACAACACAGACCAACATCGGGTTTGAGGTTGTTTTCATTGTCTTCTGTTGGGTGGTCATGGAATTCTCCTTTTCGGGAAACAGAAAACAAAGTCATGATATGGATAAAGCGGGGACAGGAATTTCGAAGAAAAACTCGTCCAAATCGCAAGAAAAATAAAAATATTTCCCCATACCATTCCGGCTGCTCTATGGAATGGAACTGGAGCGCACATGACTTATGGTGACAGTAATTCGAATTTGTATAGCACCGCATACAATGGTGCGATGTGGAAATCATTTATTATGGAGAAAATGTAAAGTAAAAAAAAAAACAAGTAAAATTCCCGTGAAAAACAACAACGAAGTTAGGTTATGTGACCCTGCTGGCCGACGATTTATCGAAGTGAGTGTGTGATTTTTATTTTCGCACGCGATATTTTATTGGCGCTCCTCGGTGGCATTATTTAATTTGTATTATTTATTACTTTCATTGGCTTGTCTGGAAGATGAATGAGGCAATTGGAAAAGGACGATACACCATCCATCCAGTGACGAAAGTGGGTCGTATATTTGCGATTTACATACGAGTAGGATGCGGATGCGACTTCTTTCAATTTGTGTCGGAGAGAAATTTGTAGTCAATTAATATCCAGGTCGGGAGTCCGGACCAGCGTAGCTTCCGGCTGTTGGATTGACAACTCGATGCCCCTCTGCATAGTCGAGTGAGACGCATGAAGCAAATGTCTGCTACAAATCTGCCGGGCTACTTAGAGTTTGTCTTATGGACAGCAAAGCTGAGAAATGAGACTCAGATCTTACTCGTATTATATCGGCGACCCATCATTACTTACTCATCAGTCATCACCATCAGTAGTATTGTGGAGCGAAACTAAAGAGGAATCCACTATCTCAAAGCTTCAAAGCTTCAAAACCTATAAAGACTGGCATGCCTCGGCACTACAGACGCTATGCGCCCTTGCCCCACTGCTGTTATAGAACCGTTCATTAGCCTAAAGCCCCATTTAGATGATCAGTTCAGTTGCAGTTTCAGTTGAGCTATCACTTCAGTTAAACTGATGTGTAAATGCAAACACTGAAACGTTTAACTGAAACTGAGACCGAAACTTATGGAATCCCCATCAGTTTTTAGTTGAGTTATCAGTTAAACTGCTCAGAAGTAAAATAAAAGCTCAACTGAACACCGAACTGAAGTCTAAATGCACTACCTTTTTTAACTGAAATGTCAATTGAACTGACAACTGAAACTGAAACCGATCATCTAAATGGGGCTTAACGCCACTCCAACATTTCATAAAAAAGATGGTAATTAGCAGCACTGTCAGACTACTGCAAACATGCCCTCAGAAGGAAACATTTCCACACAGAAATCCTTACTCCCATGGAAATTCGTAAAATCTCCACCAGCCAGTTCCTCAACTTCATCAAAAGAGTTGAGTTCTTTCTGGTTCCCTATAAACTGACCTTGCGGTGCAATAGATCTTTTAGGTCGCGGTGCGTTCCGCAACTGGCGGGTTAGAATTCAAAACCTTTAAAATAAAAAAAATGTCGGCGTTGGACTTAGACAGAGGGTCAACATTAAGCTAAAAAAAACAAGTATAATGCTCCGGTTTATTAGTATCCTCACACGTATCTTAAAATAACGGATGAGCCAACAAAAAAAAACATGTCCCTGATCGCTTTGCACAAGGGGAGAGGCAGGTTCATGCCTTCCTTCATTCTGGCTGTAGTTGTCCACTTGATAGCTTAGAATTTGTCCTGCAGACAACAATTTGTAGGTGTTTTTCTATATTTTGAACTAAAACTGGATTACACAAGTTTTTTTTAGGCCCATAGTTGGGCGCCATTCGCGAAATTTTCCATTTTCTATGCAATTTGCTCATGCATTAAATTCTTCGTTGAAATAATAACAGCGGAAGATTTCATGTCTTGCAAACAGTTCTTTGACTTTTTAATTATCTTACAGTGCTAAAAAAGGTTCAATGAGACAATATTTTGTATATAAATCTCTCAATTATTCCCGGGGCCAGCACAGAAAACCTCTCCCTCGTTGCGGCGCAGAAGGGGCCTATAAAGCTGCTATTTGTAAGTGTTTTGCCTATATTTTGAACTGAAAACTGGATTACACATTTTTTTGGGGGTCCGACGTTGGGCGCCATTCCCAAAATTGTCCATTTCCTATGCAATTGTGTTACTCATGCATTCAATTCCTCATTGAAATCAGAACAGTTGAAGATTTCATGCCTTGCAACCAATTGTTGATCTTTTTAACTATCACACAGCAACAAAGCAGGTTGAATGGAACATTATAAATCTCTCTCAATTATTCTGTCCCTACTGTTATCATCGTTTTTCCTCTGATTAAAAATATAAACACGAACTCCCTAATAACAGAAGCTCCCATTAAACTCTGCGCTACATAAAATACAACTTTCTAAAAGTTCCCCCTATAATAAATTTCCTTTCTGCATTAATATGATGCAACATCTCGTATATAATGCTTTTACCTTCAGCTCGCTTCTGCTATCATTCTTAATTACACCTGCTAGGAGCTTAAAAAACAGACGACAAACTTCTACAAACCAACACAGATACATTGAAATAGATACGAAAGTTATTAGTACCGAAACTGCAGCACACGATACATATACTCGTACATCTTACACGATTAATTAGCAGCACATAATTCGTAATTCATCGTGTTTTCACCCTCCATCCAACCAACAACGGGTCGTCCCTCAGTACATATAGCATTTTATCTTTGCGCGAGCAGTGCGCTTGCTAAGATAGTTTTACAACGAAACTTTGTCCTGTCTTCACTTAGAAAAAAGGAAAACTAAATCTTCTTCGTTTTTCGGTCGTTCTTCTGCACAGCTTTTTCCATTCTTCTGTGTAACTAACCTAATTTTTGCATTTTTCACCCTTAAAAGGGGATTCCCCTGTCATTGCCGCCCGTCCACCAAGACCAAAGTCATCATCATCGTCATGATCCTTTCACTCGTCTCAATTTCAAACCGAAAATACCTTTTTACCATAAAATTTTCATAGAACTAAAAGCTGAAGAGACTGGGGGGCGTTCCACTGATGGGTGGGATGATGGGGATGACGACGCGACGTGGGGAACACATTCGTCTTATGTCGTGTACTAATTTTGGAACAAAAAATGACAAAAACTGCATCGTACACAGAAATGAAGAGAGGAGTGAAAAATATCATACACAAAGGTGCAAAAAGAAAAACTACTCTGTGACGGTAATTAATTACCGTTATGCTCTATGTGTGCCATCAGTGTACTTCGTACTTCGTATCTAGCTCGGCAGATATGTAATTTGATTTAAATAACCTTCCACCTGTCAGTTCTTTGGAGATGTCTACACTGTGCATTCACACACACACATACATATATCGTATGCACATGGGTATACGAATTAATGGCGCCCAACATGTCAACTCAAGTGATATGTCAAAAATGTTGACATGTTCAGAATTTTCAATTCGCCAGCACAGCATGTAGATAATTGTCACCGGAAACTAATGGGCCTGGCTTAAACGAAAATCACTCGACAAAATGTCCATAGCCATCGCTACTTCCTGTGGGGATCGGTCAGGGAACGGTTCTTTTCCTCTCTTCATTCGACAGAGCCATCAAGAGGAAAAACTAAGTACGAGTACACACGGATGCACGTGTGTAGCTGTAGCTGTATCCATCTATCTTTCCATCTACATATGTATGCATCTATCTATTTATTATTACACGGTTAATAGCCAGGACGTGTTTGTTGTCACTAATTGGATTATGGATTCTTAGGGCCCCGGGTCGACTACCATACACCATTTGGGCGGCTGACTGAATTAATGTATTTTAATTGCTCGATTATTTAATTGGGAATTTTGGATGCAGGAAGCATAATTGACTGTGTTGTGATTGTCATCGAATTTCATTTATGTAGCTGGCGAACAGAGCTAGAACAAGTGAATGTTGTGTTAGATTTTATTGATGTCGTCGTAGAACGTGAGTATTTTTGAATTTCCAAATTTTATTACTTTGAATAGTTGAGAGCAGTGGTGGGGGGGAGAGGAAAGGGTTTTTCCTTATTGTATTTTTTTCTTCTTCTTCTTGGGGGGAACATACATAAGTTTTAATGGTTTGGCTGTTATTTTTGGTTATGCGGATTTACGTGTGCTTTGCGTTGATTGTTGATGGCAATTTTATTGTCGCTGTAAAATAATTATGACGTTTTTATGGAGCAATTAATTTCAAAAACGAACAATCTTTTTTTTTGTCACTTTATGATGTGGAGAGGAGATATTCATGCCAATGTGACGTACCATTGAATTCATAGGAATTTTATTTAGTTACGCACTTGGCGTAGAATAATTTGGCGAATTGGAATTTCTCTACGATTTAATGAGATTATTTGTATAACGGGGATGTTAAATAGCACATGTGTGGGAAGAGAATGTGCCAATCATAGTTTGACAACATTTCAACTTCAAAGCTACATAGTCGCCATTTTATTTTTTGTAACACGTGTAAAGAACTGAACTGACAGGAGACGGTTTAATATTTTTTTTTCTTCTTATTGTTCGGGATTTTAATTGATTATTTATAGATTTAGAATTTAAGAAAATTTAACTTTCAAATTAAAAAATAAATACTGGTGCACTTACAGCGTCGAACCAAACACTTGAAACAATTTATTTAACAGGACAAAAAAAGCAATTCTTCATGATTTAACAAAAAAAAAAAAAAAAAAAAAAAAATGGCACATAATAAAATTCTGAATTTTTGATTTTATTAATATTTAAGTGAAAATCCTTGGTTTTGTATAATTTCGTTGACCCCACTTATTATGAAGTCACACAGTTTTTGGCATTTAGCTTTTGAAGTGGTAACCCAAATCTCTTGCACAAATCTCCAAATATCGTAATTATTTTTGGGGAGGGGTTTTTGTACTTTAGGCCGGTAGTTATCGACTGCTTATAAGACATTTTAGACATTTTAGATAACTTCGAGATAATTCGAAATCATTGCAAATTTAAATTATTTCTGTTTATTTTTGAAGTAGGTTGAAACAATTATCCTGTGGCTAATGTTTGACATTTGTATATACCCATGAAGGAATGAGTGAGACGACGAGAGCTTTGTGTTTGTTTCGGTTTTCCAAGTCGATTGTCGGTGGACAAATGTAGTGCACTAGTGTTCACATACGATAGGAAAACTACCCATTGTGAAAATTGTGTAAAAACCAGTTCAACATATTTTTTTATATGAGCAATATCGTGTAAAAACAAGTAAAATTGATAGTTTGAATAATGTTGATTGATGAAATTTTATCTTTGTATTTTTCATTAACAAATGACGAGCTTTGTTGATCAATCATGTACCCAAATTACATATAATTTACAAACAAAAGCATAAACACGGAAAATAATTATTAGTTGTTTTTAGTGTTCCGTCCGTACCAAAACGGAACACTAATGGAATCAGTTCGGTGTCTGTCTGTCTGTCTGTCTGTCACAGGCCTTTTTCTCAGAGACTACTTAACCTAGACTATTGAAATTTGGAACAGTTGTAGCAATTAGTGGCCTAAACACAGACCAGAACTTAAAAAGCTGAATTTCGACTTTGGGGGGGTAGTTTCTTAACAAATTTTCACAAAACGTTACAACTTGCTGTCCCGAGCTTTTTCTCCGAAAATATCGCTCAGAAAAATCTGAATAAAATCACAAACATTGAGAATAAAGTGTAGATGGAAACATAATTCTCACGACTGCCCTACTTCAACCGTTTTTTTTTAATTAATTTTTTAATTTCAACTACCCTACTGTTTACATACCCAGAAAAATATCACAACGCCTAAAAGTAGATACGAGAGTAAAAATTGAATAATTGATGGCAAAAGTGTTATACCCGCAGCGAATTTTCGTGGCATATTTCTACCGGATAACTATTGACCTAAGACTTAAACCAATGATACATAATATAACACATAAAGGAAGCTTGATGGTTTCCTATTATAATGTAGGTGTCTCTACTTTTACTATATTGGGAAAAATTGAATTTGTGTATATACAGACACAGAGAGGGAGACAAATCGCAAAATTCTACGCAGTTAATGAAATTGAACGAATAACGAGACGAAAAATTAAATCTGATGCACAAGCGTACATTTCTTGTAAATACATATATATATGAACATATTATGTAGGTATATATGTATGTATGTAAATACATGCTTTATTTGTTGTTTTTTTTTTCTTTTACTTTGTGTGTGTGTATAACTATTCTTCTGAGCAGATGAGAAAGGACATCAGAGACATATGTACATACATACATGCATATGTAGGTAATTTGTTCAACTTACTTGTTGGTATACATTTATGTAGGTACAAATTTGAATTTATTTTTCGCAAATTGTGCTCAATTTATTTGTATTGAAATGTGCTGTGCACCATAAAACTATGTATGTAGGTACACATGTACTTTCTTGTGTCTGCAGATATACAAGTGCATATGTACATATATGTACCTATATATGTTTTTATGTTTGTACATATATGTGAGTATCGAACAAAGTATCATTGTATCTTTAGTAGAAATCGTATCGTAAGGAAAGGGTTCATATAGATCTATCAACATAAATCTATGACATACATATGTATGTAGTTAAAATAACTGATACAGTACGGAACACTTATTGCGCAAGTATAACTTGCACTTGACCGGATTTTTTTATGTTATTATTTTATTTAAAACTCGGAAAACAGTTTGGTAATTTTAGTTATAATAAAATCTGATGTGAATGAAATTCAAGGGAAATTTTTCAATTCTAGTGGGAAATTAATGAAAATAGCACTAAAAAAAATCGCATTTAATCCAATCGACACAGCAAAAAGCTAAAATTTTATCCACCTCTGGTAGAAACGTCAAATATTAGCCAGTGGATAAAAATTCAACGCAATTGGCACACGGCCTAAGAGAACGAGAATATTGCTTAAAACAAAAAAATAAAATATTGCATCAACAAATTTAATTATGCTTTTTTATAAAATTTGCGCATCAGATGTGACAATTTTGCGAAAGAGAACGTGATGCGTAAAAATTGATATCAAATTTTGCATTTTAGAACATGAGTCAGACCTAAGGCTGCATCACTACTGTAGTGAGGCGTTTCCGAATTCACCCCATGTTACTTACTTCACTATTTAATTCCTGATAAATTTGCCAAATTAAAATGTATCCACCAACATCAATTTCAGCGCCTACAGCTGTGTTGCATCATTCCCATTATTACATTGCCATTTGGCACTGACATGTTCGAAAAATGACGTCATTGACTCCGAATGTTCAGTTTTCTGTCAAATTCGGAAATCCGAAAATTGAGATCTAATCGATCATAATCGAATTAGCATAGACAGAAACCTATTTAGACTCCGACCCATAGAATCCGTCGATCGTTGCTCCGTCGTTTTTAACTGACGGCTCGATACAATACACACCATGAGAGTTCATGGGAGATGGCCCATGGCCAATGGATGTATGCGGATAAAGTAGGTCTACTTTCTACTTTTTGCATCCGTCGATCCGTTGTCAGTACATATATATGTATATTCGCATTTTAGTTCACACATTCACATATTGACAACGCATTCACAAATTCAGATTATGCATTTTCATTGGCGGAAGCATAGAGAGAATGAACAGAATCGTTTGACATTTCTACGTAGATATGTGACGGATTCTATGGAATTGCTCTATCCAGCGATACTTCAACTTCATCATCAAAGTACAACGGAACGACATCAACGGAATCTATGGTTCGGAGCCTTAAGTGGTCGATGAATACTAACCAAACATTCAAACTTAAGAGCCTTTTAACTTTAAAAGCGATTTATGAGCGGTCGATAACTACAGCCTTAGTTTTTATTTCATTGCAACGGTTTTCTATCGAATTAATATACGGAGACTGGGCTAGCCATTTCAGAACATCAATCTTTCTTGACGAAAGTCGCATCCTTGCTCTTTGGCCGAGTGTTTTTTGTTGTCCTACTGAAAACGACACCGAAGTGGGATATTCTTCTCCGCCCATGGCAGGATTAGGTTCTTGGATATGTCAACATACTCTTTCGTAAGCGTAGCATTAAACTACCTCCGCCATGATTTATGATTGGCTTAGTGTATTTGCGGCTGTGGGATTGAATTTTTGGGCGACGCACAAAATTTCTCCCATCTTACCCGAAGATATTCATATTCGTTTCGTCGTTTCAAAGGATTTTTCTTCATTATTTTTTCGCTCGACCATTTCGGACATGTATTTTATTAAGAGATATACTTTTCTTGGTGATCGGACTGGGAGATATGCATTCAGAAGAACACGACGGATCGTTTTAGGGCCCACTTCCAACCCGAGATAAGCTTGAAGCTCCCTAAAGGACATAAAAGGGTTCGTCTTACACCTTCGGATGAGCCTTTTTTTGTCCCTCGGTGTTAGTTTCGGCTTGGTTCCTCTGTATTCCGGTCCTCATTTAGGCATTACTACTATACTATACTTTGGCCTGAAACACGGGTTCAAAAAAAGGACATTGATGTTTTATTACCAACTACCTTAAAATGCGATTCCTAATGAACAGTAATTTTTTTTTTATATTCATCGCGCACTTTGTTTCAATTATTTTTGATCAGCTCCGCATGATCCTTGCTACGTTCCTAGCCAATTTATTTGCTACTAATCGTATCTGATTTGGTTTTCGCTTTATCGTTCACTTTCTTTTGGCCCTCTTCACATATACCGTCAGCGGTTAGACTGAGCAGGTTTGAATTTTTGGGCTACGAGCAGTTAAGTAAATATGTGGCGCTTGTTTCTATTTTTTCGATAATAGCTGTATTTGGAGGTAGGAAATAAGGAGGAAAATAGAAAGCATAAAAATGGCACTTGTATCCTGTCGGCTAGTTTTTATTCCATCGTAGTTCTCATCTATTTTGAGAGCAAAATAAGAGGAAAGGAGAGGAGTTTAAATTCATCTTCATTCGAGAAGGCTTGCGGTAGAATTTTGTGAAGCCATTTTGTACAGTTCGAAATAAAAGCTCAGCGAATTGGTTTTTTTTTCTCTCTGGGAGCAAAAAAAAGGAAAATTAAGGAAATTAAGTCACCCTCCTTTTAATTGATATATGTACGTACCCAAATATTTATGTAATTATTTCTCATCTTTAGACACAAAGCCCACGCCGAGTAAGACTTCCCGCTAAACGTGTACCTGTACATAATGAAATGACCCAAACGAAGACTCACATTTTCTTTGAAATTATTTCGCTTTCCGGTCTAAGATTGTATTAATTAAAGGCGTGGCACACTCTCAAATGACTTCGATTATCTTCTTTTTTTTTTTTGTTTTATTTCTTTGGGAAATATTTTGGGCAATTCTTTTCATCACGCATTTAGGCCAGAATAACTGACAGCAATCAATTAAAACTTAAACAAAAAGCAAACTCCTTTGATTAATTTCACCGAAGCAATTTCTTCAAAGTGCTCCCACGTACCCTGTAGGATAACAAAGACAAAAGGGTTAATTATGCAGGAGTTCCTTTTGCCTTCCCGGTGCTGAAAAATTAAGAAAACACAATTCTTTTCATTCAAGAGTCCTGATTAATCGCATGGCGAGTAAGACTTAATCATGCCCGGGACACCATTTACGTCCGGAAAATTGTTTACAATCACTCCAAAGAAGGATCCCAAGGAAAAAACGGGGGAAAATGAAAATAAGAATTGTCAAGGAGAAAAAAAAAAAATAAAATAAAAAATTAAACACAATAACATTCCTTTCGCTTTACTGCTTCCGCGACGAAAAGCAAACAAATTATAGGGGATTCCCCTGTAGTCCCAACCCCTCTTTTGGGTAAACAGCATTCATGACTTCCTTAAGGAGTACAATTGCTTGTGGAAGGAAAAGTGCAATAAGGATCTAAATTATATTTTCGCCAGACAAACACTTCACACACACATACACCTACTTATGTATATGCGAAACATACTCCAAGGATTGACTTCCTTCCTTGCCGCGCTTTCACCATCACATCAGGATATGAGTGGCACAAAGATAAACTCTCAATCCGAAAAAGATGAAGAAATGCCGCCATTCTCGACAACGACGAGGATAAAGATGACGGCTTTAAGATGGCAACATATGTATGTTCAAGGATACGTATACTTGTCGTATCGTACTTCCATGCATCAAGCGCATCAAACGTGTCCATAGTCTCCGCACATTAATGGCAAATGCAACGTATAAACGTCGAACGTATACGTAACTGCATAGATGACATCTACAACGATGACAGGAAGGCAGTTGATTTTATGATGGTTTTTCAAGGAGGAGAAAATCGCATTTTAGCATTTAGGGCGACTGTGGAAAGGACATGGGAGTTATGCTCCTTTTGCCTCTGACTTTATGTACACGTTAGCGTATGATAGGATATCACAAATGCGTTTGATATTCTCCTATCCTAAAGTGTTCTGTCTTTTCGCCATTGTGTAATAAGAAGAAAGTTTGTAAATCAATGCCAAAATAGAATGCACACAATTATTAGAGTAGCTAGGCAATGTTGTGTGTAAACATGAGAATAACAGAGGAAGAAACTACTGACGCTCTGTGTTTATTCGGAAGTAATAAGACTCTAATTTGGGACTCTTTAGTTAGGTAGTTTGCATCCTTTATTTTTTATGCGACTACGCAGAGGAAGGGTTATGATTTTAACAGGCTGGGTTTGTTTGTTTGTTTGTATGTAAGGATGTCACCTCGTACAGTCTAAACTATGTCACCGAGTTCAACAAATGAGGCGTCGTTGGATTCGTCTTTAACCGGAGAGTGTCCTAGGCTATGTGACGTCACAGAAAAATTCAATATGGCGGGCGCACCAAGCAAAATGGCGGACTACCTTTTTTTTCTCTTTTTTTTTTCTTTTTTATCCGACTAGTCTTTACAACCGGACTGATAGTGGTATCAAATGAAATGGCTTGGCGAGTAGAATACAATACGATATGACGTAATTCTAAATTCAATATGGCGGACGCCCCCAAGATGGTGGATTTCCGTTATCTTTACTACATCCCTAATATGGGTATCAAATGAAAGGGTTTGAGAAGTAGAAAACGACATTGCTTACTTATACATAATATACGACATATTTTTTTTAACTAAAAAGTTGCAAATAAAAAATTAAGTTTGAAAAACCAACTAAAAAGTACGAAACAAGATGAATCGAAATAATGATTTTCAGAGTATAACCGTGGTCGCATGCCGTTACAATAACGTATTTATATAATTACGCATTCATTGGACAAAGCGGCATGTGACCACAGCTGTACTCTGAAAAAGGAGTACAGTTTTCTAAATGAACTCACTACCTGATCTGCCTAGACACAGTAGCCTTACCTACTTTCAGTTCCAAGTCCATGGCACGCTGTTTCAAGTTCTCCAGATCAAGGCTACTGCATCCGCGATACCTTGCACCTTATATTGTAGGTGCGAGTTACATTGTCGTCTCCAAGATCCTCTTGGCTTGCTCATAATTGTTCACTCACTAGATATACTTACTTAGTTGGCGCTACAGCTCGAGGTGAACCTGGGCCTGCTTCTCGCAACCATTTGTGTGTGCGTGTTATATTTTTGCACGAATGGAAGGGACCTACAGTTTTTTGCCGACTCCGAACGGCGAGTTGAGAAGCTCAATCGTGACAAATGATACTCTTTGATGCTTGTCAGACATTCGAAAGAGGTGGGCACTGTGAAAAACTTTTTAGGTGTTTTGCGGCGGGATTCGAACCCAAGACCGCTGGCTCAGTAGTCCGACGCACTAACCACTTGCGCTACGGTGCCCACTCACTAGATAAGCGAGCTAATAAAGACGACGACGTGTTTAGACAACATCCACATCTGGATAACACTCAGAAAGTTTGCGGTTGGATAATCTCCTTCTTTCGGCCTTATAGTCCTTTTCATTTCTTACTGTTATGCTTTATTTACTGCCAAATTGTCCTGGCAATAGCTCAGGACAACAAACATTGGACTGTTTATAACAATAGTGCCTGGGTCGTAGCAAAATAAATCTCACAACGCCACTTCGAAAAGTGATAGCTTCTTAATATTTTCCCAATTCCAAACTTCAGAACGGTTTCCAACGTTTTATTCTGCAAGGTCATTCAAAGGATTGAAGCAGTTCCAGTTTCCAGTTGACCCATACAATGTAAGATTTGAAGACCGTTCGCTGTCAAAAAATTATAGGTACTCTTTGACTGCTTGTCAGACATTCGAATGAGGTGGCACCGTGAAAAAACTTTTAAGTGTTGGATCTGAGCTGGGATTGAACCACAACACCACGGTGCTCACAAAATTGACTTCACACTTCTTTCTAAGAACTGGGATATTGAAGGCACACGAGTTACATTATAAAAACACTAGCAGTTCTCCACACAAAAATGCTGACACTCCAAACCTTTACCACAATTGTGGTAGATTTACCACAATTTAGAGCGTTTTTCAAATCTACCACGGAAAGCAAAAATTCTCCCACGTTTTTAAATTCTGTCCTACCCATATTAAACCAACCAATTAAATCTGCTCCCTTGGAAAATTATGCATATAGTTTCTTATCTGTTTCGCACATTCAAAACATACTCACTTTCAATGAATTTTTCATTCATTTGTGTGGAAACCCTTTCCGAAATCCTCATCCGCGCATCATTTGATGCAATGCATTGTACATACGCTTATACTTATGTCAATGTGATCTACCACCATTTTTTTAAATCTACCACATTTTTTTGTCCAATCTACCACATTTTTCAAAATCCAAGTGACAACACTGGTCCAAACATCAGCTGGAATGTTTTGGTCGCTAAGATTATACGAGGCGTTTCTTGGTAAAGGATCCCAAAACAATTCTTATAATTAAGTACTCAAAACGCTTTCAGGAAATCAAATGAATCATTAGACCATGAAGACTGCTCTTCGTGGGCAGGCACTGTCCTCGATTCCAAGTGATTACGAATCGAATTTGGATATTTTTACGTAAACAAGGAGGAGGGGTTACTATGCAACATCCTCTTCTCAGTTATGACATCTTAGTGACGCCAGCACAGCTCCATCAAGGAAGCCCTCGATGAAACCAATCAAAAACATTTTCATCATCTTCGAATCCTTATAATGTATGTACAATACTCAATTTAAAGGCAAAAACAATTTATTATCACCCACACGTGTCCTTTGCTTTAAAAGAATGAGGCACAGGATGTCTGCTTCCATTTACTCGGAACCAAGGAAACTTACCGTGGTCGTCCATAAGGATGAAAAGTGTTTTCATTATATCGTTATCAAAATACCACAAACCAACGATGCCAAAACACACGCCCACACGCACACAAAATACCTCAATCCTTTAATGGGTGCGATAGAGGTGCTCCTTATTCATTACTGTCCTGTGTTTTGTACACATATGTGCGTTCCATTACGGAATATCATGTTTACTCGACTGAACAAATTGAACACATTTATGTGTACAAAAAGTCACCAGGATCTGGTTTTTTGGGCCGGCGGCAATTATGTGGGAGTGAGTGTGAGGTGAGGTGAGGTAATTGTTATTATTACACCACACGGTATAAGTACAGTGCTATGTGCGACCATTACAGTATAATCAGAGAGATGAAGTCAAGCGTGCGTATGCATCGATTATCGCCTTGTAATGCCTCTCCACAATCAAATGGGGCAAACTTACTTCTTGTCCTGGAAATGGAATTCCGAATCTGACCTTGTCCTTGTTTTGACCTTTTTACTTACTAAGGGGGGGTGACAATTGTATTTGCCTTTCAGGCTCCACAATGTCGATAGAATGAGTTTTGGAAACGATAGTTAGGTTAAGACACACAGGACACAGCCACCACCACAACAATCACAATCAAACAACCGCACAGACAATTTCGTCGCATCATGTCGTTTCGAAAATCTCAAAAGGAAATTATTATCGTCATCGTCATCGTCATCTGTGCTCTGTCCTCGAAATCTTCGGTGGTATGGCGAATGGAGTAGTCATTGTCGCAGTTGGTAAGGACGATTACTTTACTGTTCTCGGGTCAAATGGAATGACAACTTATGGCAGAGGCGGCTGGGAGATTTTATTTTATCAGGACAACCATAAAGTGGTACCATACACTCTTACAAAGCAATTTACATTAGTCATTATGTTTATGTATATCTGTGTGTGTGTGTGTGTGTGTTTGTATTGCCATTCATGAGATGAATCATGAAGAAGAACTTTTGTTAGCTTAATAGGTTATAGGGTCGTATACAAACATTCGTATGTATTTGTGTGTTTTATTGAATAAGAGAATTGCTTTGCTTCCTCCCACTCCCTTCTCCTAGTCCTTTTTACATACGAGAACTCGTATGCGCCTTATTTAACTCTATCGATAGAACGGGCAAAAGGAATATAGGAACATTTTAACGACTGTCGAATGATTGAGTCATTTTAATGACAGTGACAAAGGATCCGGGAAGTTTCTGATGGGTTTTCATTGTACAATATGCCAGCCAAGCAATAGAGCACGTGCTGTGCTAGGCAGGAACCCCTTTTTTTATAATTTCTTCACTGATGAACTTAATTAAGCGAAAACTCTTCGTATGAACATGGAAATGAACTTTAATAAAGGGTACGACTCAAAGGCTGTTGGATCTCAGCGACAGGAAATGAGGTAACAGCCGTTGAATATTTTGCAGCCTTTTAGCTATTTTCAGCTCGAAAATAAACACCAACTCGTACATATATGAAAGTTGATTAATATATTTCTTAAGAGGAAATTCAAACCGTTTCGCTGATATTTTGAAATTCGTTGTTATGTTAATTGTTGGGTGTAAGGCTCACAGAGGGTTCTAGTTAGAAAGTGATTGATCTCCCTAACCACAGACTTCTAGATACCCAAATATAATGTGCGTTATCCAGCCGACTTTGTCTTGCAAGACTTGCATTAAAATTAAGGAGATGGTGGCCAAGGATGTGTCATGCCGGAAGCGGTGTGACACTGGGGTGGGTACATCCTCATGAGGGGAAGCTAGTAGCACCTTTCGCTCTTCCCTCCCCCCCATCGCCCGTTGAAAAGCAATCGATGGATGAGAGAAATCCAGGAACACTATAAAGACATATACATATAAAACATTTCGGGTCAACTCTTTTTCAACATTTTCGAGTAAAACCCTTTCGAAAATCTGTAGCAAGGACCCCCCAATCCGTCGAGCTAGTTACTGGTGGGAACAAGCATGCCTCCATCTATAGAGATTCGGACACCCTTTCCTCTCTGCTGCCCGAACGGACCCAATGAGTCCTGTTGTTTTAGGTTGTATAAGGGTAGCGTAGGAGAGGGAAGGCTACAAAGAACTTACGGGTGTTACATCTGCACGCGGCTACAGCACTTACAACTTATCGCGCCAATCGCCTGGCTCAGGACTTATCGTTCTCTTGCCGTTATAGGTGATTCTGGAACAGAGCCTGCAGTCCTTTTTAATTCCGTCACAGGTGGCGCCCAACGTGCGGCCTGATCCCATGAGTTTGTTTTTCTAATTCTGTTACAGGTGGTAGCTCGCGCGAAATAATAAATATTTTATTTCAATGCGAGATTCTAGTTTTCGAGATTTTGTAATTGCGAGATTCCGACAATGTAAGATCATGATAATGCAAGATTTTGTTATGCGAGATTTTGAAAACGAGATTTTGATATACCCTCAATCGTACCCAACCCGAACCCGATGGTTCTTAGGCTTGTCCGGTTATTTGTATATTTTTTTTGTTAAATGTGTGACGATTGGGTTGCAACTGACTCGATAGAATCCCAGCTGGTTATCCATTGGCCACCATGGGAACCATTTAAGATCCGATAAGTTCGAGGACCAACCTTCTTTCTGTTCTGATGATACGTTTCCGAAAGAGTACTCAAAGTATTTTCCATGAGCACTAATGTCACGGGAAATTCTGCACTTTATCCCGACTGTGCCTATTTGTGTGATCTAGAGTTTCCGATCATAAAGTTTTGCTGCTCCCACCTGTCTTCAAAAATCCTCCAAATAAAAAAGTTGTTATATGGGTACGCATACCTCGATTTATTTTTGCAATAATTCCTTTTAAAATGCAGGAATGCCTTAAAATTCCATCAACTCTCGCCAGCATGATGTCTGCATCTAGGTATGTTGCACATTATTCACCCAATTATCATTCCTCACACGACGGACGATAGGGGTAACGCAATGCATTCCCAACGCAAAAAAACACACATGTTACTTAGAAGGCATCGTTTTTGACGTTGGTCATAAACCACCCAAGTTCGAGCACGTAAATTGCTGTGCTGTTGTAATTAAAAGCGGGAAACTTCGTATCATTGATGCAGAGCTCACGATTCGCGACAATCTGTCTGATTTAATTGACTTCATTCATTCGCACTCCTGCTCAATTCATTGTAATTAAGTGGAAAACACCTCTCCGGTATGGTAGCCACGTACATGGATTGTCGTTATACAACTTGAAATAGTTCGGGTTTTTTTTTTTTATAGATGCCAACTGACGGAATACCCACCCTGGAAAGGAATGCACTACGTTTTGCTTTGCTCTGCTCAGGCATCACATTTACGAGTACCTATCCATAACGATTGCAGCCGCAATTACAATCGCATTATCGTCAAATTATCGACTTGTGGAAGGAACCCTCTTCAATAAAAAAAAAAAAACAATAAAAATAATTATAAACCCCTTAAGCTCTTGAGTTGTTTTCCCGTTCTTTTGAATGGAAGACCAAGTGAACGCATTCACAATACCACACTCTACCTGGATTGCAATCATAATCGTCATCGTTATCGATATCAACGATTCTCGTTCATCGTTCGTATGATGAAGCAAATCCTCTTGTTCGAATAAATCCGCATTTGGTTGTCGTAATTTGAGTGTTCAATGGGGTCTCCGCCACCTGTAAGGGGTAAGGATATACGTATAAGTTGAGAGTAAAAGAAGAAAATCTTAAAAAAAGGATCAATCAGTTTTTTTTTTGTGGTGCAGGGAAATAACTTCACGGGAATTTACTTCCCATGGGAAATAATGCACCCCAAGTGAGAAATAAATGCACTTTTTTGATGTGAACTTATTTCTCACTGAAAGTGGGAACATCATTATCACATTTTTTACTGTAATACATATTGCAAGAGTGAACCACACAATTTTGAATTCTCCGATAAATTGAAATTATTACCCGCGTTTAATGAGAAATAACTTCACATTAAAAGTGAAACTAATCCCCACAAAAAATTGAAATTATTTTATTCTTTCGCTGAGAAAAAATTTCACATCATAAAAGTGCATTTATTTTCCACTTGTGGTTAAGTTAATTCCCGTGTGAAGTAAATTGCCTGAAGTTATTTCGCTGCACCGTTTTTTGTTTTTTGTTTTTTTATAAATTTGCGCTGCGGGGTTTGTTTGTAAGCCTCATCTGGCAGCCAATTTCTAAATGAGTGCATCCATTTATCTATGGATTTCGGCTGTCTCTTACCTTGTATTTCTTTTTTGCTAATATCAACCCCCTCTGCAGCATTAGACATCCTACTGTATCTCCCAGCCCTGGATATAATGGGCAGGGAAATGGCAGCCAGTGCTGCCATAAGACTTAAAACCATCTCACAGTGGTCAAGTAATAACACTGGCCACTCCACAATACTAGACAACTAATCTCTCCCGGAAACATACACCCCAATTCTCAATGTCATATTTGGAAGTATCGTATATGAGCATAACAGTATTTTGTAATGTATTTGCTATTACAAAATGCGACTATAGTCGTATACGACTCACAAATACGACATTGAGAATTGGGGTGATAGACTACACTGTGCCAAAGCCCAAATTTGATAAAAACTTTACGGTTCCAGATTGGTCTTTCTGGGATGACTTAGGTGCTATAAGAGACAAGTCGATACACTTCTACACTGATGGCTCTAAAACCAATGATGGTGTAGGAGGAGGTATTTTCTCAGAAAGATTAAAACTAAATCTCTCCTTTCGCATCCCTGATCACTGTAGCGTCTTTTAAGCGGAGATTATGGCGATTTCGGAAGCACTGTCCTGGATCAAGAGGAATGTAACATCCACCAATGATATTAGCATTTTCTCGGATAGTCAGGCAGCATTGAAATCTTGGGAATCGGTCACATCTACTTCTAAAACCACCTCCAACTGCTGTTCATCTCTCATAGAGATGGCTTAGCAGTTTAACATTCACCTCTGTTGGGTGCCGGGCAGAGAGACATTCCGGGAAACTGTAAAGCTGAAGAGCTCGCTAAACTGGGAACAACGATACCTATTCTACCTGATAAGGAAAATATACATAGGTATGCCACTCGCTACTTTTAAGCTAGCACTCAAACTTGACATAGTCAGTAAAATCAACGCTAGATGGGAAGGCGGAACTACCTGCCTTGCTAGTAAACAAATCTGGCCTAAATTAGATCTAAACCGTTCTAGATACCTTTTTTCACTAAACAGACTACATATTGGTACGATTATCGGTGTTATCACAGGACACTGCCTTAAAGGCAAACACGCTACTAGACTTGGCGCCATCTCGAAAGACTTCTGCAGAAGCTGTAGGGACGAGGAGGAGGAGGAAAGTCCAACACATCTCCTCTGCTCATGCCCAGCTCTTTCTCGTAGTAGAAAACTACACCTAGGAGAATACTTCTTCGAAGATCTAAGTGATCGCTTTATACAAAGCTCCAAATGGTTCTCTCGAGTAGTGGGGTAAATATCCCCAAGATCCTTGGTATCACAATGGGCCTCTTTAGGCCTAAGTGCACTGGTACCTGTTACCGGCAGCCACTGCTACCTAACCTTACCTAATCTAGCTTGTATTTGTTGGACAGTCGATTTACAATACAGTGAAATATCTCTTAAGCGGACAGCCATAGGACGGGAGATCTTTGTCCGGTTATGAGAGCTGTCCGTCTATAAGAATGCCTTTTGTATGGGAAATTAGAAATTGGTTCCCTAAAAAGGTGTCCGTTAATGAGAGTTGTCCGCTAAACAGGGTGTCCGCTAATGAGAAATTTCACTGCAATGTATTTGGTTGATGACGCAAACTACTTTTTTTTAATACTAACAACCGACACCTCCAAGATGGCCGACAGTTCTACAGCCAAGCTATGTACACGCAGAGCCATTTTTTGTGATCTTTGACAAAACTCCATTAAGCTGATCTTTAGGCATTTCATGATGAATTTTTTGGAATCGTAGGATAGAGCAGGGATTAAAGTGAAGGATGATTCATTAGGATCTCAAGTACGATCCTAGACTTCACCATTGCTGTACCAAGTGCTTTCAGAGCTGCCTGGCTATCAGAGAAGGCGTAGCTAGTTTTCTCACTTTTGCCAGATTTGAAGACTAGTCTCATGCACTGGTTGAGAGCAGAGTTTTCAGCCTGAAATGGGAAAGTGCACCCAAAGCGTTTAAATGATTGCTTCCATCAGTTCTGCTCCTTTTACATTCGTTCAACCGCACTGTTCGTTTATACCTGCCATGGAACAGCACTGATCTCCCGCAACAATAGAAAGAAAACTCGCGCAATGTATTCCCTGCATCGCACTCATGTTGTAAAATGCCGAATAAATATTGATTTCCCCCATCATCATCATCATCATCATCTGCATTTGAGCATCTGCATCGGTTTCATGTTCCAAGTGAGCTGCATCGAAACTCCTCATTAAGATGTTGACATGTGATTACCCGTCGATGGATTGATATGGTTCGTTTCGGTTCGGTTCGACTGGGTTTGGCTCTTTCAGCTTACATCTGGAGGATGGTGCAGTGCATAGCGTGCCGCTGTCGAACTCTCAATTGAATGCGTCGGTTGAATGTTTATTTGTTTGCAGCGAACAGATAATTTTGAATTAAAGCCGAATGCTTCGCATTTATTTGCATTTTCAATGGGAATCAAGTCTGGAAGCGATGCTGCCTTTCATGACGACCGATCGACGGACGCGACGCGACGTGCGCTCATGTTTGACCCAGTCAAACTGGCAGCATGATGATGCACTCCCAGGTTTGTGTTTGCTTTGGCAATCCAAGTGGATAATCTTTATTTATTCGGTCATGAGTGGTATTGAGTTTTTTGGATTTTTGTTGTCTCTGCGTAAACGCCATGGTTCAATGGATTTGTCGTGTTATTTTTCTTTTTCTGGGTGTTGCGTGCCTAATTTAGACATTATTTTCGACAGGCTAGAAAGAGGCACTCCTTTATGGGGGGAAAACAAATTAGAAGATTTATTATTATGTCCATTAGCCGATTAGCATACTTAAAATGATGACATTCAAGCAGATGTCGAAAGAAGGCTTGTGTCATGGAGAAAGACACTTCGAATAATGAAAGTCGCAGTTGAAAACATCGTTAGATCTGCGATGTACAACAAATTCGATGTAAAATACTATCAAGGCTAATAAATATGACCCAGTGAATTGACTGATAAGAACGACACATTTCGACACATTTTTGTGATAAGATAACACGTTTAAGGTTGTCATTGTTTTTTTTTTTTTTTATTTTATTTGTTTTGTTTACATGTAAAGAAGCTGGAAGTCGTGCACAAAATTTGTAAAGAAATGTTTATTTTCATAGTGACATTGTTGACGTTACGAGAATTAAGAAGCTAAATGAGTGACGTTTGATGCAGAATCACTAGTGTTGCGAAATCAAACTTAAAAATGTTTGTAGTTTGAAGCATGTGCGGTTATTTGGAGGTAAAGAGTTTTTTTTTCTTAAGCGGGTGCCTTAACTTTGAAATTGAATTGAAAGAGTTGTGTGCGAGATGTGACAGAAATCTTTATTGCGGATAAAAGTACATTCAATATACTTATGTTCTAAAGATTATAATAATTCAAATGGCCTCAGGCTTCGTTTACAGGACTCGATCCGAGAGGTTCAATTTTATATGACTCTGCTGCATATGGCGGGCTGGATCTCACCAATGCAATGGTTTGAATGATATTGTTCCTCAGTATGTCAATTGTTGTTGGTTTGCTGCCAGAAACCAGCAAATTAACAGGTTTGTTCCCGTACTTTCTGCACAGATTCTCAAATTTCAAGGAGTGAGGATAAAAATCTCTTAGAGAGAGGTTAAAGTGTGCAAAAGTTCAAAAAACGCATTAAACAACCAAAAATGTAAAATGTAGGTATGACATTTACAGATCTAACACTTTTCATAAAGCTGTCCAAAGAAATTTCTTGGCTAAGATTCGCAGCATGGCGAAATTTCTTACTCTCTTGTTAGCTCTCTCTTCTGTGAAAAACTGCGAAAAATCATCGTACGGGAACAGGAGTTGACTGATTTTTGTAGTTTTTTTTTTTTTTTGCAGTTTCGGACAGGTACGGGACCAGACGTACATAACATAACGTATGGCACATTGCTCTGGCTTTTTAGAACCATATGTCGTCCAGGTTCATGTCATCGAATTGAGGCCACAAAAAGTCAGTTATCAACGCCCGATACCGTTCGCCATTCGACCGAATGCACGAACCGAACTCGAATTTTTTTAATAAACTAGCTGTCCCGCCCGGCTTCGCCCGTATCGAAAAAATATAGTGTTACTTACAATACATTATGTACATTGTCATTTAGTTCGAAGAATCGGACGCTCTCTCTGTCTATCTATCTGTTTGCCTGTCAATTCATCTATCTATCTGTCTGGCTGGCTGTCTGTCTGTCTGTCTGTCTGTCTGTCTGTGTCTAGTTTGTCTGTCTGTCTGTCTGTCTATATTAATTGACTAATTTCATATTCACATTTCACCTGAAATTACGCAATTTTGTATGACAGGTACCAGAACCACTGGTTGTTGAGTAACCGCACTGATGCTATGTGATATTCTACGAGTATATTAAGAAAAAAGTACACTGAAAATTTAACCAAAATCGGTTGGGTAGTTTATGAGTCTATAAAAGACAAACATTCATACATACATACAAACATACATACATACATATTATTTACATTCATTTTTATATATATAGATCTAATAACTTGACTCCAGCGCCACCTATACTTACTTACTATACTATATCTAACACATCTACCACATCGTCACGCCCCCTATAGGGTCCAGATTTTATTATATAAATTCCTCTTTTAGCCCTCAACCAACATATGTACATATATATGAGAAATTTGAGCATTTTTGGTCCATAAATAGAAGTTGTTAATAACTTGACTCCAGCGCCACCTAGCGGGATGAAATATACTTAACAAAGAATTCTCATGCTTACCAAATACAGTGAACTCTCTCATAACCGGACACTGACGGTACCGAGAAATTTGTCCGGTTATGAGAGATGTCCGTAAGGAGAGAGTACACTGTATACACAAAAAATTTCATAAAAATCGGTCGAGCCGTTTCGGACGAGTTCGACCACAAACACCGTGACATGAGAGTTTTATATATTAGATTTTAACAATTTCGACGCGTTGTTGAATGGTATAGAGCTCCATAGTAAGTTCGGGAACTATGACAGAACGCAAACGTCAACGGATGATAGTGCTGCCACTTGAAACTTCAGAGCAGCAAAGGAAATACGTCCACGTTTAGACAAGCCGCAATAAAACCAAGAGGGTTGGTGCTTAACGTCAAAAGTCACTCTAGATGGTCGTCTCTTTCACTCATATGCGTAATATGTTAAGAAACGTGAACTTATTTGCTTATTTAGATGGCGCTACAGCCCGGGTTGGACCAGGGCCTCAACCAATAACCCCACCGAGGCTATTGGTTGTTTCGGAACTGGTTTCATTTTACACGGTTAGGTAGTTAACCTTACGCGCAACCCCCAACCTGGAGGGTCTGATCCTTGTATACCCCTAGCACAAGAGGGCGGGTGCATCAGTGTCAGTAACCCGCTACGTGGGTGTGAGCGCTGCCGTTGCCCTACAACCAATAGGGGCTCATCCGCCATCAACTCTTTTCCAAGACCCTGGCTAGTACATGGAAATCCTTATCGACCTGGGCTGTGAATACATCGGAGTAGCTCAGAAGAGGCTTTGTTTCCGTTCTGGAGACTTAACGCCAGCATTGGTTTTATCAAGGGAATTCGGAGGATTATAGTGCTGCTATTTTCTCTTGATCAGCACTCACGCTTATAAGTTCAGCAAGCCGAGCCCGGCAGTTACAACACTGGGCTTTGCCAAGTTAAAGCCAGTCAGTACCTGTGTCCATCCTATTTCCGCAGCATCCAATGCACTGATGAACGCGAAATATAAATGTCCTTTTCTTGAAGACGACTGTCTTCAGATGTATTCAAAAATTTGGATCCTATTAAATTAGCATTTTTTAACGAATTTCATAGCCACCAGACTACGAATCTTGTTCGAAGGCCATCATTACTTTTTATTGGAACAGGTCTATTTCTATTACCTACTCTGTGTACAAAATAATTTCAAATTGCTCAAAACATCCCACTGGTATAGTCAGGACTAAGATATATACATACATATGTATGTCTGCCTTAATGTCTTTTACGTAAAAAGAAGTCATGGTATATGTTAAACGTCTCATTACACAAAAAGCCCTCTAACAAATGTAGAACAAGTGTCAATCGTCGACAATATTGTATCGCTGCAAGGACATTTCCCAGACAACCACCGCGACAAGGGTATATATTTACAAAAATATTTCATTTTCTCAGAATGCCATCATTTCAATTTGTATTCAGCATCATTATGTGTTCATTAGTGGAATAAAATTTCCAAGAATTGTTCCTTTACACTCACATTATCGGTATCTCGGTATCTGTAGTAACATGATTATCTTTTGCTTAAAGAAAAATAATTACATCACATTGCTACGATTGGATTACACTCAGGGTCTACGATTTCACAATCACCATGAAATAAGCTCACGGAATGGCTCCACGCGCCGCCCCGGAAACACATAAATTGCTTACAACAATAAATAATAAATTCGACGGTCCGTTCATTTTAATCAAATTCCCCAACGTAACGGCGCGCGCTATACCAGCATATCCTTTATCATATTTCATTATGCCAGGACAACGCAAAGTATGGAGCCTAGCTAGCGAATAACACGAGCCAAACAAACAGAGCGAGAAATATGCGAAAGTCATCGCAAATTTCACACACACACACACAGTTGCTAGAAATTTTCGGGGACACGATATTCCAACAAGGATAGTAAAACGCTCCACACAAAGTACGACCATGCCGTTGTGCATCACCGTCATGTAAAAGTGGTCTCAGGTGTATCATCCCACCCGAAAAAGAAAACGAATTACAGGACACAACACCAAAAAAGAAGAAGAAGACAAAAAAAAAAACTCGCCCGTAGGGGACTTCCACCTCATAAATCATATCTCAATTCGTTTGCTCAGCTAGCGAGGGTAGATTCTGAATTGGAGGACGAAAAACTTTTCCTTTTCCATGGAAAATCAAAGTATCGCATAGGGATGGATGAAACTTGCTTCGGCATAAACCAGCGAGTGGAGGAAAATTTTATGAAAATTTTGCAAAAATAAGAATTGTTAAGGATTTTTCCATTTCGTCCTTTTTTCGTATTTGTAAAAAAAACTTTAAAATTAGTCTCAGAAATTACAGAATCATCAGGAAGTTTCTGCAATTCTATCACGCGGCAAACGGGCAAGAGGTAAAGTGAATCCTTTCGAGGATTTTCTCCTCGAAATATGTACGCCTCAAATCATGTAAGGATGAGTGTGCGTTCCATCGTGGATGTCATTGAAAAAAAAAAATACATTTTTTGTGCCTTTATTCGGTGGTTTGATAACAAGTTGATTATGTCGGCGAATTAAATTGAGATCTCCTCCTCTCTGTGTGTGGGGGCCGGCCCGGTAAAAGTGTTGAAATACTTTCACAAACTGTTTTTCGTTTCTCTTTTTAATCCAGTTGTTGATTATTGCGGCGCGGCGGCTTTTTTTTTGTATCCAGCGGACAGGGAAATGGCAAACATAAAAACGAGTCCGTTTGTTGAACTATTTAATTGGATTAGGGACTAAAGCGGGGAATTACCGGGATTGTTGTCATCGCGCCGCGCCGCATCCTTTCCTTTTTGGTGGGATTGTTTGGCATTGGAATTAAACTCAAATAGCATTTTCTCACTTTTGCGTTCGGTTTAGTTATTATTATTATCATGCCTGGTTGAGTTCGGTAACTCCGACCGACAGGATTTAAAATTGACCGGCTATTGTTTTATTTATCCTGTGGATTGGTTGATGAAATGAAAAGGATTACAATTTGCGAAAGCTGAGTTTGACGGATTAAAGTTGAATTAGATTTTAATTGACAATCGAAAGCTCCACTTGTTCTACTGATTAATTGGCATGTAGTGGGCGCAGAAAAAGGGGATATTAAGGGACATAAAGAGGAGATCGGAATTTTATAAACAAAATCTGGAATTGTTCTAGAAAACATGGTACTGTGTATGACTCTCAACAAATTAATGAAATTTTTATGTGTACAGTAGTGAGCATAGAAACTGCAACACGAAAAAAAACCCACATCTCTCTTCGTATCTATCTTTTTTGTCAATGAAAAAATCAATAAAATCATAAGTGTTTTCCATAAATTGTTTACCAACTTGTTGGCAATAAAACGTGCAAATCAGGATTTCCAAAAAAGTGTTGAAAAAACCATATATTTTCATGCAGTAGGTGACAAGCCTTTTAAATATTTATTTATTGTTTATGGTCATCCAACTTGTACGTTTTGGAGTTCTGAAGCAAGAGCATTTACATTTATAGAATTTAGTGGAATATTAATACTTTGTAGCGCCTCCTTACTTCACTTAGGCATTGAATCCACTAAATTTGAAGATGTCCCATGGATATTTCCTTATCCCAAAATTCTTCAATTCCTTCATTGGGCATTTTCATCGTGGAAGGCATTTTGCTATTTGTTTTCAATGCCATAATGTGGCAGAGATTTTCGATGGGGCTGAGGTCGGGTGAATATAACCTGGCCAGTCGAGTGTGGAAATTCCCTTATCAATCATAAATTCTTTAATCTGTGAAGAAAGTAAATTTTATTAATTTTTTTTCGTTGCGAATTGCTAAGGGATTATAATAGAAATAAAAAAAGAAAATGGCTTACCATTTTGAAACGATGGCACGGAGCAGAGCCGTCTTAAAAAATTACATCGATAGCCTCTGAAAAATGCTTCTCAATTGACGGTAATAGTGATTGACTAAAATATTTTTGTAAACTTCCGAGCTTACTGTTCCCTTAACGAAGCATAAATCTCTAACTCCATAGTAGGAAAAAGATTCCCATATCATTTGGAACGCTGAATCTTTCACTGTTCTCTCAAGGCAATTTTTCCTTAAGGGCTCTCCAGCTCTTCGGCGCTCGTACTGAATTCCATCGGATCCATAAATGTTAAATTTGCTCTCATCGGAGCATATGACTTGTCTGCAATCAATTGCTGTCCACTTTTCATATTTTTTTGCCCAAATTAGCCGAGATTTCTTCATTTTAAGTCATCTACATCGGTTTTTTTTTTTCTTTGGGTGGACGAGCCATGAAAACAAATTCTCTAAGTCTTCCATGCACTGTATGCACACTAATGCAATTGCATTTGACTCCACAAAATCTGCTCTTATTTGTACAGCTATTTGAAAACGGTTCTTCAATGACATCCGGTGTAAAACTGGATCATCCGCGGTAGATGTCTTACAAATCCCTTCTGTTCTTTTTGGGGTTCAACTGTGCTTCTTAGTATTTTTTTTTTTCTAATAATCTCCTAACAATCTCCTAATAGTCTGCGATTTCAAAACGTGCAATTATTTGATTTTTTGGTCCTCCATCAATTGCTCGTAATTTGACATTTTTTCAAAATTATTAATTTTTACACCAACGCTGAAATCTTTAAAAACAAAAATGGTTCTGAACTACTTGTAGCACTCTTATATACCCAAAATGGATGAACTTAATTAAAAAAAAAAACCGCTACCTAAAAGTTATTAATGTGATTATTCTGTTAAAAATGGGTGTTGCACTTTCTATGCTCGCTACTGTACATAGAAATTGAAATAACTTATCACTGCCAATTTTTTGTGAACTGACAGTCAATCGCTATGAAACAGTAGTTTTGCATTAATGTGCACACTGGGGCGTCTCAGAAGTGCTCGCTGATTTCGCACTCAAGCGTTTGATAGGAACTGAACGAAATTCACACCAAATTTTATACGCTGTGATTCATGTGCCCACTGGTTCTGCACTTAACTCACCCTAGGAGGTTGTTAGCATTTTTGGGACAAGAAAACTGTGCTGTCACTCACAAAGGGAACGACATTTTCTCTCGCAACTTACTCATATTTAAAAAAGAAAAGAATAACAACAATTCAGCAAATACGAAACTATGCGATTGGGATCTCATTTCCGTTTTTATAAAATGGATGAAATGTCAAATGGTGTTAAATGAATTACGGTGCAACTTTAGACACATGCAAGTTGACTTTTTTATTTTATTTTTAATACAAACAGGTGAGTTCTTGCGAAGAAAATGAGAAGTTGTGTGCCACATTTGTGGTCGCTACAAAACGTTCAATTGCTTCCAACAGAAAACGCTACTCCAAAAAAGGAACATAATCCGCCCTGTTCTGCATTTCGAATGAAAGTGGATTGAAATCGAATTTAGAATTCACTCGAAATAGAATTCAGTGTTCTGCATTCTGAGTGAATTAGAATTTTTGGAATCCACTTCGAATTCAATTGTTTGAAATATCAAAATCAATTGTAATATTATTTCGAAATTATTTGAGATTTTTAGTTTCTCGTTTTTGTTTTGTGAGAGTGAATAAATAGTTTACAAAAAATGTATTTTATTAAAAATGGATTCTATTTTGTTTTGTATGATTGGTGAAAACCGCAAGGCTGAACGATGTCACCAAAGGTCAGTGAGAAAGGATTTTGATCTTGGTCTTGGTAGATCCACAAGTTTTCGGCGAGATGTTAGACAATTGGACTAAACTGCAAAGTACGCAGATGGAAGAAAAAAAGAAGTTATTTTTTTTTTTTGGAAAGTAAGGGATTCCGGGGATTATAGTTTACTTGAATAGTACAAACATTCACGTTCACCCCTCAAAAAAATATAATATTTTATTTTTTTAAAAATTTCCATCCAGTCGTTGGAAGACATTCAGTCTTCAACCGTTGCGTTGTATTAACTTGTTCCACAAATTTTTAATGATCCCCTTAAACAAAACCTTTTGCAAAATCTTGATTTTCTTCCACGTAATTCATTCTAGCCTCTAATTTTTGTGTTTTCCCCTAGTCAACAAATCAATTATTTTAATACACTATAATGTTTACTCACATTTTTCAAAATGATTCTAATCATCAAATTAATTAATTAATTTACTTTACAATGACATTTGAATTCAATTCACGTCAAGAAACTCAAGTGACTAAAAACAAAGGATTTTCGGAATTCAGAACACGAATTTACAGTTGTCATTTCGAGTGGAATGTGGAACACCAAAATATCCACTTTCGAACATACAATCCATAATTCATAATTTCGTTCGGAATACAGAACACCTAATTCCACTTTTGGTGGTTGAATCCACTAAAAGTGGAATGCAGAACAGAACAGGAATGTAGGTATCTGAATTAAGAAAAAAAAAAAAAAGAAAAAGGTTCCAAACTCCCCAAACTCTTTTTATGCTAGAATTCCCTTAAATGTTTTTATCACTGGAATATGGAAAAAATTCCCACATTTGTGGAACACGCGTCCAAAGCTTCGACGGAAAGAATTTCCAGTTCGAGCAAAAATTAATAAATTGAAAACAGGCGCGTTTTCTATATAGATCTATATAGACTTCGAAAAAGCTTTCCATGTAAAATAAGACTGGATAATTATCCAGGCTAAGGTTTTGTTGTATTTTACATTGAAAACATGTTGCGGAAACATGTTTAGCCTATATAGATTTGAAAAAAAAAACAGGCCTAATGTCTTCGCTAAAACTACACTGCCGTCGTCCATAAGTTTCCGGACAAACCATTTTCTTCATAATTATACGTTTATTGATTAATTGAACAAAATTCTTTAACTTCCGGTTAAGATCGATATTAGATATTATTACAACTCAAAGCAATTAAACAGTTGTAAGAAAAAGGAGTGGAATCAAAGCGTTAACCGATGTAGAGAGTAATAAACCAAAACTGCAAAGTCATTACCTTATAATAAGGTGGGTTTTATTGTAAGGTTAAGGGGCTAGGCCACTCTAGAATTTTCGAAAATTCGATTTTTATTTTTTTTTAAACTGACCCCCAAAACCTCACAAAAGATTATGTTCGAGAAAAATCTCTAAGTAGTCGGTACAGGCATCGCAGATTAAAGGTATTGCAAAATTTCCTCATGAGTTTCTACTACTCAAAACTTCAAACGCGTGTATCTCAAAACTTCATTTTTTAAGTTTGCCGGAAACATAACTCAGCCAATTTGCAACCGATTTATAACTTGAAAAATACATTGTCTATGGAAGTACGTAGTTTATATTGCGTAGTTCATTTGTTATTAACAATTATCTGATGATTTTTTAGGCAAATTTTTCACTTTCTACTTTGGAAGTGCGCCATTTGGCCAAAAATTAATACATAGAAAAAAAACCTGCGTACTTCTAAAGCAGTTATTATACATATATGTAAAATCAAAAAAAAAAGAAATTGGGTTATTATAATTTAAAAATTAAAGGAGCTGTTTGTCCGGCTCCTAAATCCTAAAAAAACCTATTTTTTCGGCCTCTTTGACTTTTTGTACAAGATTTTCCCCAAAACTGCAATTCAGATTATTGGGAAAGCAAGGACTTTTTCTGACTACATAACACACATATGTATACGGGGGTCTTCCGAAAAGTTTCCGGCCAAACAAATATACAAGACATTTTTTCATAAAATTTATTTTTATTTTTCTACTTAGTCTCCTAAGTCTACACACTTGTCCCAGCGATGCTCCGATTTCTTTAACCAGTCTAAATAGTACTCGGTGTAATTGTTTACGAAGGTGATGGCCTGCTCATATGACGAAAATCCGTCCTCTGTCCTCCGATTTTTTTTTGTTTGGTGATTAAGGAGGTCGTAAATTTGCACCATGGCAATCGCTGAGGTGTGACGGCGCATGGTCTTGGTGAAGCAAACTTTTTTTTTTTCTGCAAATGTGGCAGTTTTTCCGCAATTTCAGCCTCTAGTTTGCCAAGTTACGACGCGTAGTGTGCTCCTGCAATGATTTTTCATTTTGAAGATAATCGACTCAATGACTATCCCAAAAATAGTCGCTATCACTTGCTCAGCTGGAAAATTAGACTTTGCTTTTTTTGAAGAGATTCCTTCTTCATAATCCACTGTTTTGACTTTTCTGAAGTATAATGGTGTATCCAAGTTTTATCTACTCTAATTAAATGGCGCTGAAACTCTGAGTCATTGCGACTAAACTGCGCTAACTGAGCGTTGGAAGTGTTCATTCGAACACGTTTTTGGTCTAACGCGGCACCCAACGCGCAGTCAGCTTTCTCATGCCTAGATCTTAATTCAATATGTGGCAAACACGTTCTATGGACACATTCATAGCTTCTCTCACTTTAACTCGACGATAGTCATCTAGCACCATTTGGGGAGTCCCGAACGTTGATCGTCTCTCAAGCTGATAGGACCACGTTTAAATCTAGCTGTCCAAAATTTCACGGTGGTTAATGATGGTGCAGAGTTCCCGTACACAGCGCGTCCAGCTCGTCTTTGATTTGCGCAGGCGTATCGCCTTTCAAAAACAAATATTTAACCCAATTACGACCGCTGTCCCCAATTAGGGACACCCCTTTTTTTTTTTTTTGGTTTTTTGTAATTTTTAGTTAAACTATTAATAATTTGAAAGTTTTAAATTTATAAATGTAAAATTATTTATTTCTGCTGTCATTTATGTGCAGTTTCTTTTACGTGTACTCATTTAAGTACAGTCGGCATATAAGTTTACAAAAAAAAAATTACATATAATTTTTTTTTTTTAAGATGCCTTAAAGTTTGTAAATGAACTAGAAAATAAAGTTTTTTTTAAATAAAAACCACTGTATTTTATATTTGTGTCTTAATGGGTTAATGAAAGCTCGAGTTTTTCCATTTTCACAAAAACACTGACATCGTCTCGCCCAAAAAAATGTCAGACAATAAGTGTGCGTCTAAAACGGTTGGAATTTTGGTGAGTACCTTGCAAAAGTTGCGCGAACACATTGGCTATTGGTGACGAGTGTTGCCATCTTCCAATTGAGATTGGAAACTTTTCAGACCACCCTCGTATGTATGAATGTATAAAAGTAGATTTTGTATTCTTCTAAATTGGTCATTTGGTTGGATATATGTACATTTTGATTGTTAAAATGAAAAAGACAAAGAGTTTTACTTCAATGTTTCTGACCGAAGGAACTGACTGGAAACTTATGGACGGCAGTGTATAAAAATCGTATGTATTAAGTTAGTGTAAATCAGGACTGTAGAATTTGCCCTTTAAACTTGTTTTAAGCGTTTTCATGTTTGTAAGAAATGCACCCGGAGTGGGATACTTTCTCAAACATAAATTTCCTACATTTTCACCTCTAACCTCTTTTTTACAACCCACATTGTCTGCATAATTTACCTAGTTTGACTGTTATTATCTTCAGTGAACTAAAATGCCCATCAAAATATGTAATTGTGCCGTTAAAAAAAAAACCAAAATTTTTCCAAACTTTAAAGTGCATAAAACTGTTTCCACTGATATCACTTTTAGAAATGTCCGTCGCTTTATCTTCCATCGAATGTAATAACTGAACTGGAAGTGCATTAAAAATATAAAAACCAGCAACAAAACGAATGTAAATTCACTCATCAGTGAAGCGCATTAGCTCGCCAACTGTAATAGTAATTTATTCCTCTTTATTTCAGCAGGCGGCGTAGCAGTATACTCGTATGTGGATGACCTGAACATAAAAAAAATAACGAAAAAAAAAAGAAATTACATGTCACTCACTCTTACGGGTCATAACTCACGCTAAATGCTCATTTAACAACGGGTCCCGCTTCCCGCAAAGTCAGCTTTTACTGTTAATATTTTAGTTCATCTCCATTTTATTCAAATTACTCGATTTAACATGGCATAACAGAAACAATGAAAAATATATAAAAAAATACCGTTGCCTTCAATATAAATAAAACATAAAATCAGCGGATCTAGACAAGAAAAAAACGCCACCACCACCAACTCCATCACACAATTCTGTCATCCTGGCATTATTTGCATTTTGTAAATAGAGGAAGAAACATAAAAACCGAACACCCTCACATTGTGTGCATACAAAGTGAGGTGAATTATTGCACTTTGTCATCACGATTTACAGTCTTCATCAACCGAGAGAAAAGAAGGCTTTTTGCATGTTTTTTTTTTGTTGCCACATTCAACCCCCTTAACCTGAGCAACAGGAGTAAGAGGGTGTATGAGTGGTAAGTTCCGTTTTTTTTTTTGAACCAAACTATGCCGACACTTTAAAAAGTCAGAGCCGTCTACTAAGAGTACGAGTGCTCCACTTCGGTTGTTTCAGGCGGAAAATGTATGTAGATATATATCATCACAAAAAATGGGAGCCGAGAGTCCTTAATATCCTGTTTACATGAAAGTTTAAACGGACACACGACAAGTTAGTCGGAGGCATGGTGCTGGTTGGTGTCGTCTCTATGTTTGAGCATGGGCTTATACGTACTTATAACTTATACGAGTTTATGGTATGCATGCATATATGGGGATTGGCAGCAGCCGACTTTAAAACTTCCAGGGCCTAGTTCATGAGGACGACAACGAAGCGACGTTCTTAGATAGCGATGCCACCGCCAACTATGATGATGATGGTGGTGGTTATGGTGGATGAAGTCTGGTATGTGTGGTAGTGGTCTTGACTGGGTAAATAGTTCTCAACACTAAATTCAAGTTGATGGGTTTTATACTCTCATCCTGTAAATGGAGATGGTATAACAGTATTTATAACAGGAAATGATTCAAAAGGAGTAAAAAAAATGTTAAAGATATGCCTTTCAGATATTCTGACAGTTCGATGACAAAACTGTTCATGCATATGTCAGCTTGATCTTAAAATAATTTTTATGTTACTCTGGCAATGCTGAGCTTAAATTGTCAAAAAATGGTTTGTTCTTAAGTTAAAAAAGCTGCAAGCATCTTATTCTTTTTATTCGTAATTAGCTCTGTTTGGTAACTTTTTTGTGGTCAAACCTGTCAAAAAGTGAATAATATGAAAAGTGGAGAAAATCTTCTCAAAGTGGAAAAATTGAACAAAAGTAACCAAATGCGTTGAAACACTTTGGGATAAACAAGTCAAATTTTTACTAACAATGAAGATTTATGACATTCCACAAACTGTCAGATGGCTGATTTGACGTTGGCACGCTAACCCAGAGAAAAAGCTGGTGCATGAAATTACAACTTTCTCAATTGAGTGCCAATTTTTGACATTCTCATTTGGCTTTCTTTTTTACGATTTTTCGTGATTTTTTTGGGTTAACAAACACTAATTCATGTGATTTTATGAAATTTTATTTAATTTTACGAAAGATAATAAGTTACCAAACAGACCTATTAAACTCTAGCGGTTCTTTGACTAAGCGGACATAGTAAGAACTGTCACTCGATTCGTAAAGAAACCAGATCTGAGTACATTCAGTTTGAAGTATGCTTGACGTACACAAAAATTGGTGAAAGTTTAGACTGTCAGCTAGTTTCGACGTATATTTGTCCACTGAAGTGTTGCAGGCTGCCACAAGAGGTTTAACAATGTGCAAAGAAATTTCGGTTCTCTGATCGCATACGTTGACACTTAGCATATATATTTGTCAACAGATTTATAACTAAATAGTTTTGACAACATCAGGTGATCTGTCAAAATGTGCCCCTTGGTAAGCTTTGTCGGATTCGGGTATTCGGATCATTGGTATAGCTTACTTACCCAGCTGCCAAAATACTCGCAAATAACTCGGAACTGAAAATGTTTAAATTTTTAACGAGAGGCAATGGTCCGTTTACACTTAGCCTTTATTACACAGGTGAGCCTGTTATACGAGGTACACCCATCTTTACTCAGCAATTCGTGAACCCGATTCGATAAATACCGTTATACAAACCATTAGGTAGATGTATGTTTTTAAACCTTATTAATAAAAAAAGCGCTTGGAAAATGTCGATTATGTCAGTAAATCGAACTGTCAGTTCACTGCTTATACAGCTGTCATTACATAGGGTGTTTTGGTGAGTTTTGTAATAAAGTTCGATTGAACTTCTTTTTGTCATAGCCACTGTAGATTTGCACAGAGTAGAAAAAAAACCAAGTTTGAAAAAAGGGGGGGAAAAACCCCGGATGTCAGGTGCCATACTGGCATGCATACGTGTAGTTCCGTGCATTTAATCTGTAGTAAGCCTTGTATGCCGGCAATCAAGCATGCAACAACAGTTTAGAAAGTTTATGCAGTTTATGAAGCGCCTATATGTGCGACTAGTACGTTAGTAGATTTATTACCTACCACTAACCTCAACACGCCAGCCATAGAATAATACTGTTGGTTGTATGGTGGCAACAAACAACAAATAAAAAATAAAAAAATACGATGTGCAACAGAAGCTAAGAACTGCTCCAAAAAATCCGCCCCGATGCCCTTTTTGGACTACAGAATTTCCATTCGTTAGTTTATCATCGAAAAGAGCCTCTCACGGCGTACATTGCCACTGAATGATGACGACGACTACACCGAGGATGCTGATGATGATGATGACGATGAGGATGCAGTTGGGCTTAGAGATGGTTCCTGCAATGAGTGCACTTACTTAAATGAGATTTTAATTACTGTAACTTTACGTGTGGTGAGACTCGACGCGGCAGTGTATTGGGAGTACAAGGATCGTGTGTGCCTTGTCTGTCGTGCGTGCGTTTAGTAGCTTTAGTCGGAGAAGAGCCTCCTTGAATGGTCCAAACTAATTTTAATTAGACAAATAATACTTGAGCCAAGCGAAATGAGGATTAAAAGAGATAGATGCAGTTGGGAATGGATTGTGGACTGTGAAATGGCACAAACCATCATGAGCCGGTGAAAGTAGGTCTCTGCTGCAACTACTGCTACTTCTGCTGTTTCTGATGATGATGTTCGCTCGAAACGATGATGGTTGTGATGCACTGAGTGTCGGACCGATTCATCTGGTATTATGCCAAAAGCGGATATTCGCTTCCTTTTTTTTGTAAGTGTCTTTTGCAGTCCTTTGAAGGCGGTAGAGCTAGCAAACGTGAACAAGAGCGATGACGGAAGGAGTTTAGATAACGATTGCAAAATCTGGGCAATCCTTTAATCCATTTCGGTATCAGTGGGAATATTAATGGAGGCGAGTAATTGCAATTCGATTAGAGAAAGGAGTATCTTACATCTCCATTTCGGCATAACTTTCGTTAGTCGGTTGTTCGGTTGGATACGTTGCCATTTACGGTGTTCTACCCTCCGTTTTATCGATTGGATATTTAGGGCCATGTAACTGGAAAGGAGGGAGCTGCCGCTACCCGACGCGGTGGAAGTTGGTGCACCACTATGCTGCATCGAATCAATGGTAAAAGATTATGATTACGAGCAGGGCCGACCATAGATGGTCTAACATTGTAGGAGATAGACTTTACAAGGCAATTTGGCCGGTGTTGGACCGTAAAAGGACTAGTGAAATCCTTAGACCTACCAGGGCACAGATAAGAATAACTATAGGACTTCTAGGCTCCTACTTCTTTAGTAACCTGGAGGAGGTAGGACGAATCAACCAACGATAGTTTCGTTCTAAAATTTTGCAGGATAATAAAATGCTTTGAGGAAATTGTAGCGGTTTAGGTGCCATCCCTGGATGGATTGTTAGGGGAACGCGATGGGCCCATTCTGGTGCCTAGTGTTTTGAGATGGCTCAGCCTCTCAACCTCTCTCAATCTAACCTAACCTAACTGAAGCTCTTACGGCTGTCAAATTTTCGGAACTACGATCGGTGCGTTGTATCACTGGCACAGGAATTTATCCGCTATGCTGCACAGCCTGTTTGGAGGGATGGTTATTTCGATCGAAAATAGGAGTAAGGGCTCTTTAAGCTGCGACCGCCTCGCCGTGTCTGAATTTCGGTAAATTCTTAATAATTCGTTCGTGAACTTCACCATGATAAAAAATGTAATCCTTGACTGACGTTTCGAGATTTTCAATACCTAATGAAAACCCCTTACTGTTCTGTATTTCGAGTGAAAGTGGATTGAAATCGAGTTTGAAATTCACTAGAAATTGAATTCAGTGTTTTGCATTCCGAGTGAACTCGAATTTTTGGAATTCACTTCGAATTCGTTTGTTTGAAATGTCAAAATCGGCTGTAAAATTATTTCAAAATTATTTGAGATTATTTTACCAAAAATAGATTCAAATTTGTTTTATATGACTGGTGAAAACCGTGAGGCTGAAGGATGTTACCAAAGCTCAGTGGGAAAAGATTTTGATCTTGGATTTGGTAGATCCACAGTCAGCAAAGTTTTTGGCGAGGTGTTAAGCATTTGCCAATACAAGTTGTGTTTGAAGTGGACTAAACTGCAAACTACACAGATAGAAGAAGAAAATATGTTCTTTTTTGAAAGATAAGGGATTCCGGGGATTATAGATTGTTTTATTTTGTTGATAAGAATTGTTAGCAAAAATTTCTTATCTTTTTCCATCCACTCGTTGGAAGACCTTCACTCTTTAACCATTGTACTAACTTGCTCGACAAATCCTTAATAAACGCTGTGTTCCCTTTAACAAAATCCTCTACAAAATCTTGGTTTTCTTCTGCGTACTTCAAGAGATACTCTCTTGCCTCTAATTTTTGTATTTTCTCCAATTTAACAAATCAATAATTTGAATACACAAATGGAAAGTCTTATTTGTTTACTCACATTTTTCAAAATCATTCTGATCATCAAACTAATTAATTAATTCACTTAACAACGGACATGTGAATTCAATTAACGTCAAGAATTTCAAGTGAATTCAATTCACTAAATACAAAGGATTTTCGGAATGCAGAACACGAATTTACAGTAGAACGCCAAAGTATTCACTTTTGAACATACAATCCACAATTTCGTTCGGAATACGGAACAGCTAATTCAACTTTTGGTTGTTGAATTCACTAAAAGTGGAATGCAGAACAGGGCGGATTACAGTTGATATGAACTCAAGAGTTCCCAAAAATCTTTGCCTTACATTTAGAATACACTGCAAAGCTCTCGTCCATTCTTATCCTTATTTTCTGATCCTCCTCTCCGTTTTATTTTAAGAGGCACAAAAGGGGACCGAGAACGCTCCCTTTCGGTACCCCAGCTTTAATTGCCCACTTTCGACTAATTTTAGTTTAATTTAGTTAAAAAATCTCAGTTGCAAATCGGGTTAGTGGTGAAGGCTTTCATTAGCCTACCCTCTAGGAATGAACTTGCTCCAGTCGCTGTACACTGAAGACCTGATGTTATAATATTCCAACCATACTCTCCTTCGCATAATTCTCAGTTGCTGTCTTATTTAATTGGAGTTGCGCTCGTGTTTGAATCATTTTTTGTTTCTTTGAAAACAGATGGCGCTAATAGTTTATCTTATAAGATAAACTAACCCAATATCGTCCCCGTTAACACATTTATAAAAAAAACTACGTTTTTCCTAGAATTGACATATGCTAGTGTTGGTCTGAATCCCTTCTCGTTTGTAACTCAATGCCCACATCGAATTTGATTTGCCCTCCATTCATCACACATCACAAAGTAAACATTTGCTCCACACATGCTGCTCACTTTGTTCCAAGATACTCGTGTATGATAAATAAAGTAATCTTCTAACGCCATCTGTGTCCAGACCTTGTTTCGCAAAAAGCTAGTTAATCATGTGATTTTCCTCTCTTTTGCCTCCTCCCATGTCAAGCAATAGGGAGACAATAAAATGAATTACAAAGCATCTATAAAAGGGTTAATCACATGGCTCCATCCATTGCGTCGTCGCTTTATAAAATACGTGGTTCCCCATACTATGCCCCCCAACGATGACGACAAATTTAGAAAACAATTTCATCACACTGAACTGGACTGGACACACATGCTGTAAATGGGATCTCTCAGAGTGTGTGTCTGTATACATGGATTTGTGAAATAAACAAAATAAAGCGGGACCGGGACGTAATTGTTTTTTTTGTTCAGTTTTTTTTTTCATTTTTGTTGTGTAAACCAACAAATTATCGGTCCAGCGCTGCGGCAGCGGCCTCTATCAATGGAAAAACAAAGTTGAAACGCAAAGTCATAAAAATCGGAGGGCGATTAGAGAATTTATTTTCATTTTCCAATTTTCAAAAGCATGGCAAAGGAGTGTGAAACACTGAACCGTTCATGTTTGTTTTTTTGTTTTTACTGAGCGCCAGCAAACAGAACAAATAAACAAAACAGACCAAAAAAAAAAAAAAAACACTACTGGTAGGTTCTGACATCACTTTCAGAACTCAGAAAACATGATTCGGGTGGTTTTTTGGTGCACCATGCGTCTTCTTGGTTCTGTGAGATACTGCGGGCCATTTCCATTACTACGATGACCCTTCATAACACAATTCAATGTGTTTATAATTAATTTTAAAAAGATATTATACTAGTTCCTTTCGGTGTACTGAGTAAGGTCTGATGTTGGTGTTCATTACTTTTGTTTATGTAGACAGATAGCGGTGGGTGAGAGGGGCCGATTAAGTCTAGGTTTTTGAGTTATTTTTCTAAAAATAGCTTAAGTGTTGGAATTGGCGTTTTTTTCGCATGCAAATCGATTTTGGATCTTTGCCATGAGGTAATATTTTTTTTTTGGTTTGGTTAACATAAGAACATTAATTTAAGTAAAAGTAATCGAAATCCATTTTGTTTTGGTTTTTGTGGGAAACCGAATTTAATTGAATTTAATTTGTGTGTTTTTTTTTTTAAATTAAATCAAAGGAATGCGAAATACTTGTTTGTAATGGATACAAAGCGTGCACAGTGGGATTTCATGTTTTGTAGAGTTTTCTGGTTCTTGGTATAAATTAATTTCAACCACCCTTTCTAAATAAATAAACATACCTACAATTTAGTTTAATTGGATAATTGGATATTGGTTTAACGTAGTTTTTGTTTGCGAATTCGTCGACTTGTAAACATATTTTTTTATTTGCCGATTTCGATTGTTTGTATGACGTAAGCACCAGGTCTGCCTATATTTAAGTCTTAAATATTCTGCACTTTGCACCAGACTAATGCACTTTGATCGAAGTCATTCCCATATCAATTTGTATGTACATGAAAAAGCGTCCTGGAAAAGTCTTACGAATTCCAACCACAACTGGAAAGTGCAAGAAAGTGTACCACTTGCTAATCTTAACAGTTTTTGAGCAATATCAGACCATGGGCAATACAAGGAACTTGTTAGCGATCCAATAAGATATTGAAGATCTGCTGAAATTGTTTTAAAGTCTCACAGGACTGAATATTTACTCCAATATTATTTTTTTAACTGGTGATGATGATGACGATGAGTAAGGAACTTGGCATTACTTTTTCGACGGGAAGCGGAGGAAGTAGTTTATTTATTTATTTATTTATTCGTCATTAAGAGTTACATGCTATATTAGATGTAGATGTAGTGCGTGTATACCAAAATATCTTAATTGTTAATTTTAAAATTAATTTTAAAAGAGTTTCTCGAGCAATGTTCAAAAATGTCTTATTTATCAATGACAAATTTTAGTTCACTAATGTAACGCTCACTAGGTTCATTTCTGCCGTAATTTGTCCTGTGTTATATGGGGATGTTGTAAGGATGTTCTACCTCAGCTTTTTGAAAACAAATCTTGTAAAAGATTTTTGGACCCTTACTATTCTCTATTGATTTGCGTAGTAGGGATTCCAGATTTGGCTGCAATAGTCTAAATTTGATCTTACTAATGCGAAATATAGAGCCTTTAGTGCATACGGATCATTGTAGCTAGAACAGGAGATGCTTTAGAACTTAGATATAATTAAGTCTAAGAGGTTGTGTTGGCACCATCTAGCCAGATTTTTTTTAGGTCTTTTTGAAGAAGCATACATAGCATTTTAATGGACCGAAAAGTTTTCAGTCGCGGGCGAATAATAAACACGTGGCATTTTTGAAGTTCGACGAAATGTCATCGACGACAGAAAGAGAAGAGGTCCAATATGGCTTCCTTGTGGGATACCATACGTCATTGTGATGGGTTCTGACAGACAAACTCCAATTTAACCTCCATTACTTAACAGAAACATGGACCTTTATCAAATGATCATGAGTATTGAAATATTGTCTACGCCCAAAGTTCAGCCAATAAGGATGTGACAAGCCATCTTCAACAAAACCAAATTCAGCGTTTGGAATTTATCCTCGAATGATGGTGAACTAATGCAAAAGTAGGCTCGTTCCAATATAGCACACACACACAAATAGTTGGGTTGGCTAGCAGTCGAAATATGATTGATTGAAATATCCCAAGTGAAACAATGTCAAACGAATATTTTCAGGACTTCGTGCTTAAGTTGTTTTTAGGTCTTTAGAACTCACTACTCACAAGACTGACCCGATATCCGTTGTTTTTGTAACAATTTATATCGGGATTCTATAAAACCGGAAAACTGCAGACCGGTACTGATGTCCTCTTGTAAGCTAGAAATGCGAATGAGAAATCTTCTCACAGTAGTCAACCAGTCTGAAGAGGTGAAATCCATAGAAGATCTGAATGAGTATAATATTCTCGAACAAGGAAACTTCCGCAAGTCGAGCGAATTTGACATATACAATCGCAAGCCTCGAAAAAATACCCCTGTAAGGTGTTCCTCTTTGACAAGTGCCTACTTTGTGCAGAAGTGACGAAGAAGCGCTTTGTCTTTATTCCTGGGAATCCATTGAGGTTACAGCGACCAATTCCAAAGCCTCACATAAAGTACAACAAAGTCGCCCTGAATACGAGTTCGCTGCGACGCGACGGAAGCTATTGTGATCAAACAGTGGATGCGCCATATATTCAGAATAGCAGAGGGAAGTGTTACTGTAACCATGTAGTTATAGGTCAAAAAACAAAAATAAACTAAAATTACTTGAAAAAGTATTAAAATTCTCGGACAACTTTGGTATTCAAATTACAAACTTTTCTTGCTCTGTGACCCTTATTTTTCAAACTCCCCAGCGGCAACACTGATGGAAGGGAACTCATTTCGAAAACTAATAAACCAATAAGCAGCACCATTTAGCGACGGAAAGCATTTCAAAGAGGTGGCTTTTCAGTTCCGAAAATTCGTCGACCGAAAAATCGTCTCATCTCACACCCAAGGGGAGAAGGAAAAAGGGTATCTAGAGAAGTGTAATGGTGCTCTGGTTCGAAATTTGTTTCATGGGTCATTTGTAGGTTATTTCTAAAACTACCGGATGACGTTTGTCTTCCATTTCCATGGCAATCTAAAATTATAAAAAAAAAACCCAAACAGATGCAAAGGTGTACAGAAAAATAGCTTTTCTTTCAGTTTCTGACACCCTAATTAACAACGGTGTTAACTTGAGCACATCGCTCATTGTGAGATTTAAAATTAATGAGCCGATGCATAATATGGCGTGACGCGTCATTTTAAAAAATTCAAAAATTATTCATCCAACTCTAAAATGATATGTTTTGTTTTATATTTAAATTTGTAATACAAGACTCACCTAACCTATAACTTTTAACACCCGTATTTATGTTTACACCCAATAATTTATGCTAAAAACTTTACTCTCTTCTCTTTACAGGTATTTACTGGCATTTTACACAGAATTTATATACTGCGTGCGTCTGTGCGAGTGAGTACACACAACTGACGAGAAACACAGGTCGACCTATTAATTTATTTATTTATGTACGAGTAGCAATAGTAATACAATCTATGTAAATCTAGCGGTGCAGTGTAGAGGGTTTCAGTTACCTGGTGGTTGTGTTCTACTTTCTATCTCGGTTTTGAAATGCAAAATATTCAAATTGATTTTGGAAATCTGGGAAAAATCTTTCTTTTCTGTTCGCCTGTCAAAGTCAATATTTTGGGAAATCAGAAAAGAGTTCTTAAAAACAACGGTTTATTTTATGTTGATGGATAAAATAGGTTAAAATGATTTGATATCTCTATGATAGAAAAAAAAAAAACAAAACTAATCAGAAGTTGGATAAGAACAGATGGAGAACAAAAAAAAAAAAACTAATAAAAGTTATAGTTAATTAATAGAGAGAAGGAAGTAATCGAAAAGTTAGAATCATTCATGAATAATTACACGAAATGAAATGTGTTTATAAATCCATGTAACCTTTGTTTGCTTCCAAATTAGTTCCAAGGTTATAATGAGAGGTTTTATGGCTCTGTGATAATGTGTTTATATGCTCTAAGCTTGATCGAGTGGAATATATACTGTATTCGAGGAGTCGTAAATATTTCGAACATCATCGGTGCCGCACATTAGCGATGTTTATTGAATGTTGAATAACGAATAAGGCAGCTGTGTGTGGTGTGCCGATTTAATTGAGTTTAATTTTGTTACCAGAAAATTATCTCGAAATAAAGTCTATAAAAGTCCTTATGGCGCCACCCAGAGATGATTGGGATATATGTACACTGTGTGCAATTTAACGAAGCACTTGATGGGATAAAAAATGATTTCGAATATTATCGAATGTACTTAAAATCAGGGTAATAAAAAACCGTTTTTAATCGAAAACTGTAACTTTTATATAATAATAATAATATTTCAGTGAATACAACAGAATTGTAAGTCGAAATGTTCTGTCATTTTTGGCAAGTGTAATCTTAACTGTCCTTTTATGAGGTCATATGGGGTATTTAAATGACATAAAAACCCACACCATTTCTGTTTGTCGGTTCAAGAGGACTATGACCAGAGTATGACAAAACAAGAACTAGGAAACTCCTACAAAAGGACAGAAAGTCGTTGTCGATACTAATAGGGGTGCTAACTGGCCATAATAATCTAAGATACCACATGAAGAAATTACGACTGAATGATGATGACATATGCAGAGGATGTGTCACTGCCCTAACCTCTGTCAACTGAGAAACAGAACCCTAGGCAAATTCTTATTCGATCATATCGACGAGCTATCTGATGGATCACCATCTAACCTATTTGAGTTTTCTAAGGCGTCGTCGGGTTGGATGAAACCTAGAAATTGATACCACGGGTAGGATCACACTGTGGGTATTACAATGGGTCCACATGGACCTAAGTGTGATGAGGATGCTAACATTCTCATCAGCTCGAAAACCTAACCTAACCTGACCAGTCTGTCGGTTTGTCTGAGCTAATCTCAGGAATGGCTCAGGCTATTTCGATGGAAATCTTACTGGAAGGTAGAATTCCTTCTTAGTGTGCTTGCAGAGTGGAGCGTAGAGTGAGCAACGAGCAATGAGCAAAAATCGTTCGAGCAAAGAGCAAAGACCAACGATGTAGGCTAGTATAGGAGCATACCCACACTCAGTGGGAAAAGTTGTAACTACTTCCATGGTAAGTGCATATTTCTTTAAAGAAAATATTGAGAATGTGAGATCTTATCAAAAGTCTTACGCCTAGTAAGTGAATGTGCATCGCGCATCGAAAATCTTATTTTAAATATCATTGAAATTTTACATCGATGTCATTACTTATTCGCTTACCAGGCGTTACATTTGTAAGATGTTTTACTTACTTAGTTGGCGCTACAGCTCGAGGTGAACCTGGGCCTGCTTCTCGCAACCATTTGTGTGTGCGTGTTATATTTTTGCACGAATGGAAGGGACCTACAGTTTTTTGCCGACTCCGAACGGCGAACTGAGAAGCTCAATCGTGACAAATGATACTCTTTGATGCTTGTCAGACATTCGAAAGAGGTGGGCACTGTGAAAAACTTTTAGGTGTTTGCGGCGGGATTCGAACCCAAGACCGCTGGCTCAGTAGTCCGACGCACTAACCACTTGCGCTACGGTGCCGGTGTAAGATGTTTTTGCTCAAAAGCATTCCTGGAATGAAAATACAGTTATTCGACTCCGTCGGGTATTTTTTCGATGTTGCATCATTTGAAGTTTGTTATTGAGCGGTGCCAGTATTTTTCAGTATAATTAATAATATATGTATAATAACAATAACTATTGCTTTCAATAACCACATTCCAGTGTAAAATTAACAGATTTCCTGTAAGGCTAATACTAAGTGCTTACACGCCAGGATGTAGTTTTCAGCTATTATCATTCACCGCGGAAATAAGTGATTAGCGGTTAGGCAGTTGGTAAGTGCTTGCCACCCTAGGACATCCCCATATAAATGTAATCGATTCTGTAATAAGTAAAGTAAGCGCTGGTAGCTACCAGCTTAGAGTTAGATTTGGGGTTTGCAAGTGCTTTAAGCGTGGCTTGACTGTCCGAGCAGATGTGTACTTAATTGTCTAATGCCAATTGACGATTTCGTCAAAGCACCTGAGAATTGCAAAAACTACCGCCTGGAAAACAGTCATCGAGGGTTCTAAATGAATGAATATATTTATTGGACGATCAGGACAGTGTACACCAGCTCCCGATTCTCCGTTAATATGTTATCCATCCGTGTATATATGTATATATATGTAGCTCCTACTGTAGCAATCGCTGTGCCTTGTTGCCAGTTATCGCGGGTGGGGAAATTCACTGTATAGTCGGTTTTGAAGATGTTTTCTTTCTCGATGAGTTGCTGACAAGTTCAGAGGATTCTGAAACATCCTCCCATATAGCTCTGTGTCCTGTGAGCCTCTCATCTTTAAAGTGACCCAGCGTCCGCAGTCTGATTGCAGAAAGCCCTGCTGTCCTTTTGACCTCAAGTTCCATAGGAAGAGTATGTATTAAGGATAGTTTCCATGGCTGCCGTGGATGTGCTGGATTGGGCCCCAGTAATCTCTAGACAGGCCATTCGTTGGTGCATTGTAAGTTGTGTTTTAGCGTAGCTGTTATTCACAGCAGGCCACCACACTACAACTCCGTAAAGAAAGATGGGTTTGACTATACAGGAGTTGATCCATTGAACTAGTTTTGGTTTCAAACCAAAGCCCTCCGGCAAAACCAGAAGGCGTTTTTGGATTGCTTAGTTGTGTTTTCTAGATTCTTTCTCCAAAGCTTTTTGTCGAGAATAACCTCTAGGTATAGTTTACTTGGTCCCTTAAGTCTAGTTGAACCCCCACCCCTCGGGCTTTGAATTCTAAAATCTTAAGTCTTTTAGAGTATCATATTGGTTTTTCTGGGATTACTCCTAGTCCACTGCTGTCTGCCCAGGTTTTGGTGAGCTGTAGAGCGTGTGTTTGCCTCTTGTTAGCAAAGCGAGGTCATCAGAGTACGCTATACATTTAAAACCGATCGTTGCAAAGATTTTTAAGAGTTCGTCTACGACCAGTATCCGTAGGAGAGGAGATAAAGATAAAAGCACGATTAATTTTATGTACTTTTCAACTAATGGGGAACCATAGGGTTCCATTCTCTGCCCTTAATTTGTTCTCATATTTGTACCAATTTCCAGCTAAAGCGAATAACAACAAAACTAAACACTTACGTTACGACTACAATTTATCGGACTACAAATTCCAATAAATTTCCAATGTTTCTTCTTGTTTCCTCTTGTCAATGATTATGGCTTTGAATGTTATTTTTCTTGGGTTTCCCACTAGAAATTGAATATTTAGTATGAGATTATCATGCTCTTGAATGGGACCACAAAATTGTTTCCTTCCAAACAAATGCTATAAAAAAAAAAACCTTCAACCACGTCCTCAATAGCCAAAAATAGCAACAGCAAAAAAAGAATATGAGTCTTCTATTCTTCTGACAAACAATGGAATCTATGTCAAACAGCTGAAAGTTCAAAGCAACCCCACTCCCCGCACCCCTTCACAGCTGTGCGGCGCCACCATTCACTATTCACCATTTGAATACGCCTTCTTTGTCCTTTCATTCCGTTCCTTTCAATACTATGGGTCTCCCTCGCCTTGGAAACCTGTTGGTGTTGTACCAAAAATATTTTATTTTTTTATGATCAAAGAAAAACATCCCAATGATAGCACAAACAAATCGCTTTAAAGGGGAACAAAACAGAATCAATCTAGAACAACGACGAGAAAAAAAAAACATAAAAAACCGATCAAGTAAATGTTGGTATTGTGTGCGCACATAATGTTCCCTATATGAGCCTCGAATCGACCTCCGATTGTGGTGGTCGATGTTAGTATTACAAACGCCCCATTATTCTTCAGCTACCCTCACCTCCACCAACACTCGCGTGAGTGCTTTTACAAATAATAATAAATGAATCAAACAGAATTACGGGACGAGGATGTGGCATAAAGAAATAAATATCACACATCCACTCCTTATTTTGAGCGATTTAATGTGCTTCCCTTATTCGTCGTTCTGCATATGTACTATGGAGCGGGTGCGACGCGGGTGGATTGTGCCAGTATTTGTAGTCCTTAAATGCCTTTGTCAGCTTTGCTTTCGAGACAAGAAAGAACGCAAATCTCAGCAAAAACCAAAGAAACAGAAAATAAGATATTATAAAAACAAATTCAATAAAATTTTATTCCCGCCAAGGAGCGAACGCCGCCGCCGCCATCACCGTCACACTAATAAATCCGCTCAAAGGATAACTTGTGCCGCAGCAACGATTTTGCGTGTGCTTAAATAAAATAAAAAAATGTATACTCTGTGAGAAGTGGTTTACTGGGTGTTTTCCCACTTCCCTTCCTTGCGACACAAAGGAATCTACCCAAATCCACTTTAAGAGGAGGTATTTAATTTCAGGAAACTCCTCGGCGCTCCATTCAGCCACAGCAAAGGATGTGCGTGTCCATAAAAGCAAATATGTACCTAAAAATAAAAATAACGACAGTGAAAAACAAAATTTAACAAATCTCCGCAATATCCTTAAGAGCGAGACAAAGTGCCACACGACGATGGAGTCGGGGCGGTCCGATCCCTGGTGTTCCTTAAAATGAATATATTATTTGTTGGTTCGTCCTTTTGTTTTTGTTGTTGCGTTCGAGCGCTTTGTTGGTTTATCCCCTTATAAGGAATAACATTGTGTTGTGAATTTTATTGAAATGGATAAAAATAAAAGAAAACAAAAGGACATATGTATTAGCCTGGCAATAAGCGGCCGTGGGTGAAGAGTTGCCAGAAGGTCGATTTACATCGGATCAAATACTTATGTGCGGAAATTGGCAAATCAATTTGGGATTTCTATTGAAATTTGCGCTCAATTGAATTTTTTGTCGAGTTTGTTTGTGATATGCTATCAATATTCGAATTAGAAGGATATTACAATAGGCGTGTGTTTTCGTTCAAAATTTCCGTTTTAAATAAATAAATACTCGTACTTTTGTTTGCCTTCACTTTACCATCGAAACCAATGAAGCATTACCAGTAGTAACTAAGGTAAGGGCTACTTAAAGACGTTACAATACGTTATTTTACGCTACAATACGTTACGTTACGTTAGAATAAGTTATAGTACGTTACAATACGTTTTGTTACGTTATAATACGTTATGCGTTACAATACGTTATGTTACAATACGTTACGTTACAATGCGTTATGTTACAATGTGTGTTTTCGTTCAAAATTTCCGTTTAAAGTAAATAAATACTCGTGCTTTTGTGTGCCTTCACCTTACCATCAAAACCAATGAAGCATTACCAGTAGTAACTAAAGTAAGGGCGACTTAAAGACATAGGTAAGGACATTACTATACGTTATGTTACGTTACATTAGATTACGTTATAGTACGTTACAATGCATTATTTTGTTGCAATACGTTATGTTACGTTACAATACGTTATGTTACGTTACAATACGTTAAGCGTTACAATTCGTTGTGTCACGTCACAATACGTGTTGTAACGTTACAATACGTTGTGTCACGTCACAATACGTTTTTTTTACGTTACAATACGTTACGTTACAATACGTTTTATTACGTTACAACATTCCCCATTTAGTGCTGATTAAGTTCCCCGCTATTTTTTTTTGACAGACGAAAACAATTGCTTTTAGATTTTGCAATTTAGACGATTTTTCTTGCCAAAAATTAAGGCTGATAGAAGTATCAAAGGATGAACCTAGCTACGCTTCTGTGTTCTATAAATCTAAAAAAAAATCAATTGAATATTCACACGATGGCAACACTAGGTCACTAAATTCTCTTCTAGCATATGCAATTCATCAGCTCATTAAGTATAAATCGTATTCGTCCTTATTTACCCTAATGTCCTTATTTATGTGCATACGATGGTTGGTCGCCCTGAACATTGATTGGGAGGCAAAGATGGTGCTGGCACCATTACTCCACGAATTTGTAGCAACATCACCACCAAAAGTTTTGTTTTGTATCGCGGTAATGTCCACCATTTGTCTTTATGGTAATCTGTTCCGTCACACCCCCCACAACCTCGCTCTCTATTCCTAAGCAAGGACTAAATCAAATACAAATAAAATGAAGAAAAAAATGTTGCAATAGCCTTTCCCACACCACTAAGAGAATGGTAAATGGTCTTTCTACGGATCCGGAAGAATTGTAAATCGCCAGTATCCCGGTCCGGTCTGGCGACCATTAATCAACCTATGCTGACAGTTCGACAGGATCCAAATAGTTGCCTGGCACTGGTGGTGGCGGCGGTGAAACGACTGGCTGCTGGAGGATATCATCGGTTGCTGTTATACATGCCCCAATGTCTGAGCCATTTGACTGCGAACAGTTTGTGGATTTTCATCGTCGTCGTTTATGCGAACCAAACACACGGGTGTGGGAGCGATTGTTGCTCCCACAAAGGGAATCCGAAATACGTTACCAGCACAAATAGGATATGGGCACGCATTGTGAACTTAGTGGCTTGCTTTAATGCCAGAATGTTTGTACCTGTCAAAGGATTCATGCGGCGAATAATGATGTTGCTGGGCTATTCCGTTCGGTATGGCGCTGCTGTGTGTAATTGTCTGCTGTCTGTCTGTCATATTACGCAGGATTGTTTCGAGGATAATTGAGTTATTTTACAGATTTAACGGAACTGGCTCATTAGCCGGCTCAAGGGCGGGAGGATTTGCATCGTTGAAGAATTAATGACTTAACAGGGTGGCGAGAGGAGAGAGAGAGCTGATTATTTTTTTCATGAAATTTTACATTGAATTATTATTTTTCATATCCGATTTTCGAACGGTTTATGGCTTTCGTTAAACGAAAACAATTTACTGTAATATTGATAAATGAATAGAGAGTATGTAGAGTATATCCTTTTGTAATTGACAAGCACTTAACGGATTATTGATCCTCGCATTATTTAATACACGGCGTACGGTTTTGTCGGAAAATAATCAAAATAACATATGTACAGTATCGGACAAGACTAAGGAAACTGAAACGAATGTAACATTTGAGGGCATGTTGAATAAATAAAAAGCAACATTTTGGAATTCATTATAATAAATTTATTACCTTAATAAATACTGCTTAAAATAAAATCAAAAAAATAATAAAACTCAGTCATAATCTACTCCGCAAATTTTGGTTTTGCTCCGCTTTTTTTCTTCATCTACTCCCAAATTTTATTTCTGGGGTCCGAACCCTGGTGCTAGCTTATAAGTAGCGAGTGGCATACCTTTATTTTCCTTATCGGGTAGAATAGGTATTGCTGTTCCTATTTTAGCGGGTTCATCAGCTTTGCAATTCCCTGGAATGTCTCTGTGCCCTGGCACCCAGCAAATGTGAATGTTATACTGCTTAGGCATCTCTAAGAGACAACGAGAACTGCGCGCTTCGAAACATTTACAACGGTGAACTTGCTGACGAATCTTTTTCGCAATATTTGCTTAATGAAGTAGAAAATGGAGAGGCTATGTTAAGTACGTACGAAAATGAGCGATTTGTAACTACTTCTGAAAAAAAAGTAAAAGTACTTCTAATAAAAAGTTGTTGTTACAGATATGAGTCTCTTTGAAAAAACATATATGTTGGCTAATCCACGTGGATTTGACACAAAAATTTTAGCACCTTACGAATTTTGAATTACTGCAAGTACATTTTTGACGCAGAAGGATTTTACATGGAATCTCCAAAATCTATCTGTCTGTCTGTCTATTTGTCTGTATGTCTGTCTGTTCATCTGTCTATATAATAACATAAATATATTGTGAATATGAATCATTTTGGCCAATTAATATAGAAGCTGTTAATAACTTGACTCCAGCGCCACCTATCGGGTCCAGAATTTATAATTTTCTCTTTTGGCATTGAATATTAGCCCTTTTGGTCCATAAATATAGAAGTAAGTAATAACTTACTTGATATCTAAGAGGATGGGCCATGAAAAATAAATGGACCATCAAACCTCCTGGCAACATCCAGAATCATAATCTGCAAGCTTTTCTGAGTTTAAAACTATGAACAGACCGCATTCTGTTCATTCTCGGATTTTGCATACTCAACTTCCTTTGGCGCCTGCACTAATAATGAATTCCAAAATTTTACTTTTTATTTATTTTGCATGCGCCCAAATGCTACATTCGTTTCAGTGTCCTTAGTTTTGTCCGATACTGTATATACAAACGAGCATAAATATATTGTACAGACTGTAGTGTGCAAAACGTTACGCTATAATGTGATGCTTACGTTTTTACGTGGGTCCAACATATAAGAACACATTACGTTCTGAATAAGTTGGGTTGTGTTGAACCCTTCGTTTGATCTTACGTTTAGATAGTCGATGTTTGGGTGAAGACTGACCAAGCTTTAACGGGCTATTATTCTTACGTTTCGAATACATTACGTTCTGAATGAGATATCTTCTGTTGAACTTTTCGTTCGCTCTTAAAGTCAGACAGTTCGATGGTTGAGAGAAAAAGAACAGTATTTTGGTTGAAGACTGACTTAGCTTTCACAGGCTATTACATATTCTTACGTTACGAATACATTACGTTCTGAATAATATATCTTATATATTCGCTCTTAATGACAGACAGTTCGATGTTTAAAAAAAATAATATTTTGGTTGAAGACTGACCTAGCTTTCACAGGCTATTACATATTCTTACGTTACGAATACATTACGTTTTGAATGAGATATCCTATGTTTAACTTTTCGTTCGTTCTTAACGTCAGACAGTTCGATGTTTAAAAAAAATAGTATTGTGGTTGAAGACTGACATAGCTTTACGGGCTATTATTCTTACGTTACGAATACATTGCGTTCTGAAGAATATATCTTCTGCTGAGCTTTTCCTTCGCTCTTAACGACAGACAGTTCGATTTAAAAAAAAAATTGTATTTTGGTTGAAGACTGACTTAGCTTTCACGGGCTATTACATATTCTTACGTTACGAATACATAACGTTATGAATGAGATATCTTATGTTGAATTTTTCGTTCGCTCTTAAAGTCAAACAGTTCGATGTTTGAGAGAAAAACAGTGTTTTGGTTGAAGACTGACTTATCTTTCACGGGCTATTATTCTTACGTTACGAATACATTACGTTCTGAATAATATATCTTATAAATTCGCTCTTAATGACAGACAGTTCGATGTTTAAAACAAATAATATTTTGGTTCAAGACTGATTTAGCTTTCACGGGCTATTACATATTCTTACGTTACGAATACATTACGTTTTGAATGCGATATCTTATGTTTAACTTTTCGTTCGCTCTTAAAGTCATACAGTTCTATGTTTGAGAGAAAAAAAAAAACAGCGTTTTGGTTGAAGACTGACTTATCTTTCACGGGCTATTATTCTTACGTTACGAATACATTACGGTCTAAATAATATATCTTAAAGTCAAACAGTTCAATGTTTGAGAGAAAAAAAAGCAGTGTTTTGGTTGAAGACTGACTTATCTTTCACGGGCTATTATTCTTACGTTATGAATACATTACGTTCTGAATAATATATCTTATATATTCGCTCTTAATGACAGACAGTTCGATGTTTAAAAAAAATAATATTTTGGTTGAAGACTGACTTAGCTTTCACGGGCTTTTACATTTTCTTACGTTACGAATACATTACGTTATGAATGAGATATCTTATGTTGAACTTTTCGTTCGCTCTTAAAGTCATACAGTTCGATGTTTGAGAGAAAAAAAAACAGTGTTTGACAAACAGTTCGATGTTTAAAAAAAAAACAATATTTTGGTTGAAGACTGACTTATCTTTCACGGGCTATTATTCTTACGTTACGAATACATTACGTTTTGAATGAGATATCTTATGTTTAAAAAAAATAGTATTGTGGTTGTAGACTGACATAGCTTTACGGGTTATTATTCTTACGTTACGAATACATTACGTTCTAAATAAGTTCGGTTGTGTAGAACTTTTTCGGTCTTAAGTTCAAACAGTTTGATGGAATACAAAAAAAACCAATATTTTGCCTGAAGACTGCTTAGACACTAAAGTTTTTGCGAGCTATTGTTCTTACGTTACGATCACATTATGTTCTGAATGAGTTGGGTTGTGTTGCACTTTTCATTCGCGCTTACGTTCAGACAGTTTGTAAAACAATTTCACCGGCTATTGAACAACGAAAAAAGCTTCTTTGTTGATATTTTGTAACTCTATTCCACGACTTGTCATACCTACTGTAATCAGGTGGCGCTCCGCCCTACTTTGTCTGATTGCCACCAAAATTCCGTGAGCGTTTATTGCCACCTTCGTCCCACTTGTCGAAGGGCGAATGAATTTTTTTTTATGGTTTGCGTTGGTTTTATCTCTTGCTTAATGTTTTTTTTAATCCTTTTTTACTGCTTACGCTCTTTGCATTTGTTTACGCTGGACATAATCATCATCATTATGAACAGTGGCAGCCAGTATCGTTGAAACAATTGCCGATTTGCGTAATCTGAAGCACCACCGACTAGTGCGCAGCGTATACTCGTGAAGCGTTTTCATTTTGAAAATAATCACCAAGCAGGCATCCCATTACGCCTGCTTTCGTTAGTACAAAACCCTTCACAAAGCACACAAGCACAATCGTATGATTCCACAATTGATGCATTCAAAATGGAAGCGCATATAGATGTGTTCTCAGCCATGGATGTATTTGTATCCATTGATGTTAAAAGCGAAAAGGGACCATGTAAAAGCAGTAGGTGGTAGGGGAGGACTCTCTGTTTGAATGTGGGACAGATGCACACTCGCCAGAAAAGGAAACAATTGTCAATGACGACAGTGGTGGTTTTGTTGGCTGGCGGTTACTGTGGCTGTACAACACCAACCAACCAGCATCGCCCCAAATTCAATGTGTGCCAAGATGAAAGCTCCGTCTCATCACCGATTATGGCCAATTTTTATGGTGCTGCTGCACAGTGGTGGTATCAAATGAAATGATATGAAAATAATTTTCAAATTTACGATCCACCCCACACCCACACACATCCCACTCAGGCACCAATTGATAAGAGCTGAAAAATTCGTTCGGAATGCGTTGCGTTGGCAAAGGATATGAGTATCTTCTAACTGGCGAAAGTCCTTTGGATTTTATCCAGTTTCTTTTTCCAATGCCTTTTCGAATGAGAAGTGAGCGAAATGGAATGCGATAAGGATACCTTCATACGTAACGTAATCGAAGAAATTTCAATTTCTTTGTTCCCAATCCAAATTGTCCTCGATCGGGAGAAATGAAGAGAAGGAAAAGTACTCGCATGTTGTTCCTTTTCATGACTTTTCCCTTTTTCTATTTTTTTTTCTTTTGGCAAAGCAATTTCTTTGGCGAATTCAACGTATAAGTGCAGGCAAGCGGTATTAATAGGGACATTTTCTTATAAAATAAAATCGGTTTGGTTTCCATCTTTATAGAAGAGAAGGCAAGGCACCTTCTGATTTTAAAGGATTCCTGAATATTTGCATCGTCGCGTCGCGTCGTCTGGGGGAAGATTGAAAGGACTAAATGTGCATATTTCATGAATTTTAATAAAATTTATTTATTCTTTTGGCGCTTTTCGTTGCATTGTATTATAAATGCAAGATTACTTGCTATGCGAAGATTTATTAATTTCATTTTGTTGAAAGGACGTCGGGAAATTAAATTAAAAGAAAACTATACCCAAGAAATGCAGTTATATTCCAAGTGATGGGATTAAATGGATGATTTTAAAATTCATAAACTTAATTAATTTCTTCTTCTTCCAGTTTTACTGGAATTGAACATTTATAATAAATATTATCTGTACCTAGAAGAGCTCTGAGCAAGAACTTGTGTAGACATCGCAAGAATTTGGGCAAGAAGCATGGGTCACTGGTCAATAGGAGACCAAGCTAAATATCACTCAACAACTTCTGCCATAGCTGAAAAGATGAGAGTGAGTAAGCGTCTGTCTCTAAAGGCATTGGCGAGAACTAGTCAGCTACACTAGGCAAATTATTTTTCGATGACCTCAAAGATATATTTACAAACAAGATTGCGTAACTAATGATCTATACTATCTAGAGTATTATGATAAAGAGGAAAAGTATGTAATGGGTAGACTCTGGATATATGGCTGAAGAAATTGATCGCACAAAAACTATAATAGGAAACATCTGGAAAAAAACTTCTGTGAATCATAAGCAAGGGCAAATCTTTCAATAATGCCCAACTCTCCAGTTATCCTGGGCATCACCCATAGAGTTGTTTGAAACCTAACATCTGAGTTGTTTCCTATCACTACGCTGATCTGTTTGTCTCCTCGCAAGTGTGATTCACGCCTTACTTGACGAACATTTTTACATTTTTAAGAGTTTTTTAAGAACGTCGATCTTTAAAAGCTATTGCTGAAAGAGTTGGATGAAGCCATGTCGGTGTACAAAATGTTCCAAAAAAAAGTAGTTCATTTCAATCAGTTGTGAGTAAAGTTGTGACCGGGATGAAAAATAGGAGCACAAACCAAAGAGAAGAACGTTTGCTTGAATATTTGTGTTAAATTACAGAAAAAAAACATCTACAAAAATAAGCCTTGAGTTCAAGGAACAAACGCAAAAAGTGATATGTTCAAAAGCAGTAGGTACGAAAAAGATTGCAGGATAGCGGTTTATCAGTCAGGAGGCCGAGGTAAATCTAAAGCTCGCCATCTTCGCAGGCGAAATCTAATCTCAATCTGTCCGATGGAATCCGGTACATCCGTCAAAGATTTGGAGAAGATCTAAAGAGAGAGTGCACTGTCACTAGAAATAAATTGCCCGTTAGGTTCATGCTCGGGGCTGCAAAAGTTTGGGAACTTGTTACTAAGCCTTTGTTAATGGATCGATGAATGGAGACACCTTTTTTTAATATTACTAAAGATCATCTCATTAATTCGATATATGTAGGTACCCGATATTCTCAGTAATAGTCGACCCTATTTTTCAGGATGACTCTGCGCCATGTTGTCGGGCCTGGAAGGTTAGTTTGATTATTTTAGCCACATTGAACATTTAATATATCAAAAACCAAAGTTTGGTGTTGATTTCTTAATTTTTTTTAATTAAATATAAAGAATTTCGAAAATACAGTCAGGCTCAGAACTCTTGATCTACCTTAACCCAATTGAGAATTGCGGTAGAATTTAAATTTGCAATAATGGAGCCTGGGAAAATGATATAACCCTAGGTTATTGCTGATAGTTAATAAAATCCATGCCTTGCAGAATGAAGGCGCTATCAAGGTTAGAGGGGGCATACGGCATACCAAATATTAAATTAACTTAATTTTTTTTTGCTTTGTATTTATACATTGAATTTTCTCAAAATATGTATTTTGCTTATTGTTTTTTAAAGTGAAAATCTAATTTCGCAAATATGTATATCCAATTTAACACTTTTGCAACTTTTCGTCGCTTCTAACCCTTTAAGGCGCAAGATTGTAAAAACATCAAAGTACTAGTTAAATTGATAGCTTTTCAAATTTAATGAAACACGTATTTCTTAGAATTACAAAATTTTATTTATTTTTTGAAAAAATACTTACAAAAGGGTATTTTACACTTTCAGTCACAATGTATTATAACGTATACCTTTGATGTATGAAATATTTTGAAGCAATTATTTTGCTTATTGCAGCATAATACACCGAACTCACTGAAATTTTTACGCAAAAATATGCACTTGGTATCACTTTTGAGTAGTTTTTCAATTGCATACCCATATTCACACATGTGTTTTTTCACAAGTTTCGCGACAAGTGAACTGCAACTCAGAGACGAGTGCCTTACGCAATATCTTTCAGCTGAAACTTACTAAAAAATAAAAGAACGGTATATGACAATACATTGATTTATAATAGACTTAAAAACAGTTTTTCGTTTTTGTGGCGCTGTAAAGGGCTAAATTATACAACCTTATTTATTACAAAAAACCGGCCAAGTGCGATTCAGACTCGCGCTCAAAGGGTTCCGTATTCCTATTTTTGGATGATATTATCGAACAAGTAAATCCTGTTGGAAAATATAAATTAATCAAAAAATCATAATAAAGAATAAATAAGCGCCTAACTTAATTCTATCCAAACCTTTATTTTTATTTTTTTTTTATTTCGAACATAATAAGCGAAAGAATAACAAATCTTTGTTTGCACACTGCGAGTAGTTGAATAACTAACGAGCAGTTTGCTTTTCAAAATTAGTAAGGGAGAACAAGTAGATGGCTAACAATTTACTATTTTTCAAAAACATTATAATTATAAAATTATTGAATGTTTTAATCTTTTAATGACAGTAACAGGAGCATAGATGGGATTTAATCCATCGAAAGCGTTAGAGGTTGAATCCACTCCAAGCGCCTCATTTCGCTCGTTGTTGTCGCTCTGTTAGTATCTCGTTGCTTGTGTTATTAGTTCTGGAGTTTCTGGAGTTGAGCCGCGTAGTTCCAAACTGGTTTTAGTACCTGGTTATAAAGAAGAAGTTTGTTACTAATTGATAAATCTGACTTCCTACCTAAAAGCCATTCCTTTATTGAAAGCTAAAAGATGTGTGAATTACACCACATTTTATCGGGATGTTTGTAAAAACATTATCTATGAGTATTTTCCCTGGCAGTCAATTCTTGTATCAATGAGCTTAAACCAGTGGATGCAAGGTATAGCGTCAGCTCATTTCTTGGGTTTTTCCTGTTTTTTTGTTCTTCTTTATTTTTATTATTATTATTACTTCATTGAAGTAGATTTTTTTTTCTTTTGGTTTTGTTGTTTTTTTTTCTATTTTTCTTATTCTTATTTGTGATGACAGAACAAAGTAGCTACAAGCTGATATTATTTATGTATGAACTTGGATCAAGTTTTTTTTTTTGTAACCGCGGTGGCCGAGTGTGTAGCGCGTCGGTTTTTCTCCTTTTGGTGCAGTATTAGTTTGGGGGTGCCAAGTTCGTTTCCTGGCGAAATCCATACTTTTTTTTATTTTTTTATTTGAATTCTATGTGAATTTCACAAAAAGTATACAACTTATGAGATTCGCTTTAGTTATTTCTAGATATTTAGCTAAACATATACAAACTATGACATTTTCATATTTTTGACTTCAGTAGTTTCGGAGATGGGGTGGGGGATATGGAATTTTTGCACACATTTTCAGTTAACTCCCAAAGTTTCCAAGGGAAAAAATTAAAAAAAAATATTTTCGGAATCTTTGCTTTGGGCCCTTTCGAATGATATTATACATGATATATTTTGTAGACATTTTTGTTTCGAGTTCATATTTTGCCCACCCTGTATAGTTGTTTCACAATATTTTTGAGTAATATGTTGTCGATGTATGTGAACCACCGGAATGTATAAGTGTGCCAAATTTCAAGTTTTCTAGCTGGAACGGTTCTTGATATTTTTATCGTGACAGACATTTTTGAGATAGAGCGAACTTATAATGGTTGCGTATTACCATATGGGTACGGAACCCTAAAAGTATGCATTTGTTAGCGGAATTATTTTCAAAATAATCCAAAAAAAAATTTGAAACAAACTGTGTATTCAATAATTCACACAAAGCAGTAATTTCGACTATTTCAACGGTGTGAACTTTTATCTGGCCTCTACGGTATTTACTTTTAAGTAACAAGATTTCAATTGTGCATTTGATTTTCAATTTTAGAGTTTTAGTATTCATTTTTCTTTTACAACTGATATAATATAATGCAATGAGATAAATTAGTATCTTCATCCTAGGGAACTGCAAAGTGAGTAAGTGTTCTCAACTTCAAAAAAATCAAGATCATCACTCCCACTCTTACTTCGCTTTAAAGCTATGCTTATTCACCTGCATTTTAAGTTCATACAATAAATTGTGTTAAACTGCCTTAAATTGTGTTCACGATGTTCTGCATCCGTTCCTTCCAGATGGAAAATACAGAAACCAAGAAGCAAGTTGTTTCTGCTCCTTCCTCTGCTTCATTTACATGCACATATTTTTCGTCCTTTCGTGTTTCGTCCTATCTACTGCAATGCTACCTGTTTTTTATAGCCTCATTATAACCGTTAAAATGATATAATACTACAATTTTTATATACATACATACATAGCATCCCTCGTAAAAGGAGCAAAATATCCCAAGAACTTCATGATGATCGTCGGCACTGGGTAATCATCTTTCGTTATTAAAATATAAAAAAAAAAAAAATAGCGGAGAAAAGGTTGCACAGTGCACTGAAATAACAATTTTCCGCTCTCAATGTACGTAATACAACGGAAATAACTTACGTTTTCCATTTTTTACTTCCTTTTTTTTTTGATTTTTTAAATGTTCTTTCATTTTGCTTCGGTTTTCTGTTCTCAATCTGTGTGCAGCAGAAAATTCACTTGAAAACGCCGAAGAACAATTCACTCCGTTTCGTCATAAATTGGTCGTTCAGGACTCAGAGGAGGATGCGGCCAACCGGTAGCAGATTGCTGCTCGATCTCAGTACTTGGTACGCCTTAAGCTGTACCATATCGTCCTGCAGAATGTTTGTGTAGCAAAACTACCCTCTGAGAATGGTAAAACAATTAATTTAATAAATATGCACATTGCGAACGAATAAAACTCAAGGTAAGAGCGAACGGATTTATAATTCACACAGCATTTGAGAGAGAGAGCGAGACAGAATGAAAACTGTGGGTGGCGGAAAAGGACTCTACCGCCGGATGAAGGAGAACGAATTAGTTTGCGATCCTTTGGACTGCATCAAATTAAATGTGAATTAGGAATGTTAAGTTGTGCTATGAGATTCTATTTAGTGCATTCGGGGGGAGGGAGGGGTAGGAAAAGATACCTATTGTAGGACCTTATTTTGCCTAATGACCGGATGGTATTGTGGAAGGAAATTTGAATCTCCTTGAAGGAGGCCCTAGAGATTGGTACTCGTATACATATGATTGTATTTGTGTCCAAATGCAAATGCAGGTCTATGCGAGTATTTACATACAGAGGTAGATATTTAGAATTTTATGCTTCTAAGTTTACCTTATGGTTGAGCAACATGAACCATTATTTGTAGGAGGATACTTACCCGCAAACAGGATTTTGGAATATGGTTAATAATTGTACGTGGCGCTCATGGTTAGCATTTTAAGCAACATAATAAACATTTTTTTTAAAGGTTCTGAACGGCCAGTTGTGGAGGGCACCGCGACCTAAAATATCTATTGTACCGCAAAGTCAGTTTAGGGAACCAGAAGAGGCTCAACTCTTTAGAAGAAGTTGGATCTGCTGTATTGTGGACTGCTACAAAAGTAAAAAGCTACATAAACAAGCTAGTCAAAGTGCAAAGATTATCAGCAATCGGCCGGCGTGACAGGAGCGGGATTTGATATGATTCTTCATTACCTTCCGCTTGACATGTTCATCAAAGGCGCAGCATTCATCAAAGGGAGCCCTCAGACTGAGAGAATCCGATTTGCTAAAATAATATACGTATGGACATGCAGTGATACTCGGACCAATACAGCAACTAAGGAGATGCGACCCTGAAATTCTAACCAAGACTTCAGACAACAGTACTCCTCACTATGACTTCAACTTGAATGTACCAATCCTATTTCCCAGAAGGGAAGACTGGCTGTCGAAATCCGGGACCGAGACCGGGAAATAGCACTCTTCACCGACGCGATAGCTCAGAACTGGAGCAGGGTTCTACTCAGATACACTAAATAAACGGGAATTTTTCAGACTACCTGATACATGCAGTGTTTTCCAGGCGGAAATGCTGGCGATTGAAAAGGTTGCAATATTCATAAAATGAAGCGACGTCCCTCTGTTGGATATAGCCATTCTGGTGAATAGTCAGCCAGCTCTTAAAGCAATAGGATCAAACGCAATAGAATCAAAGGCAGTCCAAAAACGTCGCAATGGTGCAGAGTCGATATTCAGTTTCCTGAATGAGACCTATTTTCATTAGCTGATATCGAAGATGGCAATGCCCTGTTAGAAATCCCGCTAATCTCTTGATATCATTTCTACTGAAGATTAGGTTATTTATGGGTTTATTGTGGAATGGTTTAATGACTCTTTTACCCTGACGAAGACCGTGGGTATTTTCCCAATAGGGGACACACATGTGCTTGACTATTCGTGGGTATATGGATGAGGACACCTTTTATTACCGATTCGAGAATGAAGTTGGCGCACACTTGAATGGCATGAATTTCAACTTGAAATATAGTACACTGGGACTTTTTTTCATTCGTATTGATATACTAGGGTTTGTCCCAAATATAGCAGCACCCACGCCGGTGTCCATCTTCGATTCATCCGTATATCACTTGTTACCTTTTAGGTGTAAGGTAGGATTTTTATAGTTCCATACTTTACGACTTGGGATCACTGTATCGAACCTCGTGCCTAAGCATAACGTTTTAGGTAAGCGTTCATTTACCGCTCTCTCTCTCTCTCTCTCTCTCTCTCTCTCTCTCTCTCTCTCTCTCTCGTTCTCATCCTTCATGTGCTCGTGCTGTGTGTAAACAGTAAAAGGGTATTCATAACCCCTTTAGCGTGTGTAGATTATAAAAAAAAAAGATCATGTCATGCTCTGTGATTGCGGAGAGACATCTTCTATATAACAGTTCGGCTGAGAACTTCGTATCGTTCCTATGAGGGGGCGCCACTAAAATTACATCCATATCATTTTTAGTTAGTACCAACCTACAAAAGATACGTGTATAAATTTCACAGCTGTCTGGCTATCAGTTTGTGAGCTATAGCATTTTGAGTGAAGCAACTTTTGTTATTTTGAAAAAAATGGATAAAACGGAATTTCGCGTGTTAATGAAACACTGTTTTTTTTTTATGAAAAGAAATGCTGCTGATATCAAAAAGTGCCTTGATGTGTGTTATCCGGACTCTGCGCCAGGCGAGGCGAAGCAACGATTCGTAAGTGGTTTGCTAAATTCCGTACAGGCCATATGGGCACCGAAGACGATGACCGCAGTGTACGTCCAAAAGAGGCTGTTAAGGACGAAAACATCAACAAAATCCACAAAATGATTTTGGATGAACATAAAATGAAGTTGATCGAGATAGCTGACACTCTAAAGATATCAAAGGAACATGTTGGACATATCGTTAATGAATATTTGGGTATGCGAAAGCTCTGTGCAAAGTAGGTGCCGCGCGAGCTCACAATCGACCAAAAACAACAACGAATTGATGATTCTGAGCAGTGTTTGAAGTTTTTCAATCGTAATAAGCCCAAATTTTTGCGTCGATATATGACAATGGATTAAACATGGCTCAATTTTTTCACTCCGGAATCCAATCGACAGTCAGCCGAGTGGACTGCACGCGGTGAACCGAAGCCAAAGCGTGGAAAGACTCAACAGTCAGCTGGCAAAGTTATGGCGTCTGTATTTTTGGATGGGCGTGGGATTTTTTTATTTTTTTTTTAATTTTAATTAAACAGCGTTTTTGGAGCGTTTGAAGGACGAAATCGCGGAAAAACGGGCCCATTTGCAGAAGAAGAAAGTACTGTTTCATCAAGACAATGCACCATGTCACAAATCAATGAAAACGATGGCAAAATTGTATGAATTGGGCTTCGAATTGCTTCCGCATCCACCGTATTCTCCAGATCTGACCCCCAGCGACTTTTTCCTGTTCTCAGACCTTAAGAGAATGCTCGCTGGAAAGAAATTTAGCGCCGATGAAGAGGTAATCGCCGAGACTGAGGCCTATTTTGAAGCAAAAGACATATCGTACTACAAAAATAGTATCGAAAAGTTGAAAGATCGCTATAATCGGTGTATCGCCTTCGATGGCCACTATATTGAATAATAAAATCGAATTTAAAAAAAAAAATGTTTTTTTCTTTAAAACGATACGAACTTTTCAGCCGAACTGTTATATAAAAGAGACTGCCGTCGGTGTGTGCACTCATAACTCAAGAACGGATCGTTCGATTCTCACGATTTTGGGCTTGATGGTTTGTATTGGCCCAAGGAAGGATACTATGGAGGAAAATCCCGGAACATTTCCAGGAAAATTGGAAACATTGGTAGATTACTTCCTACTACTTCCTTTCTAATATACAACAAGTAACTAATGCGACTGTTTTAGTGCACGGGCAACGGCGGGCGGACAACAGTCAGTTCTTGATATATTTGAACATCAAGTTGATTCCGCTTTATTTGTTTCTGTACGGATGCACATCCTAGCTCCATTAACATTTCAAGCGCCTATAAAAGCTGTTTTTTCGTCTGATTTTTCTAAAGCCTGAAAAGTTAGGTGTCATTAGTCAGAGATCATGTTTCACATTAAATCGGAAAGCCTGCATTTTGAATTGGTATAGAAATATTATAAAAATTGTTTATTTTTTTTTGTTATCAATTAAACATGAATCCTCCTAATGGAAAACGCTGCACCTCTACAATTTAATTCCAATCATACAACGTCGAAAATTCTCCCACCCCACTATATTCCTGAGAGCTTAGGCTTAGCTTTGCACCCCTATATTGACATGTCAAAGTTTAATGAATTCCATTCGGCGGCCATTCATCAATTTTGATTGAAACCCTTAATAATCCCATTTGTCTGCTGGCCGTCGTGCTCCACATGGATCCATTTATTTCCATTTCAACTAATCGCCATTCGCCATCTCCCCTCGGTACGCTTCAACCGCAACCGAACAGACACAGACAGAGAATGCATATTTAATTGGAGAGAAATATTTTTCCATTTAAAATCCTTTTTAAATATTGGCCTCCAAAAAAAGGAAAATAATAGCGAAACTATTTCATTGGATCAGGATATAAACGTGGTAGAATAATAGTTTAGCGGGGATCCTTTACTCCCGCATCTCATCCGTCCGTTCTCCTGCTCTTTCTGTATTTTGCGCTGGATTCAGCACGGACATATAGGCGAACATTTTGTGATGCTGTTTGCTTGGCCATTATCCAATCGGATAAATTAGGAATAATCTTGTTTTATGAACTTAAAGGATCCTAAATGGGTGGGTGGTGTGTGGTGGGCGATAGTTAGATGCATCCCTCTGGAGGCAGAAAAAACATCACGTTTTCATCCAATTCTGGTCGAATGAGTTTTTAGAGTTTATCCACGTGCATTGACCAGTTTTCGGGCCGTGATGTATACTCCACATGGTGTTGCACTGCACAGGCACACACACAAGCCACAAACCGGGGTTTCATTTTTCCACTTGTGTGGGTTAAATAAACGGTACCGACAACGGCGGTGACTAGGATGGCAGGAAGTAGCCAGACATGCTATCGAACACCACACATATCGCATTATTAGTTCCGCAATGCACTTCATGTTTGCAGAAGGATTCGCTTCGCTATTTTTTTTTCTTGCGTTATCCTTTTTTTTTTATCTTTGAATATGTGCGGATACATATTTGCCGACTGATATGAACCTTTTTATAGACACACTCCAAAAAAGCAGCAGATTTTGTCCAAATCGCATAGAAAATTGGGGGGTTTCTGAATTTCCCGAAGAAAAAAAAAAAAAACTGCCGTTGAACAAACATAGAGTCCTTTCTATGAATCGAAGGATTAAAGGGGTGGCATACAAATGAGTATCATTGTCGAGAATTTTATTGCTAGTAGGTATATTTGTGCAGCAGGAACATAATTTAAAACGACAAAAAGAAAAACTATACAACCCAGGATCTCATTCGTTTGTGTGCCCATGTGTATTTGTTTTCCCTTTTTTTGTGACATTTTTTTTTATTCAGTTTTATTTTATCCTTTTTTTTACTCGAAGGTATTTTCTTAGTCCGGAGATACTCGTATTTTTTTTTCCAATTTTATTTGGTCAGCCAGAGTGGCTAAGGCAATATTCCTGTGTCAACAAAAAATACATACGTACACACATATGTATGTATATCGTTTTACAAGATTGTTTGATCTAAATTCGTTACCCTCAATGAGGGGCATTTTCTTTGGTTTTTTTGATCTCCTTTTTGTTTGGTTGAACACTTTGGAAAATTTGTAAGGAATGTGAGAATGAGGTTGACGGAGAAGTTGAGAAACTATAATGGTGGCTTCATTTGAACAGAAACTGTTTCAAGTTTCAGGACGTCAATACAGTGGTCAATAAAATTAAAATGTACGCAATGGACAGCACCTGTGTATTCGTATGTACACTGCAGGCCAAAAGATGCGGTTCAATGGAATTAAAAATCGTTTTTAACGATGACTATTTTGAGATAAGATTCTCTGCACAAGTCAATCTTGTTTCAGGAAAATGCACAACCGCCCTACTCAAGGTCAATAATAACGAATAACCTTGGACGAAAATCTAATAAACAGGGATCGGATTTTGTTGACCGAAAAAAAGGCATTATAATAAATGCATAAAAGAATTATTATTAACATTGTAATAGTTGAAGAACATTTTGAAGTTCTCTGGTAACAATCGCCTGCGAATATCTCCCAGAAAAGCCTTGAAAGAAATTAAGGATCTCTCAACATGACCAGAGACTAGTGGAGCCAAGAAAAAAGATGTCACGTGCGTCGTTGACTTTAATATTTGAGTCCAATTTGGAGTTTTCTTCATTTGCTGAAAAAACGGGTCTTGGGGCATTCTCAATGACAAGCAAACAAATATTTTGGGAATAGTGCACATTTAAGCACACGTAACATTCAACAGACTAGCACTAAGTATGACCAGTACGTCACGGAATATAAAGCTAGAGGAAAAGGCGCACACTTACGGAAAAATACTTCACAGATGTCTAACGGTTTTTGTTAGATGGAACATTTTGTTAATAAAACTGCGGCGAGTGCCTGAGATTGCACGTACGGCACAAGTAAAGGCGCATGTACATATATTTTTATACAAAAATGTATTTAGAGTTGTATTGGTATCTAGGATATTTTTTATGCGCGTTAGTGTAAACAACGGGTGAAATTATGTGCATGTTCACACAAGAGAAAACCCTGCTCTTTAGCCAGCTACATACGAGAAACTAATCGGCCAACTGGTTGACAGACTGGTTGTAATCATTTCCCTACAAACGCAAACACCAATCGTCAAACTTCAGTTGTTATTTCAAACACAAACCGAAAAATCAAAACGTTTTGATTTTTCCACGACTCTGGTTGGCAGACTTGATGAAATCGTTAAACTCATGGTCAGACTTCCCTACACACGGGTTATTTGCAACCAGTCTATCAACCAGTTGGCCGATTAGTTTCTCGTCTGTAGCTGGCTTTATACGTGTGGACGATAAAACTTATTTTCTGTGAGCAGGGAAAAATCTTATAGTCAAGTAGGGAGGAAGTGTACCTACAGCAACGTTGACAAATAGCACCAAAGAGGCAAAAAAGAGCAGTGTGGATTGAAAAAGGCAAAAAAGGCATTATTAGTAAAAAAGGCACAAAAGGCAAAGTCAACAAAACCTCTTCCCTGCTAATAACATTTCTCACGCTACTAGACTTCGTCAAGACCTTCGACACAGTCAATCACAGCATATTAATTAATAAACCCAAGCTGTTATATGGGCTTTCAAATTCGGCTGCAGAATTTATTCTATCCTACCTCCTGGGAAGAAAGCAAGGAGTCTTCTACAACAATGCCTGTGCCGAATTCATTGAAATATCAGCAGGTGTTCCACAAGGTTCAGTTCTTGGTCCTCTTCTTTTTATGTTTTTCGTTAATGATCTTCCCACAGTAATTAAACATTCATTAGCACACATGTATGCAGATGATCTTCAACTGTACCTCAGCTGTAAGCCTAGGTTAACATCTGGAGCTATACTCAAGCTAAACGAAGATCTTCGGAGGATCTTGGGTTGGTCTCAAGAAAACTTTTTGAAACGGATTTTCATAAAATCGAAATGCATGGTCATCAGCAGAACTAAATCAGACGTAAGCCGTTTTCCTCCTATATGCCTTGGAGATAATCCAATTGATCAAAGCTTATAGATGTGAAATCTGTTGCTACGTCAAAGCAATTACTAAAAGAAGACTAAATATTGCGTTCAACAATATTACTCGATATGTTTTTGCCTTAAAACGCTATGATCACGTTTTTGCGTGCGTCAAAAATATTCTTGGATACTCATTAGACCAGTACCTGACATTTTGCATTATTAAATGTCCTCACAGGACTATAACCTCCAACCTATTTGTCGGAGTGCTCAGACTCAATATTGGTTCAATCTTCAGCTGAACAGGGTCCCCTAAGCAACCAAGCTGTGAGTTGGAATTGAACCCACAACTTCTGCGTGGTAGGCCAGTGATAGACATATACACCAGACCAGTGCTCTGACAGACTAGAAATACGAAAAAAAGATAAAAATATCTTTTTAAGAGAAGCAACAAGAAGGGGTCTTTGAAAAACTTGATCGCCGCAATCTTTGGACCAAAAGCCAATAAGAGTCCAACAATATTTACAAATCTTCTTTTTTTCGCGGAAAGACTAATTTCTGTTAAAATGTTCAGTACATACAGTGCTGTTCGGAAAATTTTGCTCAAAACTTTTTTTTAACCTTTCCGATGGCAGTTCTTGGAATTATGAGAGCTACGAAGTTTTTTGAACTGGGTACCAAAATATCGTTCAATTAGTGAACAAAAGTCGATGTAATTATGAATGAGAGGTGCATTTAGCTCGAGATAGCCGTCCAAAACGAACCAAAGTGATTAAAAGAACAAAAAATCGGAGACATCAGGTCCGAGTGCGAATCTAATATTTTGTGTTTGTCACGTCCAAATTCGCCAACCCGTCAAATTTCTGAAAGATTTAATGTTGTGCAATGAACTGTAGCGTGAAATTTTAAAAATATCGTGAAACCGTGACTACCAGCAGAAGGAAAGGCTCAGCGAGGCCAAAAAAGACGACTTCAGTGGAAGATTTTTTATTGCTCCAAAGCCGTCGGTATCAGTTTAAGACTTCAGTGAATATTTAAAATTGTCTGTTTCGAGCTAAGGGATAAATAATTTCAGCAAGCTCAGTGAGAAAAAGGGTCGGAAAAACTGCACTGAAGCCGGATTTTCTAATAAGAGTCAGAGAAAAATTTGGGCTAAGATCCATCTTAATTGAATATAATACATGTGGAAAAATGTTATATTTTCCAAAAAATCCAAGTTTAAGCTGCATATTGGAGATGGGAGGATTATTGCGAAATGAGAATCAAAGGAAAGACTGAGCTCTGAATGCCTCTTACGGAAGCCCCCCAAAACTAAAGTTGTGATGGCCTAAGGATGCTTCTCTGGAGATAAAAGGGTAGATTGGTATTTTTAGAATCACTGCAGCAGTGTATCTACGGGTCCTAGAAAATGAATTAGAGCCCTCCGCTATAGAGCTTCTTGGTGACTCTTGCAGACTCATTTTTGATCAAGATAATGCTACTTGCCATACAGCCATAATTGTAAATATGAACTGGTTTTTGTTTTTCAAATGAAAGATTAATTTAAAGCTTTAAAATAAGCTACAACTTCTATGAATCAAAACTACCTATATTAGTATTTTTTTTTTTTAAATTTTTTAGGTTAAAAAGTATTTCGAGGAAAACAATATCGATGTGCTACGCTGGCCTCCCTACAGCCCAGACCCCAAACTAATTGAGAATATCTGATCAAGCATAAAACTTAAGATTGCAGCAAAGGAGCGTCCAGAGCCAATTGAAATCCTAAAATATTTACTAATCCGGCTCTTGAATACCATACCTGTATCCACATGGAAAAACCTATCTGAGTCAATGAATCGCAAATATGCAGCGGTAATAAACGCAAGAGGAGGTTCAACAAAGTACTCATTGAATGAACAATGTTTCTGTGAAGCAATAAAAAAAAAATAGAAAAACTGCAATAATAAAGCATTTTTCATTCATTATTAAAATTTACGAAAGTTCCCAAAAAAATCCAATTTTTCGCTATGACCATTTTGCTCCATTGACTACGGGTAAAAAATTCGAACACTCTAAAAGAGTCATGAAGAGACCTGATAAAATAAAACCTCATTATAAAATATGTAGTTATTGCAACCAATTCGCCAAACTTCGAAAACAATAGTTTGAGCAAAATTTTTCGAACGGCACTGTACTGTACATAAGAGTTCATAGTATATTCTCTTTAATTTATCAAACTGAACGGTGGTCCCATACTCTTGCCATACAGTGTATGAACCTACGTAAGACTAAACAAACGAAGTAGGTCTTCTAGGTGACCTCAACTCCATGGATGGTTTGAAGTTTTAAGCATCAATCTCTTAACTCTCCAGTGACGAAATTGTTTCAAACTCGTCTTCTACTGTAAACATCTGAGTACCCATTTTGAAGCTCAATTTCGTCCCTTTTTAAAGACATTTTAAGCTTGTGAGCTCACAAAACTAACACAAATCTTATTCCAACTGTCGTCGTAGCGTCTTTTATTCAATAAAATCAACAAAAAAGCAATCAGAACCAAAAACTATCTTCCATTCCATTTGCTTTTGCATTCATGGTGTCCTTAATGTGGGTACGCGGCGTACCCGTTGCCAACCGATTCGACTTGAAGCCTTTTCATCGTATGAATATGTTGCTTTCTCTCTTTCCCGCACACCTTCTCGGTAGTGGGCGATTTATTAGCAGTGTTTACTTTTGTGCCCGACAGGATTTCCCGAATTAAGTGGATGCATTAATTAAATTGGCTACCAAAATGGCTCCTGCCATTTAGGCCAAGACAAACACTGAGCAGCCAATCTTCAAATTTCCTACATGCTCTCCTTAAATTTGTTCCTTCGTTTCCTTCTATTGTTTCGTCATTTTGTTTTTCTTGTTTTATTTTTTTTTTTTCACATGTACTCGTACAAATTCATTTAGGAAATGTAAATAGAAGCAATGGCACTACAGACGTCAAGGATACGTTCACGTTGCCTCCTTGTCTCGTTTATGCGAGGATAATGGAAATTGAATTGACTTTGAGCCGAGAGCATTAAACTTTGTCAATGGTGGCAGCAGTAGCAAATTAGATGAACAGAAAGGATATTTTTTTTGCTTCCTTTTTTTATGTTTATGATCCTCGCGCTCTCTCTCTCGCTCTGTGATGGTGATGATGACGATAAAGGTAAAGGTACAGCATGGGACAGCAAATGGTCAGGTGGGATAAGAGTGAAAAGCTTTGACAATAATTCGCTTTGAATGATTTTGCTTTTATACGACTATCATCGGTACAAGGATATACGGGTGTGGTTGTTGTGAACCTTATTATTTATAGCTCGTCCTTTTGAAGAGTAGCATAAGATTGTAGAGTAGGAATGGTTGGTTGCCTTTTATATGAAAATTCGATTCGAAGCTTAGCCATTTGAAATGAGGTCAGCGGGTTTTTACTGGAAATGAATCGAAAAGGAGGCGGGTGGGTACACTTGAAGGGATATTTTCTTTAGAATAGAGGTATTCCATTGGGAATTACATACATACATATATCCTGACAAGAATGCGATACAAGGGATTTTAAGTCTACGATTTAAAGATGACATGTTATTTGCAGGTGGCTTAAAAGGTTGTGTTATGAGCATTTTAATGCGAATCTATATAAATCGAACAAGGACTTACGGAGGATTATCGTCTTACATATATTTACGTAGCTACTGTGTGGGCAGTACAGATAAATTCCAATAAATTGTCTGCAAAAGCGGTTTAGAAGCGGAATGCTTTGGGGACATCAATCGGCTCAGAAAAAATTGATTCTACAAATGTTTTTTTTTTTTTTTTCTAAACGATTTCAGTGAGTAGGTTTTAACCTTTTTATTTGTTATTGTAAATTGCTTTGTTGCTTTCGAGTTGTGATACACTTGAACCTGAATTTACAAAACCACAGTCACTGGGCAGTGATACAAACGTAAACACTTTCACTGAACAACTGTTTCGGCACCGGTAGCAACGGCATTAATTCCTACATAGATGGTTGTTTTGGTTTTTTTGCTAACCAAAATCAAACAACGGCATTATTAACTGATAAATTAAGAATTAAGTGGGCACCGTAGCGCAAGTGGTTAGTGCGTCGGACTACTGAGTCAGCGGTCTTGGGCTCGAATCCCGCCGCAAACACCTAAAAGTTTTTCACAGTGCATCATCACAAGCATCAAAGAGTATCATTTGTCACGATTGAGCTTCTCAACTCGCCGTTCGGAGTCGGCAAAAAACTGTAGGTCCCTTCCATTCGTGCAAAAATATAACACGCACACACAAATGGTTGCGAGAAGCAGGCCCAGGTTCACCTCGAGCTGTAGCGCCAACTAAGTAAGTAAGTAAGTAAATTAAGAACAAACTGTAAAATCTGATTTTGACGAATTTTCGGTAAAAACATTGAACCCAGTTGGATACTTCAAAATTTGTGGAATTTTACATGTTCAGCAGTCTTAGCACCGAACTTCGCTTAGTTCATACGAAAGAGAAAACGTACTTAATTCTGACGCTTAAAGTTCGAAATTCGTCACGGTTTCATATTGGAAAGAAATGGATCGCAGGGTCACATAAAATAGTTTTGCCTCTGAATGATATTTTTGTGTTTGTAATATGCAATTGGTAGACAGAGTTAAATAATAACAAGATTGTGACGTTCGGTAACGTTACGTTTACGTTTTCTGACACGTGTCTTATTATGGTTACCACTCATTATTATTCAAATTTGAAACAAGTGATTCAAAGAAAATTTATCACAATGCTGCGTGCGATATTAGATTTTACGCATGAAATACGTTATAATACGTAATGAGTCATATAGGTGACAGCAGAATATACGAGGATAAGGTGAAAAGTTCACGGCCTGATAATGAAAGACTGCAATTTTCAACTTGGTCCAGGGTTTCTCCAAGATCAATATTCCTTCCCGGAAGTGAGCGTCTGGAAGGCTGTCCATATATTCATCTTCGGCGCTCTCAACTTCTTCATTGGATGCGAAGCGTTTCCCAGAACAGATGGAAGTCTGAGGGTGGCAAATCAGGAGAATAGGGGGAATGGCAGAGCAAATCGTACCCCAATTTTCCCATTGCCAACGCACCCTTGTGTACAGGTGCACTGTCCTGGTGAAAGATGATATTTTTCTTCTTCAAACCAGGCCTCTTCTCGCAAATTTTGGCATCAAGCTGGTCAAGAAGGTTGGAGTAATATTCGGCTGTAGTTGTTCTGCCTTTTTCAAGGTAATCAATTAACAAGATCCCTTTCGCATCCCAAAACACGCTGGCCATGAACTTTCCGGCAGATGCGATCGACCACCGGCTTCCACCCCCTGCTTCGACTGCTGTTTTGTTTCTGGCGTGTGGTGGTGGACCCATGTCTCATCCAAGGTGACAAATCGCCACACAAAATTGGTCGGTTCCCTATGCATTGAAAATCGTTTGCGCATTTATATTCAACAAATGCAGCACCCATCATTCGTAGAGCTTTCGCATCCCTAATGTTTTGTGCAAGATGTTTTGCGCCCTTTCTTCCAATATTCACACAGCCTCAGCTATCTCAAGCACCTTCACTCGCCTATCGTCCAACACGATATCATGCACTTAATCTGATGGTTGTGGATGTGGTTACGGTTTTTGGCCGTCCTTCACGTGGGTCATCTTCCGACCACGTTTAAATTCAGCTGGCCACTTTTTAACGATTGACATGGAAGAAGCAGAGTCCCCGTAAACTTTTGTCAACTTTGAATGAATTTCCTTATGGAAACGAAGAATTTGATGACCGCACAATATTCAAATCCATTTTAACGAAAAACACGCAAGACGTCTACTGCAAAAATTCGTGTAAATAAACTACTTGACAGAACAAGTTGAAACTTGCCATAAGAACTAATTTTTGGTGATTGGAACGCCATCTCTACATCAGGCCGAGAACTTTTCACCTTACCCTCATACATAGGTTTCACTCTCTTTCGAAATAAGCCGTAAACAATTATTGAGAAATTTGCTGTAATTCTTTTTTAATGTCTTTTGTATACAATAAGTTATGTTTTGCTCGTTACGTTACGAATCAAAAATATTGTAAGCGTTGCAGGATTCAACATTCAAAAGTTGATTAGAAATTTAGGACGGCTGATTCGAAATTCATCGGTTGAAATGTCTGTTGTAATCAAAAGACGACGTTTCAGTACACCATTATTGTAAAGCTTACAACACTTGGTTAACGTTTTTCGATCGTGAGTTTGTATATTTTTATTTTATTTTCTGAAAAATTAAAACTAAACGAAACGCAAGTTATTTGATTTAGTGGAGTTTTTGGTGACATTTGAAGGTAATGCCACTTCGGTCATCTAACATTAAAAAAAAAATATTATTATTGAACAGCATTAGCAAATCGCCTAAAAATATGCCCAATTCCGACTAAAAGCACATGAATGAAGACAATCGTGCAGTAAGATGGTTTCAGTGAAAGAATCACAGCATAACAATGCGGCAGACACAAAATCATACAGCACACACAGCTCTTGGCTTATCTTGGTCGAAAAAGTACGATATTCTGAAATTGAAATATTCTCGTAGGAAGTAGACTTTGGTTGAGAATCAATTTACTAGATAAGCTACAATTCTGTTGAATAATTCTTGTCTATAAATTTTGAATTTGCTTTGGAACTTGAAAACGTTTACCCTCTTACATCACTGTAACATCCCCAACAGAGAGCAGTGTACAGTCTTCTATTTCCTCCTCTCGGTTGACATAAGTCATCGTGCTGTTGTTTCTACCCATAAACAAAGAAAAAGTTCCCCCAAATGAATGCCCAAGAACGTAGGAAACATCATGACTTCTGCAAAGTACAATTCCAACTCAGGAGTGAATGACAAAAGGACAAAGGACGTGAATGCGAACAAAAATTCTGACAACCCCTCCATAAATACTCGTATGCTATCTCTCGCCGGATGACATATGCGATGTGAGGTGAATGTCCTGAGAGTTATACCATCGAGGACTGTCAAACGTAAAGGTCCTCCCCATTTTAGCCAGGATGAATGCATCAATGAGTGCGTCACATCAAATGTCCTTTTTGTATCCTGGCCGTAAGAAAACAATTTTGCGCACCGCGACCTACTCATCCACATGCAAGAGGAGCAACACACACTGAAGTGGTTATGTAAGCCACGAACTCTATTGTACAACACCCTGACACAGTGCAGGGACATGTTGTTCACGCCACTATAATTGTTAAGTGATACTGCAAGGACCTAACAGTGAACACGATGTGGCCTCTTTGGTTGGTAGGAGCCGACAAACAGCTGTTATTCGTGGATCAAGTGGCGGATCTTCCTTCTCTGCTGCTGCATTCTAGCGTATGGGTAGATTCGTTGAAGTGGTGCTCTTCAAGCCAATATGGAAGGGAGTACGAAGGTCCTTTTGTCTTCGCGTCGCATGGTACACGCAAATGAAGGTGACTGGGGGTGAAGTTGGCATGTTTACACTTTTTTTCTTTTCATTCTATTCGCCCTCTCACTCTCTCCATCGTAATGACCTGCATAAGGACACTGTTTCGCTGGTGGTTAACTAAAATGGCACATAAACAAGGCCAAGGGGCCAAGTGCTTGACATGAAGCCGAAGCGAAGCGTAGAAGTAGAGAAACTGAACAAATTTGTACCAATTTGTGGAAATGACCAGCAGTTGCTTGCAATATAGCGGTAACTTTCGGGTAATCTGCTTACAGTTTGTGGGAGTCGCAGTAGGAGGAGCAGGCTTATTTGTCTTCTTTATTTTGATGAACATTTGGTAAGGACATTTGGAAGTGGAGGGATTACATCAGCGAAAGGATATTCCATTTGCAGATGGGACTGTTTTTTTTTGAAGTGAAACTTCTTATGTCGCGCTAGGGCAGTAAAATGAAACTCAAATGAAACGAACATATTCACAGAGGGGAAATTTAAAGGGGTATAGAAAAAATAAAATAATATAAAAAAAAACAGCCTACTTGTTTATTGACAATGACAAATGACAATTATTGACAAAAGTAAACGGAAATATTCACAGCGCTTGGGGTGGGGGACGCATTCGGACGGATAAGCGATGGTAGTGAGCGGGAAAAAGAAAGTGGATAGCGCTACCGCTACAGCCTAAACCCTAAACTACTCAATAGAGTGTTGGTGGATTCGATTTGATCCGGAGAGTATCCTAGGTTATATGACGTCATAGAAACATTCAATACGGCGGACACCCCAAGATGGTGGGTTACCGTTATCTTCACGACTTCCTTAATATGGGTATCAAATTAAAGGGTTTGACAAGATAAACAAAAGGCTAAGTGACATAATTCGAAGTTCAACATGGCGGTCTAACAAGATGGCGGATTACCGTTATCTTCACGACTTTCTTAATATGGGTAACAAATGAAAGGGTTTGACAAGACAAATAATACGCTAAGTGATGTAATTCGAAATTCAACATGGCGGTCTAACAAGATGGCGGATTACCGTTATCTTCACGACTTTCTTAATATGGGTAACAAATGAAAGGGTTTGACAAGACAAACAATACGCTAAGTGATGTAATTCGAAATTCAACATGGCGGTCCACCAAGATGGCTGACTACCGTTTTAGTTATAGTTTCACTTCTACCGCGTGTGACTGACACACACTATTTTTTTTATAAATATGTATGAAATGTAGTACGTGGGCTTAGTTTAAAATGGGATAGGGACGTCTTATCTACTTGTGAAGTTAATCAATTTAAAATTCTAATAGAAGGCTTTTTGGCATCCAAAGTCTTGTAGTAAATTTAAACGTACGTAGCGCCATCTAAGAAATGTCGCCGTATTTAAGTCCACAACGCACTCACCAAAAGAATTTTTTCATTTGGAAATTGTGTTCAATTGATAACGGCGAATTGGACATAAATTACGCTCAACAATAGTCAATTTAGTTAAGAAAACAAATGAAAAACACCAACAAATGTTTATCGAAAAGATTACCCACCTCGAGCGACAGGTATAACCACCACTTTAGCTTGAGTTGAAAACATCTTTCCTTGTTTACATAGTACTCACTTTATCCTTAGCTAAATAAACTTAAAAAATGTAAGATCCTTTCCACAACCCACACTCGTCGCTTGGCCCAGACCTCCTCCACCCCTATAGCAAATGGTTCTTATTAGCTGCGAGCATCCACACTTGACCTCCATAAAACAACATCAAATAGTAGAAGTTTCTATTCCCCCTTAGTTTCAGGCCATTGCTTTATTGTAGGTGTGTACTTACTTCCTTCGGACCACCATTAATAACCTGATTACATCCCTCATTGCTTAGTAGACGGACGACGGTTGCCTTTATAGAAAATTCAACCTCAAGGGCAGGCGATCCACCGACCCTCACGCCCTCCGCTCAATTGTGTAATAATTTTTCATTACAACGACGAACGACGACACATCGAAGCGAGATATCTATATCTACGGGTGTCTTAGAGGCGGTCTTACACACAGTTTATGTAGTTGCGGCATATCCTTCGCTCCTGCGTTTAATTAATTGGAAAAGTTCAACAACAACCTTCACCTACCCTACACCGACACCCATTCCGCCTACACACGCTAATGTTGTAACACTAACATTCTTATAGCCAAGTTTGAAAAACACTTATAACGTTTTCCCAATTGAACGCCAGGTGAATGTTGTAACACATAGTTCCACCGGAAGAAGTTTATCTATGCATCTTTGTAGTTCGAGTAGCGCATGCCTCCACAATGAACCCCAAGAGAAAACTTTTTAAGGGCACTTAAGGAACGCGCCATTGTTTTGGGTCTTCCTCTATTTTGATCCCGAAAACAGATTTTCCCTTTTGAATGTAAATTAACTTCGAAGGAAGTCGTGCAATTAAAACGATTTTTACGATTTCCCGTTTTGTGTGTTTAGAGAGTTCTAAATTCAAGGTACCTCACGTGTCAGGGTACCGCCAATGTCAATCGTTACATCTGAGGTGTGACCAATCGGCCGATTGACGTTCGTTTCACACTAGAGGTGTCCATTTAACAGAGAAACTGCTTTTTTTTTGCATCTGTCATCTGTCATCTGTCATCTGTCATCTGTCATCTGTCATCTGTCTAAAGTTTCCAATGTCATGATGATGACTGTCTGTCAAATTGACATCATCCCGTTCGCGTTCTTCCGTTTATTCCACACGAATGCACTAAATACTCGTGCGTTTCGTCTCAAGTGGACGTGTTTTATGGAATTTATTTTATTTTTTTCCCTTTTCCCTTTTTCGGTTTTTATTACAACTTACTTTTCCTCTTTCATTCGCTTGTCGTCCTTGTTTGCCGCCCAAATGGTCCATAAAAAGTAAGACAATCCAGCGAAGGGAAGATGGAAAAAACAGAAAACCATGTCTAGTCGGCTACGGAAAATTTAGACATTGGAAAATGCCATGGTGGTGGATGGGAGGTGGATGTTTATTTCCTTATTCCCGGGTACGTTTCGAAGGTTGTTGTTTTTTTTTTTTTTAAAAAACTATAAGAAGACTTCTGTGTCATGGGAGTAAAACTGGTGGTGTAACCGAATACAATTTCCTGTTAATGCATGAAGAGCGGTGGTTTGCGAAGGGAACTTCGTTGAGGAATTTTTAAGGGAATATCATTTTTTTTTTTGTTTTACTTGGAAGTGACGATGATGGAAGTAAAACTTGAAGTGAAATGTTTTCGAGAATTGAATTGAAAACTGAAGAGCGAACCACGATGAGACTTCCGTAGGTCAGTTTCCGTGTAAGTTGGCGAATAGAATTTACATGAATGAAGAAGGAATTTGTGTTCATGGGCTTTAGTGGAATATAAATTTTGAGTTGGGCAAAAGCAACCTATCAAAAGATTTAGACGATGAGATGTTTTATGAGGTTTTCGGAAGACGATGAAATTTATGACTGTTCATTTTGTGATGAAACACTTGTTGGAATTTGGTTTCTATTATTGATTCTTTCGTAAGACCTAAACAGTCGATTACAATTTTTGAAACATGTTGATAGGGAAATAGGGATTAAATAAAAATGCGCTATAAACCTCGGTGAAAACAGATTTATCTGAATTGAAGGGTTAATAGGGAGAACTCTCGAAAATCGATCCCCCAAAATCTAAACTTCCCATCCAACATCCAAACTTGCCATATGACTTCCATCTGTCAACAAATATTTCCCTTATGATTCCTAAATTGCAAATATTTCAACCAAAATGAGTGAACTTTTTAAAACGACGAACATTTCCCATATGATTTCCATCTACGTATCATATCAACTGATGGAAATCCCATGGAAATCATACTGGAAGTTTTTATTCTTTTGGGAGTTCATTTTTAGTAGAATATGTATTTGTTTTGATCAGTTTTTTTAATTTGCTAAAAATGATAAAGTGAAAGTGCAATTTCCTTTCTTTTGACATCTCATTTGTTAAGATTGGTTAAGTCTGAGAACCGCAAATGGTACCTATACTACAGAAATAATATATACTAGTGTGCCTGTGCGAGAACTCTTGCTAGAGAAAATCCAACACCCAAAATCCAAACGGTTTTTTTTAATTTGTTAAAATTTATAAAGTGAAAGGGCGATTCGTCACTGCCCCAGGAAATTCTCTTTCTTTTGACATCTCATTTGTTAAGATTGGCTAAGTCTGAGAACCGCAAATGGTACCTATACTACAGAAAAAGTACCGCAAATGGTACCTATGCTACAGAAATAATATACATATATACATGTATGATGGTACTCAGTAGGGAGCGCGGAAAAATGCAATTTTTCAAAAAAATTTCCTGGACAGACATTTATAAACATATTGTGGGAAGTTTTAACTTTATTTTGACGTTTTGTATTTGGAAAATTAATGATTTTAAAAGCTGCTCTTTGGGAGCTCCTCTAAAAACGGGCGTCTTGCGGTAAGCACGATATTTCTGGACTGGATCATCTCAAATGAAAAAAAAAAAGGATTTCGTTAATACAGTTAAACCCAGTTAAGAACCACCCGCCTAACTGCAACATCCGAATAGCATCCTTGGTTTTTTAAAACCCTAAGTTTAGAAATTAATATTCTTGTTAAAATCCATTTTTAAGTGCATATCACATTCCCCGTTGGTGAGTTCTAGTACTCTAGTAAAACATTGACGTTTTCTCTTGGCTGTCACTTTTCGATTGTGGGCTGTGAAGATCTTTCGCCTTTTCGCGGACTTGTCTTGTTCGTGGATAAGTACCTCTGAGCAGCTAAGTTGGTTTTCGTAACTACATAAGTACCTAACGGCATTGGACAATTCTGTTAATGCACTTATCCGGGTTTTACTGTACAATGCATTTTATCGACGGAATAGCAAAATATAAATTTTTAACCAAAATCGATTTTCGATGAAAATTTTGGGCTTAAATTGTTTGTAAAATGGAAAATATTTTAGTTTTAGCCGCTTTCGAGAAATCTTGCTTACACACAGTTTTGAGAAGAACGCGTGGTGACGCATGCTAGCTTAATCTTTGACGAACAAACGCTTTTAAATGAACGTTTTTATTGACCAATTATAAGGTGTTTAACACTATGTATGGAATATCATGTCGGTCAAATGGTCGCTTCTGGCCGTTGCGCAAAGGCGAACTCTTTTAAGCACATTTTTCATAACAATTTTACAGACTTCTGGTGTTATTTCAGCGATTTCATTTCCAAAGTCGCCCTTAAGCATCAAAGTTGTGGTTGGTTTGTTGGTCTACACATTTTTCCTCCCCCCCCATTGGAAAAAATCGGTAGGGGTCAAACGAGGGGATCGTGGGGGCCACCTCGATATCACCGCTTTTTGACATTATTTGGCCGTGAAAAAATTCTTGCAAAATTTGCATAGTAGCATGAGCTGTGTGTGATTTGGCACAGTCTTGTTGGAACCACAGGTTCTGTCTAATTGATCCAAAATGTCCCGATAGTGGTTACCAGTAACTGTTATAACATTGCCTCTAGCATCCTCTAAAGAAATATGGTGAACTGATGCCGCCAGTCCAAGTGGCGCACCATGCCACCTTTACGAGGGTGCAGTTGTCTTTGGTGTGTCAATTGAGGGTTTTCGTCATTTTGTTTATTCATAAAACCAGCTTAATCGAAACGTGCTTCGTCGCTTTTAATGATTTTTCGCCAAAAATGGTGGTCGACTATATTGAGCTGTTAAACACGTTGTTGCTACCTTAGCTGTTCCATAGTAAAGTGTTATCTTTGACTCCTTACGAGTGTCAAATGCTAACTGACAAATGTCATCCAAACCAAAATGGCGGTCAAACGAAATCGACCTGGAACAAAACAAACCTTTACCTATGTATACTAAATAAATCCCTGACAATGTTTCAAATGCATATCGATACCAAGTGGGTCGCGTGCCATCAAATCTCGGCTTACAAAGTATGACTCGAGTATTATCGTTCTCGGTCACTTGACCTTGCATCATTCTTTGATAATTCAAGTGCAACAAAGTACAATGTTCGTCACTTTCGCAGTGACGCATATGAAACGACATAGTATTGTAAGGGTGACCCATCTGTGGGAAGCATTCGGTTTTGTTTATTTTTATTCTCTTCCTCCCTGCCTTCTCATGTTGACAGCGTTTTATGAGTTGTATGCGTTGTCAAGTGTTGGACTTTGTTATACTATACACATACTTACATATTATGCAGACTTATGCAATACATTGATTAGGTGGAAAGTGTGTCATTGTTGGACTGGACCTACTGCAATATGTGAAGAGATAACTTTAATGAAAAATAAAAGATTTGTTTCGTTTATCACTTAAGGACAAACATTTTTGTTTAACCGTTGCTGTCCGCTCGGTTGTTTAGTACGTGTGTACTTAAACATACAATGTACACTCTTAAAGGTTACTATTCTCAAGCATTCGGATACTAGAAAACTACACATTTTGGCAGTACAGTAGAAGCTCGAAAAGATGACTGCAATATTTTTCGTCTTTTTTGCCGGAAAAAATGGCTTTTACTACAACTTGGTCAAAGATAAAAGTTTAATAAAAAAAAGTTTTTTTTAGTAAAAGTTTTGAGAAAAATGCATTTTAAGTAAAAAATCAATTTTAAGTAAAGGAATTTTCATAATTTAGAGTTTACAGAACAATAATTTTTTTGTGGCAGCATAAAATTACACAAAGTCTTCAACATTTTTTATGCGCTACTGACTCCCTCTCCAAATCTGTTTTTGTAGCTATAATAGTTCAGAAATTATATCATTAAAAGTGGTTATGCCTCCAAATCGGAGGTAACCCACTTCGACGGGCTATAACTTGGAGGAGGACGAAAATTGACCCCGCACCCCTTCCATACGATTTTTTGTTCGCCGGAACTTCAACAGTCTCCACTTAAAGGCAAATCAAGTGTTTCAATAAAAGTGAAAATATGTAGATATACATACATACATACAAATAAAGAAAGAAAACAATTTTTATAAAAAAAGTGCTCAACTGAGAAAAAAACTACATACATAGAAGGCAAATCAAGTGTTTCAATAAAAGTGAAAATATGTAGATATACATACATACATACAAATAAAGAAAGAAAACAATTTTTATAAAAAAAGTGCCCAACTTAGAAAAAAACTACATACATAGGTACATACTTATTTAAATGAGTGACGTTGTGAATACAAAAAATATTGTTTGTTAAAGGATCACCTATGTTTAAGTTATTAAATACGTACATGGGTATGTAATACAAAATAATTAAGTCAAGCTGATATGATACAAGTGATACAAAAAAAAAAGAGCATATTTTCAAAAAGTTCAAGAAAATGAAGTGATAGAAAAATAAAATTAAAATACATTAAGTATTTTAGTAAATATATAGATATATATGTACATATATGAAGTGGATTCGAGTAATTTAAAATAACATATAATAAAGAATGTATAAATAAATATTTCTTTTCGTTAAGCTACTTACGCCTTTAAATTCATTGAACAAAAGAATTAAGGCATTTTGGACAATTTTAAAGCAAATTTGTTTTCGAGTTTGAAAGATTATTGAGCTTAGCTCATGAAAACTCTGCAAGCGTAATGTACTTCAAAATCCAAATATTTATTAGCTTTCAATGTTATTCAGATAAGAATAAAAGACTTTAGTATACCCTTTGAGAGACCTTAGGTTAGGTTAGATAAGCAGATGAGAGTGGTCAGATCCTCATCACACTTAGGTCCACGTGGATCCATTGTGAAACCCATAGTGTGTTCTCACCCGTGGGTCAATGTCTAGGTTTCAACCGACGCGCTAGCAAACTCAAGCAGGTTAGACGGTAATCCATCTGATAGCTCGTCGATGTGATCAAAGAGGAATTTTCCCAGGGTTCTATTTCTCAGTTGGTAGAGGTTTGGGCAGTGACAGAGGATGTGGGCTGTGTCCTCATGAGCCTCCTCGTCACCGCATCCCCTGCATATTTCATCATCATTTAGTCGTAATATCTTCATGTCGTATCTTAGGGTGTTGTGCCAACTAAGCAATTTTGGCTCTAAGGTTACAGAGCGGTGGCTTAAACATCTCATCTGCTTGTTCTCTGTCTAGGGCTGAGCCCTTTCTGGCCAGTTCAACTGCGGCTTCGTTGCGTGGTATCCCGTTGTGACATGTGACCCAGCAGGGTTTCACATTGTGCTGCGTGCCCGAGAACATTTGGCTCTTCGCGGCAATACTTTGCAAGCTTCGATGTTATTTGCGTAGCAGCTATTGCTTTTATGGAAATGTAAATATTGATATCCTCTCGTGATATTGTCATCATTGACACCAATTGGACTGCCTTTATTACCGCTAGAGCTCAGCTTGGAAAACGCTGCTGAGGTCTGGGAACCGTGGGAGCTGTTTATTCCTCCGAGAAGCAATACGCCCCTATACCTATGTCCATCTTTGACCCATCGGTGTAGATAGACTTAGCATCCTGAGATACTTCGTTTTTCTTCCACTACTCTCTGCTTGGATAGGCCCACGAGAAAGGTTTTCTCGAAATCCAAATATGGGTGAGTGTAGTCTGAATTGGTGTCACTGTTAAGGTAATATTTAAGTATCTTTGTGTGTCCATATGCATTCGACCTTCGACTGACTTAACCTTTCAGCGTTCTTTGCTGCGGTCATATAGAAATCCACGCATATAGAGATCCAGAGGCATCAGAAGGTTAAAAATTGCTTCCAATCCCGCTGTTGGCGTTGTTCTCATCGCGCTGGTTGTTCCAGCGCATGCTATTCTCTGTACTTTGGTCATATCTCTAAGGTTGCTGGTTTTGGTGGGAGCGTGCGCGACAGATATAGCAAACTGGCCAAATCCATCAACACAATTTATTATGTGCTGTTGTTCTAATTGAAATCAATTGACTGGAAATCGATATGAATTACAAAAACAGTGATGCCCTCGCAATCACAACAGCGACATTGTGTCAAACCAATTGTGTGAAATTAGACCTTGTTCGTTCAAGAGAGTGTCCGTCAAAGAGAGAACAAAATTGGTCCACGGAAGGAGGTTTTACTGTACAATGAAATGTTTAAAATTGTTCAATTTAAAAAACACTCGTACATAAACATTACCATATTAGGATTTACCGGTAGCTACTCAACTCTTTATGCATAACGATTGAATACCCCAAAAGTAGCTTGCTATACCCCATTCGAATTCATTATTCACATTGACCAATCAACCCGGTAAGGAAAAAGGATACAACTTTTTTTTTCAATCTAATAAAATCAATCAAACGTAAGAAATGTAAATTTCTCAGACATTTGCACGTAACCCATTCAATATTCAGATAAATGACAAAACAAATTCAACCTGAAAACGCCCCTCATCACCGGTATGGTTCAACAAGTTTTCTGTCATTAATCGAAACTTCAAGTCGGCAAAAAACGAATGCCACCCCCTCTACCTTGAAAATTCGCCATAAAACGAGGTGAAAAAGTGGGATCAATTTCATTTGAGCTCCGTTAACATATCCAGCACATAAATTTCAAAGTAAAATTAATGACTTCTACCGTCGAAAATCGGCGGCGGCGGCGGTGGCGGTGGCATAAACAAAAAAAGCAAAAAAAAAAAAAATACAGAAGAGGAAAACGTGACTCCTTTTCGGGGTAATAAAGATCATATATCACTCGGTTGAACAAGGCTTCGAAAAAAGAAGCAGCAGCACCACCACTCACATAAAAATGGGATTCTATTAAAATTCAATTTCCAATATTGACTCTCCGTGACGACGCATGACAAGGGGCCTAAAAAAAAATAACCTAAAAAAAAAACGAAGATTCAATTCAAATCTCTGTGCAGACATTTGTGTGTGTTTCATCTTATCCTCAACCCCTTTGAAAGTACGAGTGTAAACAAACACATCTGAAGCCCACATGACGTCCAGATAAATTAGATTCAAATTGTCATCTGGCACTGGCGTTCACTATTGACTGACTGGCTGTCTTGGCTGACACCTGAAAATCATGTTGAACATCCCGAGAAGAACGGGATGTGAAAGATAATAAACAAATCATCATCCTCCAGACCCAGACGAAATGCAGATGGAGAACTGACAACAAACGAAACAGGGCTTAGGAAATAGCGTGTCTGCAATGGTAACTAGAATTGACAGTGTGACTGTGTAAATCAATGGGAAATGAGAAATGAGAAACACAAAGCAGTTCAAGTTCAATAAGGGACGGCAGGATGGGGATGGGAAAATGGACATTTTCAATGCCATTCAATCGTCCTTCGTTCATGTCAATAAACATACGCCGCGCCACTGATGATGGTTTGGCATAGGGTGACAAGTATTTTAGTGTAACATTTAAATGTGTAGTTTGTATATCAGTGATGCCAAACATTTAACAATAAAACAATGTTTACTGTCAAATTATTTTTAAAAAAAAAGAGTAAGGGTGAGTTGCACGACAATCACGTCAGAGCTGCGATGATCATTTGCAGTGCTGTGATGCAAGCGCATTAAAATGCCATCGAATGCGCTGGTGCACGATGTTTTGCGATCAGCTGCAGTGGCAATAGGTTTTCAAATCGTTCCATCGTGATCATCGTCATGCAATTGACGTTTACGAATTCACCCTTATTGCAGTTTTGTGCAGTGACAGTGCACAGGAACCCTAATTTGAGGAACTCTGCTCGAGCTTAAATAAAAGCGGGTACACACCATTCAAGAAAAGTGTCACGCAAAACTGATATCATTCTTGCATGATGAAGTGAACACACTACATAATATGTTTTGTATGACACTAGAACCATCATTAAAGTTGTAATTTTTTTATTGTTGTTGTTTTTTGTCGTTCGCATTTTGAATGACGAAATTTGTATACACACAATCGAGCAAAAACAACAAATTGCCGCTGAGTGTCACACAGTAGCAAAATATTTTGTGAGTATAATTTTTGAGTGACGCTCCATCGCACAGTTGTACACCTACACATAATCAGTTTTGCATGATATCCTTCAATACTGACACTCTTGTTAGATGGCGTGTATCCGTTGTTAACGTATTTATACAAATTTATACAAATACAAAACTAAACGTCAAAATAATTAGGCGTTTGATCTAATTTCATTTCAATTAATTTTATAGCGAAGCTAAGTTTCTCACCAAAGGGATTCTAAGAGCTCCCTAAAGTTTTGAAGTGTTGTGTTATGCCGGCTAAAATATGTATTGTGAAGTCATTTTGTACATTTCGAATGAAAAGTGTCTCAGTGTTCCGCTAAAATCGTTTCCTTATTGTACACGGCCTCCTTTGAAAAAAGAAGTCAAAAAAAAAAAAAAAAAAATAGTGCGTGTAGAAGTTACCCGAACTGAAACTTCTTAGCCGTAGTCGTAGACAATGGACCAAAAGTTTGTGCGATTTTGTCTATTTTGCCTCGAACCAATTTTTGCCAATTTGAATTTAAAAAAAAAATGTTTTGGCAAATTCATTGGGTGTCTATATTGTAACTCTTAAAAGTATGCAATGGTTGCTCCTAGAAACTGACCCAAATATTAGCCACGGCAAGAACCATTAATAGGATACACTTACCTTTCGCGTTTCATCGGGTTTTAGAATTACTGCCCAATGCGCTATAAAAAGTTTCACTTCAAAAGATGTTTAAAAAAAATCTCCTAAAAGTATGCAATGGTTGATCCTAAAAATTGGCCCAAATACTAGCAACGGCACATTAATAGGATACACTCACCTGTCGCGTTCCATCGGAGTTTGGAATTATTACCCAATGAGCTATAAAAAGTTCCACTTCCAGAAATATTTTTAAAAAAATCTCCTTAAAGTATGCAATGGTTGCTCCTAGAAATTGGCCCAAATATTAGCCACGGTAAGAACCATTAATAGGATACATTTACCTTTCGCGTTTCATCGGGTTTTAAAATGACTGCCCAATGAGCTATTAGAAGTTTCACCTAAAAAAAATAACAAAAAAAAACCTCCAGAACACCCTGTATACAACTTCTACAAATCCCATCGTGTAGTAGTTCAAATTTTCTGTGTTCGCCATTTTCCTTATTCCATTTGTGATTATTGAACTAATATTGACAAGCTTATTTCATTTCCCTCCACCGCACCGCATCGATTCATGGAATGAGGGCAATGTCTTCAAACGACCATTACTGTTACCTTTCAATTGCGAAACCATTTAATCGGAATTTATTGCGTTCTGTGAGGTTTTCATTTTTCCTTGTTTTACCTGCTTTGTTGTTTTTATTTTTATTTCGATTTTTAATGTTTACATTTCCGGTTTCTCAACGTGGAGCACCACCGCCCTCTGTAGAATCGACACGTCAATTTTTTTTTGTCAGCCATTTCCGTTTCCACCCGGTTGAGTACAAATCGAAGCAATAAAAATGAAAACGTTTTCGGTTTTTTGCACTCGCACCTCAAGTACGCGTACCTTCAGTGATGTCGTTAGTACGCCGCCTGTTACAGCCCTTGTCGTGGTGAAAAAATGAAGGCCACACAAAAAACAATTGCAGCTCATTATGCGGAGAGGGAATACCCCAAAACCGAGGATGGTGACGTGTGCCTTACACCACCACCGCATCTGGGTTAACCTCCTGAGGCTTGTTGCTTTTTGTTTGTTTTTATTTATTCTGAGCTTTTTCTATTCAGCTGAGTATGTGAATGGCCAGGAAGCCGCACAATTTGTTTTCATTTGATTTTCGTAATTGCTAATTGCGACCCATGGCTGATGAAGACGGGCGAGAAGAAGAGTTTCGCGCTAACGAAGTGACTTCGAGTGTTGGGAGGAGTTTGGGAATGTAGTAGAAATTTAAATTTCTATAGTTTGCAATTTGCAAGGATAGAGAAGGATAAAAAATGCTGGGGAGGCAAAGTTTTTTTTGTTTTGTTTTAAAGTTTTCTGGCGGAAGTCGACGATATCCTAGGGGTTTTCTATTCAAATGCGGGAAATTAACAGAAGGAAGTGAATTATTTTAGCAAAATGGACGTGGGCTAACGTGGGGTGGATTCCAATTTTCTTGAGTTTTTAGCCTTTGGAAAAAAAAGATGGTCTTAGTCCAGGTAAAAATGTAGGAATGTTGACATTACATCTTTATAACTGTAGCTGGCTAAAAAACAATTGAGGATGAGACAATCCATCAAACTTCGCATTTGGTCAAATCATCACGTCCGACCTTGACAGCCATCTGACTGGCGGCTATCCTTAAATCTAAAGATGATAGATACCCTAGGCGACCTGGTTTTGATAGGTATAGGGTAATTGCGGGAGAGATGCCGCGCTTTTTTAAAAATCTGTGTAATTGTTTTATAAAAGTAAAACAAACTTTAATTTTCAAAAAAACTTAAATATGGATTTATTTTCTACCATAATAGATTACTTAAATAAGAAAATAAAACTTTTTTCATAAATATTAATAATAAAATAAAATATGTTAGGTGTGCCATCTCTCCCAACATGTGTGGGAGAGATGCCGCATGTTAAATTAATTGAGCTTAAGTTTTTTTTTAATTAAACTTTATGCCCAGTGTTTTTTTTTCGCTCTTCGTCACGTCCACAATCTGTACAAAGGGAAGATTCTGGTGTTTTGTAGTGTGTGCAGTTTTCATGTAGCCATTTGCTACATTTCATACATTGGATCCAATCCTCCCGTTTTTTGGTCGAAAAATAATTTTCCCAACATTCAGCACAAATATTAGGATTTTCAGCCGGTTCAATCTTCCTTTTTGAAGCCTTTTTTTCTGGTTGGGTTTTCGGAGACTTGGCGTTCTTCTTTTTTTCAATTGAACAGGGAGATGTTAAGATCTCTGCCTTCTGCCTTCGTTTTGAAAAAATCAGTGCTGGAATTTTTGGTACTGGTGAAATTTCTTGTAGGAGTTTTGTTGGCGTAGACTTATTGAAACATGATGAGGTGTGCGTTTCATTTTCAGAGTGATTACAGGTGTTCGATGTATTGCTGGTGGTTGGAATAACCAGTTCCAAGTTCGAGGTATTGCTAGTGGTTTGAACTGCGGGTTCCAAGTCCGATTCAGGACATGACATTTGCTGCCGATCGACTCATACCTTGAGCACGGGAAAGGGAAAGTCCTTCGGATTGCCTAAGCGAAATGTCCCTATTCCTTTCCAAAAACGAGGCAAGCCAAGCATAGCCAGCTTTTTTTGTTGTTATGTTAAATTTATGTTTGACATTCATTTTCTCCGCTAGCTCAAACGCCAAGCTCCGAACACCCTCCCTGTCAACGGCAAAACCAGCAGACGCTAATTTTTTTATGTGTACTGCTAGCTTTTTTTCGTTTTCTATTCCAAGAACACCTGTCAGTAGATTTTAAAAATTATATAGATAATGGAGTGCCATAACTAATTAAGGAAATAATAACCCATAAAGCCAAGCGGTTTTTTCGCAAAATTTCCGTCTTTTAACCGTCTCGACAGCGTTCTAGCCGGTACGCCAAATAATTTTTCGGCTTTTCGAAGGGACATCCCCTCTTCAATACTTTTTCTGGCTTCTTCCATCGCCCCTTCGCTCCAACTTCCTCTGTTGGTTTTTCTTGTATATTTTCGCGGCATAACACAGTCTTATATTTCCTTTTAAACAAAAAAATAAACAAATTAAACATGCGGCATCTTATCAAAAAAAAGTGCGGCATCTATCCCTGTAGTGAGGGAGAGAAAACAAGGAGAAAAAACTCCCGTTACATGTCGTATGTAAATAGTTTTTTTTCCTACGTTTTCGTTTGAATATCTATCGGACTAAAAGCAAAACAAATTTTTTTGCGCGGATGACTAGATGTATGAATTTGGTTGGGTGCGGCATCTATCCCGACGCGGCATCTCTCCCGCAATTACCCTACTCAAATCGACGAAAGTCGCAAAACACTAATAAATAAACAAGAAACAGAAAGTTTGACAATCAAAAAGCCAGCAGGGGTTCCTTCGAAAGGAGAATTCATCGTGTCCTTTTTGCTCGTAGTCCTGTCTGTGATTCAAAATATTGACAGAAAAAAATGTCCAAAAAACCAAGCCGCGTGGAATGATATTGTAGAAAGGTTAGGTTGAACCTGGAGTTTGAGGATCAAGCGAACGCGGTTAACTGAAAATATGTGTGCCAAGGATCACGGATAGTTGAAGGCAGCTTGACCGATGACCATCAGGATGTACATATGTAAAGGGTTTCCTCAATAGCGACATAACAATTTTGTATTTTAAAACAAACGCACTCAAACTTTTTTTATGATCAATGTCAAAACGTCAGTCAAGGCTTACATTATTATCTTGGTGAAGCTTAAAAAATCTACCGAAATTCTGAGTCAGTGGTCGCGATTTTCAGAGTGCTTACTCCAATTTTTGGTCGTAATAATCGTCCCACCAGACAGACAGGCTGTGCGTGCTATAGTGGATAAATTTTTCACTATTGAATGTTCCAGCGCCAGTGAGACAACGCACCTCTCGAAGTACCGAACATATCACAGCCGTAAATGCTTCAGTTGGGTTAGGTTAGATTGAGAGGTTGAGAGGCTGAGCCACCTCAAAACACTAGGCACCAGAATGGGCCGAACGCGATTCCCTAAGAATCCATGGCACCTAAGCCGCCACAATTTCCTCAAAGCATTTTATTATCCTGCACAATTTTAGAACGAGTCCATGCTTGATTTGGCCTATGTCCTCTAGCTTACTAAAAAAGTGAGAGCCTAAAATGTTCCTGCGACTGCGTGCTATGCCCTGACATTCACACACAATATGTGCGATATCTTTTGCTACACCGATATCATTGCAGTAGGTATCTGCAAATATTCGTGCCTATGAGTTCGAGCCTTTTAGCATGTTTGCCTAGAAGGCAATGCCCGGATAATATCCCTATAGCTAGTCTCATTTGTGCTCTGCTAAGTTTAAGGATTTCACTAGTCCTTTTACGGTCCATCCCTGGCTAAAGTGTCTTGGAAACCCTATGACCTAAAATATTAGACCATCTAACATATGGTCAGCCCTTCTCGTGATTGTATTTTTTACCATTGATTTGATGCAGCATAGCGGTGGAGCAACTTCCACCGCGTCGGGTAGTGGTAGCTCCACCCCTTTCCTTGCCAAATTCATCGGCAAACTCGTTGCCTTCTATCTCGGAGTGACCAGGCACCGTACATAGTCTTACCCGGTTCTACGTGCATCATGCCCTGAGCATTGTGCGGCAGCTCCTTGATAGTGTACGATTTTAGCGAATTAAGCGCAGCCTGGCTGTCGGTGTAAATATCGTTTCATGTTCAGAAGCTCTGCAGGTCTAAGCACGGCTAGAACTTCTGCCTGAAAAACGCTTTTGGTGTCCGGGAGTCTAGGACACTTAGATCTGGTTCCACACAGTAGATATCAGACCCCGTACCGCTCGCAGTTTCAGACTCGTCCGTGAAGACTGCAGTGTCTATATGCCGAGTTACTGTGTTGTTTGTCCACTCTTCACCCACAGGGTACAATGTTCTGTAGGGTGTGTTAAAATCAAGTGTGAAAAGCTTCAATTAAAACTAGCCAAATCACGCGGTTCCACGCCGCGCCGTTTAAAGGAATTGGGAATTTCTCAGTCCACATTGTGGCGAACTTTGCCTACACCCTTACAAGATCAAATTAACTCAAAAACTGAAGCCTTTTGATCATTTGAAGTGCTGAAACTTCTCCGATTGGATTGGGAAAATCCTGAATTTCATCGACTAATCATCTTCAGTGATGAAGCTCATTGTTGGCTTAATGGCTTCGTCAATAAGCAAAATATGCGTTATTGGACAGCAACAAACCCACATGTGGTTCAAGAGACTTCATTGCTTCTACAAAAAGTGACCGTGTGGTGTGGATTTCATGTCGGACGGAGGTGTGATTGGATCGTAATTTTTCGTCGATGAAAATGATCACCATGTTACGGTCAATGGAGTTCACTATCGTGCCATATTGGAAGACTATTTTTGCCAAGAATTTGATGGACTTGACATCAGTGATATGTGATTCCAACAAGATGGTGCCACATGCCGCACAGGTGGTCCACCCATTGATCTATTGAAGGAGAAGTTCGGTATTCGTGTAATCTTGAGAAATGGTCCGGTCGAGTGGTCTCCTCTTCTTTCTTCTTTTTTCGGTGGTGCTACAGTTTGGGTTGAACCAGGGCCTACTTCTCGAAACCATTTGTGTGTGCGTGTTATATGTTTGTACGAATGGAAGAGACCTATGTTTGCCGACTCTGAACGGCGAGTAGAGAAGCTCCTTATGACAAATGATACTCTTCGAAAGAGGTGGCACCATGAAAAAAACTTTAAGGTGTTTTTCCGGGATTGAACCCGGGTAGCATTGTGTAGTAGTCTGACGCATTTACCACAACATCATGGTGCTCACAATCATGATCAGCTCGCTAATGCGATTCAACGCCCGCTGTTGGATTTCTTTTTATGGGGTTACGTTAAGGCTGCGGCCACGCAGTGAGCGACTCTGCGATGAGCGACTGAGCGACGTCGCTCTACATTCAATTTTGTTTTACTGGTCGAACACAATGGTGACGCTGTAGTGGTAGCAGAAAGTTGAAGTTGGCTGAACTTTGGGCTTCACCATACAATTCATACTACAGCATCAGCTTCGCATTGTGTTCGCGCTATAGGGTTTACGTGTGTTTTAACTTTGACAGCGCGTCATACTTCCACTACAGCGTCACCATTGTGTTCGACCAGTTAATTTTGTATTTCATCGCTCAGCTACTACGTTGATTTCATGTGTTATTTTTTTTTGCATCGCCCCGTACTCGTCGCTCACTCGCTCATCACTCAGTCGCTCACTGCGTGGCCGCAGCCTAAGTCGTAGGCTTATGCCAATAACGTTAGAGAAGCTCAGGAACAATATAGAACGTTCCGGCCGATATGTGTGTGTGGAAGGCTGGTGGGAAATTGGCTCCAAAGAATCGAAATACAAAATCGTTATGTCCTTATTGAAAAACCCTTTCAAATGCATTCAAACTGTGCTACTACTACGATTTCCACTCATCAACCTACTCTTGATATTAAATTTCTTGCTCCTTGAATAATTGAAACACCCACCTTTAAAGTATCCCATAAACTCCCATGGCGACACTTTAACCCCCACCATTGCGTCCATTTCTGGAAATACTACTCGAACACTCCGAACTTGCACATTGTACCTACGAGTATGAGATACGAGTATCGGTTTTATTAAAAACTCAATTTTATGTGCTTGTACAATATTATAGAAGACGAAGGATACGAACGATTCACTGTATCCTTTTTTATATTGCGCTACAACATAGTAGCAAAATGTATTTCATTTGAAATTCCTGACTTAACTCTCACCTTTCTATTCAACAGGTGTGCGCACTAACAAAGCGTGGAATGATGCTACAACCGGATATCCTTACATTCAATGATCCAGTCTCCCAATACCATCGTGGTGTTGCAGCCGCTGTTGTTAGCTCCGTTAGCAAATCAATGCAACAGAATATCATAGCAAATGCAGGACTTAGCTACGAGGATGTTCTAAACGATGACTTTCAATTCGATATGGATGGACATGATGTCATGGTGTTCCTGCACATACAGAAAACGGGTGGCACTTCCTTCGGCAGACATCTTGTACGTGATTTGGATTTGAAGGTGAGTTTATACATATATGGAAAAAAAAGTCATCGTCTGGGAAAGGATTTTCTCAAAGACAAAATGTATAAAGCTAGTAATAAATTTCAACTAAATCAATGTATGCGTTGCGTTGGCATTGTGTACGCGTGGTTACAAGCGAATGGTCATGTTTATATAATTAGGAGGGCGTTCGGGATTGTGTCCCTCTCGATTGTTTGTTTTTCGTTGGGCGAATTAATTTGTCCTTCTCTTGTATCTGGCGGTATCCGCCTGCTATGCTTATAGATATCTCTCTCCAATTAGAAGATTTATTTGCGCTATAGTAGTTTATTTATTAATTTGCATATGTACGAGGCAGACAATGTTTCATTTCGAATTCAGTAAGCGAGGTCGAGTACTCAGTGTCATACGAATATATGTATTTAGCAATTGGCATGACAGTGGCAGCAGCGTCGTCCATAATTACTTAGCGAAGCACGCTCGCGTATCGATAAGTTGTGTCCTCGTCTTCGTAAACTGTTTTACATGTCTTAATCAATGGGTATAGCCTGTACGGACAAAAAGGACTCAATGCACGAATTGGATGTAAACATTTAAATGCAAATTAATTGGTTTTTTTTTTGTTTCAATTTTGTACATTTCCATGATTGGTATTGTGACCATAATCAGAATCAGTTCGACTGCGTGAGACCTGAGACGTGATCCTGAGTTTTTTTTATATGTTTATTTATTTTTTAAATAATGGTTAAGTTTCAAATTCGTTAGATTTCTCTGGGCTTTGGATAACTCTTAGCCTTACATTGCCCCACTCACCTCTAACTCATCATTGGCTAGGTTAGGTTAGGTTAGGAGTGGTGTGTGATTGTAATCACTTTCACTCGAAGACCAGTAGGTCCATTGTGAATCCCCTCATGGTTCGAGAGTAAATCCTCTTCTTACCAACTCGTAAACCAATTTGTGCTCCTGATGAGTCTTAGTAGATCCGATATCTTTGTCGTTCTTGGAGGGCGGGACAGTAGCAGTAGCAGAGTAGATGTTGGATCGATTCACTTTCTTCCTCATCTTCGCAGCTTCTACAGATATCGCTGGATTCAGGTAGCCATTTGCTTGTCATATGACCTATGGCACAGTGTCCTGTGATTATTCCGGTTATTTAGCGTATGGAGGATTTATCCAGATGAAACATCGTTTTTGTCCTATTAAGATCAAGATTCGCTCATAAAGAACGAGATGTGACGCAGTCGGTTCGTGTGAGCTACAGAGTGTTTGTCTCTTTCGGTTACATGGTCGATTGCGGTGAACAGTGTTTTAATCGGTGGCAGTATGGAGGTATCAGCATCACTGTTGCTAATGGCCGATCTAGCTTTAGCTAGTTATGCTTAGGTGGAGATATAAGACAACTGCACTAGGTAGGCACTTCCAATTTAAACAAGCTTAAAAATGCTTTGCTAAAGGTTGGATAGACATATTTAACAGTTCGGCTGAAAAGTTCGTATCGTTTTAAAGAAAAAAACATTTTTTTTGAAAAATTCGATTTTATTATTCAATATAATGGCCATCGGGGGCGATACACCGATTATAGCGATCTTTCAACTTTTCGATACCATTTTTGTAGTACGATTTGTCTTTTGCTTCAAAATAGGCCTCAGTCTTAGCGATCACCTCTTCATCAGCACTAGCTGTCCTTCCAGCGAGCATTCTCTTAAGGTCGCTGGGGGCCAGATCTGGAGAATACGGTGGATGCGGAAGCAATTCGAAGCCTAATTCATACAATTTTGCCATCGTTTTCATTGATTTGTGACATGGTGCATTGTCTTGATGAAACAGCATATTCTTCTTCTGCAAATGGGGCCGTTTTTCAGCGATTTCGTCCTTCAAACGCTCCAACAACGCTGTTTAATTAAAATTAAAAAAATCCCACGCGCATCCAAAAATACAGATGCCATAACTTTGCCAGCTGGCTGTTGAGTCTTTCCACGCTTTGGATTCTGTTCATCGCGTGCACTCCACTTGGCTGACTGTCGATTGGACTCCGGAGTGAAATGATGGATCCATGTTTCATCCATTGTCACATATCGACGCGAAAATTTGGGTTTATTACGATTGAACAACTTCAAACACCGCTCAGAATCATCAATTCGTTGTTGTTTTTGGTCGATTGTGAGCTCGCGCGGCACCCACTTTGCACAGAGCTTTCTTACTTAGTTGGCGCTACAGCTCGAGGTGAACCTGGGCCTGCTTCTCGCAACCATTTGTGTGTGCGTGTTATATTTTTGCACGAATGGAAGGGACCTACCGTTTTTTGCCGACTCCGAACGGCGAGTTGAGAAGCTCAATCGTGACAAATGATACTCTTTGATGCTTGTCAGACATTCGAAAGAGGTGGGCCCCGTGAAAAACTTTTAGGTGTTTGCGGCGGCATTCGAACCCAAGACCGCTGGCTCAGTAGTCCGACGCACTAACCACTTGCGCTACGGTGCCCACAGAGCTTTCGCATACCCAAATATTCATTAACGATATGTCCAACACGTTCCTTTGATATCTTTAGAGTGTCAGCTATCTCGATCAACTTCACTTTACGGTCATCCATATGGCCCATATGGCCTGAGCACCGAAGACGATGAACTCAGTGGACGTCCAAAAGAGACTGTTATGAACGAAAACATCAAAAAAAAAACCTCAAAATGATTTCGGATACGGAATTTAGCAAACCACTTATTAATGGTTGCTTCGCCTCGCGCAGAGTCCGGATAACACTCATCAAGTCACTTTTTGGTATCAGCAGCATTTTTTTCATAAAAAAAAAACAGTGTTTCATTAACACGAAATTCCGTTTTATCCATTTTTTTCAAAATAACAAAAGTTGCTTCACTCATAATGCTATATCTCACAAACTAATAGTCAGCAGCTGTCAAATTTATACACGAGTCTTTTGTAGGTTGGTACTAACTAAAAATGATATGGATGTAATTCTAGTGGCGCCCTCTTATAGAAACGATACGAACTTTTCAGCCAAACTGTTTCATATGTACATACGTATTATCCAACCACTTTGTGGAACCTCGTATGTATTAGACATTTTGTTGGGAAGACTTGACGGATACCGAACTGAAGATAAATGTATTATTGTTAGCAGAAGTAACTTTTCGATACTCTGTGACAAGATGCAATATTGTGTGAACTTGGTGAACAATCATTGTACACCAATCTCTTGAAAACTGAGATAATTCTGGCACCATACTCTTTTGTCAACTAATCTCTTCTTCCATAGAATAGAAATGATCTATCCGCCCGTTTAATAAACGTTGTTTCTGGTCAGTTTAAAGTCGGCAACTGACAAATTTTTCACTTAGACTTCCTGAAGTGAAGGCGTAATCTATAAATATCCATAAGGCTCAGTTTTGCCTGAATATTTTATTTTGGTGTTCTGTGATGATCTTTTGCTTCTTATAATCCAATTCATTCGATACCGTCAGCTTCTGATTTTTTATTCAAATTCTCGTCCCAGGATCTCATATATTAAGCTCATTAAACTCTGCTTGAATCTGTGGTCATATTCGAGGTTGACAAAATTTTCTAGGCTTCCTTAAACGATGCAAGAAATACTTCAACCCTTCTCATCAGTTTATAAAACGAGAATTCGAGTACTGGAGCTTCAATTCAAAATTTGCAACGGAATTTAAGTGTAGACACATATGCATATGCAGACGTATTCATAAAATACTCAATATGAAAAATGGGAACTACCAAATAATGAATCGACAGTTATTTGTTTCTTGGCAGAGAATTTTAGTTTTCTCAATTTAAGTCGTTCCAAGTAAAGTCCACATTTTCTGGAACGTAACCCTGACGTAAATCGGGGTAGGACTGTATAATGCTCATATCAACAATAGTTGAAAACATAGCCGATTAAATTTACTCCATTGAACATTTTCGCATTGCCCTTTTGAGATACCATAATATGCGTCCTCTCAGCTTCTTTCTAGGCCCCCTTCTCTTCATCCTAACTACAAACGATCTTGAAAGAGTCATCAAATACTCCTTTCTCTCCTTCTATGCTGACGACACAACATTTTTCAAAGTCATTTCATCACCCCATGACTCTTATCTCCTTCAACAAGACCTCGATAGTTTTGTTATTTGGTGCCTCAAAAATTGCTTGGAGCTCAACATCGCTAAATGCCAATCTATAACCTTGTCACGTACGAAAAACCAGTCTTCTCCTCGACTTTACCTTCTCCACAGTCAACCTATATCCGTCCTTCAATCTCTTCGCGACCTCGGCATATTGCTTCGTCAAACCCTTACGTGACTAGATCCCTTTACATTACCTTCGTTCGCCCCCTCCTTGAGTATGCTGGTCAAGTATCGAGTTCATGTCCAAAGAATCAAGAGCATTCAACGTCACTTTCTTCGTTTTTCTCTTCGTGGCCTATCCTGCAACGACCCTTTTAATTTACCCCCTTATCTAGACAGCCTTAAACTAATTAGCTTGAATAGCCTTCAGGATCGCAGGAACTGTGGCTTTGCAGAGATTGGGATCGGGGAGCTTCAGCATTCTTCTATTCATACACAGCTCACTAAAGCTCAATAATCTTTTGCTAACTCTTCGTCATCTTAAATTTGTAAAAACTGCTTCGAAAGTTCTTGATCTTTGAATTGTGTTTTAATTAAATCTCTTTTTTTCTTTCATTTAACAGCGCCCATGTGAATGTCAGCGACAAAGAAAACGCTGCTACTGCTTCCGTCCACATCGCAACGAGAATTGGTTATTCTCACGTTACTCAACCGGTTGGAAGTGTGGCCTACACGCCGATTGGACTGAACTTACATCATGCGTGGATCAAGAATTGGACAAGAACGAGGGTGAAACAGCCAAGCGAAGATATTTCTACATAACACTACTAAGAGAGCCCATTTCACGTTACATGTCCGAATATCGACATGTTCGGCGTGGCGCAACGTGGAAGGGATCAAGACACTGGTGCCTGGGTAGACAGGCAACAGCCGCTGAACTACCACCGTGCTATAAAGGTAATTAGAATATTTAAATTAACTCAAAACAACATGAGCTGACCTTATTCTTTGTTGTAGGCAAAGATTGGCTCCACGTAACGCTGGATGACTTTGCCGCGTGTGACAGTAACCTCGCCGCCAATAGGCAAACCCGCATGTTGGCCGATTTAGCTTTAGTAAATTGTTACAATAAGACATCAATGCCGCATCACGAACGTGATCGCGTCATGTTAGCAAGTGCCAAACGTAATCTAGCGGCTATGGCATATTTTGGACTGACAGAATTTCAGAAGGTAAGTGGATATGAAATCTATTAGTAAGATAGTAACACCAAAAATTTGTAACAGATGTCCCAATACATCTTTGAGGAGACATTTAATCTCCGCTTTGCAATACCCTTCGAGCAGCATAATACAACAATCTCAGTGGCAGCTGTAAGTAACCTACGGACAGACCAAAGGAAACACATTGAGGCGTTAAACGGTTTGGACCTAGAGCTATACACGTTCGCAAAGAATCTACTATTTCAGAGGTAAGTTGGCATACAATTCTTAAGATCAAATGATACAGTAACAATTTGTATTTGTCTCGCTTTTAGATTTGAACGTTTAAAAGCGAAAGACGCTGACTTTGAGAAGCGCTACGCAAATCTCGGCAATATTAACTACAAACAAGGTGCCACCGAATTCAATTGGGACAGCAATATCGATGAAACTGCAAGCACAGATCATTAGGGAAAGACCAAGAGTATTTTATTATTTTTATATATATATTCGTCAACAAATGGGCAGCTAAAAATGCGTTCTCATTTTATAATTGTTTGTTTTGTTTTATTTATAAATTTTGCAGAGAAATAGTATCGTTTACATCATACAGTATATAGTCATTAGGTTAAGATTCTATATAGTTTATTAGTATTTGATATCGATTAAGTTAAACCGATAACATGCGAGTAATAACTAGTTTTTGACGCACTTTAACAAAATAAGATATAACAAAAAAAGTCTGATCTGCATGATGTTGCTGAAGGTAGAAACAAAGGTGGAATTAATTTTAAGAATTACATAAGCAGCTTAAAAAACGAAAATATTAAACCATTTCACTTGTTTATATTCAGTGCCATTGAAAAAGGAATAATGCTACTTTATTTATTTGAAAAGGAGACAGCTATCTACTCGTATTTATTTGTTTTTATATTTAGACTTTTGTTTGCTTTTTTTTTTGTTAAGTATTTGCCAGATTGAAGATACATTTAAAAGCTTGATCTTGGACACAAACTTTTTTCACCTTCACGTTATGCTTTCATTCATCACGGATTGCTTTTGTTTGTTTCTTTCATATCGGCTCTCGTCCTACTTTAGCGGCAGTTTTTATCAAATCATTGGTTATATTGTGTTGACTGACGGAAATCATATTTCACTCGATGTTGGTCACTTCCGTCCGTAGCACCATCAATCCATTTCATTTGGTTTCTCGTTTTTAAAATGAAGTTTGAATCGTTAGTAAATCAACACATTTTCCCAAACATATGTATATCGATCTCCCATGATCCAAATCCCGTCCGAAATTTGAAACCAATTCTCATTTCCATATCCACTTAAGTATTTCACTTGATTACATATTTCTACTGCCAATTCAGACTTACAAACACGTACATATAGGTAGTTTGTGAACATTTGCTCCAATTTGTTCCCAAATATGCTACAATCCCAGCTTTGTACATACCTATATATATAATTTTACTAATATATATAGACAATAAAACGAAAATCATCCATCCTCTTTCATTTGTCTTCTTAGTCCCCCATACCAGCGAAATAAAAAATAATTTATTTCATCAAATAAACGTGATTATGTTGAGCATTTACATCATGGTATTCCTAACCTATACATATTTCTCTGTTGCATGTTTTTATATATTAAGTTTTAAATAATAAAACAATAGAAAACAAAATAAAAAGTTACTCTGTAAAAATAATCGAATGTACAAAATTTATGACTTCTTCGACACTATGCAGCTCATTTTTACATATATATTTAGTTAAGTTAAAAAGTAATGTGTAGTATAACATCAAATATTTTCACAAATCATAATCACCAAAGAATATGGAATAAGTTTAATTAAATAAAATTAAAATAGAAAAATAGATATCAGCACAAAACACGAGAAAAGAAATACATAATTATTCTAAAAATCAAAAATACTGGGTGGTACAAAAAGCTAAAGAGTTTTCAACTGCACAGTGAAATCTCTCTTTAGTGGACAGCCACCGGAGTATTTTGTCCCGCTTATGAGAACGCATTTTGTATGGGAAATTAAAAATTGGTTCCCCAAAAAGGTATCCGCTAATGCGAGTTGTTCGCTAAACAGGGTGTCCGCTAATGAGAGATTTCACGGTAATATATATTACAATACTTTATTTGACATTTAGGCGAATACATATATTTACACACATACTTGGGCTTCGACTTTGACGGTTGGAATGCCGATGGGCAACGCCATGCTAACTCATTGGCGAAAATTCATAGTCAGCCCATGAATAGTGCCTATAGCCGACTATAGTTACAGCCGGCTATAACATTTCGTTATTCATAAACACGTTTTTGCCTGTGTATTAGTTAGTATCGACTTTGGTATGTTTTTATAAAGTTATTTGAATGAACAAACCCAAACGTCAAAATATTATATGAGAAATTTATAGCCGACTCCAATTATTTAAAGTGACGTCTGGCTCATTTTAAATTTCGAGCCGGCTATAAGTTCAAAGTCGACTATAAGGTGACTATGAATAGCAAAAAGTATATTTTAGGTTATGTAGGTGAATAAATTCTTTTATTGTCGGCTCTATCTGACTATGAATTAGCGCCATTGAGTTTAAGAGCGTTTTTATGGATAATAAACACTTACAACTTAAAAACACTGGCGCAAAATTATGATCACCGCATGTTTAAGAGTTTCATGCAAACTAAAAAATTTGCTAGAACAATAGGTCTGTTTGGTAACATGCTAGTTCTCGAAAGTTCTACGTAAACTACATAGAATCTGACAGTTTCATGGCTCTCAATTTTTTTTACTCTCATTTGGATCTCTCTTTGCGATGAATTATCTGCAAGACCAAATCCTCGGGGTGGGCCGAGCCAACTCTGTCAAACCAGCCATCTGACAGTTTGTGAAATGTCATAATCTTCATTGTTAGTGGAAAACAAAAACAATTTGAAAGGTTTGACCAAGTGTTGTTTGAAAAGCGTTTGTTTACTTTTGTGCAAGTTTTCTGGCTTTGAGAGGAGTTCTCTCTCCTTGAGAGGATTCTACTATTTGACAGATCTCAATTCCGTGTGCCAAAAAAGATACCAAACACACCTAATAAAAGACACTTAAGCTGCCGCTAACCAGCTGTCAAAGCGAAAAGAATTTTGACGAATTTCTTTAGCCCAAACTCCACATTAAATCTTTAAAATGAGGTTTCGGTCGACTAACAATTTGTAATGAGCTAATAAGCGATAAAGTGGGTTTTATATCGACTATATTTTGACTTTATTGAGTACTAGCTGATGTACCCGCTTCGTAGCACATACAATAATAATCCCTTTGTATGCATTTGTATTTGTAATAAATTGTCTACTGGAAGGAAACTTGCAGCTAAATGGTACACTTGACCTTGTTCCTTAAAAGTTGGCATAAATCCTTGCTTTGCAATGTTGGCAAACGTTTGTGATTGAGCCGAGTATCACAACTGGATCATCAATATATTTTATTCCGTGGTTGTAATTAAACGCAGATCGTTGTTTTAAGGACCACAAAGCGGATCGATCTTGTCCCATAAAATGTGTTTGTGCCGCGCGACTTGTAGTTGCATATTCCCGCATTTGAGATAAGCGCTTTTCTCTTACTGGAGTTGATTCAGCAGCCCGTCTCTTGGATGCATTGTTTTTCAGTGCGGATATGCGAGTTTCTAAAGCTCGAGTGACACGTGAGTGGTCCCTCATTTGAGAAAGGCGCTGCTCCTGTTGTTGTTCAGATTCTTGTTGCAATGCTTAACGTTTAATCTTCGCTTTTGAAGCAGAACTCCCATATCGTCGGCATACAAGCAAAACTGACTAACTGCAAAAACGTAGTTCGTGGGAAAACGCAAAACAAATTGTCTGTATTCTTCAAATCGCAAAACAAAACAAATTGTTTGTATTCTTCAAATCCGTTGTAATTTATGATGTTAGCTACGATTCTCTTAGATTTTTTGCACATTTTTAGGCAAAATATCAGATATGCAGTTTTAGCAGAATTTTCTACATGCATTTTTACTATACTTACCATCAATAATACAAAATTCAATTTTTGGCAGTTGGTCAGTTTTGCTTGTAAGCCAACGACATGTATATTAGTGACTCGATTCTATTCGTCGCCTATTCATCTTTAGTAAAGACTAATGAATGCCTTTGCAGCTGCAGTCAATCCAGTATCGAATCATCACCCTTCGTTGCAAACATGTAGGTACACTTTGGATAAAATTCACTTCTTCGAAGTACACTCCTTGCGACTGTATCAAAGCAGCAACGCAGTGTTAGTCTACCAAGAAGTAAGAGTAAGATGAAATATTTTCTGTTTCTCCGAATGAAAAGTATCATTTCGGATTCCAAATGACAGCGAGATTGGACTGATGTTAAATTTAAAGCAAGCGTCTAGCTTTAAATTATACTTTAGAGCTCTATGAATATCCAAAGTGTTGTTGTATTTTGCTCACAGACGACTAACAATGACTATTCATTTGCGCCAATATGTCCTCCATTAGTTATATGTACCACCCTGTGCTAACATAAAACGAAAACACACACATATATCTAAACATAGCTTTTAGTCTTAGTTTTTAAGGAAATATATTTTTAATTGTAAATAACTTGTAAATATTTAATTAAATTTACTACTAAGTATTACAAAATATTGTTTTAAGATGAAAACAGAAGGAAAATATGTAATAATAATAATCAGCTTAATAAAAATGTTAAACATATAAATTGATTAAGTAATCGAAAAGCAAATTGTACAACACAAACAATTTAAAACAATAAATCCAATTTTCACGAATTAACTTAGCTCTTTGATTGTTTGATATTTGTTAACAGATTTATTTAGAGTTCTCATAATTACTATATATATTATGTTTATGCGGAAAAAAAAATAGTTTACATATTTGTTTTTATGCGCTGCCAAATAAAGGTTAACAAAATACATTTCGTGTTTAATAAAGTGTAATAATTTACTTCTTTAAAAAAATGATTTAGGTAACAATATTTGCTAACTTTGAAGTCATATGTTACTAACCAAAACCAAACCCATGTAAAGCAATTTTTTTTGTAATTTTAATTCTAAATGGTTTAAACAAAGAATACAAATTATTTTATATATTTTTCTTTTGTAATAACAAATACATATTATTGCCCTTCAATTGAATTGTTTTATTTGATTTCTTAACTCTATATATGAATATCAATCTACAACTACATACAATATAATGTATACGTTACAAAAACATACACTTTTGCGAAATATTCTAAAGAAAGGCAAGGAAATAGAATCTAATTTTTAAAACATTTATAACTAACCAAAAAGGAATAAAAACAAAAACAAAATTATAATCAAACAGATTAAATTGTCGCTACATCAACAAAAAAAACTCCAACTTACATACGAAACGAGAAATGAGAGTTAAATTATAAATAACATTAGAAAACTATTTGCTACAGATAAAAAAGAAATTAAATAAGTAAATAAAACAAGAAGATATAGAAAAAAAGTAATTGTAAATGAAAGTTATTTTATGTAAGCTCATTGAAGAATAACGATAATATAATAATAATATATTTTAACAAAAAAAAAAAAAAAGAAATCAACTCTTTTGATTGCTGTTTGAACTCGTGAATCCAGGGCAGAAAATCAATGTGTGGGAAAGTTCAGTAGAGCAGAACAAACGTGCTCCACTCCCCTCCATTTGAATTCTCCACTTAAAATATACCTTGGAGTCTTACCTAAACAACGGTATCACTTTCAGCTGCGTCAAGCTGCGTCCCCGCTTATAAGTTCAAAAATACCGTTGAAAAGTCAGCTCTTTTTCAGTCTGTCATTATATGGAGATGGGAATTTCACTATACCTCCCTTCAAAGCAATTTATTTTTTTCCTCATTTGATAGATATTGTTTCAACTAGTATGTGTGCTAATTAATTCATAGTAGAAATAATTTTAGGCTGTAACCGTGATTTTTTCATTTAAGTATGTAGTTTCGGGGATAAGCGCGGGGAATGGAGTTTTTCACACATATTCGGCAATAACTCCCAAAGTTTCTTACAGAAAAAAATAACGAAAATATTTTTGAAATCTGTGCTTTGAGCCCTTTCGAATGATATCCAACATTGATTTTTTGTTGAGCTCAAATTTTGGCCACCCTGTATAGTTGTTTCGCAATATTTTTCAGTGTTAAGTTGTCCCAAATACGTGGACCACCGTGGTGTATGAGTAAGCTAAATTTCAAGTTTCTAGGTAGAACGTTTCTTGATGTTTTTATCGTGACAGATATTTTAGATTTAGAGCGAATTTATAATGGTTCCGTATTAGGGTAGGGCGGGGATAGTTGGAACACTTTTTACTTGAAGTCTCATATAAATCAAACTATTCATTGTATAACTATGAAATTGTTATCAAAAGAAAGAATGGTCTTCTGGCTTCGAAATCAAATTTGATAAAATTGAAAATATGTAACCGCAGGTGATTAATGTTGCCCCAAATAAACCAACTCCGAGTGGTCCAACTAGCCCCTATGGGGGGGCAATGGATGCATATAAAAAAGGGCCGATCTCCGACTACTGTACATTTTGTATGAGCCCACTTTCGACAAGTATGGCACTGTATCCACTCCTCACCCGGCAGACTTTCAGAGATATATATTTACTCATAAAAAAGCTTACCTTAGTCCTTAAATCTGTTTTTTTCACTAGTAAAATAAAAAAACTATCTTTGACGTATTTTTTACTTTTGCACTTGAAAAAGACAAAACTGTGTGTGGTTTCTCTTTTGAGCACACGACGCAACTGAAACTGATATGGCACGTGCTGGCAAAAGAACGCGTTCGTTCGTATATGATCATATTCTCGTAGAACTTACGGTTCCTGAGAAATTTGCGTGGTCCAACTTGCCCCGCGGTCCAACTAGCCCTGCCCTACCCTACCATTGGGTACGGAATCTTAAAAAAATATGAAAATACAAATATAGGTAAATACATTTGAATTTATTTTTATAAAAATAAGTAATATTTATTCGTCAGATATTAGTTTTTAGCCGATTTTTAATGTATTTTTTTATTTAAAATTTTATTATATAAGATTTTAAATAGCAGTTAATAGTAGTAAAAAAATACAAACACTTTGGTGAAAAAATCATCAAAATCGATCCAGTACTTTAATGCCCGTTTTCACAGTGCGAGCTTAAGTGTTGGATTAGTTAGGTGTAGTATTGAACAAATCCATCACTTAAGAAGTTTTCGTTCCCACAGTCACCACTTAAGTGTGGTATATTTAAGTCATGGATTGAGTGTCATTGTGAACCATTTATGAAAAAAAAAATGATTGTGAATGAACACGAAATGTCAAACGAAATTTGGTTTTCATTTCCTTGTCAAGTGCTTTTTAGAAAAAATGCAATGAAAATTAAGAGAAAAGAAGACAAAGAAGCCGCTGCATGTGTGGAAATAGAAAAATAATTCAATCAATACATTTTTAATTCAAAAAACGACGAAATAGCAGTATGCTGACGAAAGCAAACAAATTGCGAACCCCTCCCTTCCTTCGATATGCATCCTGATGAAACAGATACACAACTGAAGTCGCGAGCGCAGCGAGCAGCGATATCAGCAGAATCATCCCCCACCACTTGCATAAAATGAGAGTCGCAATGCCAGCCGCATTACCAGATAAAACATTTCGTTGTTTAGGTAGGTTTTCTGTACTGTATTTGGAGGTTAATATTATTTTGGTACACTTACGGCAACAATTTACTCTCTGGATTGACACTTAAGCCGTGGAAGTCGGTGGCTTAAGTTATGACACTACTTAAGTGCAGGATTACGTTGAGCCTGCACTGTGGGAACGCAATTCGTGGTAATCCTGAGATTATCGTTGGATCGACACTTAAGCTCGCACTGTGAAAACGGGCATAAGAGATATAGAATTATTTCGGCGCTTCCATACAACCTGAACCACTGTGCGCCGGGAAGTTTCCTTACCGACATGAATGTCAAAAAGGAAGTGTCTCTGTCAAGCAGAATTTATGACAGCAAATGTTACGATTTTCACTGTATTACAGGAATGATGTTCACTTATTGAACAAGTAATTGTTGACTTGTCGTTCTGTGTTATAGGCCCCAGGTTTTAACGTGGCTAATTTCCTAATACCCGATAGCTATCCAGGCTAAACGAATTATTACCCCTATTATTGTTAACGAATCGAACGTGCGATATGAAGCGAAGTCTTTTGCGAATTACCCGTATCGTGGTATTATGTTCGCAACTGTAATTTAATTTATTTTTTGTTGTTGCAGCAGTTGTTTCACAGGCGAATGACACGTTCGCTAACCAAACACCACCACTATAGTGGTGATTCGCAAAAGCGTTCGCTTCATATCGAACGTTCGATTCGCTAACCATAATAGGGCTGTATATATACAGTGGTGGCCAAAATAATAAAAGTGCACAGTAAGTTTTCAGTTATATCCATTCCATTCAAATCACCATTCACTTGTTGCTCTAAGGTCCATTCTGCGAACTATCGGTGCTGCGCATGGTCGTGTAGCTTCAAATGCTGAGTCAACTAAATCTGGAGAGCATGCAAATGCAACTTTTTAATCAGAACTCGCTGTAAACTACTTCGGGAATGCCTGAATTGCTGAGAACGATGACGAACCGAGGTGGAAGGATTCTAGAAAATAATCTCACTAAGACGCTGATTACACGACTCTTTCTTACCCGACTACGCAGAGGAAGGGTTATGATTTTAACAGGCTGGGTTTGTTTGTTTGTATGTATGTAAGGATGTCACCTCGTGCAGCCTAAACTATGAAACCGATCTCAACAAATCAGGTATCGTTGGATTCGTCTTTAGCCGGAGAGGCTATGTGACGTCACAGAAAAATTCAATATGGCGGGCGCACAAAGCAAAATGGCGGACTACCTCTTCTTTTTTTTTCTCCTTTTTTTTCTTTTTTACCCGACTAGTCTTTACAACCGCATTGATAGTGGTATCAAATGAAAGGGCTTGGCGAGTAGAATACAATACGATATGACGTAATTCTAAATTCAATATGGCGGACGCCCCCAAGATGGCGGACTGCTGTTATCTTTACTACCTCCTTAATATGGGTATCAAATGAAAGGGCTTGGCGAGTAGAATACAATACGATATAACGTTATTCTAAATTCAATATGGCGGACTGCTGTTATCTTTACTACCTCCTTAATATGGGTATCAAATGAAAGGGCTTGGCGAGTAGAATACAATACGATATAACGTAATTCTAAATTCAATATGGCGGACTGCTGTTATCTTTACTACCTCCTTAATATGGGTATCAAATGAAAGGGCTTGGCGAGTAGAATACAATACGATATAACGTTATTCTAAATTCAATATGGCGGACGCCCATCAGGATGGTGGATTTCCGTTATTTTTACTACATCCCTAATATGGATATCAAATGAAAGGGTTTGACAAGTAGAACACGACATTGCTTACTTATAATACATACACCACATGCCGCTTTGTCTAATGAATGCGTAGTTATATAAATACGTTATTGTAACGGCAAGCGACCACAGCTATACTCAAAAAATCATTGTTTCGTTTCATCTTGTTTCGTACCTTTTAGTTGGTATTTCCCGTAGTCGGGTTTTAGTTTTTAAACTTAATTTTTTTTTCGTTCGTTTCGTCTTTCGTCTTTTTGACAGATAGGGAGAGGGGCATAGAAAGGAGAGGGGAATGAAGTAACGAAAGCAGGAATGAAAGTTCTGAGACTTTTTCCGGTTGATCTTCGACATTTATCGTTTGACAAATAAAACAAAGCAGAGAATTTTAAAGATGGATTTTAAAGTTGATTTTGGAGCTAAATTTAGGGACATTGTACATTTGATAGTAAACACGCAATTATTATCCTCCACAATAAGTAAATTTAATGCGATTCCAACTGAAATTTCACTATTCCCTTCCTAAATATGATGTGAATTTCAATAAACGTCAGAATCACGTATGCACGTATCCACCAATTATTAGAACCGTGTAATCACTATAGTACGTACCTGTCAAAAAGACGAAAGACGAAACGAACGAAAAAAAGAGTCGTGTAATCAGCGTCTAACTGTTGCAATGTTTTTATTAGACCGAGCTGCACGAACACGGGCATGTCTCTTGTGTGTTTGAACTGACCCGATCGGCTCAAATTCATCGATTTTTCGGACCACTGTACGGCGAGAAGGTGCCACGATATTTTCCAACCGCCTCCGCAAAACCCTTACTATTTCGGTAGTTCATTGCGTTGTGGATCCGTGTAATTCTTCATGACTTCATTTTAATGTTCACCCATCCCATGACAGCTGTCAAATAACAATGCTGTACGACCGACACAAAAATAGTGCTAAATTCAAAACAGGTGATCTTAATGAGACACCCTATATGAGAATGATTGCAGTTGCTATGCTGCTTTCCTTAATTTCCGGACAAATGAAATGTTGGCCCCACTTTGAAAAGAAAAAAAACATTTCCGTATTTTTTGCAAACTCACTGGCAGTGCTTTTGAATTCTTTTATTGAAAATAACAACATGCTTAAAAAATATATATGAAGCTTTAATGTTAGTTTAAGCTCATAGGCGACTAAAAATAGGCGTAAGCCGTTACAAAGCCACTAGTAATCAGCCCTTGATATTCTGCGGGCCCTTACTTTGCTGTTGCTGATAGTAAAGTGGATATGCCGCTGTATATGATGAATGCGAACAGTCTGGACATATACCTGGCTGTCCTGGTGGACCTCGTGGACCAGATTCACCTGCAGAGCACACACACACACACATCAGTTGAGGGGGTATAACTATTTCAAAATATTACCTGGTCTTCCAGCTTCGCCGCGATCTCCTGGTCGTCCAGGCAAACCATCAATTCCATTTCCATCTGATCCTGGGGGTCCAATTGGTCCTGGCGGTCCTTCACGGCCGATGCCATCATCGCCTCTATCACCTTTTATTCCCTGTATACCAGCCATGCCAGTCGGACCTGGCGAACCTGGAATGCCAGGTAAACCGGGGAAACCTCTATCTCCTGTTGATCCTCGCACACCAGTATCACCTAATGAAATTTTAATCAGAAGTCGTTACAAAGAATTTGAAAAAAATAGCAATTACCTCTTGCACCTGGAGGACCAGGTTGGCCAGGTCTTCCAATGCGTCCCCTGCCTGGTGGCCCAGGTGGACCAATCAAAGTAGACTGAATCTCCGATATGTACTCTAGAGCAAAAAGACACGCATAATAGCGAAGTCAATTCAGGACTTTCATACACACCTCTTACAACGCCCATACATATGTCCCGTATTTCGGATTGTTCAAAACGATAGGTTTCCGTTGTAATGGGTCCAGTCAATCCGGAAGGACCCGGCGGACCTGGAGGTCCAGGAATTCCAGCTGGGCCAGGATAACCCGGTGGCCCAGGAAAGCCTTGAGGACCTGGTTGCCCCTCTGTACCTCTGTCACCGTCTCTACCGCGTTCTCCTGCAAACGTTCAAAAAATTTTAAACTAACAAAGTCACGTACATACATGAGGCAACTTTAAACAACCTTGAGTACCAGGACTACTGGTTGCAAAATATCTATTCGGGCGCTCATCGCATGTACACTGTCCTGGGGGACCTGATTGTCCAGGTATACCAGGAGAGCCTTCTGTTCCTGGAATACCAGGTACACCGGGCAGACCAGTTCTACCAATCTCACCGGGACGACCATCGTATCCGGCCACACCTGGTGAACCTTTCTCGCCTTTTATTCCCTATTAAAAAAAAAAACGTTCAAAATGGATAGAGAAGTACTAAAGTGAAGGAAATACTTACGGGTGAACCGGGCACTCCAGGTAGCGCACCCAAAGTAGATGTTCCTCCATAAATAACGTCCAAACCGGTATTACCCGGTGGACCTGGTGGACCAGGCAAACCAGGTTCTCCGCGTTCGCCTTTGGGCGCAGTGCTAGCATTAAAAATACTTCGTTGTAGCTCTTCAATGAATCCAAAATCCGATATACTGCCAGGCTCTCCTTTAGGTCCTTGTGGGCCTCTTTCACCGGTTTTGCCGCTTAGTCCAACTAGACCGGGTGTACCCGGCACCCCATCGGTACCAGGTATTCCCGGTCGGCCTTCTGGTCCGAAACCTCCTCTCGGACCGGGTATACCCTGTTCACCTTTGTTACCCTGGAATGTGAACATTTTAAAATGCCTGCAGATTCTAGCGATTTAATTAAATTTACTGGAAATCCAGCCACTCCCATTATTCCTGGTGGACCTGGTGGACCAATTGCTGCCCCATTGTATATTGATGAACCCGATGATCCTGGTATGCCTGGTATTCCAGGTGTGCCTGGTGAGCCGTGTTCACCCTTCTCCCCCTTTTGGCCACGGCTTTCATTATAAAATTGATGCCCGAATTCTTTCATGAATCCAGAGGAAGAAATATCACCAGGTTCCCCCTTCTGTCCACGTTCACCTTTAATTCCAATTTGTCCTGGCAAACCATCGTATCCGCGTGCTCCACGTTCTCCTGTCAATCCTCTTTCACCCTTCTGCGTGGTTAATCCAAAACGCTCGTCAATCACTGTACGTCCCGGTAACCCTGGCTGTCCTGGAGGACCTGGCCGGCCCTACAAAATGAATCAGAGAATTACCCTCCTTTAACTGTCTTCATTCGGTCAACTTACATCGCGTCCACTTTGTCCTGGAGGCCCTGCTGGACACTGTTCTGGGCATGTTCGAGTGCCTCCCGAAGAAGCCGAGAGTATAGGTTTCCTTACTTCCCATCCCTTTTCAGTTGGATCGGCTCCCTTAAATTTCAAATCGTACTGCGGCAGCTCCTCGCATGTGGTTCGATTTGGTTTGTCTGCATCGCAGCTAAGAACCATCCATTGGAGTTCAATCTATCGACAAAATAAAAGCACACCAATTGCAGAGGACAAATCTGCCCAAAATTGTAACACAAGCTCTTACTGGAACGGTATTCCCGGATTGCACATCTCGCGCCAGTGTGAAGTACCCGTCACTTGCATCGATTGGACCACGACCTTCTAGCGGGACACGCTCGTTCCCACTTGTATCACGAGCCGGTTTGCAGTCAATCCACATACGGACACTATCCTGGGTTAGTCCCAGCATAACTTTATGCCACAGTCCATCGAAGAGCTGAAATAAATACTAGTACTAGTCGGATTTCCAAGGATCCCATTTGGACTTACCCTCGATTCCTTAAACGAAACCGTCTTCATAGTTCCATCGTATCGCGGCAAAGCAAATTCAATAGTGTGGAAAATCGGATTGATCGTCATGCTCAACTGGGACTCGTACTCGTAGTTCGTCAACTGGAACAGATACCATGGCTGAGCGGGTGGATCCTCAGTTCGGAAGGTGCACTCAAATGAGAACTCATAAGGAACTCCCAATGGAAATGCCTGAATCGATTCAATGGTCATATTGGTTTCTTCTTCGATCTGATACGCGGTTTGCAAACTATTTGAACCAGTTACACGCTGAATATTCTGGAATCGATGCTGATACTGATCCAGTTTGTAGTTACGTATCAAGTCGAATGTGTTGAGATCGGGATCACCGGGACGCCAAACATTGCACGGGCTCGGGTTGTTGTACTCTTCGTAATCGAAATCGCTTACTAGACGTATGCGGAATAAAAAAAAGGGGTTGTGGTTTACAAAAGCTGTACGATTTGATTTTTATTTTAATCGACAGGAGTATGTTTGCCATTCATAAGGAAAAACCATATCAACCAAATGATGTCTGTCGCTCATCCAGGGGCCTATTTCACCAAACTACAAATTTGTATTTAGAATTGTTTTTTAACAAAATTTGTAAAATATCTGATTAATGGGTTTCACCGAACATTTTTACCGTGCTTCACAGAACGGAAAGTTCAAATTGGTAGTTTTTATTTACAAGTACAAAATTGTGATTGTAATTGGTAGTTGGTGAAATAGGCCACAGGCTTTTTTGATAATAGTTTCCATTGCGGCTCTATTTGATCGATAACGGCACGGATGTTCTACATCTACATAAGCAAATGGTATTTGAACTGTTTCAGCAAAATGATCACCTTGTTTCTTTTTGTAAATTATGAGAATATCTAGTAATTTTTACTTGTGATCTGCCAGTACATGTATTGAAAGTGTATAAAGTAAAGTATGTGTAAAGTAGTGTAAATATGTTTGAGAGGCACGTTGATTATATATGTAAAATAATGACAATGTATGAGTGATTAAGTTCATTTTATGTAATTCATTTCAACAGGTACACTAGTATATTATTATTAGTATTACGTGTATACTGTGTATAACGAAAACCCTATAGGTACAGTGGACGTCCAATATAACGAATGATATAATGTTCGAGGTCATTCTTTATATCGAGAGCGTTCATTATATCGATCGACTTTTCTTTTTAAAAAATTAAATAGCTGATTATTATTTATGAATACCTACGTTTTTTTTATTGGTAATTAGAATGAATGGTCCTGCCATTATTTTACACAAATTTTAAAATTATTTTGAAGAAAAAAAATCACTTATACGACTTTGTCTCACTTCAAGTTGAGATTTCATATGTACAGCTTTTTCTTGAAGCCGTCTTAGCCCTATTACTGCCACGCTGTGACTGTGAGTCACTATTCAATTTCAATTCAATATAAATGATTTAAAACATATTTTAACGTGCAATCAGTTTAATGTATTTTATTATTGGTCATTACGTTACTGATATAAACAATTAATTTGTTTTTATGTTTTGGTAATGTTTACTTATTACACAAGATATTCAAAAAGAACATAAACTGCAATGTAGTGACTCTAAGACACTATAACGACGGTGAATTTAAATTCATGTTAAAACACTATCTCTGCAACTATTGATCGATGCTAGATTACGTAGATAAGGTAGTGCGTTCATGAAAACTTCTGGCATCCTTCATTTGGAAGTCCAATTTATCGGGCTTGCATGCCGAAATTCGTTGCACTATCGCGTTCTGATGACAAATCCACACGATCAACTCGCAGAGCTCAAGGTCAAGGTATGTGAATTCGCGCCAAGAAAGGATATTTGGTATATTATCAACAAAGAATTGCGAAAGCATTACATGCCAGGTAGTAACTTGACAATAGATGAACAACTAGTCGCCTTCAGGGGAAAGGTATTTTGCCAATGTATGCCTTCTAATCCGGATAAATATGGAATGAACATTTGGTGAATTTAATGCCAGCACCAGTTATCCGCTATATGGCATTCAGTACCTTGGAAAAGAATTAATATCTCTACTCAAGTTGTCGAGATGCTACCTTTTGCAAAGACAAACAGGGACGTGACATTCGACAATTATTGCTATCGAAGGGACTAACATGTGTCGGCACATAACGAAAAAATAAAAGATGCTTTCCAGCAAATTTTCTACATCATAGAATAAAGGAGGCATGACAATGGTTGGCTCCATACCGAAGCAGAGCAGATCAGTTATACTTCTGTCAACTATCAAAATATACATTGAAAACAAATTCGTATGTACTATAATCGTACAAAGGGAGGAGTACACTCGCGAAACAACTCGCCAAGGCCTTAGTCATTCCGAATATGTATGTCATGTATGTCGAAATCTAACGTTGCTGAGATAGACGAGGTTTTGGAAAACTGATCATCAAATCTATCTTCAACTGTATCACTTTAGCAGTACAATAACATAAGAGGCGACGCTGTTACTACTGCCCCTATGAAAAAGGACGACCTTTTAAGCAATACAAGTGTTGGTCAGAAACCCGTGTGTAACGAGCATTCACAGAAAACTGTAGTTTGCCTAATATGTATAGATAAATAGTTAAATAACAATCGCCACATTATTTGTATTAAATTTCCTTTTTTTCAATAAATTAAATGAATTATCTATATATTTTCAATTAGTGTCTCTAAGTCACACCATGGCAGTTTACGTTAGTCAGATAGCATGGCAGTTATAGGGTTAAAGTAAACATGAAGAAACTAAAACGCACTTTTTAATACTAAACAATAAAAAATCATTTTAACTGCTAACGGAATCTTACGCTCGTATGTATGTGTAAGAGCGTTTAAAACTGCATAGCGAAAGAGAAACCAAAAATAAAAGAATTCAAACCAAAATGTATGAAGGTGAAGACTAATAGAAAAAGACAATTGACACTTTCAAATGTGTTGAAGAGAAAAACAGGGGCCAAATAAACGCATCCGTTAACGAGTGAGTGAGTAGGACTCGTTATCGAATGATCGAGTAAATTATACGTAAAATGATACTCGATAACGTGAGCGGTAATGCCAAATCGTAACATTTTAATGACGAGTAACTCGTTAACGGATGCGGTAATTCGGCCCCAGTACATGTGTCGCTTTTAAGCTCGTTGAACATTTTTCGCATTCAATAGGCGCTTTTTTTTTTTTCAAATCTATATAAATTTCAAAAAAGCTTTCCATACAAAAATAAGATTGGATAGTTATCCACTCCCACGAACCAAAAGTACGGCGCGTGGTTTGCGTTAATGGAAAGCTGGCTTCAATTTATGTATGAACTAAGCCTTATAAGTATATAGGCCAAGATCTTTATGCAAAATGCGGTGCAAAGTGGTTGTAGGTATTGTATTGTATTGTATTTGGAAGGGGGTTGTCTCCTTAGAGACAACAAGCACGTAGACCTGTAGGCCCATTGTACTTTGGTGAAGTACCACCCCATTCGCTGAATTAGCGATTTGTTGCTGAGCTAGTTGTAGGTAGATAGGCCCAATTCCTCTGATCGTCTCGAAATGAATACACACAGGCTTCTAGTCACACTCTCAGCTACGGTGGCTATTTTTTCTATTGACTTTCCCGGACTAACACGGGCTGGAGTCTTCACATCACTGTCCGTTTCGTTCCAATTTATCAACTTAATTCATAGCTGTGCCAGAAGGTCTCATATGATGACCAAAAGCAGTGTGAACTTTACGAAATGTTTCCGTGATATTTTCACTATAAATGAATACGTTGTGCGAATGTGTATCCATATACATACAAACCAAGTAATAATCTCCTAATTTTAACTTATCAAAAAACATCGCAGCGTTACTTGAATGTTGACAGTTAATCACGGTTGCCAACATGAAGAAGGTCTTTAGACAAATACAAGTTAAAAAAAAAAAGACGGAGAAACTACTTTCGGGACAAAGATTTAACTTTTTAACTCAAATTAGACATTTTGCACATTTATAGTATTTTTTGGAACACAAATTTTTATTTATTTATTGGAGTTGGATTTAATTCGTAGCATTTGTTTATCGAAAAAAATTCAAAGTATTGTCCATCGCTAGTCACTTTGTGCCATCTTTCGGGTAGGATACGACGAATACCATGTCGGAAGAACGCCTCATCTTTAGATGCACACACGAATCGACCCATTTTTTGCAATCTTCATAAGAAGTAGGTTTCTGCTCGGACAGGCCATGAGTCATCGCTCGGAATAAGTGATAATCAGAAGGAGAAATGTCTGGAAAATACGGTGGGTGGGATTTAACTTCCCATTTGAACGTTTCTAAGTATATTTTCACCGATTTTGCGACGTGCGGACGAGCATTGTCGTGCTGCAAAATCACTTTGTCGTGTGGTTGGGAGTATTTGGGCCATTTTTCCTTCAATGCACGGCTCAAGCGCATTAATTGTAGTCAGTAGCGATCTCCCGTGATGGTTTCATTCTCCTTGAGCAGCTCATAGTAGACCACACACTTCTGATCCCACCAAGTACAGAGCATGAGTTCGGATCCATGACTTTCTGCCCTTGGAATTGTCGTAATTGATCCATTACGTATTGCAAGTCTGCCGTTGAAGCAGCTCAAGTTTTCAATACTTAAGCATGACAAATAGTTTCAAGAGTGCGTTCGCTTTTAAAACGATCAAGAGTGCGTTCACATCGCTCAATTTTTTATAAATTGAGTTTGGGACTGAGAAATTACCGGGAAGGAGAAATGACAAAGAAATGTTAAAAAACACAAAATCTTTGTCCCAAACGTCCCGCGTTGGCAACCCTGAGTTAATAGCACGAAATTTAGAATGACACCTCTTGTTGGATGACCTCATATGTATACATATAAATGTATATAGATAGAAAATATGTACATAGACCTATTTGTATACTATTTTCAATATTCATTGGATTTTCCTGTCTCATCAGCTCCGCTTCAGCGCGTTTTTGTGAAAGCGGAAAATAAATCTCCACGCGGTTTCTTCAAACTCTTGAAAAATTTCAAATTCAGAGGACAAATACGCCTTTAAACAATTCTGAGCGGTCACATTCCACGATCGTCCAGCTAAGAATCACTCGAACTCAGTTAAAGTGGAGTTTGGGTACCAGGTACCATTTGGCACTTTAACACTAGAACCGCCGAAGTTCTATACCCCCCGTAAACTGCCGGCGGGTCAAATTTGACCCACTTGAATTATTGCGAAGATCATCCGTTTAATATACGAAGTCATCATAAAAATACATAGTAAAATACTTTTTATTGTTTTTTTTAATGATTTTAAATCATATTCTGTATTGTTTGATTAACGAAAAAACGTCACAATATTAATTAATATTTTTCTGTAAGAACTGAAGACAAAATCTATGCACTAGTTATCATTATTATTTGAAATGCAAGTAAGTAGTAATTACTTTTTAATATTACATTTATTGCAGACAGTTTTTTTTGCATATGTGGCATTTCACAGAGGATCTATTATTATTTATGAACTCTGATTTGTCTTTGTCTCGTTTCTCGGGGTGTTCCGTAAGTGCAATAGGAATACCTATGTACATACTCGTCTTTCTATTTGTAAATACTTTTTGCCCGATTCCTTTCCCAAAGGTTTTTTCAAAGAACCAGTTTCTATTGCTTCATTATAGTGCTTAGCATTAGGACGTTCTTATAAGCCTTAGACTGATAAATATTCAAAGAATTTGCCTTTTTTTAGTAGATATATACAAATGTACTACACAATTTTTCTTGTGCAGTCTTCACGCACACTCGTATTACTCTGCGAGCTTATTGACTGTACCGAGACGATAGTAGTATTTTTTAGATTTCAAATATTCTTGTTATAGTAGCGAAGTGAAAACGTTTTCACATATGTAATATTTCTACCCTTATTGATATAATTTTCCATACATTTTTTCTCAAGCCGGATGCTCATCTTGTTTTTGTCATCTCTTCCGAGGTAAGGGAACGCATTTACCACAGAATTTTTATCTTTATCTACTGCCATCCAAAATGTTTGTCAGTGTTTATTTAGTCTAAAGTTCAAAAACTGAGTGAATCGACAACGGTACTTAGAAGGAAAAATCTGTTCATCGATCGTTATGTACGGTTCGGGTATATAGCAACATTAGTGGAATAATAAAACCACTGGCTTACTTTTATACATATAAGTAAATTTTCTTCATGCCAACTATAAATATATTTATTAGACTGTATTAGATACATAAGAATATTAGGTACAATAACTAAAACTTATAGTCATTCCACGTCGTTTTATAGTTAAGCTATTCTTGTATTGATTGGGAGAAATCGAACGTAATAATAATTAATACTAGTGTACCAGTGCGGGGAATCTCGCATGTAGAGACCCTATACCCGTAGGGCCGTAGGTATTGGTAATAAAGTTTTTTCGTAATAACTTTACTCATATGCTCTTTTTCAAAATTGTTTATACTAATGAACAAAGTTCAGTTTATTAGCTTTCGATCAGTGTTAGAATCATTGAAATCGGTGTAGAAATATATAGACAGATAGATAGATTCTCTACATTTTATTATGGTGGGACAAAAATGACCCAGCGGTGGTTCTAGCTAAATCAATATTTTTTTCAAAACCTATCATAATTACGGAGATGAAAGTGTTAAAAATTATTAAAATATTCCAATTGAGTAAGAGTCAGGAAGTTTAATGATTCCAAATTAAAAACAAACGAAGTTTGAGGTGATTGAAAGTGTCGGTGGGACAAAAATGGGACGGCGGCGGTTCTAGTGTTAAATTTCACGTTTATGTACATATTCTCACTCTTTCGAAACTAAGCCACTCAAATGCTTCAAAAGCTAATAACTAGCCATTACACCATTACAGCTATTATACTCAGTCTCAAGAGTTGCTTCTTTTAATTTTGCTAAAATATGAATGAATATGTTTTCTTTAGCAAAAATATGTATAAAAGAATAAAAAATCAAATTAATTGGTTTGTGATTTCCTCTTCCTGTTTCCATACAATGTGAATGTTCTAATCGCGGTTATCACTGAAGCTTTGATGACCTTAAACATAAGTGTATCACTAAATAGTTCCAAATTTGAGCAAAATTACTCAACTTTCTTTTATTTTTCACTCAATTTTTATTTTAAGTGCCTTTAATTTTTTTTTTGCATCAAAACCTAAAAGAACTTACAATCAGCATTGTGTCCTCGAAGTAGTAATCCAAAAATCACTGCAACCGCAAGCTTTAACACTTTTGCAAAAGATTGCATTTTAACTTTTTTGTTTTTTGTTTTTTGTTTTTTTTTTTCTCCACTCTTGTTATCTCATTTTTTCTTTTGCTTACATTAACCAGAGTTTATTAAATATTTTGAAATCCGTTATATACAAAAAAAAAAAAAAATCACTTCTCTTCAAATTCTTTTCAAGTCACTTAGTTGCAAACGAACCCAACAGAACCGAACCAAACTCTTTCTAAGACTAAAGCCCGAGTCCAACCCTAGGCGAATAGAAAACTCTGACATAGAGATTCTAGTATTTTTGTTTGTTTGTTTTAAATTGATTCGGTAGGAAGACAATTTCTTTCACAGATGGCTCAGATTGTTTTATGTCACATCGGCGAGATACCCTCTGCGGCGGGCGGCAACGCAACCGTAGCTATATCGGTGCAAACGACAACGTCGTCGGTGGCAATGGCTGGCGGTAGAGGAATACGACACGTCGTCGCGCTTATCAAGGAAAAAACATAAATTCTATCATAAGCGATACAATTCAATTCATCTGGCGGCGCTATTCACTTCTGAAGTGCCTGTCCGCTGTCCAATCGAGTGTCATATTCGACGTCATCGGCATTATGAATGCTTAATCGATTAAAATACGTATAATTTCCCTCGAAGAATAGTCTGTGTCAGAAATGTGTAATCAGGTTGATATTGTTTCTTTCAAATATATTTATGATACTTCTTTAACATAAACAATATTGATTTCTTGTTATATGCGTTGTGTTGAATGAAATGTGATATGTACTAAATTTTTTATACTTACATGGTGACATTCGACGTGGAGCTATCAGCCTGGCATACTTTGGTTACCTGCTAAGTATCTAAATGAATTAAAGACGGCAGAGATGCTCTAAATAACGAAAAGCAGCTTGCGGAGTTGCTAACTCCAGACAACCCTGAATCAATCCAGCAAACGAGCCACAAGACCCCAAAATCTATTTATTATAATCTATTATTACAATTTGAAAACTAATTTATTTATTATTCAATTATTTACTAACTAATTTTTCATCTTTTTGTATATGTTTTCTTTTTTATGGTTTTCCCTTAAAACGACTTCAAATGGCCTTTTTATAAATTGTTTATAAATTATTTTGTAAATTGTTTGGACAAATAAATAAATAAATAAATAAATAAAATTTTTACAAGAACTTGCCTGCGAAGGAGTCGACGATGCGTTACGAACGCCATTTCTTACGAAATGAATAAGTCGATAAATTTCGGAAGTTAATTTCAAAACCTACTGCGAAGGCATAATACTTGAAGAAGGATGGTGGTATGGCTGAAAAAAATTGATCACACAAACAACGAGTAATAAGAAATATTAGGAAAAAAATACTGTAAATTATAACCAACGACAAAAAAATCCAAATACATAACTCTCCAGTAGTCCTGGACAGCACCCATAGAGTTAGGTAGCTGAATTGGAAGCCTAACATCTGAGTTTCCTATCATAAGGCCGATGTGACTGTCTTTTTGTCCTGTCCTTGATGTGCTCGTCCTGGGTGGTCACATGCTCATCACACGTAGGTCCATGTGGACCCATTGTGATACCCATAGTGTGTTCCCACCCGTGGTATCAATGTTTATGTTTTAACCAACCCGAAGACTTAGCAAACTCAAACAGGTCAGATGGTGATCCATCTGATAGCTCATCGACGTAATCAAAGAAGAATTTGCCAGGGTTCTATTTCTGTGTTGACAGAGGTTATTGCTGTGTCCTCATGTGCCACTTTGTCACCGAATCCCCTTCATCATTCATTCGTAATTTCTTCATGTGGTAGAGTGTTGTGCCCTATTAGCACTCTTCTTAGAATTGACAACGACTTCTTCTCATTTTGAAGGAGTTTCTTCTTTCTTGTTTTGTCGTATTCTGGCCACAATCTTCTTGGTACTTTACAGGTGGTTAGTGATCTCCATCTTTGTTCAGTGTTGGTCCGAAGGTAACAGAGTGGAGGTTAACAGTCCCATCTGCTTGTTCTGTCTAGGACTGAGTCCTTTCTGGTCAGCTCATCTGCGGCTTCGTTGCCTGGTATCCCGCTGTGATGAGGGACCCAGCAGAGTCTTATATTGTGCTGCATGCCGAAAACCCTTAGCTCTTCGCGGCAACACTTTGCAAGGTTCGATGTTATTTGCGTAGCAGCTATTGCTTTTATGGCAATGTGAATATTGATATCCTCTCGTGATATTGTCATCATTGACACCAATCTGGGGACCTTTGTCACCGCTAGAACCTCAGCTTGGAAAAAGTTGCTGTGATCTGGGAGTCGTATGGAGCTGCTTATTCCTAGTTCCTCCAAGAAGCAACCCGCTCCTATACATATGTCCATCTTTGACGCATCGCATCGGTGTAGATGGACTAAGCGTCCCGCAGAATCTCGTTTCTCTCCCATTGCTCTCGGCTTGGAAAAGCCCACGAGAAGGGTTTATCAAAATCCAAATATGGGACAGTGTAGTCTGTGTTGATGCCACCCTTAAGGTAATTGCCGAGTATCTTGGTGTGTCCATATGCATTCGACCTCCAGTGCTTTAACTCGCGCAAAGCTAAGAATGCTAAATGACCTTGCCAGTTTTAGTCGATTAAAGTCTCATACTCAGGCTTTCGATGCTTTCCACGTTCATCAAAAAAAAAAAAAAAAAAAAAAAAACACAGAATTCAATTATCTTTGAGTCAAAGCATATTTAAAACTGCTTTCAAAAAGCTCGCTGCCAATAAATAACTTTCAATCCTTTAAGTTCATAACCACAAGGGTATATTGTGGGCAAGCTAACTGGTCCTGAAACCTTCTGTAATCTTTCTGCTAGCCGGCTTGAAACTAGGCTTAATATCTTCTACTCTTAGCATGGTTCAACCGCCTCTACCTGACGCTGTATTCTCCTCAGCACATAAAATCATAAGTTTCCTTCATGAATCATCATATATATTATTTCTGTAGTATAGGTACCATTTGCGGCTCTTATACTTAACCAATCTTAACAAATGAGATGTCAAAAGAAAGGAAATTTACAGGAGCAGTGACGAATTGCACTTTTACTTTATAGTTTTGGATTTTGGGGGTTGGATTTTCTCTTGCGAGAGTTCTCGCACGGGCACACTAGTATGTATTATTTCTGTAGTTTAGGTACCATTTGCGGCTCTTATACTTAACCAATCTTAACAAATGAGATAACAAAAGAAAGAGAATTTACAGGAGCAATGATGAAATGCACTTTCACTTTAAAAATTTTAACAAATTAAAAAACCGATCAAATCAAATATACTACCCAAAATTTCCATCTGTCAACTGGTCATACCGGAAGTTGGATGGGAAGTTTAGCTTATGGTGCTTGGATTTTCTCTTGCAACAGTTCTCGAAAGCCTAATACCGGTCTATCATTTTCTTCACTTAAAAAAATAGTAGGCATTAACCGCTGCTCGAAACTGAATTTTCATCTTTAAACTTTCTGTTTTATTGACGTGTTTCACTTAATTTTTTGAGAAAAAAACACGAGTTTCACTCTCCCTCAGTCCGAAGGTTTTTTTTTGTTTCTATTCAAGTGAAAGTATAATTTCCAATACTTTTTTAATATACTCATAGAATTGGGGTGGTAAAAAAAATCATCAAACTGAATTACATTAGCTCCATGAATATACATTTCTGGCGCCCACTGTAGATTGTATGTACATTCAAACGTAGAATGTATTGTGCTAGGGTTAGGTTACTCATTCGACACAATGACCCAATTTTAATTGGTAATGCTCTCATGTACGACTAGTACATAACTACTTCCTCAGAATGTAAAAAAAATTATCAAAAGGTGAAACTCAATTAAAGACTCAATTGCAAATCAATTTTTTAATATATTTCACAGTTTATTGTCGATTCTCGACGTTCGATTAATGTCGAGATATTAAAATACATAATATTAACATCATTATTATTTTTTTTTGTGTTTTACTTTTGTCTGTTTTCATTTGTTTTTTTTTTTTTGTTAAATTTTAAATAATGTTTTGCTCCATTTTGTCTTTGTTATTTTGTAGTAATAATAATCATAATAATAAGTATAATAATAATAATAATCCTTAGCAGTGTAAAGATTTATCTTTGTTCATGTGTTTTTTTTTTTTTAGTTTTAATTTTAGTTTTTTTTTGTGTTTTGTTTTTTTTTTGTTTTGTTAAATATAATAATAATAATTTCTTTTCCGTCTTTGTTTCTTTTTTCCTTTTTGTTTATGAAATATTTATAATAATAATAATTTACGATTTATTTTAATTACATAATATATTTTGTCTGTTTATTTTTATGTGTGTTTTTGTTTTATTTTGTAATATTTCTATGAGGAAAAAGAAGTTGTTGTTGTTTTGTTTTATGTGTGAATTTAATTTTAATGAAATTTCATATAAAAAAACATTTATGCTATTTCTTTTTTATGTTTGGTTTTGTTTTTGGGTTTTTTTTTTAAATTGTTATTTAACTGCTGTTTCGTTAGAGATGTTTGAAATGAATACGTGAATTTGTGAGTGCATCAGCCACGGGTACATTGCACACATGTCGACACTTGTAACACAGTCACCTAGCTTTAGCTTAGTGCTTAACCGACTAACTCTAGGTCCGCAAGCAATTACGTTGTACCCATGCCTTAAAAAAAAAACTGGTTTAGACTGAAACTCAGAGAGGCATAAATTACATATGCCTTAAGACTCCTGTTTTTAAGGCAGCAGTTCTAGCCATAAGGATATTGATATTTACATCGACAGGCAGGTTGCGCTTAAGGCGCTTGAATCGTGCACAATTAAATCGGCACTAGTGAGGAGTTGCCGGACAATGGTCACGGCATTATGCACGCAGAACCGGGTAGACTATGTTGGGTGCCTGGTCACTCCGGAATAGAAGGCAACGAGTTTGCTGATGAGTTGGCAAGAAAAGGGCAGCAACTAATCGATGCGGTGGGAATTGCATCAAATCAAAGGTAAAGGATATGATTACAAGAAGGGCTGACCACAGATGGTCAAATATTGTAGTACATAGGGTGTCCAAAGCACTTTAGCCGGCGTTGGGCCATAAATAAACCAGTGAAATCCTTAGACATAGCCGGGCACAAATGAGAATAGCTTTCGGAATAATATCCGCGCACTGCCTTTTGGGCAAACATTACTGATACTGCAATGATATAGGTATATATATATATATCGCACATATTCTGTGTGAATGTCAGGATATATCACGCAGTCGCAGGTGAATTTTAGGCTCTTACTTCTTTAGCAATCTGAAGGAGACTCGTTCTAAAATGTTGCAGTGTAATAAAATGCTTTGAGGAAACTGTGGCGGTTTAGGTGCCATCCATGGATTCTAGGAGATCGCGATGGGCCCACTCTGGTGACTAGTGTTTTGGAATGGCTCAGCCTCTCAACCCCTCTCAACCTAACCTAACCTAAGTGAATGTACTACATAAAGGGTTTTCCAATAAGAGGTGTTATTTTGGTTTTCAAAGAAAAATGCCATTTTTTGAGATAAATGATCGGATGTTTATTTCATAATAAAGAGGAAGGTATGCCGCTAATAATGAAAAACAACATCAGCCAAATGGCCAACACGAGCACGCATACAGGACCATATCCTTTTCATGAAATTTTCCATAACCAAATCGCAAAGTGGCTGCCCTATGTCCTCGATAGCCTCACGAATTTTATCTTTGGGGTCTTGAATCGATGCTGGGCTGTTGGCGTAGACCTTATCTTTCACGTGGCCCCAAAGGAAGAAGTCGCAAGGTGTTAAATCACAAGATCTCGGTGGCCAATTGTGATCACCTCTTCGAGAGAGAACACTGTCCGGAAACTTTTCCCGTAAAAGATCAATGGTTTCGTTTCTTGTGTGGCACGTAGCGCCGTCTTGTTGAAAGTAAACGTTGTCCAGATCAATACTCTTGGGTTTTCCGAGCCCCAGATGTGACAATTTTGCTTGTTGACGTAGCCACCGAGGTGGAAATGGGCCTCATCAGTCAAGATGATTTTTCGATGGAATTCCGGATCATTTTCATGCATTTCAAGGACCCAATCAGCAAAGACACGACGTTGTTGATGATCGGCCAGCTCGAGTTCTTGTTTTAACTGAACTTTATAAGCCTTAAGACCCAAGTCTTTATGCAAAATACGGTATAATGACGTTTGTGGAATGCCCAATACCAAAGAACGACGAGGAATGGACAAACCTGGGTTTTCTTCTACACTTTAGGCTACAGCAGCAATATTATCAGTTCTTCTTGAGCGACGTGCAATGGTTTTATTCTTTACATCACTAATTTGTCCCAACAGCTCGAATTTTTCCACCAATTTCTGTATTGCGGTCCGACAAGGTGCTTCACGACGACCAAAAAATGCTTTAGTTTTGCGAACTGTGACTGCAGGATTTTCACCATTTTTGTAGTGAATTTTAATAATTTCAATGCGTTGCTGAACCGTGTATCGTTCCATTTTTAGCAATGGCGTAGTTTCTACTTATCAAATATCGAAGAATAAAAGCTTCAAAAGTGACAGCTACCGAAGTAGCGGGCCATTCACAATAACACCTCTCATTGGAAAACCCTATATATGCGAAAATGCAGCCCTGGGTAACATACTGGGACTTCTGTGTACACAAGTGCTGTGAGAGTCTTTAAAAAAACTCCAAAATGTCACCGACAAGTACGGTCTTTTACAGGGCCCTGTGTCTGGCAGCAGTTAGTTTATTAAATTAAAAAAAAAACATTTCAATTTAGTTTGTGAATTAATGAATGTGTGACGAAATATTTTTCCCTCTCTTTTTTCTTATATGAAATTTGTTTAGGTAATATTTTAATTTGTTTTCCTGTGTTTGCATTTTTTTCATTTTGTTTGTTATTTTAAAAAAATGTAATTTTTTGATTTGGGGAAGCTGTAAAAAAGTTGTATTATTATTATTTTTTTTTTTGGTATCGAATATATTTTTATTTGGTTTGTTTAGTAATACGTATTGTTTTCATTTTCATTAAATGCTTGAATGTTTTATTTTTTTATTTTCTTCTTTTTTGATATTTATTTAGTTTTTTTTGTTGTTGTTGTAATTTAAAGAAATTGAATTATAATAATATTTTTTCTAAAAATTTCAAGTTTTTTTATCCGGCAAAATTTACAATGAGGATTCTTTTTCTATTCGAAAGTAAAAATAAAACTCTGTATTTATATTTGTTATAAGAAAATTTAATTATGTTGTTTCCTGTTGGTAGTTTAACAATTTTCTTCAAAAAATGTAACCAAAAAAGTATAAAGTTAAATAAATCTTATAAATTACAAAGCTTTTCCGTCATTGAGATTTGTTTTTTTTTTCTTTCGTTTTAGTTTGATAAATTTGTTTTTTTTTTTTTTGGTTTTTAATTTGCTTTTGAATTAATAGTAATAAATATTCTAATTTTTGTGTAGGCATGTGAGTTCTTGTTTTTTTTTTAATAAATTTATATTTGTTTTAATTTTTTTTTGTGGATTATTTTTAAACTTGGTTTTTTTTTTTATCAAATTTTCGCCGATTTCGTAAAAACTTTTTCGGTATCTTTATACAGAAGTTTAGATATTTATATTAGATATTTTTCCGTCTAAATTTTATATTTACAGCAAGTTTTCTTCGTAATATTAAACATAATCTATTTAATAATCTTATAGCTTATATGATTTGATTTTGTTTTTTTTTTTTTTAGTTTTTAATTTACAAAATATTTTTTTTGTTTTGTTTTAAATTTATATATATTTACAAATAGCAAATGTGTGGGGTAGTTGTATGGCAAAGGTTTGTTGTTTGAGATATTTCATTTTCCATGAGCCAAATAATATGGATTTTTGTGTTAAGAGAAGAAGAGGAGAAGGTTTCTGGATTGGAAGATATTTCGAACATAATATTATTATTTGGTCACTTTTAAAGTTTTATTAGGTTGAGTATGCATGATAAATGTGCGGGGTGGATGGATGATCGGACGGATAGGTAAAAAGGTTAATAAATCGGCGATGATATTAAAGATAAGTAGAAGCAAATAAAGAAAATCAATGGAACAGTGGAAAAGGACTGAAAAATGGTCTCAATTCAACCTCTGATGCAGAGGTCCAGAGTCCATGGTAAGAGAACTTTTATGTGCCAGAAGGCAAATCGTGGTAGCAATTCAGGTTTAGGTATGAGAAGAACTCGCAAGTGTTATTGAAGGAAATATTTCTAGCAAAATGCAACTAGATGTTTATTCAGCAGGGCTGGTAACAAGTTTTGCAAACTCGTCTTTTATTGGAATTTATGACTCAACTCGAGGCAGCCTGATGAAGCTATTACGATAAAGAACATGGTTTAAGTGAATGAGCGCCTCTTAGGCAGTAGCTTCTAGCTCGAAGAACTTTCGACCTGTCAAAGGAAACTATACTCTGTCCCATACCAACAGAGCTTATGGGGGAGCTTTATTAAACACTGGTGTTTGTAAATGTCTTCAAGACATCCAATTAGAAAAATTGTCGCTGAAATAATTTTCCTCAAATTCGCAAACATCCCATGATGACCAGCCTGCCACATAGGCGGTGGCACAATGATCATGCGGCATGGCAGCCATCAACCATCGCTCTGTGTATGGAAAATATGAACATCAAAACAGTGTTACCCTTACCATTATTAAATCAAAGCAAATCGTTACTGCTTTTCCTGTGGTTTTTGTCAAAGAGCTTTTGGATTTTGTGCTTTGAGAACCAATAAATGAATTTGAGTATGTAAGGATGTTGCCGCTTGGTTTTTTTTTTCCCTTTTCTGGTTTTTCTAGTATGGTATTTTCGCTTTCTTTTTATAATGAAGGTTCATTAGCATTTTTTATGGTTTTTAGCTCATATATCGTAGCATTTATACATCAAAATATCCGTAAAAATGCCGTCTACAACATACTAAAATTTCATACAAATTAAGGTGGTAACCACTTTGTAAACAATTATCTTTATTTCTTTCAACAAATTGTGTTGTTTTTAAATCAGCAGATGGTAACCTTACGGGCATTGCTCTTCGATTTGCGGCGATTTGTCATGCATACTACGGCAGCCCAGTCAGAGCTTAAAAAAGGGACAGGTTTATACAAGCTATTGCAACCAGACTAAGAAGCAAACGTCCTATCTTCCCTGTACTGACAATCCAGTTGGGACAGAGTATATCAGTATAGTATTTATTCTCCTTAAAACCGATCGGCTGAATTTGAAGTAATCCGTGGCATGGTATTTGTACTCACAAATAATGTGTTTAGGAGCACAATGACAGTCAGCATACGGCGTGAATTTGAATTTGACTTTTCACTTTAAATATGCATAATATAGACCAATTCTGAGCACCATCTCTCCACCTTAAAGAGCCGTCTTCTTACCATATACCGCATATGTATGTATGCATACAAAAGTTTCTTAGCTACAAAGCTGGCTCGATTTATGTTGAATGAATGAGTGAACATGAACCGTTTATGATATGTGTCGTGTTGCTTAATTTCAAATGTACACTGTTGGAAATATTTTCCAAACAAAAAAATATTCCTCTTCTCGAAACAAGAAGCAAAAATTCTATCTAAATAAAATAAATCATTTTCAGTTAATTTTTCTTATATAAAAAAAATCTATCTTAAGCAAAAACATTATATTTATGTATATACTGTTTTTTTTTTGTCTCAAGCAGGTATCATTTTTACAGCTCATTCTATATTAGGTACTCAATTTTTTTTCTAGTGTTTTCATTTTCATATCTTTGGTTTTTTTTTTTTGTATTAATTTTGTATCTTAAATATAAATATAAAAAATTATATATTTTTTTCAAATGTTTTATACTCTGAATTGTTTTTGCTATTTTTATTTATATTTTTGAGGCAGAAATAAGTACATACGTCTTATTTTCGTTTTTTTTCTTCTATTTTTGGTTATAAAAAAAATTAATCTCCTCCATTTTTGGCTGGTGGTACATTTAAATGTATGCATGTATATATTTTGCGGATTTAAAAACAAATAGCTATATACACGTTTAACGTTTTATTTTATAATAAAATAGCAGCATTGTTCTTTATTAGATCACAAACATTTTAGTTTAAATAAATTTTTATTCTGACGCAGCGAAAGCTTAAAAAAAAAATCAAATGCTTACATAAAAAAGAAAATGCATAACAAATATTATATATCTTTTATATTTGCGTATAAAAAATGATCTTGCAGACTGGCAGTCGCATTTATTAAATACATTAATTTTTATTTTGTTATATTTCTGTCGGAAGGCTCGATGTTTTTTTTATTTTACCAAAATTATTCTTTTATTTTTTTTTAATACGTTTGTAATATAATAATAATAATAATAATAATTAATTATTTTAATTTGTTTCTTGTAAGTTTTTGTTGAGATTTTCAATTAATAGTAATTATTCAAGTTTATGTTCATTTTTCCTGCTCAATTGTTTTTTTTTAATATTTTTTAATAGTAGTTGTCTACTTATGCTAGGCAAATCATGATAACATTCTTTGTTCTGCTTTAGTTTATTTATTAGTTTTTTTTTTTTATGTACAATTTTCTGATTTAGTGAAGTAGAAATAGAAAACAAATTACAAGTAAAATACGTGGTCACTTAGGTTTTTTCTCTTTGGTTGTTGTAGTTTTTTGTTTTTTTTTTACAGAAAATTATTTTTCTATTGAACTTGAAATTGAAGTTTTTATTTTTAACGATTTTGTGTGACTGCATCTGGTGACCCTTGGATTCCATAATTCCATATGAGTAAATGCATTTCTTTTTGGTGTGTTAACACAAAGTTTTGTTTTGCACTTTTGTGTAACTCTGTTGAAGTTCAAGTTTTGTAGAGCATGTGTATGCGCATTGTAAACATCATTGTGAGCTTACAATTTTATCCTGTGAGAATTGTCCATGCCTACTTGTTCTCTTTGGATTACTGGAAGGATTGAGATTTATTTAATTTGCCATCGGGTAGAAAGGAAAAGGAATGATTTCTGTTAGTTTTTTAGGGCATTATTAAAATGTATGCAAAATGACGACTTAAAATTGTTCTTTTGTTTGTTTTAGTTTATAACTAAGCGAAAGCTGGGGAATGTACTGTAAAAAGTTTATAAGAATATTTTTGTATCTCTAACTAACTAACTAAAATAAATAAATACCGAAATATATTTTAATTCTAAATTTATTTTTGAGACGAAAAAGGTTGCTACACTTTACTTATAGCGAACTATTTAACAAGAAAAAAAAGGAAAATAAGAATAAGAAAAGCGGAAGAATGAAATTGAGGCCAAGATATACAGCGTATTCGCAGAGAAGGTTTACAGCTTTATTTTTGTATAATTTTATGGAAAATGGAAACGAAATGGTCAAATACAGTTATAGAATTTTTTTTTCTTAAATTGGGAATTAACTATAAATGTACATGTACTACTTGTTCAACTACTTGCATACGCTGATGATATTGACATCATTGGTAGAACACAGCGAGCTGTCACCGGTGCGTTCGCGAGTATAGAAATGGAAGCGGCTAAAATGGGTTTAGCGGTGAACGAGGGCAAAACAAAATATATGCTGTCAACAAAAAGGGACACCCAACATCGACGAATTGGACAGAACGTCACAATAGACAGCTACAACTTCGAGGTAGTAAAAGACTTTGTCTACCTCGGCTCTGCCATCACTTCAAATGACATCTCGTCGGAAATCAAACGAAGGATTACTCTTGCCAACCGCTGTTTCTTTGGGCTAAGAAGGCAATTGAGCAGTAAAGTCCTTTCTCGAACGACTAAGGAGACTCTATGTAAGACCCTTATCATCCCAGTCTTGCTACATGGAGCTGAAGCATGGACTTTATCGAAAGCGGATAAAGATCTCCTTGGTCGCTTCGAGAGAAAAATCCTTCGTAAGATATTCGGTTCCGTTTGCGTTGACGGGTTCTGGAGGAGAAGATTCAACCACGAACTGTACGAGCTGTACAGCGACATCGACCTGGTCAAAATACTGCACATTCGGCGTTTAAGATGGCTAGGACATGTAGGGCGTATGGACATCAACGCTCCGGCTTGGAGAATATTCGACTCTTACCCGGAGGGTCAGCGCAGCAGAGGACGACCACAAGTAGAACAAGAACAAGCCAACTTGAAGTGCGCAACTGGAAGCGGCTAGCTAAGGACCGGGCTAGCTGGAAGAGGTTGTTGGTTGAGGCCTTGGTTCACCCCGAACTGTAGCGCCACCTAAGTAAGTAAGTAAGTACATGTACTACATGTAAATGTGAGTTCTTATTACAACAGGTTTTAATTACACTAGACTCTCGTTAGTGTGAACACCGGTTAATGTGAACTCTGGATAACGTGAACATATTTTTTTTTAATAAAATGTGAACTATAATTTCCGCTCAAAACAACTGTAAAATTCAAGCGAGCTGCAACTTGAAATTTGTTTTTCTTTGTAAAACATCTCGTCTTGTACAGTTTCAGTTCCTGAGGTTTGATTTTATATTTTTAAGATTTTTGTCTTAAATCAGATCGTTTGCGTAGGTGGGCTGAACAATTGAAGACATTCATGAATGGAACGAAGATATAGAGGACTAATGTGTCCAAAGTACTAACATCATAATGTAAGTGATGGAGAGAGTGATGATGGAGATGTGGTTGAATTGCCAAAAGAAACAAATTAAGCCTAGTGAAGCCATTTGAATTTTTAACAAGGCTTTGGGATGGGGTGAAGAAGAGCTTATCAGCCAAAATGACTTAAATGTCTTAACTCTTACAGCAACCTGAACATTAGAAAACACTTTTGCGGCAACAACTTTTGCTATTTCACACGAACATACATATGTAGCTGCAATTTACTAACAAAACTATGTTGTTTACAAGAATAGTTATTTTTGTCTACAGAATGAACGGTAGTAGGGACAAAATAATATCTAAGTGGTTCAGAATTTGTACCACCATCGCGAATTAGAAAAAAAAACTGTGGTTCAAATTTTGAACCAGCTGCGCTGTAAGAGTTAAGACGCTTTACGGAAAGCGAGGTAGGAGAGCTTACGGATAAAAACAAAGACACAAAAACTGACGGCCGACTTTTTCTACTAAATTCCATAACGTTATGTCCAAAACTTTGTATCTACGTTTCTTTGCCATACATTTTTCTTAAAAGTGAATCAAATCAAAGTTATGTAATAAAAAAAATTTTAAATGAATTTCTTCTGTGGGATTGTCCAATTTTTTTTTTTTGTTAAAATTCAACCTTCGCAAACGTGAACTCTCTCGCAAATGTGAACTGGCCTCGTTTTTGATTGTTCACGTTATCGAGAATCTACTGTAATTTTGTCACGAATTTTTTGTCAAATGTTTTTAGTTTGTTGGCATGAACCTTGCTTTTAAGATATCCCCAAAAAATAAGGTCGGGACAGTGAAATCCGGAGACCGAGAAGACCAAACCACATCACCAATTCTTGAGATGATTTTGGAATTGGTTATCATGTTTAACCAAGCCTAATGCTTCATATTCTGGTGTCTAAAAGTTATCAATCATGTTACGACGGAATTTACCGCAACGCTACGTTCACCAATGGTTCCCTCAGACCGCATGTCACTTTTAATGGATGCAAATGTAACTGATGAATAATTTGAGGACTTTCTATTGACTAGAACCGACTATTTGGTTTAATGACATCTATTTGCATGAAAAAGGGCTGTTAAATCGTATTAAGACACACGTTTATTTAATCAGCTTAATAAACTGTCAAAATGTTTGTTTACCAAAATGACAACCAAATAGAGTTGTGTCAATCGTGATTGATTCGATCTTTTTGACCCGTTCACCGAAAAGTATTGATGATTGCATTCACACAACCACAAGTCAATCGTTCACAAAGTCAATACTTTTCTAGTTCATATAATCGGTTCGGTGCTTTAGGTTCCAAAAAAAACCAAAGAAAAGTACAATAAAAAGTTGAACTAAATCAAAAATCTAATCAAAAAGAGAAACAACAAGACGGTGTGGACAGACTTTTTAGAGTATTTGATGACATTCAGTATATTCAATCAATACAATCTCTCTCTCTCTCTCTCTTTCTATCGAATACTAAAATGAACGAATGCCTTCTGATTGAGATTTTTGGTTATATTGCGATGAAGTAGACTAATACTATATCTCTATCATTGAATGATTGAATGATTGATTGAAAAGATTGACTCATTTTTAAAACCAATACTTGAACAATTCGACCTTCAAATTTGAACGATTGACACAGCTCTACAACCAAACAAAGTAATATTCGTTCCCGGTGAATACCCTGTATTAGCCTCTCCTACAGATCGCTGAATTTCTTTTAAAGTTAGAACTTCTTGGACCATGGAAGCGGCAGAACTTCGTAGGTAAAAAAGATACAGCTTTGCTAGAAAATATAGGGTTTTGCTTTAAAAGTTCTAAATCTATCCAAGTTTGTGTTGGGATCATAGATAGATAAGCTTAAATAGCTTTCTTATCTTAGCGTAATAAAAAACTTTAGAGGTTTGATAAAATATTAAAAAAATAACGTTCTATAATGGCAAAGCGGAAGATCAGTCTAAAATGCCAGACATAAATCGTCTTATCTGTAAACGTATTTACGTAACACTTGTCAAGAGTCTCTAACGTCTGGGATCGAATAAGTAAGCACGTTTTGGGTAGACCCTTAAAACTACGGCAATTACAGATGCATCAGTCTCCTAAACGTCGCGTCCGATTTTTTGTCTAAGATAAAGATGAGAAATTGACACCACTGCCTGACACAATGCTCCATTAATACTTTCCTGACAGAATCGCCAAAAGTAGGACTATCGGTGAATGTAGAAACAACAAAAAGAAATATCTTGTCAACAAAAAGAGGACGTTTAACGACAACGATTAAAAATAATGAGCAAATTATGATCAAAACCTCACATTAGACATCTTCAATATTCTGATGTAGTCAGGAACTTTGTTTTTCTAGAATTTGCTTTGAATTCTGAAATAGAAGACTCGCTATTGCCAATCGCAGTTTCTTTGACAGTTGAGTAACAAAACCCCAATCACTTTGCTCAGAGCCATGGGCGATATCATAGGCAGCTGGAAATGTCCTTGGTTGTTTTGAGAGAAAAATCATTCGGGTAATTTGTGATGGCGGAGAAAAGAGCTGAAGAACCTTAGAAACGTTACGAGCTGTAATAGAGATATCAAACTGGTCAGACAAGTACGAAAAAAACTAATTGACCAAGATTGCTAGGACATCTAGAGCGAATCAACGCGTGGAGGAAGAGAACCTCACCTTAGTTGCTTGCTATGCTAAAATAATGCTATGCGCCCAGAAAAGAAGGCGATTTACAAGAGTGATTGAAATGTCATTCATTCAGTTAGAAGTTTTCAGTGATTGTGTCACTTATGTAAGTGGATAAATGGATTCAAATGACCGAATTTTATTCTCCCCGAGTTTTGCTTAGATGGCATTTATATGATGTTTCATCTATCACAATCCTCAATTGATTTTACCCGATTGACTCCAAATAAGTCCCGAACTGCTTCAATACTCCCCAAGATCTCTCCCATAAAAACAAAGTCAAACTTTGGTGGATGCCCGCAGCGTTGCCGTTTGGGACGCTTTTGCGTCATTTTGACGCTTTTTCGGCGATGGGACCCGGGACCCCACTTTTCAATAAAACTCCGATTTTGACGCGTTTGGAAAATATAGGACCCTTTTTTCAATTTATTTTCATTTCATATTTTTTTTACTTGTAAAACATGGTACTTCACTCTTAAAACACACCCATTTTGTTCAACCAGTGACGAAATTCAACAAAGTATTTTTGTTAGTTAGAATTTTCCATACAAAAACTCGTTCTGCATGCATGCTTTTATTATCTTTGTTATTTTTTTCCCAATATTTATTTTATTTTAAGTTCAGCAATAAAATACAGTTTTTCGGAAAATTGCATTTTTTCATACAAATATAAGTGGGACCCCTTTTTTTGGACGCTTTTTGAAATTTGCTCGCGGCAACCCTGGGGGCCCGGACATGAGGATATTGATGACGAACTGGCTATACAAGATTCGGCTGACTCCATTACCGGCACAATCAAAAGTTGGGAAAATAAAATGTGTGTCTCCCATTGGGGAAAATACCCAGGATCTTCGTCAGGCTAAAAGAGTCATTAAGGGGGTATTCTAGTCTAGAATTTTGAAAAAATCGTTTTTTTCTTCTTCTTCTTCATATTTTCAAAGATTAGACCTTCAAAAATATATCCTGACTTCCTGAGGGTGAATTATCCTACAGAAAGTCTTTTATACGCCATGAATTCTCAGAAAGTCATTATGTGAAGGTCGTTGTAACGTATTTAGTATATTTTCATGTTAAGTGTGCGGTGAAGCTCAGTTTGCTCTAAGCTATCATAGAATACGTACTCTGTGTACCTACTCTATGACTGTGTAGAAGAAGGCCCAATGTATGGTGCAGGAATCGCCGATTAACAAAGTGTAAGTACAGGCTTAAATCTTTAAACGCCTTTTTCTCGAAACTACTTTCTCCAACACGTCTGACGTGATTTCTAAAGTTCTAATTAACCGATTAACTTGAAATTTGGCGTGGAACTTTTCTATATATCCCTTTATCGTTGGGAATTATAATTATGTAAACATTTTTTTTTTACTACTTTTAAATGATTAAAAACTTTGAAAAAGGGCAAAAAATACGTTTTTTTTTTTAAACAGCCGCCATTTTGTGAAAAAAATTTCTTTTTTTATTTCCGTAGTTCGCCGTGGCCGTGGTGGTTAGTGCGTTGGACTACTTCGCAATGATGGCCGGGTTCAATCCCAGACCCGGGTCTCACACCTAAAAGAGTTTTTTCACGGTGACACCTCTTTCGAATGTCGACAAGCATCAAAGAGTATCATTTGTCACGATTGAGCTTCTCAACTCGCCGTTCAAAGTCGGCAAAAAAACTGTAGGTCACTTCCAATTCGTGCATTGCGAGAAGCAGGCCCAGGTTCATCTTGAGCTGTAGCGCCAACTAAGTAAGTAAGTTCAGACGATAGCGACATTCTTACTGATTAATAAGGGTTGGAATCATGTCAAGAAGGACGCACTCTTATTTTTCACTTTATCGGCTGTACATTTTTGATATTATTAAAATATTAATGAATATCTAATAAAAAAAATAACTAGTAAAAATATTCTTAGTTTTTTATTATCGAATTTTAAAAAACACCCAAAATTTGTACCGCTAGCCCTAGGATGGGCAACTGGGTCTGGCCAGACCAAATCTTACTTTGTCGTACAATATGTTTTTTTCCATCCAATATAAAAACCTGAAACGACTTCTACTTCTATAAACATAGTTTTCTAAATTGAATACAGCCATTGTTGGGTCAAATTGGATAAGTTTGTGGTAGAAATTTTTTTTCAAATAAAACAACTGCTAAATAGACCACTTGGTCTGGCTGGACCACAACAATTTTTCTAAGAACATATTCGGGCATATGTACATAAAATTATCATTTTTTAGGCAGAGAAATGTCAGACGTTACCTTTGTGATGGTTGCCAAAATTCATAAAATAATTATTTTCTATATTTTACCAATTTCCTACCTTATATAGCGGGAATAAGCATCATTTAGTATTGAGTCAAAAATAACAAAAATGGCGATCATTAAATATTTTTTGAAATTTTTTTTCTCTAATTTTTGTGAATAACCGTGTAAAAGCTGTTACCAATAAATACAAATATGTAATTCCGAAGCATAATAGTACAGCTGGCAAGCCAGAAAAAAGTTTATATAGGTCACATCTCATACCAAACAAATATTTGGTCTGGCTAGACCAAGTAGTATAATTTACCGCCCTCAAAGTAGTTGCCCATCCTAGGGCTAGACTAGAATACCCCCTTAAACCTTTCCATAATAAATTAAAAAAATACCTACTCATCAGTAGGAATGATATCAAGAGATTAGTGGGATTTCTAACAGGATATTACCATCTTCGATGTCACCTAAGTAAAATAGGTCTCAGTTAGGAAACTGAATGTCGTCCCTGGATAGAAGACGCTGAAGCTTTGGAACATACTCTACGCATGATACTAGGAGACAACATTTCCATAGAGAAACCTTAGCTCCCAGGGATATTTTAAAGGTTTCCACCGGTGAGATCCTCAATTTCATCAAAAGGATGAAACCTCTTTTGATTCCCCAAACTGACTTTGAGGTACAAAAGATCTCTTAGGTCGCAGTATCCTTCGCAACTGGCGGGTCAGAACCTTAACGATTAGAGATCTTTGGTATCACAATGAGCCTCTGTGTGCTGGTACTCGAACTACCGGCAGCCACTTATGATCCTTACGAGTGCTGGTACGTTCCCAGATGAGACGATTAAGCAGAGCAAACTAGCAAGTACTGGCATCGCGAACAAGTTAAAAAAAAGGAATTTAAAAAAAGCCATCTTTAAGCGATTGAGATAGAAAAACTTAAAAATAAAAAAAAGCTAACAGACTTGTTTTATATTTTTGTTAGTGTAAGTCTTTGGAAAAATCGAGCTCTCTCATCCGTTGTGTGTATTTGCTTGTGTGTGTGTGTGACTATTCTACATCGAATATGAAGTCTTCGGTAGATTCTATAATCGCCTTCGAAATTCCCTATAAAAGTAAAATCCTTGTGTTATAACTTTGTTTAAAAAAAAAAATATTACAAGTCGTCACTTTGCAATAATTATAAAAAATATAATCTGGGAAACTAGTTTTACGAGTATTTTAAAATGTTTTTATTTACATAAAAATGTGTAGAAATACATGAAGGAAAACATGAATAAAACATAATGCAAGCCAAAGTAAGAACTCATATGAATGGAAAGACAATAACAACCACAGGGGGTGACAGCGATTAATGTTTAGAATGCATGCATTAATGACCACAGGACATACCCATAAACTACGCTGAGTGCAAAGCCGGTCGATGAAGTTATATGATAGTTAAAGATAGTTTAAGTATTTTATTTTGTGTGTTTACGGTAGTCTGTCTAAGATTTGTCCTTTTTTTTATCGGATTGTAATAGTTTTATACTTTTTGGCAAGTTGAAAAAAATAAGCTTGGATAGAGAGGTCTTTCTTTTTGTAAATATATTTTTTTTTTTGTAGGTATGCAATGTATGTAAGACGTAGGTATGTAATATATGAATATTTAGAATCACTTTTATTTAGAACAATACGAGTACTATGTTGCTGTGGCGAACGGAAACAAGATCACAGAAGTGGTTTGGCCAACTCTGTTAGTCGAGATATCTTTTGTATGAAGTGCATTCTATATTATTAAAAAAATCTAATTCTATGATTTTTAAAGATATGAAAATCAGAAAATCAAAAAGAAATCATATGTGGTCTTTTTCTATAGAAGAATGAATGTCGCCTATCTCCACGGGAGGCGGCGAACGATCATGAGTAGTGATCTACGTGTGTGTTAAAATGTTATCTAGAGAGATTATTATTTTTATAATTTAAGTGAGTCGAGTGAGGCTAGTGATGAGCGCCTAGATAGGCCTAAATTTGTAGGACAACTGACCAGTGATGTTGTTCCGAAGAGTTTGTACCAGCCGATCACGATATTTGATAAATTTAAATCGTCGAGCATTATTTGTGCCACGCCCATGAAAACTTTTTTCTCAATTCGCCCATAATCGCCCCAAACGGTGACCTGAAATTAAGTATAACATTTGAAAAAATAAAACGGGGTTAGATTTGCAAACCTACCTGCAGTATACATCCGCTGAAAGGCTCTTTAAACACAAGCTGCTGTTGGTACAACGGATCCAGGGTACGCCTGGCTGTCGATGTTTTCGATTTGTCTATACATTTTTTACCCGAAACCAAGTACACTTTGACATATGGCGCAGGAAGCATTTTTGAACCAGGTTTTTGCTAGAATTAGGAAACAATTTAGGGAAACTCAAACAGAATGTTGCAAGACTTACTTGTAAACCCCTTGCTCGTATTACCTCCACTTCAAGGAATCCCTTTTGGTGGCACATCGACAGTTGGATATCACCCAGCGAAGGTGCACCGAGAACTTGTCGGCCAACCAATTGACCCGGCCCAAGTCCATCAATGAAATCAGATAGCTGACCATCGTTCATGCGTAACGAGGGTGACCATCTACTGGGGTCATTTTCAATAGCAAATAAGTGAGAAGTGAGACAAAAAAATCGAATATTAGTTAAGGATTTTTTTTTTATTTAAATTAAAATTAAATTAAAATAAAAAAAATAATAATAAAATTAAAAAAAAAACAATTAAATGGAATTTTGATTCAAAATTTTGAATTATTTTTTTTTCTTTACACAGGGAGATATAGAGACAGACATTTTTGTATAAATGTTGCATATTATTTTTATGTTTTTTTTTTTTTAAATCTATTTGAAAGTCGAAATTCAAATACTCATGCATGAAAATAGTCTTTCAAAGGGTGTACAAAAAAAAGTGTGCAAAAAATATATGTGTACGTTTTAGGGTGTAGGAGTATTTAGAGTGAAGGTGTGTTAGGTGTTTAGTTGAAAATTTTGTTGAATGCAATGAAAATATTTTGTTAGTTTATTGAAATACGATGTACATGCGGAAATAAAACTTGCTTCTTTATTTATTGCGCATGCGTTAGCTATAATAAATTATCTACTAAAAAGAATGCAAGAGATCTGACCAATTGAAAATTTTAAAATAAGTCTTCGCGACGAATAACTCGTCTAAATAATTAAGTTTCAGCGCATGGATGATTTTTTTTGTAATTTTCTACTGGATTTTCTTTTCATATACAGAATGTAAACAAAGGTTTCGCTATGTGAAACGTAAGGTAAGTAATGTAATGTTATATACAATGAGTATAAAGATTCATCAAATTAAGAGCAATTTAAGGAGAGAACCACCAATTTGATGGCCAAAAAACCACCAAAAACGTGCGATATGGATTTAATCTCTGGAGTTATGTGAAGTAGAAGGAATAATCCCTAAACAAAACGAGAACAAGTGAACTCCTAGAAAAATTCAGGAAATTGCTCTCAATGCTGATAAGAGTGGTAACTGGCCACAACATGTTAAGCTACCACATGAAAAAAATGCGTCTGCACGATGATGACATTTGCAGGAAATGGGGTGACGAAGGTGACGATGAGGAAACAGCCCATTTCCTCTATCACTGCCCAAATTGAGATATAGCCTGCCAATTGAGATATAGTTAATATAAAACCCTGGGCAAATCCTTCTTCGAACACATTGATGAGCTATCGGATGGTTCACCAGCGGAACTACTTTAATTTGGGAGAGTGTCCAGATGGTTTAAACGGGTATGAACATACTATGGGTATCACAATGGGGCCACATGAGTATGTAGCCATTCTCTTCAGCCCGATAACCTTACCTTAAAGGTAATCCCTACACAATTGCAGAGCTTAAGGACGAGATTCAAGAGGCTGGAAGTCTGCAAAGCCGGTCGTGGCTCCCTGTTGGCCAATACCATTTCTTATGTTTACTGTCAAACTAAAACCTCAAATCATATAAAGTGCAATTTGAACAGATTATATGAACATTTTGAAACTATACTTAATTTGGTTCGTAGATATTGTGCTGCAACCTTCTTTCTCTCTACCCAAAAACAAAATAAATTCTGATGAGATTTGATATTTTTGTAGTGTATTTCATCTAACACTGACCGAATACACCAAACTACGTCTTTATGGTTGAAACCAGAATCTCACCACTCTTAATTAAAACACTTAAATTGCAAATTGACTACAACTTCATTGTACTTAAAGTTTTAAATATGCCAGACTCCCGTCTTCCGAAAAAAATCAGTTCTGTGTAAAAAATTAAGACCAGTAGGAGAATTTTATAAAATATTGACTTTCAGCCTTACACTTTCGGGACGGAGAAAAGTTTAGTGATGTACATGTAATCAAAACCTTCAAGATAAACGGTTCAGCACAATAAATTTGACGCCTGATAGCTGGAAATACATTAAGATGAGTGTTCCTTAAACATCGATAGTCTATCGATACTTATCGATAGTAAATGACTATCGAAAACATCACTGGTTTTAGGAACTATCGCAAGAAAGCATAATTAATGCATCATCTTCTATTCACATTTTAAAGACCGCTAAATACATTATTTTATTATACTGAATGTACTCTCCAGCACACAGTATATAATGTAACCGGAAACAGAGTTTTCTTTTGGTGGTAGTTATGCCAGGTATAGAGTAAGTATAAGGGGAATCCCCCACGGGTGGAGCTGAACTGAACTGGTCAGATCACATTTGGATTATTTTTTAAAAATTACGAAATTATGAGTAAAATATTGGGTGAAGTCCAGAGACAAGGCTTAAGGAAGTTGCGGAAATGTTCCTTTGCATAACAGCAGCGTCAGTTCCCTCAAAGAGAATATTGTCGAAGGCTTGCCAAATAATGACTAAATGCCGCAACAGGCTAAAGACCAAAGTTTTAAATAAACTCTTATTTCAAAAACAAAACGATGGTATTTTTAGCATTAAATTTGAGCACCGTACTAGCCGTTACTAGTAAAGATTTCCCTACGCTCATTAAATGTACATATGTATGTATCTCTCTTTTTTAAAAACATTTTAACAAGCGTTCTTTTTATTTCTTCATAAAACCAATCGATAACTATCGATACTATCGAATGCTTTTCGTAAACTATCGTGAACTATCGCAAGTGTTGACTATCGATGTTTTAGGAACACTAATTAAGATGCTGTTAATAAAATGTTGGAAGACGATCTGGTACCGATTTCAACCAAATCAGAGTAAAAGTTTGGGTGCTAGGAATGTTTATATTTTTGGTGGTACGGACATATATGTACCAGCGCGTCCCGAAAGGGTTAATATATTTTTAAATCGTTTTCAAACTTAAACAAGTAATTAGATTATAGACTTATTATTCGGCTGCATTACTTTAAATACTGTTTTCAACTTAAGTACAAGAACTTCATTTGAAAAAAATAAGAACGGAAGTGAGCAATTATCTTACTGGTCTTAATTTTGTATACAGGACTGTAGATGTACAATTAAAGTGTACTCACTAAAATCAGTGAGTACATGGCTTTGAATTTTAACTTCTTAAAATATTTAGAAACAATTTTTCAAAAGTACTATTATTAAAAATGCTCAGTTATAATTCTGTCGAGGGCGCAATCACAAAATCCGTAAATCCGGCCCGTAAAATTATTCGTAATATTTTAAGTAAATCCTGCCCATATGGGTTTGTAAAAACACATGTACATAATGTATGTATGTATGTATGTTTTATCCAAAGGATGTCCCATAATTCACGCAAGATTTTGTCGTCATTTGTGCGGGCTGCTAATGAAAAAAAAAATCGGCGTGACAACTGAAAATGAAAAGCTAAACAAAGGAACAACGCGTTCTTATTCCTGAGTAACAATTCTTGAGTAACAAATTCAAACAAAAACATCTTCAGCGATTAGCCTAATTTTTATGTTGATGACCTTGTTAATCGTCAAAATTGTCTAATTTGGGGTTCAGAAAATCCACGAGTGATTGTTAAGAAACAAATGCATCCGCACTACATGGTGCGACATTTTGGACTGGAGGCATTATCAGCACCATTCTTCATTGAAAATGCGACTAGTCAGACCAGACAGTAACAGTTCACGGTGCTCGCTATCGCTACATGATAATCCTAAATGGATGTGAACGGCATGTGATTTTAGCAAGACGTTGCCACATACCATACATATTGAGAAACAATTCGATTACCGCAGGAGCCATTTCTTTGTCGTGTAATTTCTCGTTTTGGTGATCAGAATTGGCCGCCCAGATCAAGCGATTTAACGCCGTACGTACTTTTTTCTTTGGGGTTTATTTGAAGTCTAAGGCTTATGCCAACAATTCCATGACTACCCACGCCTTGAAGGAGTAAGTTGCGCGCTGTATAAATAAAACTCAGACACATTTAGCTAAACAGTCTGGAAAATTTCGACAAAAGCACAGCAAACCAAACCTTATACTGTACTATACTTTATGAATCAATAAAAAAATTAAAGACCTGAAAACACAGGTAACCCTTTATATACTTAAGAAAGTTGCAAGCGGGCGAAGCAAAGAGAGCACGGGTCAACTAGTAATAACTAGAATCTCTCTAACCTGAAATCTACTTTCCTAGACCCAAGGTGCAGTCCCTTTGGCCTCATTGCGAATTTATCTAAAATTTAATGAGAATGTTCTTTATCACCTATCTGTAATACTTCTCTCATCAATTTCATGAATAAAATAGTATTTCTAAACATTATTTATTATTTTTCTAGATTCGTCGCTTTTTGTTCGAATTAAATTTAATTTTAATTGCGATGGGTTTTTAGATCCTAAATGGAGGATTTACAACTTTTGTTTATCAATAAAGACGTGTTGAAATGCCTGCCTTATATTTCAGCTTTACAGAGAACCTCCCTTTATGTTTAACAGTGATATTGAAGACACGAATTAATATTAAGAAAACTTTTCCCAACTAATGACCCACAAGGTTAGACTACAATCCTTAAAATTGAAAAGAGTAAATTCTAACTAACTAAATAGGAAATAAACTAAAAAGGTAAATAATATTTTAAACAAATAGAAATAAGGGAATATAAAAAGCACGAACACATGCAGAGCCAACGAAACTTTCAAACACTTCAGATCTTTAAAAGAAAAATGCACTTAAAAAAAAAAACTAATAGCCAATTATTTGCAAAACCAAAAAAATATACAATATTAATATTCTATATGTTTATTATCAAACGAAAAATACAAACAAATAATAATTTGTACACTCAGTTCAGAGGATAGAGGCGATTCAACTACAACTGACACCTATGTCCTTCTCTTTTTTTACAATGGCAGCCTAGTACATACATACACATATGTATAGATAAACATGTAGACCTTCTAGGTTTAATGAAAAAAATTAAATATAAATCACACCGAGAGCAAGAAAAAAAAATCAGCAGCATTAAAACCCACTCACAGTTAAGACACTTAGAAATCATTTAAAAAAAAAAAAACATAAAATAAATGTTATTTAATATTTACAGTTTTAAAAAAGAAACTAACTGAAAAAAGCCATCAAGTAATATACTTGACAAAGGACACAACAAAATATTTAATTTTTTTTTTTCATCGAAACCACACATAAATATATAGAAGACAAAGAGAACAGTGTAGTATGCAAATTTATATTTTAAATATTTTTATATTTAAGAAACAGACAGTCTTAATAGAGAGAAAGAAACAGAGACAGAGTGTGTGAGAGAGAGAGACATTGTTTTTTTTTTTGACGACTTACGATGAACCCTCTGAACTTGAAATCGAGTGTACGCTCCCAGCTCGATAGGACGACGATGTTGGTGTCACTTCAACTGACCGCTGTATGCTGCCAGAGGAACCGCGACTAGTCCGTTGGTACTGGGTTGGGATACCCAAGTCTGTTGAGAATTAATAGGGATGCACATATATATGGAGTATACATCGACACAGAGATACAGTAACAGATAGTTTTTTTTTTTTTTTTTTAAATTTAATTCAAAAAACATTTTGTGTGTAATTTTAATTTTTTTTCCTTTTTTTTGGGTTTTGGGACTTATCGCCGGGCTACAAATACACAGGACATGATGCCTCCTCTTCCTTTTTCTTAGCTTTTACAACCAACAAAATTAAAAAAAAAATAATAAACAAATTTAGTCTACAATAAAAGCAATAAAATTTTCACAACAAAATAAACTGATTTAAAAAAAAAAATTGTTTCTTAAAAAATAAAATAAATTCTGAAAACCCAAAAATAAATTTTTGTTTCTTTCTTGTTTCAAAAAAAAAAAATAACAAAAATAGCATAACTCACTTTGCTACGAAATATTCCATTAGAAAACAATTTCGATTGATTTTATTCAAAGAAGCAACTATAATAAATAATCGAAGCTAAAAGTTGTTAAATCACAAAATTTGTTTTTTTTTATTTTTCATTTTTGTTTTTCTTGTATTTGTGACATGTTGATGTGGTAAATATTAAGTAATTTGTGTTGTTTAATGTGTATCGTCGGTGGCAGTATTTTCTGTATGTGTGTGTGTTTTTTTTTCGGTAAGGTCTATGTCTCCCTGACGTAGTTTCTTTTTTTTTCTGACGGATCAATATTGCAAATGGTTAAAATTAAAAAGAAATAATTAAATAGTAGATTTCGAAAAGAGTGATAAACATTGTTTACGGTTTTAAGTGAAATATTTAAATAGACAATTGTTTTTTAAATTTTTTTAAGGAAGTGCTCAAAGTCTTATAAATAAATGTTTGATTAAAAAAGAACATGCATGTGTGATTTTGGTGTTATAAGAAAAGTACAAAAAAAGGAAACCCATCATATTTAGTGGTTTTGAAAAAAGTTCAGTGTCAATTTTTATACAAGAAAAATTAATATTAGTCTGGTAGAACTTAAAAAAATATATAAATGTCACTTATAAGTAATTCTTAGCTTAATTGAAGTAAATGTTCGTAATAAGTCCTTTTACTTATTAGATTAACATATATATGTAGATTTACATATGTATGTATGTAAGTAAGTAAGTAAGTACCCAGTGGGAAAAGTTGTAACTGCTTCCATGGTGAGTGCATATTTCTTTAAAAAAATATATTGAAAATGTAAGATCTTACCAGAATTAAGGCCTAGTAAGCGAATGTGTAACGCATCGAAAATCTTATTTTAAATATTATTGAAATTTTACATCGATGCCATTACTTATTCGCTTACCAGGCGTTACATTTGTAAGATGTTTTCCTCTCAAAAGCATTCCTGGAATGAAAATACAGTTATTCGACTCAGACAAATGCAATCATGACCAACTCCGTCAGGAATGTTTTAGATGTTGCATCATTTGAAGTTTGTTACTGAGCCGTTCCAGTACTTTTCATTAAAATTAATAATTATAACAATAATTTAGGAAGATTATTAAATGCTTCAACACCAGGATGTAGTAATCAATGTTTTCAATTACCAACTTTAACTGCAAATAGTAAGTGCTTACCATCCTAGGACGTAGTAATCAATGTTTTCAGCAATTATCACTCACCGCGGAAATAAGTGATTACCGGTAAGCCAGTTGGTAAGTGCTTACCACCCTAGGAAATGTAATAAGGAAAGTAAGCGCTGGTAGCTACCTATTAGAACTTACAGAATCGATTCGGTAAGCAGTAATTTCCTACTGGGTAATTGTTAAGTCTTGAAAGGAACAAAGATGATGATATTTAGCAGATTAAGATAATTGAACAGTACAAGTATCTTGGAGTTGTAATTACGCTGACCTTAAGTATGAGTAAACTCCTTAAAGTTAAGCTTGCAGAAGTTAAGTGCTGTCTGGAAAAATAGCATACAAAACAAACCCGTTTCGCATATCTCGAAGCAGAAAATATTTCATGCCACAACTTTTTCTGTTCTACTTAATGCAACACAAGTTTGGGGTTACTACACGTTTGATCCCGTGGAAGGATTCCTCCGCAACGAGAGGGCCAAAAAAGCAGCTAGTATTCCATTTATTTGACCAAGCCTTCACTATGGCTTCACCACCAGCAATACAGACATATGCAGATTCTGTCAGCAAGCTTGCTCATGGATGTTCATGGAGCATTTAATCTCAGAATGCCTTCCTCTAGCAAAAAGAATACTCAAATGACAAACTATTGAGCCACGGTGCCTTCAAATATTTTGTAAATAGACATGCTAAGCCGAACTGCTGAGGTCTGGGGAATATTGCATATGTGGATCCATAAAAAATGATAAGTTTCATTCTGTTCACCAATTTGTATGCATTCTACTGCGCTAAAAGACGATGATGCAGTATGTAGTACTAGTATGGAAGACAATAAGATTGCGGATGAACTGGCCTGATCAGGCCCAACTGCCGAAACTCTCAGGAACCCTTTTGTGGCATAAACTGGACATCAATTTCAGCCTTAATTGACAAATGGGAACATGAACTTCACCTTTTTCATTGGAAAACAGTTCCAGGGCTTAGACAAGCCAAACCTTATACCCATCATAGGGAACTATAATAAGAAGGTACATAAGGTATCTAAAAAGCTTTCTTTCGGTCTTTGCCATCTACGATATCACCTGAACAAGTTAGGCCTATCTACCGAGACCGAATGTCGACTCTGTTTAGAGGAGTTCGAGATGGCCGAGTACATCCTTTGTGAATGCCCGGTACTTTTCAGGGTCTGACGGCTTACCCTCCATAAGGAATTTCTCAGACCTTACGATTTAAGAAATGCGTCAACCAAAGACAAACATGGTTTGCCTCTTGGACGAATAGAATCCAGTAGCAGTCTTGGGGCAGGACCATTCGATTTCTTCATTCTTTAGGTCGCGCTACAGTTCGGGATGAACCAGGGAATGCCTCTCGCAACCATTTGTGTGTGTTATATTTTTGCACGAATGGAACGGACCGAAGCATTAACCACTGCGCCACGATACTCACAGAGCCATTCGACTTGCATTTAATAATAAATGTAGTGCCGATATGTATAACATACATTCTGTCTACCCTTTCAGACACGATGTCCATTATATGGACACCATCTGGTACATTTTGGTACATTTTGATACATTTCGGTACATTTTCAAAAAAAAAAAAAAAATTGTAGCATTTTCACGTAATAAATTAACAAAAAAAAGTTTTCTTAGAAACTCTATAGCAAAAACTCTAAAATTTGTTTAAATCACTGTATGTACAATGTTTTTTTTTGTAAATATTAATTTTCAAAAGATGCTTTTTTTGTGTTTAAAATCAGTAAAATAAATATTACGCTTCCTACCTGCATGGTGTACCTATAGTTAAAAATAAAATTATATTTAAGTTCTTGTAAAATTAATCAAATACTCAAACCCATGCTATTTAAATGAGATATTTTTTTTTTTAGATATCTACATAATTAAAGTCAACCAAATAAATAAAATCAATTTTATACAAACAACGTTTTCGAAAAAACATAAAAAAAAATTAAAAATTTAAAAACAAGCTTCAAAAAATGTATTCATGTATGTATATAAGATATGCAGATTTATGCCAAAAATTCAAACTGTTTTTATTTTACTAAACCAAGCTAAGATCTATGGTAAAGAAAAGCTTTTGCTGTAAGCTTTATTCCAAAAAAATACGTGTTAGTGAACTTTGATTTTTTTGTAATCTTTTTTTAAGATGCGAATAACGATGAAAAATGCGCCAAAAATCATTTTGCTAATGCATGAGAATATTTGATTTATAACATATTTTGTTTCTTCAATTTCATTATTTTTTTCTTGTTGCATGCGATGCTCAGGAAAAGCTTTAGAAGATCTATTTTTATGCGAGTGATGTTTTTTTAGGTCTATCAAACAACCAATCGATCCGCGCATAAAAATATGTAATTCAAAGCTTTTATTGAACCTCGACGATATAAATTTCCTTGCAAAAAAGCCTAAAACTACGTATCGACTTTGGAGTGGCTAGAAGTATAGAATTTTTTCGTTTGCTAAGATTAATTTGGCTATGAGCGAAGGACTTGGGTATTGATTTAAAAAAAAGGTGAAAAGCCTATGCATTTTTTTTTCTTCATTTTTTACGTTCATTTAGTCTTAAGTGTTGGATGATGAATGATTTTGTCATTGGCACGTAAGCGATTTTAATTTTTTTTTTTCTATACAAGATGCCTTATGTAATTAGGTGCCTATGGCCATTTTTAGTTTCCATTCAATTCAATTTCATGCACTTAAATTGACATTGCAGAAAGGGGTGTCACTTAAAGATAATTATGACTGTACTTAAATTCGATGAAATAACTTAGACAACTCAAAGTAGTTCGTTAGAGAAAAGGCCATGATCTGTCACTTTCGGTGTCTGTTTGTCTGTCTGTTACAGGCCTTTTTCTCAGAAACTATTTGGCGTAGACTATTAGAATTTGGAACAGTTGTAGCAATTAGTAGCCCAAACACAGATCTGAACTTAAAAAGCAGAATTTCGACTTTTTGGGGTCAAATGGGATGTTAGTATGTTAGTTTGGTCATCGTGTCAAATGAAAGCTTGTTAAAGCACGAATACAAAAATGTATGAAATATTTTTTCGTGTTTCGTTTTTCTTAACTCTTTTTCAAAAAAAAAAAATTCTGTCCCCCTCTCTTATGTTCAAAAATATCGCTCAGAAAAATCTGAATAAAATCACTAACATTGAGAATAAAGTGTAGATCGAACCAAAATTATCAGGACTGCATTACGTTCGGCAGTTTTTTTTTTAATGATCTTTTTTGCAATTTCACTTTCACAACTGTTTACATATCCAGAAGTGACATAATTATATCACATCAAATAAATTGGATACGTATAGTGAAATTTGTATGTGTGGGAGTACAAATTTAATGGTTAATCCTAGAAATATGCCTCAAAAATCAGCATTGAGCTTATACTTAAACCATTCATTTTAATCAACATAAAAAAATCTTGATAGTTATAAAATAGGTGTCTCTCCTTTAACTACATTGGAAGAAACTGAATATGTGTACAGACACATAGAGAAAGAGAGACAAATTCCAAAATTCCACACATTCAATACATTCAAATGAATAACGAGACGAAGAATGAAAACTGATGCATATGCGTAACTTCCTTGTATACTTTATTTATTGCTGCTCTTCTGATCAGATGAGAAAGGGCATCAGATAGGTAATTTTATGAAGTTGCTTACATTTGTGTCCATACAAACATCAACATACTCTTAAAACTGTAACATATAACATATGTATGTAAAATTTAAAATATTGATAGTACGGAACACTTATTGCCCAAGTTCGACTTGCACGTGACCGGATTTTTGTTTGTATCCTATATAGGCTTAAAAAGCATTCAGTTTAACATACAAAAACAACTAAATCCATATAGAATTAGGTAAGCCTGGATAGTCTCGTATTATATCGTAAACTAAGCCGCGATTAAACCTGTGCTTCCAAATTACTTTCGGCCAAATTGTGTCGAAATTCAAAAATTAAAAAAATACAAGACGTGATGTCAATTAGGGCAGAGAAGGATATGTCTTGAAAGGAAAAAGTTACATAATCAAAAATAAAAGCTAAATTGAAATTTTTTACATAAATTAAATACTTCAACTGAAGTATCATTATTAGGCATATTTTTTTCCAAAATTATACAGGCTTAATAAATTTGTTCCATGTTAATTACACTAACAACTAAGCCTATATAAGCTTACGAAAACTGGATAATTATCCAGTCTAAGGTCCTTAGCCTGGATAGAAAAATGTGCTACCAAACTATTTTTCGTCGATAGTTATCGAACATTTTATCGAAATGTCAAATATGACATGGAAGTGAGGGAGAAATATTAAGGCCGGTAGTTACCAACCGAACTCTGCTGTCATTTCCAATTTAAATTATTTCTGTTGATTTTTAAAATAATAAATAATGAATTAAGTGAATAATGTTCCTTATTTTACTATTTAATTGAATTAAATTTGACAAAAAAAAATTCTATCCACCGACTTATTTATGAGCGCTTGATAGCTACCGGCCTTACTTTCAATGAAAACAATGCCGATGTGAAACTGTCAAACGTCAATTAGCATAGTCCTACCAAGTCACTGTTCAGCGTTTTTTTTTCTCATTTCCGCTAAGCCTATATGGATTTGAAAAAAAAACTCGCCTATTATTTCACTATGCCCAGTGCTGCCAGATATGCATTAAGATAACTTTAAGCCGCGATAATCGTTTTTTATGCGAACTTTAGCCTATATAGGTTACAAAAAAAAACAATCTTATTGTGTCACCGAAAACCGTCGAATGATGCCAAATTGCAAAAAATTCTCAATAATTTGATTTGAAAATAACGTTTGCAATTTCGGCGAAGTAAAGATGAGGCTAGTGGTTGAATCTTTGTCGGTGGTAATTACTCATTAAAGTATGGTCAGTTAGACATCGAATGGTAAAAATGCAAGTAGAATAACCGATTTATAGCATCAAGCTACACTGAAACTATCCAGAGCTGTGCTAGAAAAATTAAACTTAGACAAATAAATATAAATCCGCGTAGTTTTTGAATAATTTAAATTGTGATGGACTTAACTTACTCGTAAAGGGGATTAATAACCCCCAGTAAGGATGAAGAGTAATTAAATTACCGCAAACATTCGAAAAACCTTTTTTGGCAACGTTTCTGCGAACCAAAAAAAAAAAGCCGGCTCTAAAAATTTCGAGAATGTTTCTTAATGTACTTTAGCTTAAGTTCCTTTTGAAAGTGACCTCCATACGGGGTTAAAAATAACAGTACTCCAGATTACTTTGAGATTTTCAATAAAAAATAGGGTAAAAGTATGCAGCAGATTCATTTAAAAATTTCATGTCAAGCAAAACCATTCTTGTCCCGACTCATTCCCCTTAAAATTAATATTTATTCTTTTCTTTTAATTTCATCCTTATTACTAATTATTTTTTACTTTAAATTTAATAACAATGTTTATCACCTCTCCAAATAAATAAATGCAAACAAAAAACAAAAATTATGAAACAAAAAAAAAAATAAATACAAAAACAAAATAAAAAAAATGAAACAAAATTGCGAACCTGTCCCCTTCGGTGAATCCTTCGCCACCATCATCGGATGCTGATGAACCCCGTGACAGTGGGCCCCGAATCTCACCGGGCAGTACCTCTTCACTTCTGTGCACCGTAAATGAGTTCTTACCCTTCTTTCCAAAGCCCATACGTCTTTTACGACCTTTGTTTTGTTTATTTTATTTATTATTATTATTTCATGTCATTTGATGATAGAAGAAATGCATTTCGATAAATGAGAATACACACAAAATTAAAAAAACAAAACAAGAAATTAAACACGTGGGCTTCCAAAAAACCAACCAACTGCCCAAAAAAAAAAATTAAAATTCTCGTAAATAATGAAATTCAGAATGAGAATGAAACTTTCAACTTTCAACTGTCAACTGGCCAACCAAAGGAACAAAATGGAACATTCAACTCACCCGTCGCTGACAGCTGTGACGTGGAGTTGCTCTTCTTTCCCATACCGGAACCGAAGCGTTCCTCACCACGACCGCTACTTCGGCCGCCAGCATCACTTTTCGGCGATCGTTGCTGTTCAGCAGCGGCCTTACGTCTCTGCGAATCATTCTGCTGTAAGCCGACGGCTGTATCTGAAAGACTGCCATCTGTAAATGGAGAGGGAAGGAAATTTGCATCGATAAGAGAACAACAATCAACGATCATACCGATCTTATCCTCAGGCGTACCGTCAGCATTCGACATACTTCGGCTGAAAGAATTATTAAGGTCATCACCACGATCACTGCCGGACTCGATGCGATCTATCCGGTCCTCCTGTAGTCTGCGCTCTTTACTACGACTACTACTACTACTCTCGCCTGGTGCACCACCATCTGCATGGCCGCCTCTGCGGGAGCCCTCGCCTCTATTGCTGCCGCCACCACCTCCTCCTCCTCGACCATTACCACTGTCATTCGATGAAACTTTGGCCAAACGGTCTCGTTCACGTACATCGTACTCACTGGCAGTGACATCAGATGGATCAGGAGGATCACGATCGTTGGTGGTAGGTGGTGGTGGTGTTGTGGTTGGTGAACAGGTCGTTTGTGGATTGGTATGTTTCAATGAGGCACGTTTGGGTGAGGTGGATAGCAGAGCGACACCATGATGGGAGGAGTTGGTTTTTGTTGCAAAAGAGGAAGAAGAAGCATTGTTAGCATTACTACCACTACTATAAGAATCACGATTATAACTAAAACTACTTCTATCCGTATGGCTACGATCACCGCCACCGCCGCCGCGACTATATGGACTATCACTACCCTCCCTGTTGTTTCTATTGAGAGCATGGCTACTATTTGTCTCATCGCAGTAATCATCGTCGTAGTACTCAAAGTACTCCGGCTGATCGTTGATGCTGACAAGATTACTGCGATCACTACTGCCCCCGATCTGCGGCGGTGGCGGACTACTACGGCTACGATGGGGATCGGAGGGAGGTCTACTACTTCTACGTGAAGCCGAGAGCCTTTTACTCGATGATCGATTGAACTCCGAGTCACGATGGGAATGTCTCGGTTCCGACATTCCACCATCTGGTCGAGATCGCTGCTGTTCGTCGACGTCTTGTGTCATCGTCGTCTTTGTGATCTCAGCTTCGGAGACCTGCGCTGACGAATGCGTTCTCGCACTTCGGCGATCACCGTCCGCACCACTCGCAACGTTCCCCTGTGCGTTTTTCATTTCCGCATCTTCAGCGTACTCTACCGGAGAAAAGTTATGCGCATTTGGCGCATTCGGAGGATCGGGTAGAGTGCGACGTCTCTTGAGGTAGGACGGTGTTGGACCGTCCAGCTTTTGCTGACTGGTTCGCGTTAAGTTCAGCGACATATGATTGCGGTTATTGCGGTCCATGCCACGCTTACGGACGTAGTTCGATGGAGCGACGCCCTTTCGCGTCCATCCCACATCGGAATCGTATACGATCGTGATGATCTTGTCATCGGTAACGAGAAAGTGCGAGTGACTTAGCGGGTTATTGGCGTCAACCGCTGCTCCCATGTACGACTGACGGATGTTAGTCTCAGAGTTGAACTTTCGCGGCAGTTCTCTGAGTGGACGACTTGGCGGCGGATATACCTCGTCCTCATACCGTACATAGCGGCGTGACCAATCCTTCGCACGCAGATCATCGTAGTCCAGCGATCGTGAGTGTGACTCGCTGAAGTATTTCCGGCGATCGAGAGGCCGTGGTTTCTTTAGGATCGATGGGGGTTGTGCTCTCGCCGACACCGGAACGCTAGTCACGAGCGCTTCGTCGCTCAGCTGGCGGCGCAGTTGCATCAGTGCCTGCTTAGGAATCTGTACCTCTTGCAATGGAAGCAGCTGACTGTTATAATGGAAATCTGCTGGCTGCGTAAGGCCACCGCCGAAGTGCTGATCAGCGCATTCGCCGCACATAGCCGGATCTAAAGTTGGCAGTGATGGCTCTGACGATGGATGGAACATGGACAGAGATGGACGACGGACATGATCTATGAATGGCACACCCAAATGATCATCGGAATATGGCAAATGATTGCAGTACATGGCGTCGACAATACCACCACCGGCAGTAGCTGGGTGGTTGCCACCATTTGCTCCCGCTACAACAACACAACGAGGGTCGAACATGGGTGGTTGCACTGCCCCGATGGCCTGACACTGGCCGCACTCCATCAAACCACTGTTGGTGGTGGTGTTGTGGGTGTTTGCGTAATGGGCAAATGGAAAAAATGCTGTGGACGGTGACAGATGGTTAGCGTTGCGAAAAAAATTCACCACAGGTGTCGTGAATCTTTTAAAGTTCTCGAATGAGGGGAACGTTATGGGCGGCAACTGAGGGTAGCCTAAGGCACTACTGCTACGAAAGACTCGCTGGGGAATCTGACGAAAGTCGGTGTTCGAAATGAATTCGGGAAGATGCATTGAGCACTGGGGAATTTGAAGGAAATAGTTGGGTATGTGGTGATATGACATGTGAGCGCCATTGACGCCGCCGTCGCCGCTGCTGTCGAGATTATTCATGTGGAACTGAGCTCCATTCGACGGATTGGTGTGGGTGGCATTAGGTGGAAGCAGACTTGTTGATGGAGGTAACAAACCAGAGACATCTGTTGTATCAAGCGATTGTTGGTGTTGTTGTGCAGGTGGTGGTGGTGGAAATTGTTGTTGTTGTTGCTGGTGTGCTTGTGGTGGTGGTAATGGTGGGGGCAGAGGTGAAGTTGGTGTCAAAAATTCAGAATCATCAACTGCGATCGTGTGCGCACGAAAACGTTCAAAGTTACCAATCGGCGAACGCCAATTTCGCGGTAGACTTCTGCTTCGAGGTTCAAGATTGCGCGATTGGATTTTCATTTTTTTCAGTTTTTTTAAGGATAAGGGGTGACATTTATAACAGTTTGTTTTTTTTTTGTTTAAATCGAATTCAGTTGTATAAAAAATAAAGTTATTTATTTAAGAGATTGAGAGTATTTAAAAAAAATGGGATGCAATCCCAGACTACTTACCTCAATCCACGCGAACCTCTGGGTCGTTCCGATTGAGTGGAGAAAGCACTTGAGGTTACGCTAACTACGGACTCCATATCGGAGTCACCGAATTCTCCCATGAAATCCTTATCAGGCGACAGCGAATGGCGTGGACGTATTCTTGCTTCCATAGAGTGTAGATCACTGTCCGAGAGGCCGGTATAGTGACGTTCCCATCCACCCATGCCGGTACTGCGATAGGTGGCCTGATGGTGCGGTTGACGTGATCGATGACGACCAAATCGTCCGCCCGGCAAACGTTCGTCAAATTCTTGACCCAGTCGATCACGTAACATGGCGTTACGCGATGTTTGTGGTACCTAGAAGATTGAGGAGGGCAATGATATGGCTCATCGTATGACTTAGGCTCACCTGTGGCAGTTGTCTCTTCTTCGGCGATCCTGTTGGGGTGGCAGTTGCTGAACGTGATTGAAAACGTTGTTGGGACGACGACGATGACGTAGTATTATACGATGATGAATGAATTGGAAGAACTGGATAATCTATATATCGATCGTCTGGCGGCGATAATGAACCACGACGCGGACTGCTGCTACGATAATAACTGTTATGATAGTTATCACTTGGTGCCGCTGAATGACTACGTTGGCCCAGGCTCATGCCACCACCGCCATTACGACGTGAATAAGCTGCGGTCGATGCCGCTGGAGGCTGTTGTTGCTAAATTAATAGAATAACAAATAAACAAATGAAAATGTTGACATTTTTGTTTATAACAAAAAAGGGACAAAATCTCTACTAAAGACACAAATTTATTTTTTTTTTTTTAATCTTGGAATTGTGATATTTTAAATTTTTCTGTTATATGTAGAAATAAAAGCTTTTAGTGTTAGATTATTTTTTTTTTTTTGGAAAATAGTTGATAAAGTTTTAAAAAAAATAAAAATACATATGAGCAATCAATTCATCAGGCAATATTTAAAATAAAAATAAAATACATGTATAGATACACTGGAATTATTAAGATGCTTGAAGAAATGCTGAAGATACATTGCTGATTAGAGATAATTAAAAATAAATAGTTAACACATTCTGAAGTATAATGCAGTGCAGTTGTTTTTTTTTTTTTTAATATTTTCTATTTGTGATCTTTTGCAATATCTTCAACTCGCGTATTGAGGAAGAAAAGAGTGGCAGCATTGAAGCTGTAGTTCTTAAAAAAAAAATGTATTATTTATTTTCTTAGCGATTTATTTTTACATGTGACTGTGATGAACTGAAAACTAAACTAAAAATATTTCTATCTACTATTATATAGCGATAATGCAGTTTGCTGGGAAATCGTCTGGTGGTTTGGGTGCTTTCGTTGGACTTGTATTACACTCACCTTGGTTGTGGTAAACAAAACAGGGTGGCTGACAAATTGCGTTGCCAGTTATAAAATGTAATAACATGTTTTTTTTTATCTAGTCTAAAAAAGATCGCAATGGGCTAACTAAGGTGTCTAATGTTTTTTTGAGGCTTAGCTTCAAAAGCCCCTTGTTTTCTATTTCTAAAAATATTTACATGAATTTTTAGGTGGTTTTTCAATTTCAAAAAAAATGGGCAATTGCGACGATGACATGAGAAGTATTTGGTCCTGAGTTTTTATCCTGTTATACATCGCGATACCGTGCTTTCCCTTACTTCGGGAGAAGGGTAGGTACATTGACGGAGAGTCGAGTGAAATTAAAACGATTGGTTTAATGTTGAACTATTTTTATTTAAATAAAGAAAAAAGATCACCGACTTAAGCTTCGGCCACCTTCGGCTAAATGAGGCCGAAGATTTTACCGAAGCCGAATGTTGAACTTATTATTTTCTGTAAAAATAAAATGTTTGTTTCGATTGGCGAAACTTGCTGTCGATACAAACTGTTGTAGAAGTACAGTTACAAGCTGATGTATATTTATATTGAAGCTAGTCTTTTGAGAGTGGAAAGTGGAAAGTTGTTAATAATATCCTTAACACTGGAGTACGCGCGTGGCCTACTAAAGTAGACCACGGTTACATTTTCGTTAATAACTTGGCAGCTATTTATTTTAGACCGGTGCGGTTCCAGGTAAATTTGTTGACAAATCAGTACCTACCGTTCGTGTATATATGTAATTATGAACTCACCCTGTGTGGTTCAGATACACATTTTTAAATAAAATATTAACGAATGACTCATTTGACATTCGAGTATATAAAATACCGTTAACTATACAAAACCAAAAACCAATTTTGTGGAAATAATTTCAGCCAAGGAGAGACTTGCTGTTACTTTAAAGTATTTTGGACTTAATTCGAACTTAAAAAAGCCGAAGCTCGGCTTCGGCCAGAAAATGGCCTTCGGTCGGACTCTAGTTGTCAGACGTACGCAGAACACGGAAAGTGTAAACGACAAAACCGAATAACGTTCGAAGAACGAATGAAGAACGAACCCATACGCAAGAAGCTCAAAGCTGTTTGGAATTTTTGGTGCACGCTTTTACCCGAACACTGCCACTGCTAATAATGTGATGTTATCTATTTTGATACAAAGGGCGAAATGGATCAAGAAACCGTATAATGTGAATGCTTCTTCGTTGTTCGTTGTTCGGTGTACGTTAACCGGTACAGCGAACAACGAACACTGAATGAAGAATGAAATTGTAGAGCCAGCTTTAGTGTCACTGCAACCTTTTCTGTGTAAACTGTGTTCTGTCTGTACTCTGACCCAAACTATCCTTTTTTTTCTCTTTACATAAACTAAACTAGTATGTAGTATCATGTATTTTATACCAACAAAGAGTTGAATAATAATAATAACAATAATACTACTCTGACTCTGAGTCTGACTGCGATGATCCTTTCTCATCGATACTCTTTTATATCAAGCAATTAGCCGAATATTCATCCCCCTCCTTGTCAATACTCCCAATCTTACTTACGCTTCTTATATACCACTTTGAGAGTACTTCTGCGTTCTGCGTTCACTGACTATATGTACAACGCTTGCATCTGGGTGGTCTTACACTTCAGTGGTGTCGCAATGAACCCATCGTCAATTGCTTGAACATCAACGTAGAATATGCAGATCAGTAATCTAGAGATACTCCATGAAATACAAATACAACCACATCCAGATCAATCGGTCGGACTCTGATTGCTTGAAGAAAACGATCGCGAATGATCAATGTATCTTAAAGACGACACAAGACTGTTTTTTTACTGAGCCGTCGAAAACGAAGACCTCCCAATTCTGTGCTTAACCCGTTGAGAAGAAACTTCAAACATCTCACATCGGCAGAATTTAAATAAAAAAAAAATAATTATTATAATAATTATTTAAATAAAATAATAAATAAGCCTAGCTTCCCGCAACCATTTGTGTGTGCGCGTTATATTTTTGCACGAATGGAACGGACCTAAAGTTTTCTGCCATCTCCGAACGGCGAGTTGGGAAGCTTTACATGACAAATGATACTCTTGAATGCTTGTCAGGCATTCTGAAGAGGTGGGCACTGTGAAAAACTTTTAGGTGTTTGCGGCGGGATTCGAACCCAAGACCGCTGGCTCAGTAGACTGACGCACTAACCACTTGCCCTACGGTGCCCCGGCAGAATTTAAATGGGAGAATTAAAGCGAAAAACACATTGTTCAGGATGTCATTTAACGGTGGTGGCCAATTAAAATGAACTTAAAAAAAAATTAAATTATTTATCCTGAGTTTCATAGTTCATTGATCTAGTAACCGACTGAATGATAACTTATTTTGTACGTTGCTTTATTTGAGAAGATGCTCTTTGGATTTTTGTTGACTTGGGCTTAGGAAGAGTCTAATCACAAAATAAATAAGGGGTGCTTCATCAGCGTTTGTAGATTCTAAAATGCAGTTTTTCTGCCATTTTTCTATCCAATATATTGTGTGTAAAAATGTCCTAAGCTTTTCCGCACAGCAATTGCAGACAAACATTTTTCAATTGCATTAAGTAAAACTACTATCGCCTGTGGTCTAAATTCGACGTCGTACGTTGATTTCAAAAATAGAATTCCTCTATTTTGTGATCTTAAGCTAACACTGCACAGGATAGTTTTCAGCACGATGGTAAGAGAGGCAGAGTAACGCAATCGATATATATCGCGATATCAGTGAAGGATTTTTAGGATTTCCGATAAAGCCTGGGGCTCTTTATTTACATATGTATGTTATGTACCTACATCCTTGTGGTAATATCCAAAGAAAAGCCTTCGTAAGAAAAGTCCATCAAAATAAAATTCTAAGCTGACACACGAAGACATATTTTAAGTAAGTTTTGAGCTTTTTTTTCCCGAGACCACTTAAACCTTGAATCCCTGAATTTCAATTGAATGGGATTTTCTCCGGGTTATCGTCCGATGCCATATATAGGTTTCGAGGTATTACATATAGACTGATAGAGGCGTGGGGCAAGGAACAGTCAATACCTTTCGTAAGGGCTTTTAAGGTAAAGTCAGTTTATGTTAAAATAATTTTCAAAAATCCACAAAGCCGTTTCGAGATGTATCTCCTATAAAAATGCTGCATAAGCTAAATGTGTAAAGGTGCTTAGTCCACTTTGCCAAATTTTACAGGAGGGTAAAACAAAATATGTATATTTGTATGAAAGCTGATTAAGATGAATATAAAGAATTCAAAAATGCATTCCGTTTCTGCAACAAGTAAGTTCAATTGGACTAAGCGATTTTGGAAGTTCTTTTTTTTAAAAAAAGCCATCAAAATCGCAATTTTGCCCAGCCGACGTTATATAAACCTGCTCTGAAAAATTACCTAATCCATAAAAATAAATTAATTTTATCTGTTTAGCCGTTTCCAAGCACAGCGGGAGCATCACGAAAAGCCCACTGAATATTCTAAATTTAAGGGTTTAAGAGTATTTCATTTAGAATGAAGCGAAGAATTTTTTTCAGTCAATCCTAATCTTCAAAAAGATCAAAAAGATTTTCAAAAAGTTTGTTTTATTATTTTTATTATTGATATTATTTAAAAGCTAAGCTAATAATTAAAATTATGAGTTAGCTGGATAGCCAGACCATCGAAGGCCTTCGGCTAAGTTTGTTTTATATACCCTCGAAAAATCCTAACACCGCATCGTAAAAAAAAAGTTCATATTAAAATAATATTTTCAGTTCACATTTCCGCTATATCCTTCAGCATTGTATTTTTATTTTGTTCTTACATTTGTTTTTATTTTTAATTTTACTTAACTCTTTGTTTTTGTTTTTTTTTCTTTGTAATTAAAATTTTGAATACAAAATTTCAAACCTGATTATGATAACTTTGTCCAATGCCAGACACCGTTCGATAGTCACGTGCTACCATACCGGCCACTCTTTTTCGACCTTGTGGTGACATGTCACGTCGCGAACGACGTTCGTGTAACTCAATCTGAAAATTTAAATTTCAAAATGGGAAACAACGGATATTGTTGAAAGGTTTTGTGGGTGGTGAGGTAGAAAAAGTAGGCGGTGTTTTTTTTCATTTATTTTTTTTTTTTTTTTTTTGTGAAAGTGGGCATGAAGGAATTTATTTAAAAATTAATATTTTAAAATAGAAAAAGAAAAGAGATGAAGAAAGAAAGAAAGAAAATGTGGTTTAGTAGCTTTTTAGAGCTTTTCTCTCTAAATAAAAAAAAATAATAAATAATTTATTTTTGTCAGCGTGTTTTTTTTTGTGTATAAGTCTGTTTTCTGTACAACTACCTTTAACACACACAGTAAGCCAAAATAAAAAAAAAAAGCAATAGAACTGTAGACTACTTCTAAATGATAAATAAATATAATATTCAAACGCTGTAAATTCTGAGCTATGAAGTATATACACATGTATACACAATATGACAGATTGGTGAGTTGTTTCAATAGAAACAATATATGTAATAAAAAATATTTTATATAAAGTTTCTTGTTACAGTTTCAGAAGTTTAATATATTTTCTTTTTCTTTTTCTGCATTTCTTTTGTGTATGTGTTCTTTTTATTTGATTTACATTTGTTTTTTGTTTTGTACAAAATATAATTTTGTTTTTCTACTAAAGTTTGATTTACATTATAAATAGTTTTTTTTTTATATTTTTAAAAATAAAGTTCTGTTTTAATAATCGGTGATAAACATTCAATCTGGAATAGAGTAATATTTATTAAGTAAACGAGTTGGTTTTCGGTGAATTCAATTCGCTATCGCTGGAACAAAACTTTATACGAAACGTTTAAATATGGTGTACATTTTGAATTAAAAACTGCATGGGGAAATATTATACTACGTGGCGGAAAAGTATTATTACTCGATTTGTTTTTTTTTTAATTTGTCATAAAAAATTCAATTATTAGGGGTTAGAGTTAAAAACATTAAATAAATAAATATATAAGGTTTCTCGCTGTTCGGGGCCTTAAATCGGCCTTTCAGGATAATCTTCTTCGGCCACCTATCTGATCAAAGATTCCTAAAATTGTAGTTTCAGGATTCTGACTTTAAAAAATAAGAAGAATTGAATCGTTTTTATAAATAAAGCGTGGGCCAATGTGTATTTCACCATAAAAGTGGCGAATAAAATCGAAATGTCAAAATTTGGACATCTGTCATCTACAGTCACAATTTAAGTCATAGATAGATACTCGGAGGCACAAAGTGTTAAAATTATCGAAGTCTATTATGAAAATGGCATTTAAAAAAAAAATCATATTACATTATTTAATAACCGACCAACTCAGCGTACAATTTTGAAGGTACAGTACTACCTCGCTAATTCGAACACTCGGTCATTCGAACGCTCCACTAATTCGAACACCTATTTGTTTACATTGCAACACTCGAACACTTGCAAAAATTAATATTCTGTAATTCGAATTTTCTCCGTAGTTTCTTTGCTAAATTATTTTACAGTTCCAGAGTTATAATAATTATCCTAGAAATATTAGGAGATAACATTTATAAAGATAACGACGTGTCGATTCCATTTCAGTAGGCGGTAAGTTAATTTTTGTCAGAGGAAAACATATTCTCGGTAGGCCTGCAGTTAACATTTTTGTGTCGACTGGCTTTGTAAATTGTTTGTTATTTACAAGTTAAGTTAAGTTGCATTTCAAGCATTTTTGTCAGACAAGTCTTCAAAAGCACCACAAGATTTTCTATTTTACTACTTAATACCGCTTTACACTGCTTTTGTATCCGAAATATTGACTACGAAGAAAGTATCCAGTAATTCGAAAACCTCCGTGGTTCGAACTTGGGTAATGGGTAGGTCTCTAATAGTTCAAATTACCGGGGTAGTACTGTATAACAAAAATTCCAAAAAAAAAAATCTGGGTCGGAAGCAGACGTGAAATCATCAGTTCGCGTTTGTAGTTCAGCCGAAAAAATGTTTGCTCTAAGTGAAAGTGTGGCCGAGAGACCAAGCATATCAATTCGTCATCAAACCCAGGAATTAAACGCGACTAACTTTTTATGGCCCACATTGAATGATATGGATGTGGACGATATGTGGTTCCAATGAGACGATGCCACATACCACGCAGCCAACAATAACTTTGTACGGAGTTCCTGGAACGCATTATCTTGTGGAGCAGCGATGTCAATTGGCAACCTTGGACTTCCTTCTTTGGGGTTATCTTGAAAGGAATATCTATGCCAATAAGCCAGAAATAATTCAAGCGCTAAATGACGATAATAACGCATATTCACGAAATAGATGAGCATTTATGCCAGGGTGTCATCCATCTACCAACACATATTTCTATCTAACATTAGTCAATTGTCGGCAATAGAAATCCAACGTATCTAAGGAATGCAAATTAAGCCTCAAAGCAGCCAATAATAATTTTAGTAAAACTTTTGACAACGCTGTCAGATGGACTAATGACATACCGCTTCTGAAGTGTCAGTCAAAAGAAATTTATACCATGGAACAGTACACTCCGAAAGATCGGGCTGAAATTGTTCAGCTTTACATTCAAAATAAGTTCTCAATCGTAAAAGCTTTTTAACTAAAGTTCAAAGTTCAAACGGATATCAATGAAATACGGAAATTCATCCAACTCTCAAAATGGTTCCAGTAGTTTCGATAAGTGTCGGCTCACGTGGCACATAATGGATCTACTTTGGTCTAAGTGAATCCTATCGATTACGGTGGATTGCCACTCAACCTAACCTAACCTAACCCAAAAGCTAAAAGTAAGATAAAAGTGCTCCAGGCGATAACACTATAATGCGTTTATATGGAAAATTTGTGAGCTCCAGTAGCCTTAGTAATGCCAGCCACGCATCCGGATGAAAATATTAAAGCCGTACGAGCCAGTATTAATGGAGCTACCGTTAGCGAGCATTATCTAGCCATGATAATGGATTTTGTGATACCCATTGTTCGTGAAAATGGTATAGGTGGCTGCTGGTTTCAACAAGACGACGCTACATGCCACACAGCTAAACAAACAATCCATTTATTGCAACCATTTTTCCCAGGGCGACTCATATCCAAAAATGTCGATTTTAACTGGCCACCCAGATTACCCGAATTAACGCCACCAGACTTTTATTCGAGCAGTTATTTGAAGTCCAAGGTATACGCAAATAAGCCAAGGGCTTTAGCTCAATTGAAAGCCAACATACGAGGTAAAATGGCCGTCATATCGGACGAATCATTTATCCAAAACGATGAAAAATGCCGAAAAAAGAGCACATTTGGCCATCAAGGCTTAAGGTGGCCATTTGCGCGATATTATATTCAAAAAGTAGTTTGAACAAATGTCCTTGAACTAAAATAAAATAAATATGAACAAATGTTTTTTTTTTTTTTAATGTTTTTTCAGAAACAAATGCTGGAAAATCCGCAGAATAAAACTGAGTTTTAAAATAAAACGAAATATATATGTATTAAGAGAAAAAAAATCTAACTGCGTCAAATCGCACAATATTGCCGGCCCTTTCACATCGTCTCGTCTGGAAATAATGCGTTCTGGGTACTTTTCTTGCAACAACTCCAATATAGGTAACGCCCGATGTATGGCACGTTTCGCCATCTTGTTAGAACCAAATGTCGTCCAGGTCCATACAACCCAATTACGGCCATAAAAAGTCAGTTATCATGGCCCGATACAGTTCGGCATTGACAGTCATCCTTTGGCGATTCTCGTTTTGGATGATGTATTGCCGAATGGCGCCGCCGAACCAAAATCCACACCAAATAGTAAGTTTCTCCAGATGCAATGGAGACTCTTGATGCTGTGGACAATTGCCTCCCGAAATGTGGCAATTTTTCCTGTTCCCGAATCCGTTCAACCAAAAATAATCTCAGTCGTAAGTATTTCGTAGCTCGCGAAAAGTTTGGCGTATAGAACACGTATTTTTATGAACAATTTCAACGCTTTGTTGAATGGTGCAGCACTTCATGGTAATATGGTGACTATGATAGAACGCAAAAGTCAAAGAATGACAGCTTTGCCACTTGAAACAATAAACTGTCAAAGTTTGGACAAATGTATGTGGCTTTCGCAAAGCCCTATAGAAATATTCCGTAACCTATTATAGCAACCTACAGAAAAGCATGGCTTCCTATGAAACCTACTTAATCCTATTTCAAACGGTTTTAAGTCGTTACGTTAAAGATAAAATACTACGCTTACGGTAGGTAACTAAGGTCTTGAAGATCGTGAAGAGCTCCAAACTGATGATGATGGTTTAATGAGTACAACAGATGGTTATGAAAGGAGCACTTTGAAGCAATGCTAGAACCGTATAAGACCTACCCTACTCGTAATCGATTATTTTTTTGAAAATGTCATTTTCCCTTTTCGTTAAAAAATAAAATAAAAACATCGAGATAGTTCATGAAATAACAAATGCATAAAATGACTTAACATTTTGACAGGAAGGATATGCAGTGATATAAAAAGTTAAAAAAAAAAAATAAACACACATAGATGCAAAATTAGACACACATTGTGAGTGAGAAAGTCTTATAGAGACAGCGAGAGATAGAGAGAGAGAGAGAAATAGAGACGGCTTGGAGAGCACACCAATTATTTTCTATACAATATAATTATTATTTAAAAAACAAATCGGTGTTATTCAATTTATTAAGTGAAATCTATGCACACATAAATAAAATAATAAATGAAAATAAAAACGTATATATACAAGTTTTGTTTTCATCTGACACTACAACATTAATTTGATTTTTGACATGTACGCACATAAGAACAAGAATATTGTGAGAGAGAAAAAGAGAGGAGTAGAAGAAAGGACATTATCATTTTTATCCACCATTTATCCACTCGAAAGTGGTTACAGCAGAGAAAAATATTTTTTTTTATTTATTTGAAAAATGTCCTTTAGGGATATTTCATATACAGCTGTGTTTTTTTTATTTATTTCTCTTGTACTGATGAATTTGTCTGTGAGTTGGTTGTACTTTTTGGTTTGGTAAGGTGGTTTAATTTGCTTTTTTTTTTTTGGTGGTGTAGTTGTATTTTTTTTTGTATAATTTTTTGTTGCGGTTTACCTCTGGAGGTGGACTAGATGAGCTGCCTAATGACGATAGACTGGCGCCATCACGGCCAGTTGCTATTCCATCGATGTCACACTCAGATGTCGTATCTGAGTCACTTAGACGGGACGTGGTACTGGGCGGTGATAAATGGTCAGTCGGTGTCAGGATCATGTCCATTTGTTCATTTGTTGGGTCATCTCTACGTAACTATAAAATTTGGATTGGATTGGAGTTGTTTTTTTTTTTTTGTAGAGAGGATAATAATCAATAATTTGTAAAAATATAAATAAATATATGTATGTATATGCAAACTGTGCATTTAATTTTGATTAATGTCCTTAAGCGTTTTTTTTTTTGTTTTTATTTTGCAAGTCACCCGGACCCCCTCCATTCCTCTCGGGGAGAAAATCAAATCATAATTATGAAGGGTAATACAATAATTAATCAAAATGATGGGAATAAATTGTTATGTGTGTATGCGATATGATGAGGAGTATTTTTTTTAAAAGCGTATGTAGGGTTGTATTACTTCGAGAGTGGCATTGTTGTAATTATTTCAGCTTTGGCTAGTTTTAAATTTAGGAAATTGAATTGAGTTGAAAACCTGCGAAGCTGATGCTCATTAAAGGCAAGAAACCTCTATGTGTTAGGATCATTATAGTAGTTCTAAGTTTATGACCAATGAAAGACTTCTGGAGTTAAGACATGTTTTTTTGCCCGCAAATTACGTACAGTAAATATTAGAAAAGAGGAATTCATACATAAATAATGACAAACAGAAAACAGTACCTTTCGAATACAAGTGCAAAGCCTTCCTAAGTAATGCCACATATTTACCTGAGTCCTGTTGGGAATTTAGCGTTTTCTTAAACTTCAAGTTTGTTATTCAAAACTCTAAATTGTATACTCTTTTAAAATAATCGCGTGTTTTCCAGTGCTCAGTTTTTAGATTCATTTTCCTACACCCCTATCCTGGAATCCGCCGGATCGGAGAATCCCTTCATTTGTTCGATTGACTTTTACTTTAGCTTAGTATCGTAGAATCCGCCGGTGAAGTTTCTTTACCAACGTGAATGTTGAAAAAGAAGTGCCTCTGTCGTCATACTGAATTTATGACAGCGAAGAGAATTTGTGTTTTCGGATTTTGTTTTGGTGTTTTACAATAAAGGAAAGAATTATAATTTTAAAAAAATTAAAATGGATAGCTATGCTAAGCTCTATTTCGGAATTTGTTACGCATGCGCTAGACTCTATTCAGACACGGCGGAAACCGCGGTAACCGCGCCAACCGGTCGGTTTTAGTTCTATAGCGTGATATGAGCCGCGGTTGCGGTTGTAATAAAATGTAAAATTTGGCTTTAATTCTCTTAATTTGGGATATATGCGGTGATCACATATTATTGGAGGTACCCAATACTATCTTTTCCTTGTTCCCTTGTTTCCCGCAGTGTCTGAACGGGCTCTAAGAGGAGCAGTAGGACATAATGGAACTTGGTTTTCGTAGAAAATAAAAATTATATATATTTTGTAAAAAATGATAAACTGTTAATTAATTAAATATGTGTATGTTTATGTACGTTGTACAGAGAAAAAAAAAAGACGATGGTTTCCCTGACGTTATAAATACACAACACGTTTTTCCATAGGTTGCTGGTTTAATCCGGCTCGAAGGACCACCTTTTGAACAGGCAATTGATTGAATCTTTATTTTTTCTCCATTATTAATAAAAGACAAATTTGAGTGTTTTTGAACAGAACTATCAGATGAGACGTGTTTTCAAATACACTTGTCTTTTAAATTTATTTAAGACACATTGAATCTCGTAGGTTTATTGAAAATGTTCGACTAAATAAATCGCCTTTTTTAAAATATGGAGCAAATGGAACTCATTTTCTAATTCTCGCAAAGTGAAATTCGCAGGTTGCCAACGAACAGTAACATGCTGTTAGAAATGAATCTTATTTACTGTGTTAAAGCACTAAATTGATCAATATTAGTCTTTTATTTGCTGTGTAGCAATTTTTTGGAAAAATCTATTAATTTAAATTATCAAGTAAACAAAATAACAAGATGAGATCCGCAACGTTTGAGCTGCGGATGGGAAATGTCATATTTTCTATGCATAGAATTCGAAGGTTTTCAACAATGCCGTGAAACTCATTTACATTACCGACAAGAGAATGATTCACTTCGCCGGATTCGATGATACCGATGCTCAAATTACAGAAAAAGTTCCTTGGCTTAGGGGTCATTAAAAAAATTAAATTTTAAATTTAAATATTTTAATTTTTTTTAGTAGATACACTTTCTCGAGAGGGTTTTCGAATGAAAATTGGAAAAAGTTGATTAAAATATCGATGGATTTAAGATTCTGCAGATTTTAAATTATTGATTGGAGTACATTTTAGCGAGGCTTTGCTTAGGAGACTGAAATGCAAGCATGACCTTTGGTTACGAGTAAGAACTCCAAGACTCAATATTAAAACTTTTGCAGAGATATGTTCAAATTACAATAAGGATCTTCGTAGGGGCACTGGTGTTAACTGCTTTTTTTTTTTTTTTAGAAAGCCAACTATAGGATTGAATTCTGAAAAGTCTAGAAACTCGAAAATTTGTGCGGATTTTCTTCAGCCATATACAATTGTAAAGGACCAACCTTTGCTTCATTCGGATTAGGTAGCATAGCGAAAATACTTTTTGGTATTTCCTGTGATTGAACACGGAAAGCATGGGCGGTTGTCCAACACACTACTCACTGAGTCACGGCACCAACTTCTGTGTATAGCAGTTGCATTCTCTTTTTAAGGATTTCCTAACTTCGATATGTAGTTCGGCTAAAACTCACTACTAAGTTTATTGTGTATGGTTTAAGAGCAAGCAAATAAATAAAAATATCTAGGGCCGAATTACCGCACTCGATAACGAGTGAATGAGTATGACTCGTTATCGAATGATCGCGTAACCTAATTGGGATGACGGCACTCGATAATAAAAATACAGTTGTACTAGAAAAATTTAAATAAATTGACGTTTTTACTGCTGACTGAATGATATTTTAGTAAACTTCAAGAAACTATACTCTATTCCACAAAAATTGTCAGTACAGGCCTTATGGGGGAGCTTAAAGGTGAAACTCACATAATTATTTTCATAGGCACGCGACAGCCAAATTTTTTTCGAGTAAAAAACATACTCGATAACGTGAGCGGTAATGCCAAATCGTCACATTTCGATAACGAGTAACTCGTAATTCGGCCCCTGTATTGGAACAAGAATAGACTAAAACCTTATGTCATTTCTAGTTACATAATGATTCAGATGTTTCTATTATAACCTAAAAACGCATAAGATGTCCCCTATGATCTGCTTTGGTTTGTATATTATTATTATGTTCCTAGGGCTGCCTAAACATTCGTGTAAATTTGGATATAGAGAAAAATTCGGAGAAAATAAATAAAAATTCGAAAGAAAATTCCCAAGTAGATAACATACGACAATATATGTATGTACAGTACATAACTGTACATATTCCTACTGAGTATAATATTTTTCTTGAATTTTCTGTTGTGTTAACATTAAGAGCTGAAATGAGTTTTTTTTTGTTAATTTGGATTTCTTTGGAGAAACATACGATATGAATTGGATCCTGGTGCGGTTGCAGTGGATACCATTCTGCCTCATCATCGAGAATATGATGGGTCAGATCGATAATAACTTCGCCGAGAAACTCGTTGGTACCATAGCGGAGATAGTCCCAGAGTGTGACCTGTTGGAGAAAGAATATTCTTTTTTTTTTTAATATATTAAATCATTTTTAAATCATATATTTTGACTGGAGCATACCGACCACCCCACACATGAGATAAAAATTATTTTAACGTCTGAAAACAAATTACATCGTGTCTGGTTGTCGAACCTTATCGTGCATATTTCGAAAGGACGAGAGGGCTATGAGATTATCAATCAGAAAACTGGAAGCAAATGGCAGATCGATGCTAAGCTGAAAACTTCGAAGTTGCCTTTTGAATCTCTTCCGTGAACTTAACACAATAAGTAGATTGACTGCAAATAAACTCTCTTTCAAAAATACCGTAAAAGAAAATAGGTCTCAGATGTAGTTTGGCATCACTGCGTTCTTGCAATACACAATTTTTTGAAGACCTTTCCAAAAAATTTAGAAAGGTCGAATAAATCTCCAGAATGTTAGCATTATTGCAATGAAAATGTGTCATCTGATGAGTTCACAAAGTTTACATTGGTTTGGCATCACTGCACTTACGCCATCTCCTGGTAGAGCAGAGTTTTAGTCAAAGAGGAATTTCAACAACCTTGCAGCCAATATAATTTATTTGTTTTCCGTTGAAAAGGGAATCAAAAGGTTTGAAATGTCACTCGTAGATGGCAGCCATTTTTTTTTTTAAATAATTTTTCTTAATTTGAGTCTAATTTACCTCCAGCAACCGTCCGGTTAGATCACATCTCCTTAATCCTGTATATATAAACGTTTGGCCCCACCGCGGCTCACATGTGCTAGCTAAGGTTTTCGTCCGCCGCTTGGCCTTAGCACCCCGTTCGGGTAAAAGGAACACCTGAAATCACATTAAAAAAAATAAAATTTTATTCTCCTCATTCAGTGACTCAGAGAAATGAACTCACTTTAGCATAAGGATTTCTGGCTGCACCATTGGGTCGTAACGTCAGGCCGCTGGCACACACCAACGTCACAATTAGCTGCAACGTATTCTGGTCATAGCCCAACTTCAGCTGCAGGCGCCCATCGATTGTCGGATCATGATGACAGTGACCCGTCGCCGTAGGACCCAACCGCTGATTATATCGTAAGCTAATCGGCGGATTCGGCACGACTCCCCCTTCAGTTCCTCCTCTCTGCGGGTGTGGTGCAGTGACGTTCGTCTGTTGGTGTCGACCTGCTGCATGCAGGTCAGGCGAACCAGGTGATGTTATCAGTACACTGGGCTTATCACGATGAATTTCGATGGTGTCAACAGCTGTCAGAAGGGGACACAAGTAAGATTATATATTTCAATTTGAATCCTTTTTGCAGAAAACAAGTATACACACACATACAAATAGTATAAAAAATGTTAAAGATTCAAGAAGAAGAAAGGAAATCAAAAACAACAAATCAAATGTGAGAAATAAAAAAATAAATGAATTACAAAGGACGAAGATAAAATAATTGAGCCAGTACTGGCCGGCATAAAGGACTTAATTAAATTTGCCTTTTCGCTGAGCATCCCCCGCCTTTATTCGCGCCCATCGGAGGAGGATACCGCAGTTTGACATATGTACGAGTACTATGAAAAATAATATGTATATTTGTATGTGTGTGTGTATAAAGAATAAAATCTATAAATCTCTGTATGAGGCTCTATATCAGGATGTACATATGTATGTATCTATGAGACCATGATGTGTTTGTTTATGTTTTTTTTTGTGTAGGTAGAAAACCTCAAATGTTGTTGTTGCTCCTTTTATTAAATATTATTTTTTTTTTATCAAAGTGACAACACTCGCCCCCGAGAAACACCGCCCAAAGGTTTATTAAATTTGTCGATAATTTTTATTACGGTTTTTTTGTTTTTTGTTATTTTCTGGTGATTTTGGGTTTATTTTGTGTACCTTTACGACCATATCTAGATGGCGGTGAATGAGATTGTCGCCAGGATGCTTGCGCTGATTTGCGGCTACTGTTGGACGCTATTGATCGTGATACAATTAATTCCACTTGTGGATCGTGTCGACTCTCAGCAATGATGTCGTAGACTTCCTCGGCGGTCTTGTTGTGAAGACTGTGTCCGTTCCATTCGATGATTTCATCGCCTGTGTTTAATTTTGGTTATTTTCAGATTTGTTTTTTTTTTTTGCTTTTTAAATTTCGATGAGAAATTAAAAGTTTGTTTTACTGCTGTATGTGATTTCATTCTCTGCACTTTATAAGTGGACTGCTCATGATGATAAAAGAAATTAAATAAAATATATACTGTACATGTACGTCCAAGTCAGGTCCTTTTTGAGACCTGTTACCAAAGTTGTTAACCAAACAACAATGATTTTGTTTTAAATAAATTATTCGTAGAAAACGTTATATAAATAAACTGAATCTTTTAATGTAGAACCTAACATAGTCTACTGTGGCCAAAGTAACTAACATTTTGATATTTCGCCTCTGGGAACTGCATAAGGAAACACAGCAAAATTATCCAACTTGTAAGTGCAGAAAGATAGTTCCACGAATTGTGACTATATAACCAAAAACACGACTAAAGACAATTAAAAAAGACTTGTGAGGTCCTGTTTTAGTGACTCTGAGAAATAATCGGCAGTTTCATTTACCTGCCTTAGAATAGAGGTTAAAAAAGACTTCCCCTTCTGACCTTTCCTAGAGACGATTAAGAAATTTGGCTGGAAAAGGACTTCCACATCAAACTCAGTAACAAGAAAGACTGGATCAACAAGTCTTGAATCTACACGCTGAGTCCTCAAACCATGATGTGTTACACGGATCTTCTTTCTTTTCTTCTTTAGGTGGCGCTACAGTTCGGAGTGAACCAGGGCCTGCTTCTCGCAACCATTTGTGTGTGCGTGCTATATTTTTGCACGAATGAAAGGAACGTACAGTTTTTTGCTGATTCCGAACCGAGAGAAGCTCCCCGTGACAAATGGTACTCTTTGAATGGTTGTCGAAAGAGGTGGCACCGTGGAAAAAACTTTTAGGTGTTTTGCTGGGATCGAACCCGGGCGGCATGGCGTAGTAGTTCAACGCACTTACCACTGCACCACGGTGCTCATGTTACACGGATAGCGCAAGAATTGGGGAAGGAACGTGTGCAGAAGTGTTTCCCTGGCTGCGATCACTGGAGAAGTCTGCAGACCAGCGAAGAGACTGCTAGGTAATTATAACTTAAAGAGATTCAAAGCTTGTATTAACCTTGACAAAAACAAACTACGCATCCTGACTGCGTTTCTTACATGGAGCATTGTAAGCTCTTGGTTTTTATTTCATTTAACCGGGCTTTTCATTTTAACGGACTTCGGATAACTGAAACAAAATTTCATTTCAACAGAAAAATGTTTCATTTAAGCGAACCTAGAATATTTTATCAATAAATACGAACAAGTAGAATCAGTTAACGAAACAGAATTAATTAATTTTATTTAATTAGTTTTGCGCCGAAATATTTTAAAATAAGTAAAATTGCAAACATATATTTTGACGAAGTGTAGATAAAGATAAAGTCGTTTGAAATTAAGAAAACAGAAAATGTGCTGTCAGTTCTAATTTCTGTCATGTTAATATAATAGGTCTGTTTGGTGTGTCGATAGTTTTTGCAATACTATGTTAACTATCATAGAATCATGACAGTTGCACGGCTCTCAATTTTTTTACTCTCATTTGGCTCGCTCTTTGCGATGAATTATCTGCAAGTATCTGCAAGACCTTTTCCTCGGGGTGGCCTGTTGAACTCTGTCAGCCGACTGACAGTTTGAGAAATGTCATAATCTTCATTGTAGTGGAAAACAAAAACAAATCGACAGGTTTTGTTTCAAAAGCGTTTGGTGTCTTTTGTTCAGGTTTTTTTCTCTGGGAGAGGATATCTCTCATTGAGAGGATTCTACTATTTGACAGATATCAATCACTTACGCGAAAAAGACACACCAAACGGACCTAAATATCACATAAAAAATGACAAAATAAATGGATGCACAGTACACATATATAAGGTAGTATTCTTAGAGTGTTCATTTTCGATCAAGTTCGCGCACCTGTCAAAAATTCAATAAGATGGTCGCCATACGTGCCCTGCGAATATTTGTTTGCATTCAAAAACAAAATCAAATGACTTTGAATTAAACGCCAAACTCAGTACAATTATAGAAAAGGCACGAATTTTTCCTGCGCAATATATTACATGTATTACGTGTATTTGTATATTCCACCCGAACATTTTTGTTCCCAGGAAAAAATTCCTCCTATCATGAATTTCCACCGAAACTTTTTTCCTCCGGAACTTGCAAAAATGTTTTCGAAGTTTTGTTCGAATGTTTTGACAGCTTTCAATCGTGGTCTTCTTCAGAAAAATAGAAAATTGTGACCTGTGGATTTTGAATTGAAACCTTTGTACACCTTTGTGTTTGTGTTTTAAAAATGCATAGCATAGCATTTAGACTACACGCTGAGGAGCAGGCCCAAGAGGAACAAAATGAGCAAAGATTCGTAAGGAGAAATTTGAGAGATAAGTCCAACCCCTGTTTTTGATTGGTTGAGTTTGACCTTAATTCACATAAATCGAAGTTTATTGTAGTATTTTTAAAGAAGAACTTCATAGGAAATGCACATACATGTTACAATTCTAGAAACTCAATAACTGCCCGAACACAATGGAGGTAGCAGCAGCACGTCCGAAAGTTTAAGTTGGCTCAACTTTGCGCTTTAGCATATAAATTCATACTACAGTTGTAACTTCGGATTGTGTTCGCGTTTTGACAGTGCTGCCTACTGCAACTGCAGCTTCACCAATTGTGTTCGACCAGTAAATCTTTATAAACAAAGGCCACAATAACTTATATCTCATCTATTGCTGCCTTTGTTTTGGTTTTCCCCAACAAATAAACGAAGGAAAAATTCCGGGGGAAATCGCGTTGAAATTCCGGAGGGAATTTTGTACAGGATAGCAATTTTTTCCGGGGGAATTTTTTTCCCTCGTTCGAAATTCATTCAGGATACCTATTTTACAAAAATGTGAAATATTTCGGGGGGACTTTCATTCAGGATAGCCCTGAGTGTCCTTAGATGTATTGAAACAGTTCTCTATAAGCAAACGTTTACCTTGTTTCATAAAGTTCGGACTCGTATTTATTTTAAAAGTTGTCTTTTACACTGTGGTAGATTTTAAAAAAATTGGTGTTGGAATGTGTACAAGTCTGTTGGAAACTCAAACAAAAAAACATTTCAGTCTTAACTTGAAGCAATAATAGCATATATGTGTGCTTTATAAAAACACATACAGCAGCTAAAACATTTAAAACAGTAAACAAAACAAAACCGAATTTAAAAACAAAATTAAAATATTATTCACACTTTCAGTAGAAGCGTTTTCTAACATCAAATTATTACCAATATCCTTTCTAATAAACTAAAAACAGTGAATGATGAAATGTAATCTTTGAATGACATATTTACCTGGCCTTATGTGTCCTTCCATATCGGCGACAGAGCCCCGCTTGACTTTTTCCACAAATGCACCATAACCATTTCCATTGTTATTACTACCAATGCTGTTGCCACCTGCTGTACCGCCAACGGTATACGCCAATGGCTGACCGCCCAGAACCTTTAATCCTAGAATATCCTCGCCGTCATAGTATTTTCTTAATATCATATGACCGATCATTCGAGTATTGTCAGCTGATATTTGCCAATTAACTGGGTTCTAAATTTTGATATACACATGGATATATTTTTTTTTTGTTTTGCTTTTGTAAAATGTTTCTGTTATACATAAATTAAATAATTTACATTTGTTTTTTTTTTTTACATTAGTTTAGCTGTTCTGTTTGCTTTTGTATTTTTAAACATAAATAACACATAAAGAAAGGAAAATTTGTTTGTTTTTCTTTTAATTCCTTTTTTTTTGCACATCTGACAGTTTCACAGAAAGTCATTCAAATATACATTCATAAATTTTGACATAAATACAGAAAATAAGAAACATTTACAAGATGACAGTTTTATGAATGGAAATGGAACAAATAAATTAAAATAAAAGAACAGTTATAGACTAAGTTTTAGTTTTGACTTTTGATTATCGGAACGAAATAGTGTTTTAGTTAAATATTTGTATTTTATTTTTCGTAAGAACACACACACAAAAAGTTGATTTATAGATGGTTTGTTTTTTTTTTTTTTTATAATAAACTTTGTTCAGGCAAAAAAAGGAGTGGTGAAATGAAAAATGTATGATGGAGGAAAATTATTTTATTTTGTTGGTTATATAAGGCGAAATAAAACAAGTATAGGCAAGCAGTCAATTTGTAGACTGGTTGTCTTGTCAAAAATATATACAAGTTGAACCCATGGTCAAAAAAGATTTCGAAAGATCAACGAAAGCTAGGTTAGTGAGCCTTTAAATGCTCAAATCACTCCTAGAGGATCTGTAAATGTACATGTGTAGTTTTAATTTTACATCTTTTAACACGTTCGCGGACACATGATTTTCAGTGCGGACCGCTAGAATGATACACGCATGTCTCCGGCATTTTGAGAGATATTTTATATTATTTTGTGCAAATCTTTTATATAGGTACATACATATATAAAAATGAATCGGTAACGGTTCGTACTCGCATAACTCGGCTGAACATCATCCGATTTGCATGGGGATTTGTTTGTTTGATTCGGGTTGAACCAGATAAACACACTACGGAGCCCAAAATTGGAAATTTCGACCGGAAAAGTTGGAAAATCGTGAAAATCCGAAATTGCATACGTTCAGGGGTTGCTGGTACATATCTGAAAATTCTATTTTGTATGAAGGAGACAATATTGTTTCTACGGAATGACAGACACTACGGAACTGCCAATCGGCTAATTTTTTGAAATTTCGACAGGAAAACTCGGAAAATCGTGAAAATCCGAAATTGCATACTTTCACGGGTTGATGGTGGCGATATCTGAAAATTCCATTTTGTATGGGAAGGCGAAAATATTGATTCTAAGGAATGATGAAAACTGCGGAACTGCCAATCGACTAATTCTTTGAAATTTCGACAGGAAAAGTCGGGAAATCGTGAAAATCCGAAATTGCATACTTTTAGGGGCTCATGATTGCGATATCTGAAAATTCCATTTTGTATGGGAATGAGAAAATATTGATTCTAAGGAATGATGAAAACTGCGGAACTGACAATCGGCTAATTTTGTCCCTCAAGAAATAAGATTATCTTTCAAGCCATGAAGTAAATAAGAAGGTCAGCAGCATGAACTTCTATGCATATCGCTTGATGGTTCGCCATGATATCGACAATCATCTGTTAAGATATCGCCGATTGTTTCAACAGCGTCGACATGATTGTATGTACGTCAAGATAGAAAGAGAATGCCTCAATTTAATCCGATTCTATCAAACTCAATTGTGTTCGAAAGAGTACATCCACTTGAGAGATGTCATCAATTTGGATGGAGATGCAGCAGCAGCAGTAAACATCGGTCGGTTGACATCTCTCCCAGTATGTTGGAAGCCCGAGATATATGCGCGAATATGCGCAGGATGCATTGACATATGTTGTCTGCGAACGTGTTAAAGGTACTGTTCTAACTTATTTTAAAAAGATTTAGATATTTTTTTCTAAATTAAATTTAAAGAAAATTTTTTTTTAGAAATTCCTAAATATTGCTTAAACTGAATTTTAGAAACTTGAATTAAGACCCGAAGTATTTAGATAATTATAGTGCTAAGGAGCTCAAGCAGATTGCGGTCAAGGAATTGACTTGTGCCTGGAGAGGCTGTTTTGTGACAAAAACATTTCTATACGTGCAAAGAAATGCGGTTTTAGTCGGTTGGCGCCCAACGGTGGGCTCAGCTGAAAATTCGATCTTTTACAATATATGCCATAGGGCATAGAGTATGAAGATTAAATAAATTCAACGTTTTGGGATAGGTTACATTCGCTATGAATGTGGAGGTACGTGAAGTTTCCTTAAACATACCACTTAGATGAGTGTAGACCCCTTTTTGATGCCAATAAGCTTTAGATTTCCTAATCGTGTTTCGTATAAAAGAGTCATTTCATTTTCGAGCTTAGTTCTATTCTAAGGATCAATGTCGCAAATGTTATATAGCACTTGGGATGGAATTTGAAGAATTTGTGTCCATATCTTGAAAGCTTATATGAAAAGAAAAATTAATCGAAATTAATGCAAGCAATCGGGTTATGAAGAGTAAGCAGAATCAGCTCGGCTTGTGAGCTTTCGAATAATCTCATTGATTGAAGTTTAAAAAATGGGGCGAAAATTTAGAGTGAGTGGCTGCCTGTCTATGTTTTAACTTATTTTTGGTTTGAACTCTATTGAACCTAAATAGTGGTGAGCTTATTAAATTTATACATACAGTAAAAGCTCCCAAAAGCGGACACTCATGGTCCCCTAATTTTTATCCGGATATGAGAGCTTTCGGTTTTTTTTTGTATGGGAAATTGGTTCCCGAAAATTTGTGAGCTTATTTAATTTACATACGGTAAAAGCTCCCATAAGTCGCCTGAACTTTTGTCCGGTTATGAGTGCTGTCTATGTTTATTTGGTGTGGGAAATTAGAAATTGGTTCCCGAAATTTTGCAATTTCAAGAAATTGTCAGCTTTATCGGAGCTGTCCGCAAGAAGAGCTTTCACTGTATTACAAAAGGTGTGTCCTGATGATACAAAGGTCTTCCATATCGACCTAAAAATAAGTTTTTTTTGATTCAAAATCCAAGCTGGGCAAAGCTTTTTCTTTTAAGGGTAGCTTTTTCGTTGTTTATCAAAGTTTTGAAACTGTGAAACTTTGAACCGCACTCAAACTCAACTGAGTGATAGAGCTAGCAATTATTAGAAAAAAAAAAATAAAAATTGCATTTAAAAATATTTAGAAGGTTAAAGTTATATGAGAAAATATGCGCTGATGGAACCTTTAAATTGTTTAAAAACACACTCGTTCATTTTATCTGAAAATCATGCAAGTTTTATATGATTACAAAGAAACAACATTAAAAACACACACAAAAGGAATTTTATATTATATAAAATTTTATCACTTAGACACACAAAGGAAACAATTATCAGCCACATGCGCTATTGACATTTGACAAACCATAATATTATTATATTTTGCTTGCTTTAGCTTGTGCACACACATACAAACAGTGCAATCATGGTGAGTAGAGCTAAACAAATTAGCGCTAGGTATTTACAATAATTGTTAAATTAAATTAAATTTAAACAAAAAATAAAAGAAATGAAAATCAAAATCGATTTGTTTGCCCTGTGTTCTGTGGAAATCATTAAAACAAAGAAACACAAGAAATTGGTAGAATGTCCTTGATGGTCCTTTATGAATGAATTTTTTTTTTCATTATTATTATTACTTTTTTTTTTATCCTAACATTTCCCCGCACTTTTGGGATTAGTACAAACGAAAATCTTCTCGTCTTTTGGGAAGATAATATTTTAACGTTGCCAATGTCCTCTGCGCTGGCTTTAATCATTTTTGGGCGATGGCCAAAAATGCATTTGATGTTCATGTGATGTTCAGAAAAATAGGGGAAATACTGTAAATTAAAAATAAATTAAAATAAGGGAAACCAAATAGCACTGAAGCACTACCAATCACCATTGAGACAGTAACAACAAAAAAAAAAACGTCTAAATTCTGAACAAATTTTTTTTTTTTTGGAAAAACACACACTTTTCGAAAGCAGCCACACCTAGTGCGGTGAACAAAAAACTTTTTTTTTTGGACAAAAAAGAAATTAGAACAGAAAATGACAAAAATAAGGAAATTAGGTGTAACAAAACTTTGTACAAAATTCGTGTCTCGTTTGCTGTATATTTGTGGATAGGTTTGAAAATCGTCAAGGGGTCAACCAAAATCAATTGCTAGTGCAGTAGTTTGTTATGTAAAATGAGAAGGAAGAGTTCTTAAGTGTTAAGGTACCTTTGGACCATCGCCACGATTAGAATCTTCACTACTCGTGAACGTACTGCTGGTGTCAATGCCGGAGTCTTTGGTTGCCGAGTCCTGGCTACCTTGACGTTCTGCATCCCAACGTGACCAATCATCCACCCCGACTAGACCACCACCGCCAATGTTGCTACTGCCAATGCTGCTGCTGCCCAAGACAGTGGTGATAGTGGCACCTGTTGTCGGACCGACAGCAGCAGTGGCTACGGTTATTAGATGCGCAGGTGCAACCACCTCAACATCGGCGTCATCGTCATGTCCGTCGAAACGGACGGTTTTCTTTCTGCGCTCCGTGAATCGGCGATTATCCTGAGCAGAGGCGGACGTCGTGGTATGATCATCCCAATAGGGGTGGTTCGTAGTTGCTGTAGTCTCGTTAATAATAGTTTGCTGGGGATGATGGTGGGCGTGCAGGGAGGGCGCTGTATAACGATCATATGAGGTACTAATGGTCGGTTCACCTATCACTATTTGCGGGTAATGGTAGCTATTGTTAGTACTGGCAATGCCACCGCCACCGCCGCTTCCAACTCCTCCTATACTTCCGCCCTGATGGTGATACGATGATTGGTAGAGTGTGGAGTTCAAGTGCGGCGCACTTGCGGTCGAGTGCTGGTGAAACAATTGGCCAGCGACACGATCGGCTATCAATGAACGTTGCGGCTGTAATGGCGGAGGATGTGCAGATGCAGGACCTCCACTACTGTATCGATCGTGGTTGGTACGATTGAATGTGTTGCGCTGTTGCACATCTAATCTAGTAGCGGAGCGGGAATTTTGTGCTAATGTTGCTTGCTGTGATGGGGGATAGTGTTCCGAGTGATGAAGACGATTTGTTCTATTCAGTCGATAGTCGCGTTCGTTTGAGTTCTGCCAGTGATCGGGGTTTGCTGGAAAGCGCAAATAAAGTTTTTGTTTTTGTTTTTTTTTCTTGCCGATTGATTGAATTGTTTGTTTTTGTGTTGTCCGGAGATAATTATATACATATTGATTTTTTATTTTTAAGTAAAATTCATCATAAATTAAAATTAAAATAAAAATAAATTTTGCGAAAACTCTGGGAGGAGATGTTGACGAGGATTTTTTTTTTTAAACCATTTTGTTGCGAGTGATTCTTCGAAAATTTGTTTTAATTTTAAATTAATTGTTTTGATTTAAAAGCAAACTACCCAAGTTAAAAATAACCGCTTAAAGTATGATACGCAGAACAACATATAACAAATTTTACAAATTGAGAACACATGTATAAAGCTCTCACTGGCGATACAATGTTCGGCTACAATCAGAAGTGAGAAGAAAACATTCGGTAAAAATCATGACCGAACGACATTGAACGCCACAGACTGTTAAGAAAACAAATTACCCAATTTGTTTAAACAGGTGCGTTAAAAACCAACTGATACAAGACGCATTTGATAGCGACTGGGTTTTCTATCACACGCGTGTAGGTACGAGTATAAAGTGCACAAAAAACGCCCATCGCCGCTTAAATAGTTCATCACTAAAAATTGACAGCACAGAAATATTTCTGACAGTTAATGACACTTAAGCTGTCAGTTGTTGAAATAAAAGATCATTTTGAAGAATAAAATTATAAAGATGGAAACCTCGGAGAATGCTCATTCTATAATATTTCATTCCAATAAAAAAAAAACATTTATTGTTTATTTGTGCAGCTAGAAGAAGTGGTTTTGATGGAAAAAAAACCCAAGTAGCGCCATTTTGATACCACAACCTCAGGTGATCCGTTTGTTTAAATGTTGGTTGAGATATTTATACTCACCCTGTTGAGTTTAAGAAGGGGATCAGTTTTCCAATCATCTTCTCGGATATCTCTTAAGATCATCAAAGAAAGGTTTAACCAGTATGAGTTGCCTGCTTTTAAACATGAATTGCAGAATTGGACAGAACGTCACAATAGACAGCTACAACTTTGAGGTAGTAAAGGACTTTGTCTACCTCGGCTCTGCCATAACATCAAAAAAATGACATCTCGTCGGAAATCAAACGAAGGATTACTCTTGCCAACCGCTGTTTCTTTGGGCTAAGAAGGCAATTGAGCAGTAAAGTCCTTTCCCGATCGAATAAGGAGACTCTATATAAGACCCAGTCTTGCTATATGGAGCTGAAGCATGGACTTTATCGAAAGCGGATGAAGATATCCTTGGTCGCTTCGAGAGAAAAATCCTTCGTAAGATATTCGGTTCCATTTGCGTTGACGGGTTCTGGAGGAGAAGATTCAACCACGAACAGTACGAGCTGTACAGCGACATCAACCTGGTCAAAAAACTGCACATTCGGCGTTTAAGATGGCTAGGCTCGGAGAATATTCGACTTTTACCCGGAGGGTCAGCGCAGCAGAGGACGACCTCGCCTAAGGTGGCGCACACAAGTAGAACAAGAACAAGCCAACTTGAAGTGCGCAACTGGAAGCGGCTAGCTAAGGACCGGGCTAGCTGGAAGAGGTTGTTGGTTGAGGCCTTGGTTCACCCCGAACTGTAGCGCCACCTAAGTAAGTAAGTAAGTAAGTAAGCCAGGAGCTACCGCACATTGCCCACGCCCAGGGCATTATGCACTCAGAACCGGGTAAGACTATGTACCCAACACAATGACTCACTCCGGGATAGAAGGCAACGAGTTTGCCGATGACTTGGCAAGGTAAGGGGGGAACTGCAACTACCCGAGGCTGTAGAAGTAGCTCCACCACTTTGCTGCTTTAAATCAAAGTTAAAAAAAATGAAGGGCTGACCATAAATGGTCTAACATTGTAGGACACAGCGTCTCCAAGGCACTTTGGCCAGCGCTGGACCGTAAAAGGACCAGTGAAATCCTTAGACTTAGCAGCCCGCAACTGAGTATAGTTGTAGGAATATTATCCGGGCATTGCCTTCTCTGCAAAAACGCTAAGAGGTTCGGACTCATAGGCACAAAGAGGATCTAGGTGCAGCAGAGGATATCACACATTTTCTGTGTGAATGTCAGGGTATAGCATGTTTTAGACTCGTACTTCCTTAGCAACCTGGAGGAGGTAGGCCGAATCAACCATAGACTCGCACTAAAATTTTGCAGGGTAATAAAATCTTTTGAGGAAATTGTGGATTCTTAGTGGATTGCGAAGGGCCCACTCTGGCGCCTAGTGTTTTGGGATGTATCAGTGTCTCAACCTATGCGTTGCCTGGCTCACGCTTAAGTCGGACATTTGCACAGAAAGTTAATAGGCGACTCTTTTTCATTTTCATCACTGCAGCTTCGGCAGAAATTGTTGTAAAGGAGCCCTGTACGAACTGCCACTACCCTCGTGATGTCTACGCGGGTTCTTTCTAGCAGTTCGTTTGTTTTCCATCTATTTTAATTTGGCCACATTTTTCTGAATATAACACAGTTAGTAGTTGTAAGTTGCTGTGTGACTTAACCAATTTTGTTCGATAGTTCTATTTTAACGTTTGGGGTTCTCCGGCTGTCAAATGAGTGAATTCTTCTGGGAACTAATAGCAAAAGTAGAAAATGGTATTTGGTATCACTGTTTTTTTCAATGTTTCACCACCAACATGCGCTTTCCGTCGTACGACTATTATGTCGCCCAAAATAGAACATATAAATTTCAATGTAAGTGCGCGCACATGATACCTATCAATCGCAACGTTTACAAGTCTGCGATTTGCCCCATTGTACCAATGCGACTTAATAATCGCAATGATTAAAAAAATGGGACAAGCTCTGTTTTATTTGCGATTGCCTGGCCGCTGCTATTATTTGGCCGTGTGTGTGTACATTCACATTGAATACTGTGTATTATAATTTTTAGCGACTGAATAATCGTGTGGTAGAAAACCGAAAGTGCGTGCATGGTCATATTTGGTGGCGTTAGGCAATAATGCCCAAAGAAATAACGCCCAAATCGATCTGGAAATAACGCCCAAAAATCTGGAAATATCGCCAAATTTTTACAAAAACAATTCCCATTGACATTTTTTGGCCGATATTTCCTTTTTATAACTTGGGTGATATTGAGTTTTAGGCGTTAGGAAAGTCTTTTGGGGCTTTATTTCCATCTTCTTGTTTATTTTTGGGCGTTAGAAATTTTTTTGGGCGCTATTTCAAAATCGATTTGAGCATTATTTCCTTGGGCGTTATTTCCTTGGGCGTTATTGCCTAACGCCATATTTGGTTGCGATCACGATTTTTTAATTGCAGAGACAGAAAATCGCATGTGCGCTCCTACCGGTTAGCCTTAGTCCACATAGGTGCCCCTGACTGACGTCGTATCTTTTCGAGTGTTTTTAAAATTATCAGGATTGCGGTGTGCTGGACAAGGATGCCGGGCTTAACAATGGAAGACCACGCTACTTGGTCACCACATTAATATTGATCATTGCAAAAGTTCGTGCCCGATTTTCATACGTGGCAGAAAGTTTGCGGCATGACGCAACCATGGCCTGTTTTATGGACTTGTTGTTTACCAATGGATAGGTCATGGCATCAGGAGTCAGTTTATCGCTAGACCTCGTTCAGTTAGGTCAAATTGTGTTTGAAAAAAAAGTTCTAAAATGGAGAACGAAAACTTACACCTTCGCCATGTAAAATTGTACGAGTTTCGAAAAGGAGTGAGTGCTGGAACTGCAACAAAAAACATTCAGAGCGTTTATTCGGATTGTGCTCGTGCTCTTAGGACCGTTAAAAAGTGGTTTAGTAGATTTCGTAACGATGATATGACCTTGGACGATCAACGATCTGTTTGGTAGGATTCCAGGGGTATAATTTGCTTAGAGTTTCTTTTACCTGGCGAAAAAATCACAGCGAATAAGTACTGTGAGGTACTCTATAAGCTTAGTGAGAAAGTTGAAGAAAATCGTCCGGCTTTGGCAAATCGAAAAGGCGTCATGATAACACCAGGCCACATGTTGCCTGATAATCGCTGCAAAAACTGAAGGAGTTAAAATGGGAAAGCCTTCAGCACCCACCGTATTCCCCAGACTTTGCTCCTTCAGATTTTCATCTGTTTCGGTTGCTTCAAAACGGTTCCATAGAGGCTGTCGAAAACTACCTTACGACATTTTTTGAAGGAAAACCGCGCAGTTTTTATGAATACGAAATCCGCAAAGCTTGTAAAATGTTGGGAGACAATTGTAGAAAGTAACGGGGACTATATAATCGATTAATAAATTTTTTTTCTTTAGTATAAGCACTTGTGTTTCATTATCAAATCGGGCACGAACTTTTGCAATGATTCAATAGTAATTTAAGTCTTTCGGATATTCTTGTTTGTTGTATCAAATAAAAGTCGAATAAGATCCAGCACGTGACGGATACAAAAGACTAAGAAAGTTCCACATTTTCGTGTAGCTTGATCCACCCTTTACTATTTTTAAAACTAATAATTTAGTACAGATAAATGTAACAACCTTCCCCGTGAAAAAATACGTTTCACCCATTTTTTTTTTGTATATTTGTTTTAAATAAATTAAATGTTCACATAAATAAAAAGGGTAATACATAAATTAAAGGAAAACAAAAAAGTATAAAACAGCTTTAGCTACGAAATTTCCATGCAAAAATTTTCCACATTTTTCAAAAAAAAAAAAAAAAAATACAATTTAATTTAAACAAAGAAGTCGGATAGGAAAAATTATGGTTTTGATAGAATTAATGGAAAAAGTAGTTAATATTCATTAATAAAATATTATAGAGAACCACTTGTAGAGTTTCACACACATTTATAAAATCTTACAAAAAAAAAGAAAATATTTAATCGTATATAAGAAAAGGGGGACGACAAAAAAAGCGTATTTACTGTCTTTTTTCTTAAGCGATACTGCAATTCATACTTGTATGTATTAGTACTGAAGTAGTTCAAGAGTGGTGTACGAGTAGTGTATAAGTATTTTAATTTCGTTTTATTCGATATGAATACATAAAACATTCAATAGGATTAAAGGAAAAAAAAAAAAAACAACATATAATATGCGCAATGGAGAAATAAATAAATTCGTGTGCAATATCACATTCCAAGATTGTAGGTTATAATTTATTTCCTTTTTTTTTTATTTATTTAAATATGACTGATAGAAAATGTATCTTAGAGAAAATAAAAATGGTTGGCTTTGTATCTTACATTATGGATTTGTATGTCTCCGGATACAACTGAGTGAACACCACCACTACCTGCTGAGAAATTTTGGTTTTTTTTTTTGGTTTGAATACAATGGATTGTATTTGAATTTTATTTTATGTATCTTTTGTGGAAAGAATTTTTGTACGAGTATTGTGTGTTTGGAGGAATGTATGAAATTTGGTATAATGTGTTTTTTTTTATTTATATTTCAAAGAAAATCTTTTTTTTTTCGTTGAGAAATGTGGAGAACTTTATATAGGAAAGCTGATTTTTTTTTTTTACTTATAAACATTTTATATAACAAAGAAAAAAAATTAATAAACTTAAATTACATAAGAAATAATATAGGGGGGAAAATAGTTGAAATAAAAATTGCTGTTAAGTTAAATTAAAATTGATTTTTTTGTTTTTAAAGAATGCATAACTATTAAATTTATACATAATATAAAGAAAGAGTTGAACCGTTTTTCTTAGACCATCTTTTGGCTAGGATCTTTTTTTAAACAACTTAGTTTTATTTCGAAGATTTCTTTAAGCAAAACAGTTACATTTGGTCCATTTACTAACTGACTATAGACATTTTAACGTTGATCAGACCATGAATATAAATTAATATTGAATTATTTTTAAGGTCAACCATAAAACGACTCCATAGCTGAAATGCGTTGGTCCCCATAAAAAAACTTTTACGTAGGGTAACTTCGGGCATTATGGTGCAGCGGACATTATGGCGCACCTTGTAAATACCACACTTCCGATTAGTTTAGAGAACAAAACGATGAGAAAACTTGAGTCTTCCTTGATAGAGTACCGTGTCAAGTTGTAAAGCTATTGCCATTTTTTTTTTTGCAAGTGAATAAAATTATAAACAAAAAAGGGTTTGGGTCACAATCCCGAAAATCAAAATCCCGAAAACCCAAAATCGCGAAAATCCAAAATCCCGAAAATCCAAAACCCCGATAACCCAAAATCGCGAAAATTCAAAATCCCGAAAACCCCAAATCCAACGTCCCGAAAATCCAAAATCACGAAAATCCACAATCCCGAAAGTGAAAATAAAAATTTGTTTGTATGAAAAAAAACAAATTTTTATTTTCACTTTCGAGATTCTGGCCTCTCGTGATTATGAATTTTGGATTTTCGGAATTTAGGATTCTCGGGATTTTGTTTTTCGGGATTCTGTCCGACTCCAACAAAAAATTGTTCTTTTGTCGTCGTCGTTTCGCGTGTGGCTCCATAAGTATAAGGCGCACGTGGTTGGTGTACACAGCCTTCACTGAACACTGAAGTTGTTTTTCCTTTGGTGGCATCAGTTAATAACAGTTAATCAAAATCTGTCGTTTTTTTTAAGTACAGTGCACACGCGTCTTTTTTGTAATATGGCGCATTTGCTACAGGGGCAGTATGCGAGAGTGTTCCATAGAGACTCCAGAAAATGACTCTAGAAGACAAGAAGCATGTTTTAGGCACTCCCGCATGCCTAAAAGTAGAAAATGAGTAGAAAATTGTGGCTCACATATGGAAACTATACGCCCATGGATTCGCTCCTAACAGAAAAGAGCTGTGTCATATGGCCCTTGAACTAGCGGACAAGTACAGGCCAAATCATAATTTGAATAAATCACAAGTGGTGCCACGACTCGAGTACTTAATTCCAAAATAGTCAAACCGCGAGTAAGGCATCACGCCATGTTGCCCAATAGGATACGCCATATTGCCCCATGCATAGGGTATTGTTTTTTTTTTATAAAATATTTTCAACATGAGTTTTTCCTTTTTTAAGTTAGTTTTATTACTTGTTTTTGTTCTGATTTTCCTATATTAATAAATGGTTTTGTTTTTCAATAAAAAAGCTTTTCGTTATTTGAGAAACAAAAAAAGTGCGCCGTAATGCCCGAAGTTACTCTATTCCCACAGAAAAAACGAATCGCCTGATTTCGAAGGGAAACGGAAAGGTCCATCAACTGATCCCAAATTGTGATTTTAGTGTCAGTCGCAGATAGCGCCATCTTGTAGAAATTGAAACTACATCCTGTCCGGATCAATGCCATTCAAATTAATCTCAGCCATGATCTCTTTTATCGGTACCGCAATCACCAGTCACATTTTTCGAAGAATCAGGGCCTAATGATGCCACCAGCATTCAATGTGGGCCTCTTCTGTATTGGTCTCACTCCAAATGCGAGAAATTTGGCGATAAAACAGGTCACCAACCGTTGCTGTAGAGCTCAATCAGCGAGAGAATGACGCAAATCTGGATTTAATTGCTGGGCCAGATGGAAGATTTATGGATGTAGGCCAAGGTCTTCAGCGTCTTGGATGGACAAAACTCCAATTGCTACGATTCATTATTTTAAGACCTCTTTCGCATCGAACAATTTATTTCAAACTTAACCTTCATCTTGCGGATAACCTAGACTTCCTTCTAATCTCGTGCTGCCAAAATTTATTTATATACGGGTATTTGCCCTCCAAAATGAAGACCAACCGTTTTAGACACAAGCCTTCCCCCGGTTATTTCTAAAATAAGCCACCATGCTAATGAGACAAGGACTCATATGCACCCGCATAGAATACATGGATAACAACAACAACAACCACTAAAAAAGAAGGAGAGACAAATTTCAATCTCACTTGGTTGGTTATTAATTAACTCCATCGCATATCATATCCGGACAGAGTTCCCTGACTGAAAATAGATTCCAATTCCAACTGACAGGATATCCACATCAGAGAATATTTTACCAATGCGCGCAGCGCAATCCTTTGGTGTGCATTCATAATCGATGGGGCTTCAAACGTTGAGAAGTGAAACTAAACGGTAGAGGGCGACCGACAGTTGGAGTAGGGTGGAGTTTCAGTTCCGTATTCCTCTGCGTTGTTGTTTCCTTTTTTTTTATGTTCGTTGGTGTCACTTATTTATTGTGGCAGTTCACTTTGGTCTGTTGACAATAAATTCACTATTCGCAGCCACGTAACGTAGTGAAGGAGGAAATTACATTCAGCGCTGGCTGAACTTAATGCCACATTCAGAGTCTAATTTTAGAGAATTTATTTTAAGCGGCCTGTTTGAGGGACTGCTTACATACGAGTTAAATGTGGACTACCGATGTATGTCCTTTAATTTGCGTATAAATATCCTTTTGGCCGCCGTGGTGGTGTTGGCAACATACAGCAACAAAAAAGGAGTAATATGATATACTCTGACACAGAGTGACAATAATTGTGTGGACTGGTAAATTTACAATTCATTTGCGGTGCACATTGCTTTTAAGCTGCACAAATTTATTATACACCGATGCACGAGTACAAGTTGTGATGGCTGGAAGTGTAAACAGAGGGCGATTTATTTACTGCGCGGGGGTACAACAATCAATGTAGGAGAGCAGAAGGAGAATGGGCTAGCCTGGTTAACGAGTTAACGAGTATTAAACATAGAGTTTATGGCTGGCAATATGTGTCACATTATTTAAAAATAAGCACGCCACAAAGGGAAGTGTTTGCGTGGAGTTCCACAGGGTTCTATACTTCCACCGCAACTTTTTGTTTTTTTTTTGTATTTAGTAACAACTAGCTGACCCGCCTGGTTTGGCCGTGTACGCAAAGAGTCGCGTGGCTCACGTTATACTATGTACAGACACATTAAGAGTCACTTAATATGCCTTGAAAAAAAATCAAAAACCCACTACGCGTACGCATGCTAAAAATACGAAAATTAGTGCAATGAGAGAATTGAAAAAAAGCATCATCAATCCCACACGATTGCCACTGAGTGCTGTGATTCAGCTTCTGCTTAAGGGGGGCGATACATGTAACCGCCTGAATTCTGACCGTTTCCAGAGGCTTATTTAAAAGAGAAGGAATAACTGAATCGTTTTCAAATTCAGTATGTTTATTCAGTATGTATTAAAATACAAGAATCCGATTTTTTTTCTTCTTTTTTTTCAAAATGCCCGCCGTAGTAACTAATCTCCTGAGACCATCGCGGCGAAAGGCATCAATCGGAGGAATTTTTAACTTCTTTTACAGCGATCCAAATTTTGGTTTAAGCGTGTTCATAAAACATGTATCTTCTAGTTGAACCAATAAAAAAAAAACAAAAAAGTCAACATATCGTAAATTTCACCCTTTTTTCAATGGTTTTTGGGTAAAAAATTGTATATTTTGATTTTTTTTTTGCATTTTTGAGGTTCAAATAGAAGCTAATACTATAGAAAAGACGTGTACTAAATTTCATAAGAATCGGTTGAGATCTTTTTGAGTTATCTTGCCCGCCAATTTAAAAAAATGAGTTTCGAGAAAAACGGGTTTAAAGTTTTGACACACAGAAACTCTATGATTCTGTATCTTCTTCTTCTTTATTACTATGTTGATTTCAATGGAGTTTTTTTTTTAGTGGTCTCGCAGCACGAGCTTATACACGTTTTTCAGTTCTAGAATAAGACTGCATGTCTTTTTTTCGACTGATTAAATCACTCCGCACAGAACGAGTCGTCAATACAAAAGACCCCAAAGTCAGAGTTCTTAATCGATAAATAATGCGAATTTCATTCTAAAAATTTGCATATTTTTGAGATGTTATTTTAACTATTTATGCCAAACAATTTATCAATAATATGGGAGAAGCTGCTCCGAGGTAATGGCCGTTTCTTTTAAATTGGATTTTCACTTTTTCATTTGAAGTCCCTCCTAAACTCTTAAACTAAAAATTAATCTCATTCAAAGCTGATGGATAAACCTTTTCTGAGAAATAAGTAATCTTATACCAAAAGAATCATTAAAATCTGTGCAGCGGTTCTTGAGATCTTGCAGCACAAACGTAATCTGACACCGACCGGGACTTTGCTTTATACTATGTATAGAAGATTTGCTATTTTTAGTAAAGGAAATCTAAAAAAAAATGGTTCGCAGAAACAAATGATTTTCTACTAGAATTGTTCAATATTAGACGCTGCGGGACAACTATAAACGAAAATCTCTTGCAAGATGACTGCAAATTCAGTTCTGCAGCACCAGTAGAATTTATGAGAATCTTCTATTAACTTCTTTCCTCTGATCTGATATTCAAATTTGAATTCGATGTCTCGCTACCCCACAATCTTTACATCCCTTTACGCATAATATATGTATATGTGTGTCAACGATTTCTTTCCGTAAATGCAACATAAGCATTTAAGATACAATAACAAAAAATTAAAAATAATAAACCCATCTAAAATCGACTCAAGGATGAAAATCTAAAGTCACGAGAAGAAAATTTCATTAACCCCTAATTAAGAAAAACCATAATTGAGCACACAGAGCAGCGCCTTACAAAGCAGAAAAAGCAGACAAACTCTTTCTGTTGTAAGTATGTATATGTGTGTGTATTGATTTTCTGTCTTATTAAAAATTATTATTCCTCCTCCTCCTTCATCTTGCATCTTGTCATACATTGCAGATCGCACTCTGCATTTGTCTAAGGAACTAAAATCCTTATATCTCTAGTCTATTTTCTTTTAATTTATTTAATTTTTTTTCTTACTCTCTTTAAGGACGAGAAATCCTTAAACCATTTTCGCCAGTGGAAAAAAAGATTTTCGTAAAAGACAATCACAGACTTTCTTTCTCTTTCTGTCTTGTTTTAATTTTACGAATTAAATAAAGCAACAATAAAGACGACGAGACAAGGTACTTTCTTTAAAAAAATAAATAATAAAAAAAAAAACGTTAAAAAGAGCGTAACTTCAAGGTAGCCACAAACCTCAACCGTCAACCCTCAACCCTCAACCGCCAACCTCAAAAGAAAAGAGAAAATGATATGCTCAAAGAAAAGGAGAAACATATGTGTGCTGTGGGAGTACCTACACATGTTTTGCTGTGGAACTTGGAAGTGTTAAAGAAACAAACTTTGACCAAAGCGACCAAAAGAGAAAGAGAATGCGACTTAAACAGCAGCGGAAATGATTTAGTAGGTAGACGAGAACCTTCGTTTACCTACCGTTATTTGTACGAATAAAAAAAAAATACGTTCGCACCGCTTCCACACGACCGACATAACATCGACCTTCATTGATTTGCATGCCAAGTAAAGTGTGCGTGCAAAAAAATGCTTAGAAACACGAAAAAAAAAAAAAACTATGCCAGGGATATTTGCTGAGTTTTTTTTCCATTCCCTTTGACTCACTTTTTTTTTTGTCTAGCTTCTATATATTCTGGCTTTGTGACAGTGAATAGATGAGATTTTTATTCTAGCCATGGCCACTTAGTTGGGGGGGGGGGGGGGGGGAGGGGGGTGCAGAGATGCAGCAATAAAACAAAACACGATGCAAGTAAATATGACGCCGCACTAAAATCCATTGTTAAGAGTGGAGCTCCACAAGGTTGTCAATTTAAGCCAATTCTTTTGTGCTTTCACTTAAAGCGTGCTACAAGAGCCATTTTAAAGAGAATCAAAGTTTGTGTATCAATTGTGGAAGGGATTTTTGAAATCCTCCCATTTCAAGGAAATTTACATGTTGAATTGCCTTGTAACGATAAAAACAAGGTATCAGCCAAACTTAAAACTTTAGAAGTAACCCTCAACTCAACAAATAAAACCCTAGTGGAGATTCGATGAAAATTCATCCTACTTAACCGCTCTACCTGCACTCGAACGAGTAAAAAAATCCGCTGCCTCATTGTATTCGCACAAGTCAACCCTAGGGCTAGGTTGTTAATAGGCAATATGTCCCCAGATTATGCACTGGCTCCATACTGTGGTCAGACTCATACTTATGTATAGAATTGTAGTCTAGTGGACAGCACTAGACAAAGTCAGCTATGCCAATATACTCAACAAAATCCAAAGAACGGATCTGCGTTACTGGAGCCATGTGAACCGCGCCCACCGCCGCTCTTGTAACGATGTTGAACATACTCATTCACGGTAGGGAAATAGCAGCCAAAATGGCCTTGTGACTTAAAGAAACCTCAAACATAAATACAGGTTATCGTTAACAAACCACGTATGGACATGCGGCGCTACTCGGAGAAATACAGAAACTGAGAAGATGTAATCCTGAAATGCTAACCAAGATATCAGACTACATTACTCCTCACTATGACTTCAACTTGAATGTACCAATCCTATATGCCAGTAGATGAGACTGGCTGTCAAACAAGGTGATCAGAGACCGGGAAATAGCGCTCTTCACCGAAGCAAGCGACGGCTCAAAAATGGACTTACGTACTGGAGCAGGGTTCTACTCAGAACATTTAAATAAATGGGAATCTTTCAGACTACCGGATATATGCAGTCCTTTCCAGGCAGAATTGCTGGCAATTGAAAAGGCTGCAATATTCATAAAAGGAAGCGACCTCCCTTCGCCGGAGATAGCCATTTCGGTGGATAGTCAGCCAGCTCCAAAATCAATAGGATTAAACACTATGAAATCAACGGCAGTCCAAAAATGTCGCAATGCACTTAACCACAAGGTTAGACTGTGATAGGTACCCGAACATAGCAATATTGAAGGGAACGAGATGGCGGTCGAACTAGGTAGAGTTGGATCGGCTTAGAGCAATAGTGTTGGTGATACTTCCGTACTGTCACAGATTAAAAAACTTTTCAACATAATCGACCACATAACCGACAAAGAAACCAACGCCTTGAGGCTCCTAAGAACCGACTGCATCACATCTCGTTCTTTATTGCCGAAACTTGATCTTAGTTAGACAAATACGATGTTACATCTGGATAAATCCTCCATAGACTTAATCACCGGAATAATCACAGGACACTGTGCCATACGTCATAGTGACAAATTGCTACCTAAGTCCAACGATATCTGTAAAAGCTGCGGAGATGAGGAAGAAAGTGAATCGATCCAACATCTACTCTGTTACTGTTCCTTCCTTTAAGAACGCCTCCGTACTTTAAGTCACAGATTCTTGGAAGACATAAAGGAGCTCGGAATTTTAAAGATATCGGATCTTCTAAGATTCATCAAGACCACAAGCACGAGTTGGTAAGAAGAGGATTTACTCCCAATCTATGAGGCGATTCACAATGGACCTTCGGGTCTCCGAGTGGAAATCTAATCAAATCAATCACACACCCCTCCTTACCTTACCTAAATACAGGAATTACGGCCCATATATCGCCGATCCTATGTTTCAATATCAAATATAAGACTAATATTCCCAGTTGACAGGTACGGGTAGCAAATATCTGTCTAAATGACAGATCTGCACTGGAGATCTACATGGATGGATCCAAGACAAGAGAGGAGGCCAGCTCAGCCTGATCTCTTCTTTAAGACTTTCAAGCCACCGTAGGTGTCTTCCAGTCGGAGGTGATGGCTATTCGTGAAGCCGCTGAGCCATTTACACCGTTGCGTTGGCAATAAATTATAAGATCAAAATTGGTGTTCCTGGTCAAAGTGACATATCAGGTAACTGTAAAGGAGATTCAATAGCCAGACAAAGTACAAAACTGGGGAATTCTACCACAAAAAGTGATCCTCATATACCTACCAATAGAAACGATAAGGGGCAACATCTTCACGCAAGCACAGCAACAGGCTAATGAAAGGTGGTGTAACCTTGATACGTCACGCTTAACAAACTTGGCCTTAACTAAATCGGCGCAAAACGTACAGTAGAGTACTACATATCGACACACTAGTTGAGGTATAGACAGTTCATTGTCAATAGACAGACACGCCAGGAAATTTGGAATCCTTGCCAATCACTTCTGTCGCAGTTGCATGGATGAGGAAGGGGAAGAATCTGCCAATCACCCCCTATGCAGCTGCCCAGCAAGAACGAAAAAAAGATCTAGCAGAATAGCCAACTGGGACGGTCTTAACAGCTTCTTTAGGTATTTTAACTGGTCGCTATGTTTACTCGATAGCGACTTGGACTTGGACGCCGCCACTGATATGATCACAAACACTATTGTCTCTGGCATGAAAACCTTTATTCCCAACAGAATGAAGGGTATCAAGGCTAAGGAACGAGCGTGGTGTGACTCGAGCTGCAAAGAGGCTATCGCGATAAAGGAGTTAAGTTTTTGGTCTTTTAAAGCCAACCCCACTGAGGATAACCGAAAGAAGTTTAAACAAGCCAGAAATGACTGCAATGCTCATATTCGACGTGTGAAATTCTTCCATGACCAACAATTGAGGCAAAAAATACTACAGTGTCCCAAGGGTAGTAAAAATGTTTGGTCATTCGTAAAAAACATTAAGAATTCTGCCTCGTTATCGATTCCGACGCTCAATTGCAATGACATTCCAGCTGTCAGCTCTTTGGACAAAGCCAATCTGCTTGCTGCACATTTTGCAGCTAGCTCAACGCTTCCAGATTGCGCTTTGCCTCCGCCTGTACTTGAGAGCGTTGAATACTCCATGGGACAAATCCACTTTCGCACTCGTACAGCTGCAAGAGTACTTAAAGATCTTAACATTCACAAATCCGCCGGTCCAGACGGTATATCCCCCATAGTTCTGAAGCGGTGTTCTTCCACGCTGGCAAAACCATTGCGTAAGCTTTTCTATCTTTCCTACTCCTCTGGGCTCTTTCCGAGTAGATGGAAAACAGCATTTGTCCAGCCCGTCCCTAAAAAAGGCGAATCTTCTTCTCTCTCCAGTTACCGACCCATAGCACTTACGTCCCTCCTTTCCAAGGTTATGGAAACGCTGATAAACCGTCAGCTAATGAAATATCTTGAATCACGAAAGCTTTTCAATAGCCGACAATACGGCTTTCGTAGCAAAAGATCCACTGGTGATCTGATGGCATATCTCACCGAAAAGTGGAACAAATCTCTTCATCACTCTGGTGAGTGTAAGATTGTTGCACTTGATATTTCAAAAGCATTTGACAGAGTTTGGCATCAAGCTCTTTTGTCGAAAATGCGTGCATATGGCTTCGATGAACATTTTCTTCAATGGATTAGAAACTACCTTTCGGGCCGTTCAATACAAGTTGAGTTGGACGCTTTTAAGTCTGCAGTTCACCCTATAAATGCTGGTGTCCCACAGGGCTCAGTTTTGTCTCCGACACTCTTTTTTATTTTTTTAAATGATCTCTTGTCTGCAACATCTAATCCAATACATTCCTTCGCTGACGATAGCACCCTCAGCTTTACACATTCGTTCACAGACTCACGTCCCTGCTCTTTGGCCGTGGAACTGAAACGGTTACGTATGTTAAGCTCATTAAATTCCGACCTTGACAGCATAACCAAATGGGGTATAAATAATAGAGTGGAATTTAATGCTTCAAAAACCCAATGCTGTCTTCTGTCGTTAAAGCGTAATCTTACCCATCAGCCATTATCCATGAATGGCTCTTGCATCGTTGAAACCGAAAAGCTTTCCATTCTCGGTATGCCAACCTACATATTCGAAGTCGCCAAAACCGCCGCGAAATGCCTAGGTTTCCTCCAACGATGTAAGAAATTCTTCACACCTTCTGATCTAGCTACAATTTATAGGGCGTATATTCGCCCCAAGCTCGAGCACAATGCTCATATCTGGTCGGGTGCTCCAAAAACATCACTGCACCTGATCGATAGAATACAAAAGCGCGCGATAAAACTAATAGGGGATAGGAACATCACTGAGCCAATTGACTCTCTTGAACACAGTCGTAATGTTTCCTGTCTTCCCCTGTCTTATCGCTTTTTCCACAAACAGTGCTCCAGCGAAATAGCCAGCTGCATTCCCCCCCTTCAACAATTTTCCCGCAACACACGTCTCGCAAGGAATGCCCATCAGTTTACCCTTAAGCCCAGCTTCGGATGTACAGTAAAATATAGAGATACTTTCTTTAACCGCTCAACACGAATGTGGAATGCTTTACCAAACACGATTTTTCCCTCCCGTTACGATCTACTAATAATGCGCATCGGTATCTCCTCTTTCATCCTCCCTAAATTTCCCTTGGCCCGCGTTGTGCAAGACATTTTAAGGGTATTCATAACCCCTTTAGCGCGCGTGAATTATAAAAAAAAAGAAAGAATGGAAGACTGTTCCTTCAAACAGTTAAACAATTTAGAACATAATTACTAGGAAAAGAGGAAGACTCTTTTAAAAAGTAGTCCTGAACATGGACTATGTATATGTATGTACATATGTTTAAGTGAGAAGATGTAAAAAGAAACTGGAAAAATCAACAAATAATCATCTTTCGCCTTCAAAATTCATTGATCGGTTTCTCTATAAAACCGCACTGACGCTTATCTTATGTCATTTGTCTGACGTCAATGAGTCGACGACATCCAATGGACATCACATAGCATTTATCATTTTAAATGCGACGTCATTCTACGTAGACATTGGAATTGGATTTGGCTTTTTTACGAGTTCTGCTATTACGTGGTCTTTCAAAGTATAAATAAATCAGACAGTTAGACATATCCATTGTCAGAACATGCAAATTACACAGTCGTGCCATCAAATAAGAGTTTTTTCAATGGAAAGGAATGGAACTTTTTTACAATTCAAGTGAAACAATGAAAATTCCATTCCATTCCAATGGAGTGCCAAAGGGCTCCCATGTTAGACCAACACTTTTCGTCTTTTTGTAAACATTCACTTGTAATCGCGTTTATTTTATTAAGCATTTTGTAAAATGGTACAAATAATAAGTTCAAGTTAATTGTCCCACAATTAATTCCTCACTGACTTTCTGTGCGTCCAAGCCCAATTCGCAAGCCATATTCAATAATAATTGGATACATAAAACAGCAATGATTATTAGTTTCAACATTCGCACTCTATTGACGCGTTCTACTATATAACGGTACTGACAGCTCAAATAGATGGATGGAATGAGTGACATGGTGGCACATAATCATAATACCTCTCTATATTGCCTCATTTAAGGGTCAATGTCACTGCAATACAATGCACACACTTAAAGAATACAGGGAAGATAGTTTTTTTTTTGTTTTCTATCATCTGTCTCTCCCCCTTTCTTCACTTGGTGAATATTACGAATTCACCCATTTAACTGCAAGCAGCTCTGGCTGCCCACCCTACACCCAAAAAAGGGTTACAGCAAGTCTTTCCATTAAACAATAACTCAATGGGGTTTCTTTGCAAATTGCCAATAATTGATGGTATAGTGTTTTTTTTTCTACTGCAGTTGACCGTTTGTTTCCTTTAGACCGTAAAACGAAGAATTTGAGATATAGTCAGAGAAGGGTAGGATTCCCACTGGGAAAATTGCAAATCTGCTAGAATTTATGCTATATGGCTTCTTGTGGAATAAGTCCAATATCAATCCTTTGTTGCAATATATGCTCGTAGAAAAACTTACATGGTTGCCTGATACGTATATTTACAATGAATTGAACTACTAAATGGGCCAAATCCCTGCTATATTAACAGAGTTGTATCTCAATTAAAATGGGACATTTGGATACAATAAAATTGCTCCAGTGATGTCAAAGCAATCCAAGCTCGAAACACTGCTTTTTAAAAGAACAGGAAAGTCCAAAAAATTCAACGATATTTTCGACATAACCTGCAAACAGAATGTGGATGGTAGCCCATTTCATAAGTCATAACTCATAACCATATCGTCAACAGCTGTTCAGAAGACCAGAGCGAAAGTGAATTGCCTTCGTTCTACTGTTGGACCCACATCGTATTTCACTCGACAATTTTCTGCGGACAGACATCTAAATTTTTGGCTTTCATTGGTTTCATTAGTATGAATATAGCCCTAAAAAATTGCGACCTCAACCAAAGACGACCCTACATACTACACAAAGTTTCTGGTCAAATTGCCATATAAGAGAGCGAATCGATGAACTAGCCAGGCGAAGGTTAACCCTACACAGCTCACTAGACGAAAATACTCAAATTCCTATAGGTGCTGTTAAGGGCTCTCACACTTAAAACTAACTCAGGTGGACCAGTTTGACAAACTGCGTCATGTACAGAAGATATGGCCGAACTATAGCAGTTTTTTTTTTTTCATAATTCACACGTGCTAAATGGGTTCTGAATACCATTTTAATGTCATACATATCACGAGCACATGAATGACAAGAACGAGAGACAGACAGATCGGCGTAATGACAGTAAACTCAGATTCAGCTAATTCTATGGGTGGTGTCCAGGATAACTGGAGAGTTGTGTATTATTAAAAGTTCTTGTCGTTGCTTATAATTCACAGAATTTTTTTTTAGATGTATTTATTATTCATTGTTTGCGCGATTAGTTTCTTCAGACGTACCACCATCCTACTGTCAGTGTTATGCCTTGGCAGTAGTTTTGGACACGTCTGATATTGATCAACTTATTGTTGAGAAATACATTTTGTAACGGAAAGAGAAAGAACTGCCGATGGCGATGCCGTAAAACCATGGAATTAGAACGAACAGTCCTGAACCCGGCGAAAGGGAGTGTCTGAGACATTTGGATGTAAACAGTGAACTTTCAGCGTGACAAGCGATGATGACTACCACTACATCACAGCCACCGACTACAACAACAAATGAGCTTTTACAGAGTACTTGCATAGACATCACGATTAGTAGCAGTAAGTACGGGCCACTGGCCAATAGGGAACTATGTGGCCAGACTAGAAATGTTTCATACAATTTTTATGGTAGACGCAAGGATGAAAATTGAGAAAGAGTCCGGTTTTAGTAAAACTTAAAAATCTTTATTAAGGGGAATTTCAAAACCAAAATAATAAAAATCATCAGAATCACTCGCAATAAATGTTCAAAAATTACAAAAAAAAAAAAAATCAAGAAATAAATTATATTTTAAATTATATTTCTTTTGATCAAGGAGCAACAACAATCTTTTATTACGTCGTATGGGATTAACATCATTGTTGTAGATTGTGTATATGTATGTCTACTATTCTGAGAATAAAAAAATGTACTAAGTATGTGATTAGTCTTATAAGTTAGAATTGAGTCTAGTTTAGACACAAAATCACATATGTATCTCAACTCAACTAAATTGATCCAACATGGTAATGGTATCCTTACTGTATTTAATGTTAGAAAAAATGAATTAGTTCCAATTTAAAGGCAACCATTATAATTGTTCGAAATGAATGCGTCGCACAGTGGTTCAGAAGAGGAAAAAAATCATTTTCATGAAAGTTAAATATATGTTTACCTGTTTTTCATTTGAATTTTATAAAAGAATAGTTGGAGCATCAGAATCAATAAAAAAATTCTAAAACTTCCGTTTTTTTTGAAAATAAATATGATAACAAATTTAGGAAATAGACAACCTAAGATTTCAGGTTAAAAACGAGCCACAATTCAAATAAGATTTAGAGTTTAAAATTTATCTTTTTTGCAAAAAAAAAAAAATGCATCCCGTTAGGTGTAAAATAAGGAACTGAATTGCTCAAAGTGATCTTTTCTATCACTTCAGACTCCATAGAAATCATTATGGACAACTATGAACTATGAATTCAGAGTTGGCGAACCAAAATATCAAAAGATACAAGGCAAACAGTTTGTGTGAAAACGCACTGAAGAAGTTATTACCATTGAGGGCAATCAAATTCGAAATCAGTCTGTGGAATGTGCAGGTTTCAGCCCAAAGAAGGCTTCGGCGTTTATGCTAGATACTTCAGTATCAAGATATCAGTATGAAGTCCTCAGAAAAGCAATTAAGGCGAGAGGTTGTGATATTTATCCGTCTTCTTTCATATTAGTAAAATACTAGATTCTTAAAAGGAATGCTACCTATCGGATATTGAAGTTACTGAAAGATGTGCTAGTGTATGCATGTCTACAAACATTATGAGATAACACCCCCATGAGGTTTTTGGAAATAAAATCTAGGAAAGAACATGCAAGTGTGGGAAGCGAGTTTCCCTGCTTTGGTCACAGTTAATATAAGCAAGCTCTTGGTGAAGAAAACATCACAGGCGCTATTATGGTTTCAGCAACTCTAGTTCTTCTTTATTACTGTTTGTAGTATTTGTTTAGCTTTAGAAATACGTACAGTGGACATCCAGTATAACGAATTATAGCACAGTCATTCGTTATAATAAAAAATTCGTTATATCGATCGTCTTTTTTTTTTTGCTAATTAATACTAGAATATAAAAAACAATTGATTTTTACAATGAAATTTGTTTTTATTTATAAGAAAAAAAAAATTAATTTATAAGTTTTTGACAAAACAATTATGATTTGGAAAAGAAGTTTTTAATATTAGTTTGCCTTTTGGTTCCCTCCAAGCTTTTTTACACCGCCTCCTCTAGCAATTCTCTAAACGCGTATTTTTGAGTAGTCGATATTGTTTTGAACTGACCACTGTATGCATTTATTGAAGCAATTCACTGCTTCTGAATGTTTAATTTTTTTTATCAGTGCGCTACTAGAAATACTTCGCGAAATGAAAGGCGTAAAAATAAAACGTAAGAAACCCAACCAACTGAAACAGTTATTTTTCCCTTAAAATTACATTTATGTATGTACATATATGTAAGCATAACTGATCATTACCAGGAATTAACAAAAAAAAAAATAGATACACTCAACAGATGTTACTAGCAGAAGCAGAAGTAAGGATACATACATACAAAACATGGCAATATCTGACAAAAGTAAACTTGCGCCTACAGGAATTTGCAAGGCATTCGAGCTATATCGAGCGTAAAATTTTTAAACCATTCGTTATATAGAAACACTAATGGAAAAAAAAATTTCATTCAGTATATTGGAAATTCGTTGAGCATTCGTTATACTGGACGTTCACTATATATCAATATGTACCTACACAAATGTACATTGTACATACATAAATACATATGTATATTTAAATTCATATTGTATGCTTTTTTTAAAAATACACAAATTTTACGATTCTTAGTTACTCTTATTTGTAATAAAAAAAATTCAAATATGTACTTTGGTGCAAAAGGCATCAAAATCGGTGCAGTACTTCAAGAGATATTGAATTATGTATTTCCGCGCTTCCATACAATCTGAACCACTGTGCGTCGTACTGTGCTCTTTTGTGGAATAACTAAAGCTAATGCATTTTAATTCCGTTTCTTGTTGAATTAGGTGAATACCTAGGATACCATATGCTACCCAATTTTTTTTTAAATAAAAAATATACCTAGCTATTCACATCCCATAAAACGGAGTTTTTTTTTTTTGTTTAAATAAATGTTTAAGGAATTTTCCTTGAATATGCAGTTCTATTGTTTCCTAATAAATCAAACTTAATTGTGGAGTGATGTATTTTTTTTCTTGTATAGTGTAGCGATACTGCGAAGCTATTTAAAAAGTTATCAATTTATTTTAAAGCCCACATAGCTCCTAATAAAATAATTAATTTAAATTTAAAAGCGTTTTGTGATTTTGTGATCTATTTCTAATTAAATTGTTTTTTTTGTTGTCTTGAAAAAAATGAAAAATAAAAAAAATATTGAAAACATCCGACATGCTATTGCTACAATTTTCCTACCTCCTAGTTTTTCTTTTTCAGACAATACTTCTTGTTTCTTTTTGCTGAGGAAAGAGGAAGTCCTTTGAGAGTTAATCCAGGGTTTGTAGTTTATTTTGTTTTCGATTTTATTTCAACACTTTGCACAAAACAATTTTGTGATTTTTTTTTTCTACACTAGCATATGGATGCACAAAATATGGAAATTTTTAATTTTTCAAAATCAAATCTTTTTTTTTGACTTTTCGAGACCGCAAGTATTATTTTTTTTTTTTTTTTTTTGATTTTTTTCCCCACTAAGAAAACACACTTCTCATGGCTTCGGTTTTCACAAAAAGGAAAAGTAAATTATACCATACCATTTTTGGATTGCCTCCAAAAATAATTTCGATTTTTTTTAATAATTTTTCACTGCAATTTTTTAAAAAAACAAAACCGATTGCACAAGCTCCTCCTGCTATCCGAAAAAATTAGCAAAGCACTTTTGTAACATCTGGGCACACAAAAATTAGCACTCTGTATATATTCCGGCTTACATTTTGTTTTTCAAAAACGAAACGTGTGAACGTATGTTTTTTAAACTCCGAACCCGTGGTGGATATTTTTTTTCTTTTTTTTCAAAACGAGAAAATCGGAAATTCACGAAGAAAAAATTTTCTTTTTACGTCGTTTTACAAAACACAACTTTTCGTATTCTCAAGCAGACCTAACCTTGATCAAAGGATTTCATTCATTTCCATCAGGAAACAACGCTCCACACACTCAAGAACACGCGCACGAAAAATCGAAACACTAGCAAAATATTTTCCTTTTCTTTTCCAGCCGAAGAGGATTTCTTTTTGTGTTTTATTGTTACTCCAGCAATTATTTTAAAATTACAAAGTCACAGAAAAAAAAATAATACACACTTCGTCCTGGAATGTTAAGGACTTGAGATTTTTTTTTTTTATTTAATTTTGTACCGCCCGGCAGATGGTAAATGTTTACACGGCCTAAAAGTTCGATGGTAACTAATTTCCCTTCGATTTCTATTTATTTTGAGGTGCGGAAATATGAAAATTCTACTCCATACATATTAATGTGAGAGTGTACACATGTAAATGGCATTTCCAATATATTTTCCCTTCTAACACACATACCAGAGTAATACCACACGTAGATGGTGGTGGTAGTGGTAAAATCACTGTGGGTGGTGGGACACTTTTTTCCTTTTCGATTTAAAAAATTTTTTTATTTAGGCACGTTCATTTAAAACCTTTATCCTGTGATCCCGAAAAAAATAAAACACACTGTTTAAGCGGGACAGTTCAGAAATTCCCAAAGTTACCATATGTTTCGGGAAAACACTTACAAAAGTGAAGGTTTCTCTTCGAAAGCAAAAAAAGTGCATCTCATCCTTTCTCAAACCTACCCCTACAAGGATGTTCGCCCACCTACCTCACCTACCCGGAATCCGACCCATTGACATTGATGTTTTGTGCCAATTCCGATAGAATTTCCCCAAGTCATGCAATCGATTCAACGTGTGTGGAACTTGTGTTCCATACCACATTCCATTCGCCATTGTGAATGGTCAGCATTATGAGTGTCTGTCTTTCACAGTAAGCAGGGAAATTCGTTGAACTTTTTCCCAATGTTTTTCTTCTTCTTTTCCAAAGGTACATGCGCCTTGTGGAGGTAATATTGTCGATAGGCTCTCCGCTCCTTCTGGAATGTGTCTGGTTGGTGAGAGTGCGCTTCTCCCAAAATGTGGAACCATCTCAGAGCACGAAGCTTTGCGTGGGGTGTGGGGAGCGTGAAGATTTCTAAGTTACCTTGTAAAATAGACAAAGGAACTTTTTTTTTTAAATAAAAAAACAAGGGCAGGTAATATTGTGACCAAGAAAAAAGAGAAAAAATTGGGAAATTTCTTCGTCTGAATGAAGTGATACCAGCACTAGAGCCCAATCGTTTCTTTGTTGTGCGATAGAGGGAGAGATGAACTCAGATAAAAAATAGACAAACTACGAGTATGTCCCGAAAGCTTCAGGTGCATATGTCCTTAGAAATCGTTACCTTGTGAATAAGTTTTTTCGTGTGTATACACGTTATTACCAATGAACCAGTGTGTGTTGATTCAAATAAATCAGGTTTATTTTTATTCCGATGAAGAATAATAATTGATGGAGTCCTTTCTTTTTTAATTGCTTTCAACATGAAGTTTGAGGAGGCGTATACAAAATCATACAAATAACTGCTTATTTTTAAAAAAAAGTTCAAGACCATCGAAATACTGTTTTCAATAAGCTACAAGCCGATCTAGACAAAAGAATCTAAAATTTTTGTAATCACGAATACAAATTAGTTCGTATAAGAATAGTGTTGCCAGAGCTAAGCATTTTGTTCCTAATCTAGGGGGAAGTAAAAATAAATTTAATATATTCTTGGATATTATAAAATGCAAGAGACTCTTACCTAACGTCAAGCGAAACGACCATACTAACAATATTGGGAAAAACGTTTCTACATATAAATGGTTTTTTTGATGTGTAAACATCTAAGCGCGCGTTAGCAAAATTTCTAGTGGAGTAATTCCGTGATTTCGGGGACGGAATTCCGAACGGTTACGAAATTTGGAACTCAAATTTCATAGCAGCGCGATGAAATATGCACATAGTGATTGCTTATGTTCCTGGTTAATTTTTATATATGTATAACTTTTTATCCCGGAAAATGCCATGGTTTTCAGAAAATAGTGAAAATACTGCACATTGGGAGGGAAAATTATAGTTATACAGCCCTAACTCAATAATGGCTTATCGGATTGAAAAACAAAAAAATAGGTGAAATTAGTAAATTTGTCCCTGATTCATATGAGATATAAAACATCCTCCTGCGTTGTCCTGAAGCTGAGCAATGTTCAAAACAATTATTCAAAGCATCGCCCATAATTTTCTTTCAGTGGTGACCACTGCCAGCAGTCGGGCAGCAGTGGGTATCGTTGCAATAGTATGTGTGTGCACTCCAACATGATCATAATGCTTTGCATTTCAATGTTCTGCAATCATTATGACCATTTGCGGCTCTTCCACTCAACCAATCTTAACAAATGAGGTGTCAAAAGAAAGAGGATTTTCTAGAGCAATCTCGCATGTAGAAAACCTACAACCTATTTACGAATAAAATGGGTACCTACTGGCCTCTAGTGTCCTACTGGTCTCTAGTGTCCCAGTGGCACCTTGTTGCAAAAAATAAGAGCTACTTTTCGTGATAGAGATCCTGATAAATATTAAGATCAAGCGTAAACAAATTGTTTATATTTATAAAACCAGAGTGCATTTCATCATTGCTCCAAGACACAAGTTTCTTTAGACACCTCATTTGTGAATGCAGGCACATTGAAATAATGTTTTTCCGTAATAACTTTATTCATATGCTTTCTTCAAAATTATTTATACTGATGTAGCCTTCAATAAGTGTTAGAATCATTGAAATCGGTGCAGAAATAAACTATCAGGAGGAATCACAAGCTCTTGCGCTAGCGATTTAATTATATAGATAAGATAGATAAGGCGGTTTTTTTGTTTTGTTGTTGTTTTCTTGTCTTTACTATTTTTCTGTGTAAGAACTTGGATGAAAAGTTTTTATAACCGTGGCGGTTGAGTGTGTAGCGCGTAGCTTTTTCTACTAGCGCAGTACTACTGAGTTTAGGGGTCCCAGGTTCGTTTCCTGGCGTCGACTGCTGCGAATGGAGTGTATTCGATGAGTATATATGCGATTGGCTTGCATTTTATCGAACATAGACTAGTTATAATTTACTTTCTTTCCAATAAAGTGGAGCTCTAAACCCCATCCGCGTGATGTTTACACATAGCTCGGGACTGTTGGATACAGTCGCATCATTTCTTTTTTTGGCTTAAACGTTACACAGAATCGATAGGACCTACCGAGAAATAAAGCGGCCCATATGCGAGCAATATTAATGTGAAATATTTGATATTGCACAATATTATTGAGCGGCTAAAATAAGTAAAGCGGTAAACGCCAGCAAAACAAAGTATATGCTGTCAACGAAAAGGTACACTCAACATCGACGAATTGGAGATAACGTCACAATAGACAGCAACAACTTTTAGGTAGTAAAGGACTTTTTCTACCTCTGCTATAACATCGCAATATGACATCATATAAGACCGTTATCACTCCAGTCTAGCTATATGGAGCTAAAGCATGGATTTTATCGAAAGCGGATCCTTGGTCGTTTTGAGAGACAAATACTTTGTGAGATATTCGGTCGCCTTTGCGTTCATGGGTTTTGGAGGAGAAGATTCAACCACAAACTATACGAGCTGTACAGCGACATTGATCTGGTCAAAAATCTGCGCATTGGGTCTATAAGATGGACATGTAGAACAACGCTCTGGCCCACAGAGTTTTAGATTCCAATACGAATGGTCAGCGTAGGAGAGGACGACCTCGACTAAGGTGGCATGCACAAATAGAAAAAGACACCTTGGAGTCAATTAGCTAAAGACCAGGCTTACTAGAAGGGGTTGTTGGTTGTGGCCTTGATCCACCTCAGACTGTAGTGCCACCTAAGTAAAGTAAGTAAGTGTTTGGCCTTTTCATAAAAAGGTTAGCAATTAGAAGCACTGTCAGACTACTACAATCGGGAGAGATAAACCACATAAATCACACAAATCAGGTGAATCTTCTCTCCGAAATTCCAGAGCTTTACATGAATTACCGCCTACCAAAAACTTTATGCTTCGGCAGGAGGTTCGATTCAGTGATCCCAAGCCGTGAAGCATGGAACTATAGAAATCCTACTGCAGACCTTAAAGGTAACAAGTTGTATACGGATGGATCAAAGATGGACACCGGGGTGGGTGTGTATTTTTGGACCAAACACTAGAATATCAATACCAATTGGACAAATTCGCAGTGTATTTCAAGGGGAAATTCATGCCATTCAAGTGTGCGCCAACGTCATCCTTAAATCGGGAAGAAAAGGTGTCCTCATCCATATACTCACGGATAGTCAAGCAGCCATAAAAGTCCCAAATCAGTTCTAAACTGGTTCAGTACTTTCCAATACCTCTCCCATAGAAACAAAGTCAGACTTTTGTGGGTACGCCGACATGAGGGTATTGATGGAAATGAAAAAGCTGACGAACTGGCTAGGAAAGGTTCGACTGAATCCTTTCTTGGCACTGAGCCGTTTTGCAACATTCCAAATTCAGCTATTAACTTTAACATCAAAAGTTGGGAAAACAACATGTGTATCTCCTATTGGGAAAATACCCAGGTTCTTCGTCAGGCTAAAAGAGCCATTAAACCCTTCCAAAATAAATCAATAAAAAACCTACCCCTCAGTAGAAATGATATCAAGAGATTATTGGGATTTCTAACACGGCATTGCCATCTTCGATATCACCTAAACAAAATAGGTCTTATTCAGGAAACTGAATGCCATCTTTGCATGGAGGACGACGAAACTGCGGAACATATTCTATGTGACTGCATGGCACTTTGTGCCCTTCGGAGACAACAGTTCCACAGAGAAATCCAAACTCCCATGGAACTTCACACAGTCTCCACCAGTGACATCCTCAACTTCATCAAAAGAATTGAGCCTCTTCTGGTTCTCTTAACTGACTTTGTGGTACAATAGATCTTTAAGGTCACGGTGCCCTCCGCAACTAGCGGGTCAGAACCCATTAAAAAAAAGTAGGTAAGTGTTGCCAGGTTTTACAATATATTGCGTAAAATCAAAATGGCATTTAGAAATATTGCATCATCTGGTGGTAATATTGCGCAATATCGGTTAATTTTGTATTCAGATTTTGTGCAGTAAACACCACACACCACCACTCACAAAATATCTTCTTTGCAAAGTTAGAGAAAGTATCCGGAAGCTGATAAACAGCATTTAATATAAAAATTCAACTCTTTGTGTTCAAACTTTAGAAAGGTATTAAAGCCTATAAATGGGTCTGAAAGAAGCAGCTCAGGGGCGGATGACGTAGTTGAGCCAACACTATGGTATTTCAAAGAGACGAAGTAAAAATTCCCGAACAATAAGATTCCAAATCAGTTAACATAATGTCTACAACACTATCAGACGTCAACTAAATTATTGTGCAAAAATAATGAGCAATCTGGCGAACTTGGCCAATAATATTGAGCAAGTAGGCAACACCACAGGACATCTAAAGATAAGTATAACAAATGTTCCTAAATGATCATGAATTCAAAATACTAATAGAGTCGTTTGGGGTAAGAGTGCGCAGCGGGTAAGAGTACGCAGTGCCATTTTCTCCATCTGTTAAAGAATTAGCAGCAATCGCTAAATGATAAAATATGTGCTACACTAACCGCCAATGATGAACAACTTCTACGAAAATTTTCCAATTAACAGTACAAAAAAAAAATCAACAAGAAAAGAAAAGCCGGATTTTGTTTAACAAAAAAGTAAATTTTTAAAAGTGTGTCAGGAAAGCGTGGCAACTCGATACCCCATAAGTAGTACGTAGGCATAAACAGTGTATATGTGTGTTTGATTTAGGATACAATTTTAGTAGATAATATTATTCGTTCTTAGATTTTCAATACAATGAAAAAAAAGTAGCGTCTAGGGAAAGAGTGCGCAGTCGTTCTGTGGGTAAGAGTGCGCAGTGCTTTCTTACCCAGTATTTAACTTTTTATAATAATAAAAATTTTTAGGCTATTACCTTCTATCGAAAGATGCAATGAGCACATCACAGTCGTAGGCGGTAGGTGGCATCTCGTAGCTGAACTATTTTTCTGTTTTTGTTTTTCCAGAAAAATGCCTCGTATCTACCAAACACAAACGGTAAGGAAATTGATAACCCAAAGTTGATTTAAAATGGAAGCAGCCCATGAAACGCTGCCGAAGAACAACTTGGTTTGAGTGAAAGTACAGTTTCAAGCCATTTAAACTACGAAAACTGTGATTTGAAATGGTTGCGCACTCTTACCCTGACTTCGGGGCAAGAGTGCGCAACTCGACTTACTTTGGTTTTTTGATCAAAACATATGAAACATTAAAAAAAATATAAAATATTTTTGTATAATTTTGTTCCTAAAATATAGACCTACCAAATAATAGGCTCTTTTGTTTGTTATCTGTTGTAAGTTTTTCAGAATTTAAGCCCGAAGTTCAAAATGCGCACTCTTGCCCCGAACGACTATACAATGCTTGAAAATTATGTGTTCCAGAAAATACAAGATAGTCTGATCATCAAGCTTGCAAAAATTCTTAACACCACCAGGGTCACAAATCTGGTTCAGGGGTGATTCAAAGATGGGAAATGATGCTTCCGGTGCTGTGCCCATGAGACTATGTTCAAAGGTATAGTAGCATTTAGGAACTCACCCAGTATATTTGGAGCGGAGGTGTACACCGTAGTTCGAAAATACTCACGAGAACGCATAAGCGGACAGTCAAGAAGCTCTTAAGCTCTTCAGATCGTATACGATAGTGTCAATATAGATCTGGGACTGTTACTCGATGATCTGGCTTAGGACTATGCTTAGATTTGTCTGTCGCGCTCCTCCCAGCTGCTCACCGGTCAGAAGCCCATCTTCGGGGGTACCTTTGAGTCACATACACTGAAAAAAATCAGGAAATAAGAAGATGACAATCTTGCTGAACCAAAACCTTGGGCCTGATGCAAGCTAAGACGTTCATAACCCCAGCGCGTAGCAAAGTCACAAAGCTTCTTAAGTTCAGTAAAGGAAACCTAAGGACCTTTACGGGTTTTCTAATGGGGAACTGGCCTCTAGATAAAATTGGACTATCCGACGATCGGGAGACTTTGCGACGATTGAACAAATGCTCTGTGAATGTTCTGCTGTGGCCAAAGGCAGTGTACTTGTTGAGCATTTCTGAACTCGAAAAAGATATGAAACATGGAACCAAGAAGAGTCCTGAGGTTTATAAAGTCTCAGCGTATTTTCCCTGTATTTTTCCCACAATACCAAAAAAAAATCACTCTAAGAATGCGGGTGGGCACAGTACCGACTTTTGTGTGGAATACCTAGTAAGTTCGTGGCTGGGAAAATGAAGCCTTTTTTTGATATTTATTTATTTACCCAATTTTGGTGGAATCAGTGGTGTTAACCTTTAAGTGGGTAGGTGGGGTGCTGACAACACCCCATCATGATTTCACTTTATTACGCTTAGCTTTCCTCTGGTAAGTCGTTCTATGGTCAAATTGTCATTATGATATCGTTCTGGAGTAGAACAATGTTAAAAAAATTAACTTTAAGACCCCTTTATAGAGTTTTTAGTCGTCCTTTCCAAAATAGTGCTTTCTGTATTAATTTTTGAAACAATTTTTTGTTTTAACAAATTCGCCATCATCCGTATCAATTAAGTCCGGCTCTTCACTGGAATCTTCACTTATATAGTGTCAACAACAGTTGAATGCGTTCCTGATCTTTTTCAAATGACATTTTCAAACTACCTATACAAATTCACCCAGTAAAAAAATATTACACAACTGGGTAGATGGAATGTTGACAGCACCCTTGCAGCTTGAAGAGTCTGTCACGGCTTACTTGTGCAACCAAACTATTTTAAAACCATCTGAATCTGTATTGGAAGTACAGGAAGGTACTGTACCGACAACGGTTGTCCAAAGTATAATATAATATAATAATATAATATTATAATATTAATTTTCACATAAATGGAGTTATGAAGTTTTAAAATATCAAAACATTTTGCCGAGAATCCCCAAACCGTTTTTAAAGAAGATTTTAAGTCAAAAATATCTACTATAGGCCACATAAACGAAAAGAATGACGAAAGAACAAAAAGACGACTTGACAAAAGTTTTTTTTTTTTTGTCAACTAAATGTAAGAAAAGGCTTGGGCTGATTTTTTTTTTTCAATAGATGGTGTTAGTGCAAAAACGTACGAGTTTTGGGCCAAAAATGGTCGAAAAATGGTAAAAAATGGGCATTTGTACGATTTGGAGGCCCTGCATGCAGTTTTTTTTGGGTTTGATGTTTTTAACATTTTCACACTTTCAGACTTTTTGACGGAATCAGTTTATATGCACTCTCCATTGCAACAGCAAAATTTTGTTAGTACCCTATTTGATTTATGGACAAACGTTAAAATTTTAGCTTAGTAGGACGTAAAAATGCCACCAGGCTTGCTGGGAATATCCGTTATGTTTTTTGACTGATCTAATCTTTACAAAAAGCCGACTCCGAACGGCGAGTTGAGAAGCTCCTTGACAAATGATACACTTTGATTGCTTGTCAGACATTCGAAAGAGGTGGCACCGTAAAAAAAACTTTTGGATATTTGCTGGGATTGAACCCAGGCAAGCATTGCGTAGTATAGTCCAACGCACTTGCCACTACACCACAATGCTGACAAATAGCCTTAGTTAGTGCAAAAATGTCCTTGAAGACCCCAGTTAGGTTTTCCAATTTTCTTTCTCAGAGTTGTTAACTGTTTTTAGTCGAGAAACAGTTATTATTCAATGAAGCCCCTAGCCCAAAAACAGAAGCTTAATTTAATCAGGAGTTAAAACATCTTCATACAACGAATATTTGATTCTCTAAAGATTCCATTCAATTCAGAGAAATAGTCCAGGATATTAGCTGGTATTTTGTTATATTCAAAAGCTACCGTCCCATCAACCATCGGTCGGTCCCGAAAGTAGATGGGATCCCAGATGGACTGTGAAAAGGTCAACACAAAATATTCTCGAGGTCAATAAGGCCACTACTGTCTTGCTGCCGGTTTGGAATCAGTAAATCTTCCGACATCGACTCTGGAACCTTATAAAATTCGTAGTAGAGGTGTCATTTGTTTTGTTAAGTACTGCAGTGATGACAAAGCAAACCATATGCATGCCAACAAAATTCTAGTAAAATGTTTATTATCCTTTTTTCATAAATCCTTTTCTTTGTTTTTTTTTTTTTTTGATTCGTTGACGACGGCTATAGTTCAAAAATTAACTCCCATGTGGCAATCCTTAGAATGCAGCAAATTTCCTTTTGTTTTTCGACAAAAAAAAAATCGAAACACCCAAATCCTTGCATCTAATGCAGAAAATGCTAATATGTCACTTTCAGGATTATAACGCGCCAAAAGCGCATTTATTGCTCTGTTTTTATCCATGCTGCGTTTAAATATGATCAACTGCTGTGCTCTGCAGGATTTACGTCCTTTTTGGCTTTTTTTTTGTTGCTAAAAAAGTACACAGATACACACAAACACACAGAGTATGTGTGAAATCGTATTCAACTGATTTACTACCAAAGAGAGCCACTTTCGAACGATGACTTGACTGAGTGAACAGAAAGGATAATGATAAATGTTGCAGGATAAGCGTTTGCAGTTGACCTCATTTGTAATTTAGGAGAAGCATTCTTTCCTTTTCGCTTTACCCTCTGCCATCATTGCATCAATATTTCTCCTCATTAAAGTAAGAAAAATGTTAAAAGGATTTCCAGCAATTAAGTTACAAGTCCAAAGGATGTGGCAAGGCACAAAAAAAAAGAATATAATAACCAAAGAAGGCGTTGAAACAGCAATACCATAACGCAAGGACATACATTTCTTGTTGGCGCTCGTCCCGAATAATGTTCTTAATTATAGAAACGAAGTTGGCTGAAAGCAGCGCAAGGAAGAAACTTCTGCTCTCCTTGGTGTGAGTAGGCAGAACACTGATTACCAGTGATTGCTTTTGCAGCATCCTGCGACAAGCAGTTATCATTATCATATTCATCGTGTCTGAAATGCAACACATAATGTTGCTGTGCAAACTAAACTTGACTTCTTAGAAGATGACGAAGGACGAAGTGGGAAGTCGAAGAACGGTGTCAAACTCCTACACGGTGGTAATGGCATTTTCGGCTGAGATCCTTGTTTTCTAGACCACAAAATGGAACAAGTTAAATAAAAAAGTTCCAAGAATTCTGTTCCCCATTCGCTAGTTTATGGCATAAGTAAAAGTTTTCGATATCCTTGCAGAGGCACAGAAAAAGAGAAATGATTCTCATTGTCTTAAGGAGGACAACATATTCTTTTTTGTTGGCCTTTCCCGCTCCACCCTCACCTCTGATCATCATCGTTGTCGCCCGTTCGCCTTTTTATAATTGCCAAAGAAAATTTGTTGTCCTGGTCGCGGTATTTAGTGCGCCCCAACTATTTTTGCTATTAGTATCCTTTTGCCCATTGACTGCTTGTGGAAGGGGGCGGGGTTGGGCAGAAATCTGGCATTTAGCCAAGGAAATTAGTGCTGCTGTGTGTGGGACGATAACGACGGCTACTGTGTCATGTTGTGGGTGGGAGTGCAGGCCATCGAATGAGTTTGGCATACTAAAAGAACTGTACTGTGATTTTCACAACGATTGGTAATAGGAAGGAAGTTCACCACCAAAGGGTGGTGAGGACGGAAGGAGTGTGTAATCTTTGGTGTTTAATTTTATATTTTCTTTGCAAAAAAAAAAAATTGTCTTTAGTTCTGCGGACAGCTGTGGAGTCGTTAGGAAATCATTTAAAATTCGATAGAAATCATATAATGGCGATCAGGGGGGGAAGGGGAGTTAAAATCCAAACTTAAGGACATCACAAGAAACTGTCGTCGCAGATTGTATGGATGAATTAGAGCATTTTGACTGAGTCAAGTACGCGAGTATCGATGAGACACTTACAACACAACAATTAAAAATTTAATTGGATAGTCATTTGTTGAGCGAAATGAAATGATGCGGCTCGAAGGACCATTTTTTACACTAGGCATGTTAAGTGATTGGAAACAAACAAAACGATTTTCTCTTCGGAGAAATGTTCTAGGGCTTTGGTCTGCCAACAGTAAGATTAAGGAGGTCAGGCAATGCTTAAAAGCTTCAAGTGGCTACGACACCACAAAACGCATCGTGACCTCCGGGGGCCTTATGAGTTGAGCTTGTCTAGAAAAGGGCAAATTATCTGATGCTATTCTCTGTGGCAGTTTTCTTCTTCGGTACGAAATCCTAAACTACTACGACCTCAAAAACGTCGCAGCCAAGGATGTGCTACAAGATAGGACATGTTTTAGAGTGATAGTACCTTCTAAAGGCGACGAGCGACTAAAATCATGATCACCAGAGGGGTCTCCGGTATATGTATATTTACAAACAAAGAATTGAAGAATATTTAAAATTAATTTACAATAGCAGCAGAAATCATTAAAATATTTTTTTTTACCTCAACGGTGTTCAACATCTCACTCCTGGAGAAAATATTTTTTTTTATACAAAAAAAAAAACTTTAAAATATTTTAAGTGTGCTTCGAGTAGAATAAGAAATTTAAAAACAAAATCAAATGGAAAAATAATAGTTTGAAATTTTTTAAAATTAAAAAAATAAAAATTATTAGAAAAAGGGAAAGAAGTAAAAAACCAAAGAAAACACCGGAAAAGCGACGCATCAATGAAATTTGGCAAATTTGTGGACTTACCATCGTAGTCCAGTTGCGCCTGTGCAGAGTGAACACCGTGGATCTCCTCTTCGGAGCTACTAAACGATTGTTGTTGTGGTGATCCGTATTCCTGTCCGGCGCCTAGAGGACGTTTATGCTTTTTCTGCATATCTGCAGATTGATGGTGGCCATATGTTCCACCATTACCAGTTGGAGCACCAGGAGCAGGACCTCCAACGGGTCTGGAATATGGTCCCAGCTGTTGTTGCTGCTGGTGTGGATTGATGGGTGGTTGTGGCAATTGATGATGTTGCTGTGCCGTCGGTGGTGTCGGTAGCTGAACAGACGGCTGATGCTGCAGATTGTATGGTTGTTGCGGATGCCGTGGTGGACGTTGTTGCATCATCTGTTGAGGATGTTGCTGCTGCTGGTGTGGATGTTGCATAGGATGAGTTTGGCCGTGCGGATGTGGTGGACGCATCATTTGCTGCTGCTGTTGCGATTGCTGCGGATGTTGTTGCTGCTGTTGCATCATTTGCTGCTGGCGCGGATGTACCAGGTGCGGGTGTTGTCGCATAAGACCATCAATTTCACCCTAGAAAAATAAAGAAAATGTCAGGTAGAACAAATATCTTAAGCAAAGGAAAGGTAATAAAACCCACTCACCTGATAAAACTTTGGATCATCCTCTGGGTACATACTATTTCCTCGCTGTGGTCCACCACTTCCACCACCAGGATACTGTTGCTGCTGCATTTGTTGCTGATACATCTGCTGTTGGTTCTGTGCCTGCATTCGCCGATGTCCTGGACTGACTACATCTACTCCACCGTCCGATTGCGACATTCTTCGGTTACTCGGTTGCTCTTGCTGTGAATACTGTCGCCGGAGTACACTGCCCGTCCGCTGGAGCGGCAGATTTTCCTTCTCCGCTGCACTTCGCGTCCTCTCCAACTTCGGGCGCTTATCCGTCGAATCGTGAGCCTCCACAATGGCCTAAGAAATCGCAAAAAAGGCTGTCACCTGTAACGCATACACCTATCGATTCAATTCTACTCACACTACTACCATCAGGTTCGATCCTCCGTATGAAACCATCTTGATTCGGTGTCTTATTAATCCACTGACCTGTCTTCGACAGAAGCTCCTGTTTCTTGCGGCACAATATACAGACCCAGATGACCTGCAATATGTTTTGGCGTCCCCGCAAAGTATAAAAATAAAAATTATTCCGATGAAAAGCGATTTCAATAAGAAAACGGGACATTTTTCAATTAAATGGAAATAAAAAGGGAGAAAGGCCCACCCAAAAAAAAAACCTAGAGAGAGAAAACGGAAATATGTTCACTTCAGGTTACGACTGCCAAAAAACTGTTTGCAGTTATCCATCGCATGGCCCCGGGGAGAGGGAGGAGGACCACACGGTGTTATATGAGTTATTGGAGGAGCACCAAGCTATAGTAGCAAAATGTTGTCGCCAGAAAGCCTGGAGTCGTTAGCTAAAGCGCACACAGTAGCTATTGTCCTTTCAGGATTCACAATTTTCAATTTCGTTGTCTCCAAAGGATGAGGAGTAGTAATACTGCTGGGCGAGGCGACACAGTGGTGGTGGCAAGTGGCCAGATAAAACATTTTGTGGTTTAAACCATAGACTTTGCCCTTTTTGTTTTGTTTTTGTTGTAAGTGAATAGAGTCGCTTTGTTACTGTAAGTGCATTTTGGTTTAGAAACAAAAAAATACGGTTACTTGGACGAGTTGGTAATTTATAACGAAAGTGACGCGTTTTTAGGTCACGGGAGTAAGGTTCGAAATGGGATTGCAGTGACTTATTGGTTGGATGCTTTTTCAGTTGGTCGAATTGGCTTGTCTTTGTGCAAACTTTTCGTGAATTGCGTGGCGATTAATTGGGAAAGTAAATTGGTTTGTAGTAAATTACTTTAAAGTTACTTTCCATGGGAGTAATGGGTGGGAAAATTTACATTTTGAGGGCACACAAAAACAAATCTTTAAATGGCGCCCTACGAAACGCGGTCTTTTTGAAGGTAAAGAAAAAGTAGCAGCAATTGTATTGGATTGGCATCACTTGATTCCGACCTGGGACACACTTCTGACCTTTTCGGAATCAGGTTCATTAGAACAATTTATTTGTTGCTTTTTGTACCTACAAAAAAGACCGTTAGAAGCCATTTATATTTGATAGTACCAAATTCATCCAGATATTGCCTCAATTAGTTGCTAATATTACCGTCAAGTAGATAAAACCAAGAAGCAAGGGTGGGAACATTTACATTTTGAGGACACACTTGGAAAATATATCACAAAAAACAATTTAAATGGCGCCCAACGAAACGCTGTGTTTATATTTTCAAGGTAAAGAAAAAGTAGCAGCAATTGTATTGGATTGGCATCACTTGATTCCGAATTGCGACACAGTTTTGACTTTCCCGGAATCATTAGAACAATTTTTACACGGCTTTTTGTACAAAAAGAGGCGTGAGTACCAGGTACTCGTGAATTTTGATGTGTAAACCTACGATTATTCTGTGGTCACAAACCATAACAGCCTAAGTCGAGTTAGGACGAAATTGAGTTATAAGTTTCATTGGATTCACAATGCTATTATAATCATTTTTTTGTAGAATATTAGCAATAGAATGGCTCTTAGGTTTTTTGAACATAGCAAGAACCTAACAGCTTAAGTCGATTTATGAAATACAAGACCGATTTAAGACTTCAAACTGTTCTCCTGAAAAATGTGCAAAATCGACTTTGGCAGTTATGGTTTGTGACCACAGATATATGATAGCGGATAAACAGATAAAACTAATACTAAGAGAATCATATACAGAGAACGCACTAATACTAAGTTTGGTTACGCGTGACGGACGACGACGGCGTAAAACTTACCCATACCGAGAGCATAGATGTTTACACATGAAAAGCTTTTAGTAGCCGCTTATATTTGGTAGTACCAAATTCATCCAGATATTGCCTCAATTAGTTGCTAATGATACCGTCAAATAGATAAGCCCAAAAACTGTCAACTGTTTACCGCACATCCGCCCGTCCTCTACGTTTGCTATCCCAGTAACACCCCCACTACAGCTGTGAATTTACTCACCTTGTTACTTCGTAATGTGACCTTTCCACCACACCTGGCACAGCATCGTATGTTACAGTAATGGCAAATGTGTCCAACACCGTCGGCGAATTTCGTCTTAAGGCATATGTGACAAGTGGCATCTAGCTCAACGCCAGCTTTCTTCTGCTGTTCCGACCTCTGACGGATGGCATTCTCAAGTGTCACAACTTCATCTTGTTTTCGTCTAAATGAATGCAAAAATACCGTTAAATGTAAGTGAATAAAAATAAAAATAAAAAAAGATGATGATGACGGTTTAAGTAGGGAAACACAAATGTGTCACTTTTAAAATGTCAAATTAACGAAGAGTTCCCTTTATTATAATATATTCGTTCAGTAAGTGTGTATGTTCCTTACCTCATAATCTCATTCTGCTGCTCCTCTTCCTGTTTCTGTCGCATGAGGACATTTTCGATTTGCATGCGTTCGTTCGGTGTGAGATGTGACAAATCTGGCATGTCCTCCATTTTTAATTTAGTAGTTGTTATGTTTCCTCCAGTGTTTCTGTTTTGGCTGTGTGTGTGTTTTTTTATTTTGTTATATGTGTGTGTGCGATAGTTACTATAATGGCTGGCGACGTTTATCCTCTACTTCGTTATCCTTTGGAAGTGTGTAGAAGTTTTCAAGTTACTCTCTTCTTTGGTTTTGGTTTTGTTTCGATGGTCTGCTTGTTTTTGTTTTTGTCGACGTTTGTTTGATTGGTTCTTTCGTTAAGTTTTGTATTTAAATATTTACATACATATACAATTATGTTTGTGTGTGTTTTGTTTTTTTTTATTTTGTTGATAGTTGGCCTAATTGTTGGTTGTACTGCTGATTGTAGCGCTTCGCTACCTTTCAGGAATTTCTTCTAGAAAAAATTTCCGACCAACTCGATATCAGGATGAACACGATTTTATAACTGTTCGTTGGATATTTAACGATGGCCGACGAGAATGCTGTGGCATATGAATCCATCGTCATTTTAAGGCCTGTATTTCTTGTTGCTGTTGCTGTTGAATTATATTTTTAAGTTGCTTTAAGTTTTTCAACTTAATCCGCGTTGTGAAATGCGTCGATTTCACTTATGGCACTTGGAATTGTGTTTTTTTTAGTTTGCTGATCAAAGACAATGAAGTATCTACGCTGTGGAAGTTGTCCTCATTTTTATTTATTACGAATGACCTGCAACGAGAATGAGGAAGAAAAAATGTAGTCATGTTTAAATTTGAAAATTATTGAATTCTTAGAAAAGAAAGAGAAATTAATTTGAGGATCAACAGGCAAATGCCATTGTTCAACAAAATTCAATTGAACAGTGATGCCAGATTTGGAGATTTTATACTGTTAAAAACTAAAAAAATCAAAAACTGCAAAAAGTTTATTTTGCATTTTATTTCGTAAAGTTTTCAAGCCAACACAAGTTAACCTGAAATATACATATTTGGTAAGTCTCAAATATAGGAACAGTCGTTAGAAAAATAAAATATTTTAGAGTACTGTAATTTCCAGTACCCATTTGGGGGCATTTTTTTCCAGCTAATTTACTTTGTCTGGCAACGCTGATCAACAAATGGGAATTCAGCGATTAAATAAGAATATTCTGAGACAGAGTGGCGTAAACAAGATATTATTTTATTTGTCTACGAAACGTACTAAGCATTACGAGGAAGGTATCTACAACCTTGTATCGAACTATGCTGTGAATAAAAAAGTATATCATTGCTGTCCTGGTTTTCTCACAAGTTTTCTTTTGCAGTTGTTGGATGCTGTTTGAAAGAGTAATGTTTTTAAATAAGGATAATTTAGTCAAACTTTTAGATAATACGTGATGACTGATCGTCAAGGCTTAGACCGGCAATATACATATTTATACTGTCACTATTCGATGACTAAATAATCAATAGACCTCGGAAAAATCTACTAAAAAAATCACGAAAAATGCATGCAAATCTGCAATGAAAAATAGACGGATTACGCTCGAAACTATGCTAAAAATAAATAAAAAAAAAAGCTGAATATGTTTCATTTTTATTCTAATTCTTCTTTTTCGTAGCTGACATTGCATGCGTGAACGGCTTTCAGCTTGCCTACGAATTGTGGGAGCATGCTCATTTTCGACAAGCAGCTTCATTCACTTCAACACTCTCATTTAATTCTACTCCTTGTCCTTACGTTTCCAGCTTCGTTATTGCCAGGAAGATCACAGCGAAGAATAGGTTTGTATGATGTCAGCCCCAGGGCGCACTAGGGCACACTGAAAACGCACTGATGTGTTCGATGTCAGTCAGTGCTACACTGAAAACGCACTGAAAATGCTGTTCGAAAATGGAAAATATTGGAATGACAGTGGTCAGGGCAAGCTATTTGCGTTCGATAAAATGGGGGTTGCACTGGGTTTTTTGACAACCATGAAAATACACTGACAGTAGTCAATGCGCTCTGGGGCTGGCAACATCATACAAACCTAATGAATAGCAAGGATTCCTACTCGCTCATTTGTACGGAGTATATTGTAGGTGTAGTGAATGCGCATGCGACGAATCGGTTAATACACAAACAAATCCGAAGCTGGCGACAGATAATCGAAGCATACTGAATATAGCCAAGTATTGTCGTTTTCGTAGTATATTCATTTTGTGTTTTTACGTTTAACTAGCTGATCCGCCCGGCGTCGCCCGTGTACACAAACAGTCTCTTCGCGGTTAAACGTTTTAATTTGAACTGATTTAGTGAATGATTTTTCGTCCCACCTATTTATACAGAAAATTTGACAAAATTCTATGTATGTACCTATGTATGTAAAGGGCTTTTCAATAAGAGCGCTACAAAAGTTTTTTAAATAAAACAAAAACGGTTTTGGATATCAATGAAATTCTTTATTCCTGTGAAAGTACGTTCGATGCCATTATGTATGGAACTCGATTTCTTTTGCGTCCAGACGCTGAACCCATTTTTCGACGGTTTTCAAGCATAAATCGGCCGATACTGCTGCAATTTCACGTTCGATATTCGTACGAAGTTCATCAATCGTCGCTGGCTTGTTGGCATAGACCATAGACTTGACGTAGCCCCACAGGAAATAGTCTAACGGCGTCAAATCGCACGACCGAGGCGGCCAAGCGACTGGAACATTTCGTGAGATAACACGTTCTCCAAACTTGGTTTCCAATAAATTGATTGTGACATTCGCTGTGTGGCTTGTGGCGCCGTCCTGTTGTTACCACATATCCTCCAAGTCCATATCATCCAATTGGGGCCAAAAATATTCGGTTATCATTGAACGGTAGCGATTCCCAATCACAGTAACGTGCCGGTCTTGATCATCACGGAAGAAGTACGGCCCAATGACGCCGCCGGCCCATAAACCACACCAAAACGTAATTTTTTCGGGATGCAATGATGACTCATGGAGTACGTGTGGATTGCTGCCTGACCAATACCGCATATTTTGTTTATTGACGAAGCCATTCAGCCAGAAATGAGCCTCATTGCTGAAGATGATTTTTCGATGAAAATCCGAATCATTTTCAAGTTGTTGCTCAGCCCAATTCACGAACATACGACGCTTCTGGTGGTCAAGCGGCTTCAGTTCTTGCGTCAATTTAATCTTGTAAGGATGTAGGCCAAGATCTTTTCGCTTGAGAACGACGTGTGAGAGACACATTTAGGCTTTCTTCAACTGAAGCCTCAGCGGCAGCAATATTCTCGGCACTACGGGCACTTCTTTGTCTCACTGGCACGGGAACATTTTGTACTGTGCCTGTGGATTCAAATTTTTCCACTAGACGCTCAATTGTTGATCTGCTAGGACGATTATGACGACCATAAATTGGACGTAGCGCTCTTAACGTTGAGGCCACTGACTCCGAATTTCGGTAGTAAATTTTCATAATTTCGACTCATTGTTGGCTCGTATATCTTTCCATCATGAAATGGCAAACCTTACTGAAGAGAAATGTCAAAAGAGCGGCAAGAAATATGGCGTCGTTTGCTGTCCTTGTCGCTCTACTTTTGTAGCGTCCCTGTTGAAAAACCCTGTACATCGAGTAGGTATGCATAGAATTTCCAGAGTGATTTTGTTCGCTTATGAGTTGCCGCTTCCCTCTAGTATATTTAGTATATGGTGAAATGAAGAAGCAAAAAGGACACCTGTGAACTTGCGCAATGTTTATTTATTCAATTAAGAATATGTTTCTTATGAATTAGTGCTAAGGTAAAATTATGCAAAATTAAACATAGAAAATCACTACTTCAATGCTAAATCAGTTGGTTTTGTACACCATTCATTAATTCAATTTTCAAATTGACTAATAGCTAGCGCTATGTCTAATTGATCTTGCAAACAAAAAATTATAGCATACGAATGTATGGGCAATATTGTTGCATGTGCATTTCTAGAAAAAGGGTTTTTCCGATGAACAAAATTTCAAATAGAGCTCAGGCAATTATTTTCACTGTATTTTTACGTCAAAATGAAAAAAAAAAAAAAATAAGAATAGTAAAAAATTCCCATACAAAATGGCTATGGAAAAACGATTTTTCTGAATTTTCCAATTTTTCTTTGGCCTGGTTCAATACGAATCCAACAAAAAAATCCCCATGCAAATGATGTTTAGCGGAGATATGCTTGTACAAACAGACACCAATTCATTTTTATATACATATGTATATAGATAAAAATAGACTTTTTCAGGCTAAAAATTACTAAAAATCGGTGGAAGATGCTCGATTTCTGGAAACGGCTAAATATACAGTGCTATTTGAAAAATTTGGGCACCGTAGCGCAAGTGGTTAGTGCGTCGGACTACTGTGCCAGCGGCTTTGGGTTCGAGTCCCGCCGCAAACACCCAAAAAGTTTTTCACAGTGCCCACCTCTTCCGAATGCCTGACAAGCCTTCAAGAGTATCATTTGTCATGTAAAGCTTCCCAACTCGCCGTTCGGAGACGGCAGAAAACTGTATTTCCCTTCCATTCGTACAAAAATGTAACGCGCACATACAAATGGTTGCGTGAAGCTAGGCTTGGTTCTACCTAGGACTGCTAAAGCCAAATATTTTTTATTTATTTATTTGAAAAATTTGGCTCAAACCTTTTCTTACTCTTTCGGAAGGCAGTTCTTGGAATTTATGAGAGCTACGATATTTTTTGAACTGGGTAGCAAGATATCGTTCAATTAGTGAACAAAAGTACAAAAGCTGTCCAAAACGAACCAAAGTGATTAAAATGACAAAAAATGGGAAAAATCAAAGCGAATCCAACATTTTGTGTCTGTCAGGTCCAAATGCGACAACCCGTCAATTTTCTGAAAGATTTAATGTTGTTCAACGAACTCTAGCATGGAATTTAAAAAAATATCGTGAGCAGAAGGAAAGGCTCAGAGTGGCCCAAAAAAGACGACCTCAGTGGAAAATCGTTTTTTGGTATGATCCAAAGCCGTCAGTATCAGTTTAAGACTTCAGTGGATATTAAAATTGATCTATTTTGGGGTAAAAAATAAATGATTTTAGCAATCTCAGTGAGAAAAAGGCACGTAAAAGATGGACTTAGAAAACTCAAGCAAGCACTGAAGCCGGATTTTCCAATAAGCGTCAGAGAAAAACGATTAATTTGGGCTGAGAAAGATCTCAATTAGATTCAAGATATGTGGAACAATATTATCTTTTCCGGTAATCCAAGTTGAAGATGTTGGAGATAGGAGAATAGATGGGAAAGGTAAAATGGCCTCTTAAGAATCGAAAGACACCACAGAAGTTTTTCTACGAGTCCTAGAATGTGAATTAGAGCCATCCGCGTCAGAACCTTTTTATGACACATGTAGGTTAACTGGACAATGCTCCTCTCCATAGAGCCAAAATTGTAAATATGAACTTATTTTGTTCTAAAAAATAAAATATTATTTGTAGCTTTAAAATAAGCTACAGTTTTTAACTTTGTAGCTTTAAAATAAGCTATAGTTTCTATGACTAAAAACTACATTTGTATTTTTTTTATATTTCTTAATCTAAAAAATGCTTTGAAAAAAACAATGTTGATGTGCAAAGCTGGCCTTCCAGCTCAAGACCTCGATCCAATTTAAAATATCTGGTCGATCTTGAAACTTAAGATTGGATCTCGATGAAACTTAAGATTGCAAGGGAGCGTCCAGAGTCAATTGAGATCCTAAAACATTAACTAATCCGGCTCCTGAACACCATACTTGAAAAACCTAATTGAGTCAATGAATCGCAGATGTGTAGCAGTTATAAAAGCATGAGGAGGTCCAACGATGTACTTATTAAATGGACAATGCTTCTAGGAAGCAATAAAACAATAAAAAAAAACTGCAATAATTAAGGATTTTTCATTTATTATTAAAATTGACTCAAGCACCCGAAAAACCCATTTTTCGGTCTAAGACCATTTTGCTCCCTTGACTGCACACCTTTGTGGCGGGGAACCCAGCTGGATTTTACATCGTACTTTGTGCCAAAAATTTGGAGCTCTTTGCGATGGAAATGCACAAGCTTCGATTTTATTAAAGTGGCATAAATTGTAGACTTGCTTTCATTGAAAAGGGCGGTGTTATCGCCTTCAGTTTGGTTTAACGGGCGGGTGCTGCTACCGCCAGTTCTTCTGCCTGAAAAGCACTGCTATAGTCTCGAGCTCAGAAAGACGTTTCTAATGAATGGTGTAACTAGAGCAGTTCTGATTGAAACTCGTCCAAAATCAGGAAAGCCGTACTCAAAAACTTAGATTTGTTCTTGATTCTAAAGAGAAACAGAGTTTCAGTGAAAATGTTCAACCTTCAAATTTGAACAAAAGAAGATTGGGCTTCACATACGAGTATTTGCATGTATACCTACTTCCTTTGAAATTATTTTCAAAGCCTCCTGCAAGTAAAAAGCTTTCCCTTCGTACTGTGAATGTTAAGATCTAGTCTTATTTCTAAAGAAATTACTCACTTACCTTGTAGGCCACCTTACCTTGTATAAAGATATGAAAACCTATAATCCGTCTACACCTCTGATCCTTTCACAACCTTCGTGGCTTCAACGTATAGGTTCTTAATGTGCACAATTTTCCACTCACAAAAACTTGATTTTAATTTCGTTGGTTTCGCCCCAATGCGAAACAAAGTACCCGCTGCAGTATACACTTAAAACAAATATTCACCCGAACTGTCACATCAAAGACATTTTCTCCAGACAACGTCACGGCAACTTATCACACGAGAACGGAAACATCATGCACTGGGTATACTCGTACTTACTATACGTCGTCGCCTCACCACTTTCGCCCATCATCATCAATAAAATCTCCATAAAGCATAATCCGCAGGTACTTCAGCTAAATCTGCGATGCAATTTCCAAAACCGTTAAGGAAGGATATGGCAACAGCACCTTCACACGAGAGCACGACGAAAGCCAACGTCAGGGAGCACAAAAAAAGGACTTCCACACGTAATACCATAAGTAAACTTCAAGTATCACTATCTCCACGGATGTGACGTGAAAATGAAATCCTAAATCCTTCTTTTTTCTAGCACACACACTTGACTGAGTGAGTGAGCATCGGAAGGATAAAATCACGCTAGCAACTTTTCACCAAAAGATGTCCGTACTCGTAGGTACCGCTTCAAGTCAAGAGTCCGGTTTTCAAGTTTTTTTTTTTATCTTCCTTAAAACAACTGAACGAGTTCGAGTTGGTCTGTGTGTGTGGCTAAATGGAACAACTCCATGGAAATATAATTGCTAATGAACAAGTGTTAGGCGTAGCAGAGCGACGGACGACTCTACTCTTCCGGAAGGAGGATGTGTATATAATTACTTCCGCCATGCTGCATTATGTATACGAGTGCAAAAAAAAAAAAAGTTAAACTATTCTAATATCTCATTGCGACAAAATTCAAACGACAGGGATATCGACCCCATTAACACGAGAGTAACACTGTACGACACGAGACACGACACAAGCCGGAATGTCTGCTCGCTCGTACTTGTACAATGGCGCACTGCTCCCTATTATCCTGGAAATTCCCTTCAACAGAGTACTTCAGCACTAAACTGTGCGATGGCTGCATGAATGAATGTTAAATGAGTACTTGAGCTGTACAATGATGTCTATGGGTATTGTTATATGGAACATATATACAGTCTCACTTGAAAGTAGCGGCCAGCGAGTACGTTTAGAAAAACAGTTACATATTGCAAGATTTTGGATGGCTTTACGATGGAAAAGTCGGTGGGTATGAAAACCTCATATACCAGTTTATATTGTATGACAGCAGCTGTCACTTTGAATCTAATCTACTTAAAGATTGTCAAATCGATGGAACGCTTGCTCTTATTTTAGGAGAAAGGTACCTGTTTGACCCTAGTCGATTTTGACTGAAATCAACTACCTGACATATCCCGAAAAGACTTAAAGCTCAATAAAAATGAAACAAAATCGAGATTTACTATTTACAAATCCAATCCTCCGTCGTCCTTCAAAATCAAAATGGAACCAATTTATAAACTTCAAATACTACAAAAGGCGTGTTTTTTTTATTGTAGCCTATACTGTAGGCTAACAACAAGAACACACCTAATGACGATAATAATTGCTTCCCTTGCATCACAGACTGTAATACGTGCTGGAAAATATCTTTCAAGTACCTAAACTTCCACCATAAAGGTCTGAAAAGCAGCACAAGCGTAAGTTGCACAGTGGTTGCGACCACACACAACAAATGTCCTTTTGTATTCCCCTTCAAACATTTGCCCGCTTTTGCTGTTTCTTATGTTATCGCGTCTACCGCCACACGCTTATAAAGCTGCTGTTGCATTTGTACACCGTTATTTGTGTTGCTTTCATCGTTGCGTTCGTTCCATGTGAGAATGAAGGTTTGCGGTTCGGTTAGGTTACTCCAATCCAATCCAATCCATCTATCCCGCTCTGTTATTTATAAAAGAGAAATTGGCGCATGTTGACAAGAGTCAACAGACAAAAGTTGCCCGAGCAAACGGTAAACGCAATCATGGAGGCACTCGAACAGAGTTTGAACAACAGCTATACACGCAACAACAATGAAGCACCACTATTATACGAGTATGTGTGTCTGTGTATATAGAACGAGCTTTCAACATATTTTATATATGCTGTACTGTTTGGTTGTATTGGGTTCAAGTGTATTTGTACTCACACAGATGGTCAACAGAGGGGGTTGTAGCCAAGCACATGGAAATGGGGGGGAGCTTAAAACTTTCCACATTGAGGTCACAATGAGGTTGTTGATTAAATGTTATTTAACGAATGGGGTTGCACATGGGTTTCGAGCATTGGGAATGAAAAGGTATCTACCTGGATGTTTAGGGTGCAACTGTGCAAATGGGGTGCACTGTGCACTATGATCATCATATGCCACCGAAATGGGATGATGTTGAATAATTGAAAGTGGTCAACGGTCCAATTTGAGGATGGTGACCCAAGCGCTGCGCTGCGCTGGTGGATGCAATTTTAATGGAATGAAATGTTGGAACCAAAACCATAACTATTACTTTGGACACAATCCTCTGGGGATAAAGGAAACCAAAGTAAATACAAAAAACTGGAATGTGTGAAAGTCCCTATGTCAAATGACTGATTTAAACCATGACAAACGTATACACAAAGTTTTTGATTAGAAAGGAGAAAAGGACTCGATGTTGAATTAGGTCAAAAATGTTATGTGAAGCTCAGTACAACAAGGGACTGACAAGCTAAAAAGCGTACACGAATGCGGAAGTACCTCCCTCAGTGCGGTATTTTCCAATGTTGAAGCATTTTTTGGAGAAATTTTCTAAGAGTAAAGCAATTGGGGCCGATGTTTATGTAACCATAGATGGTTCCAAAATTGTGGTTATTGTCTAAAAAGTGCTCCGTCGTCAAACTAACGCAGAACTGATAACCTAAGATATCAGCAACGTGCTTCGGAGGTATAGAAATGATAGAAGAGTCGGATCAAAGAAGCAACTGGGGTCAACCAAAAAAGTTAACAGCCAAAGAAGAACTAAGAAGATCAATGTTACTCCTCGCTTGAGTTCACCAAATATTGTGAAGGAAGTCTGGGCTGAATGTGCGGAGCAATTAGCATCAACTGTACGACGTACTTTGGAAACCAATGGGTACAATGATCCACTTGCGAACGGAATTATCCTGCCCCATGACGGATTGTGTGACGTAAGAGATCTGATGCATCGTAGAATTCTATTCGTTCAAGAGGCAAAACATCTTTCTGTCAAAGGCTACTATGTCCTTAGTGAACAGCTCAGAATTCGGAATATAAAACCAACGGTTAAGCATGACGGTGGGGGTAGGACGGAATTATGAACAAGGAGTCCTATCGGAACATATTGAGAGAAAATTTGCTACAAGGTGCTAAAAAATACATTCTGAAACTTTTAAGTTTCACCAGGATAATGACCCAAAGCACAAGGTTCATATTGTTCACGAATAGCTAATTTACACCTGCCCTGGTTGGTGGCTTTGACTCTAATATTAAATTGTACATTTAATATTAAATTAAATGTACAATCGGTTTTTGAGACAGTTTTCAAGTTTTCATAAAAAAAAAGGATGTCAATGACACTCGCTGTATACATACACGCTGAATGTTGTACATATACGTACTTGATGAATGCATCGATATTTTTTGTGTCGATATTCACAACACTAAGCTGAAATCTGAAATGAGGAATTAACTCTAATGAGCCATGTCTAGTTTTGACATCGCTGCCAAACTCGACCGGCTGTGCAGGATGATGATGGAGAAATCTCGCTGCACCATTAAAGTCGGTAATGACCTCGCTGAGACCTTTGAAGTCAAAAGAGGACTTAGACAAGGTGACGTATTGTCATGCGACTTCTTCGACATCATTCTTGAAAAAATTGTTCGTAACTCATAAGTCACAAGATCGAGGAAATATTTTTCAAAAGTCCTTCAATCTACTTGCATACGCCGATGACTTTGACTTGATTGGTGGAACACTGCGAAAAGGGACACTCGACATCGACGAATTGGACAGAACGTCACAATAGACAGTTACAATTTTGAGGTAGTAAGGGATTTTGTCTATCACGGCTGTGCGATAAAATCAAAAAATTACATCTTGTCGAAATTCAAACGAAGGATTACTCTTGCCAATTGAGTAGTAGCCCTTTCCCGATCGACTAAGGAAACTCTATATAAGACCCTTACTATCCCAGTCTTGCTATATGGAGCTGAAGCATGGACTTTATCCAAAAACGGATAAAGATATCTTTGGTCGTTTTGAGAGGAAATTACTTCGTAAGATATACGGTCCCGTTTGTGCTGACGGGTTTTAGAGGAGAAAAATTAACCAAAGACCGGGCTCTAGGCCTTGGTCTAACCCTGGCTGTAGCACCATCTAAGTAAGTAAGAAAGCTTGAAGCTGTAGTAACGCTATTTTCAATTTAAAAAAAGAAATTCTGAGAGAACTGGTGACTAAGTAATTGAAACGGGAATCTTTCAGACCATCGGATACATTCAGTGTCTTCTAGGCGGAACTACTGGGAATTGAAAAGGAAATGATTGCTCGAACAATCACATATCCTTCCTAACCTAATCAAACTTAAGTAATTGAAACTAATTAACAAGGACAGGCCAATTTTCTTTACTGGACCATAATGTCAATCGAATATCGCAACTCAAAGCAACATGTTTTATAGTGGGAGGCTTTTTGTTACTCAAATGTGATCCAACTCATTCCAATATGTTTTTCAACGCTTATTGATAAGGACATAGCACATAGGTAATATGTATACAGTCAACCCTCGTATTACGCGGAAGTTAGGTTCTTAAGAAACAGCGCGTTATACAAAATCGCGTAATGCGATACTCGAATAATTTTTAAAAGGGCATTCCCCGATACACAGGAATTATGCACGTTAGAAAAGACCAAAAATCGCGTTATAGCGAAACCACGTTGTTGAAGTAGCGCGCTATACGATGGTTGACTGTACTATACATATAATTGGGTTTACAAGTTTTCTTTTCCGGCGTTGACAGATTCTAAAAATTGTATCTGGTAATACTGCTAGCCATACTTAGCGTGAGAGTACTCAGGAATATTCGAGTGTTGTATAATAATTAGCGAACCTATTATACTAGAATAGCACCCCAAGATTGAGATACTTCAAAGTTCCGTAAGATAAGAAGATGCATCTAGATTAATGTGGTTAGTGCGTTTGACTACCACGCATGCTACCCGGGTTCAATCCCAGCAAAAACACATAAATGTTTTTTTCTCGGTGCCACTTCCTTCGAACGTCTGACAAGCAATCAAAGAGTATCATTTGTCATAAGAAGCTTATCAGTGCGCCGTTCGGAGTCGGCAAAAAAACTGTAGGTTCCATCCATTTCGTGGAAAAAATAGCACGCACACACAAATGGTTGCGAGAAGCTAGGCTTGGTTCTGTATAGGACTGCTGACGCCGTATATTTATTTATTTTTTACATGTCAGAACGACACTTGTGAATTTTTGAATACAAAAGCTTGGAATCGATTCGAAGATTCTGAGCTTTTACACCACTTCAGCCGACTAGAACTTGAACCTGTAACACGCACTTTCAACAATGTCCAACGACGAACAATATTCGCTCCTTAATAGCCGAACTCGGTATTGCCCCCGCTCTTACGGTGGCTTCCACGATCGAACTTATATTCAAATACTTCCACTCACAGTACCGAGCTGCGTTGAGCAAATATCCCTTTATCAAGGATCTTTGTGCGAGACGGGATTTCTCTCATGACACTTACTCTTCGAGTTACCGTTGAAGTTTCGCTTGAATAACAGTGTGGTTCACCAGTAAAGCCTCCTTTTTTGAAATATCCTTATACAAACTAGAATTGGAAATTAACAGATCCACTGGTAAAGAAACGGCGTAAAATTCATAGCTCTCTGTGGCTGTTGAGGGTTCACATAATAGACATTCCAAACCTCAAGTTTTAAAACTCTGACAGTTAGTTGTGATAAAGAGCCTCTCTCGTTAACTTTAGCCTCTGTTGTTTGGCACTTTATGAAGCCTTATATTATCGCGAATTTTTAGTCAGTCTTGATTTAAGCCATGCTCCTTTGAAGAAACAGTGTCTAGCTTCAATTTTACAGAATCTACAGAGCCCACAGAATTTTCAGTTGAATCTCCTGTCTCTCAGCTGGTTGTAGTTCCCGAACTCGCATTAGAAAGTCTAGTCTGTGAAAGTCTAGCTACTAAGACTACAGACTAGTCGTAGCTCTTATGATTACATAAGATACGAGACGGGCTGATATTTAAATAATTTTTTACCGTTTTACCTTTCATCGACTGACAGTGGGATTTCTGTTTTCATTTCTCAGAATTCTCTGACTTAGCTGCATCTTAAATAGTCCCATTTTGATCTAATTTTACGATAGGTCGTAGCCACTTATGTACATAAGGAAATCATCTTAATATTCAATAGAAATGAATGCTCAGAGCCTACAAAATGATTCATTAAAATAACCACTGCTAGATCCTAAGAAGTATAACCACCAGGTGGCAGTTTTATAGTCTAGTGGGAGTAGCATTGGCCCACCTTGCCACTTACTAAATAATCCAATTTTCTGATTCATCCGAATGGCCTAATGAATAATTCTTTCAATCAGCTTAATCGCAAAACAATGAAACATCTCTTAAGGCCCACAATATGCCCCTGAGACCGAACACCTACACAGTGGCTTATTTCAGAGAAAAGCCCCAAACGGTGAGAAAAAGGACGAAAGTCCTCGGAGACTGCAAGTTCTATTCGCTTTTACATAGTTCGCACAATTTTAATGTGCATAACGCGTAGGTGTAATTTACTATTTTACAAAAACAAAAAGCGACTAAAAAGAGGACATAAAAAAAATTGAAAAAAATCTGTCCAAGTAGTACGCATTCTATTGCCTTCCCACTCTTCGCATTCCACAAAAAAACAAAAAAAAAAAAAAACACCAAACAACCAAAATCAGTTATAAAATATGTATAAGGACGCTGCAGTGAAATTCTCATCATCAATTCCTCTATCTATGTGTGTTGCCTGTGAACAGAAGAATACAACACCCCCGCGCTAACAGAGTAGAAGCAGAACCACCCCCCCGAAGTGGTGGCGGTGCGGCGCGGCGGCCTTTCTCTTCATCGTTTCGAGTGTCCTAGTTTTTCTTCGTTTAGGCAATTTTCGAGTTTCGTTCTTGTTCTTGTGTTTTGCTTTGGTTTGTTGTTGTTGTTGGTTTTTTTGATTAAAAATAAATAAAATATGTGTACAAAGGATAACACAAACACATACACACACTTGAGATTTTTCGATACTAACACTCAAACACCCCGCACAGTCTGTCGATGGGAAAAAAGCTTGATATGAGATGAAAGCTTTTTCTGTTTGTCGTCTCCGTTGTTTTCGACGTCTTAACGAAGTCCGGATGGGGGGTGCAGAGGGACAGGAAACCATTGGGCAACTCCGAACAAAGAGGAGATACGTTTATAATGGAAAATCATCGGATGGGTGCGAAATCAAAGACCGACATGTGGAAGAGAACTGGTGAAAAACACGCTGATGGGGAGGGGGACATCTCGACGAAGGGGGAGCGGGCTCGCATGTGACGGGCCAAGGGTTGATGGGTGGCACATAGCTGAGAGTGTGCATTATTCTATTTTTAGCTCTGTTTTGTTTTTGTGAGCCACCCCTGACTGTGTACTTGTATACGTGTAGATAGCAGCAGGTGGGGTTGCCGCTTACTTGTGCCGTCGGATGCGTATAGCTTGCATGGAAGTGCGTAGTTTTGATATTTTTGTTTTCGTATCTCGTCTCGTGATTAGCTAATAAGTTACGGGGATTGTAAATGCTTAAAACGTGGTTGGAAGAACAAAGATATGGGGATAGGTACAGGTATGAAATAAAGAAAACGTTTTGTATACATTATACATACCTATATGTATGACCTTAGAAGTGTTCTGTTCAAGCGTCAGTCACAGCGCAAAACAGTGAAGTTACTGCCAAGAGAAATGTCCATGAGCAAACAGAAGTATAATCAAGTACACGTAAGAGAATTGACATGTGCCCAGTGGGTTCGTTTATGTTGAAGCCAATCTTGGACAAAAGAGCAGTTTGTTCAAGTGGATTATATAAGCGCATCTTGTAAGAACCGTCATAGGTCAGTCTTTTTCGTTCGCATTGTTCCAAGAAATAGCAAAGTAAGAACTATGGAACTACAGAGTTGAGTAACAAGTTTTAGGCACGTGGCTGGAAAGGGGATAATGTTATAAGTTAGCGTTGCACAAAAATAAACAGCAGGCCAAGTAAGATTTTCGTAAATCAATTTTTTTTCTCTAAAAATCTACAAGGGTAAGGAATTTTGCTTTATTTTCCCTGCAATCTCAACTATAGACCCTCTATCGTGTCAATTTTGTTTGACCTTCATTTGTCACTGGCTTTAGGGGGAGGAACTTACTTGAAACACATATTTTTGCTAGTCTGTCCAAATAGCGAGTTAAAATTTAATAAAATTCCAGTGTCCTATCAAAAGACATCAAACTGGTGGCTGGGTACAAAAAAAAGAAATCGCCAATTATTTTGCAACTTTGACTTCTACAATACAAGTCTTTAGAGAATTAGCTGTCATCAAAGGCTCACCATAAAGGTTCCATTTTCTATGTTTTCAAAGTATGGTATTATTTAAAATTAGTGTGGCCGTGCGAGAACTCTCGCAAAAGAAAATCCAAACTTCTCATCCAACATCCAAACTTCCCATATGATTTCCAACTGTCAACTCATGGAAATCGCATGGAAACTATATAGAAAGCGTTTGAAACTTCATTTTGATAGATATAGTACACTGGCAATCACTTGGATACATTTTTCAGTCGATTTTCACTCTTTATGCCTGTTGGAAATTTTGTACCCGGAAGCTTTTACATATTTTCCCAACAGGAATTCATAAAATTAAAGTGTAAATAAAATACCTAAAATAAAATACTTGAAAATGGTATAAAAAGACGCGCCACTAGGATGAGACCATTGCGAATATTTCGTTACAGGAGTTCACATCAGCGATTTAAAAATATTCAAAAAAGCGTTGAAAAGAACTGTTTTTATTTAGTTTAAAAAAAAATGGGTTCCGGAAAGACTTTGACAGCGACAGAAAGAGGAAAAATATATGCTTTCAAGGAGTTAGGACTCTCAGGACGAGAAATTGCAAATGAGGCTTAATAGAAGTAAGACTGTTGTAAAGAGTTATCTTATAGATCCACAGCACTTTGGGAAAAATCAAAAAAAGACGCACGGCAGAAGCAACAACATTGTGAGACAAGCGGTTTATTCTACGGCTTGCCTCAAATTCTACTCTACCAGGGACTACAATAAGGGCGCAGTATCAGCATATCAACCGTCCGAAGGATAATATGAAAAAGTGGTACTATACAGAGAAGAAAACTTAAAAACAAACCTATTATGAGGCAAGTACACAAGGAGCATCGAATGAATTTTGCAGGAGAACATGTAGCTTAGAGCCTTGAATGGAAACGTTGTCTTTTCGGATGAAAAAAAGTTTAACCTTGAAGGCCGATGGTTATAACTTTTATTTCCATGATCTAAGAAAGGAGGAGCTTATTTTGGCAAGCCATCACAGCCGTACATCAGGTGTAATGGTGTGCGGCGCTATTACATACTATGGCACAATCGAGTTGGAGTTTTTGTCCACAACAATGAACGGAAACCACTGCAAATGCTTGCTGGAACGATCATTTCCAAAAGTGAAAAATATTTTCGGACCTCTGCCTTGGATTTTCCAGCAAGAGAATGCCCCCATCCACACTTGAACGGTTGTTAGAAGTTGGATTCAATCAGAATCACCGGACTTAAACATAATCGAAAATGTTCGGGCATTGTTATCTCGTAAGGTGTATGAAGGCGGGAGACAATGTGAAGACAAGGACACTTTAATCGAAGCTATTCGTGATGCCTGGGCCCAAATTTGTCTTGATTATTTAAAAAAAAACTATATGATTCTATTCCAAACTATTTGTTCATTACCATTTGCATCAATACCAACTATATCAACAAAAATGAATGAACTTTTAAAACAACAAATACTTCCCATATGATATCCATATAGCCAATACATACACCAAAATGAAATCATACGGGAAGGGTTTATTCTTTTGAGAGAATAATTTTGGGTGCAATATATTTGTTTTGACTTCTCTTTTAATTTGTTAACATTTCTAAAGTGAAAGTCCAATTCGTCACTGCTCCAGGGAATTCCCTTTCTTTTGTTGACTCATTTGTTAAGATTGGTTAAATGTGAGAGCCGCAAATGGTATCTATACTACAGATATAATATATTATATACAGTCCAACAGTACCAACAACACAAAAAACAATGTTTTTTTTTTTTGTTTTTTCGTTGCAACTTTTTAAAAACTGTATCTTTTTATGGAGGTACTAAGAATATGAATAGGAAGATACACGACGAGCTGACGATGATGGCACATACGACGCTACACATATTTATAGTATTGAAGTGTGAAGGTACTTGATGGTTAGTAGTTATATACTCAAGTACGAATTCCAAAGGGGTAATGTATTTTTATTTTGTTTTGTGCTAAAGAAAATTCGAATTAAGGGGTGGAAAAAGATGCTGATAATCGAGAGAATGTGTTCGAGTTAGAGAGAGTTTCGACTTAGACGGAGCTAGACTTAGAGAATGGTTTTTGTATAGAAAATTGAAGGGATAAAATATGGCGAACAAAATTCGAGTTAGAGAGAAATTCGCCTTAGAGAGAGTTCGACTTAGGGAGAGTCCACTGTTTATGATGATGATTAGTCATCTGGCTGAGGAAATTGATCGCGCAAACAATGAACAATTCAAAAATCATCAACAAAAAAAAAAAACTGTGAATCATAAGCAATGACAAAATGATATAAAACTCTTAGTTCTCCTGGACGCTAGTCATAGAGTTAATTAAGATCATGGGCATAAGCAAACTACTGCTGTACATGCTTTAAAATATGCTCACCAGAATACCGGTAATTGTTAAAAATGGCAAAGTGACATCTGTTGGAACGGTTGAAATCAAATATTGTCCGCATAAGGGTGCGGTTGATTCGTCAATAATTTTCAATGTTTTTTGGACGACCTCTTTATGACGCTATCGCGTACATATGAGGACCATAGATCGAGGTTATTGCAATTCTTTTGGAACATGACTTGAAGACTTACTTTCAGAAGCCAGACACCATTCCGTTTATTCATAATCTGGGGCCAATAGAGAATTGACGAAAGTTCGCAATAGTTTGAAAGCATAAGGAGCCACTAGCGTGTGGCACTAGCCCAATATACCCCGAGCTCTGGCTAGACTAATATCTAAATTTTGACAAACATATAGACACTGCTCTGGCCTAAGGTAAGGTTACTTTTATCCTTACATTGAAGATCTACACCGATAGATCTAAGACAGGTGATGGTATAGGAGCATTTAATTTTCGGGCCAGCTCAGCCTGAACTTATCCTTAAGACTTCCAAATCACCTTAAGACTTCCAGATCGCTGAGTGGCTGTCGATGAAATCGATGTACAATCGTGACATTTCCATTTACAAGCAGCTATAAAAACACTCTAATCAAAATTGGTTAGGCATGGTCCCGCATCTCTAAACGAGATATCTAATCCAGTACAAATCGTTGGTGCCGCTCATCGTCCATGCTGCCCGGACAACAGTGTGGATAAGCGAATCAATTACGACAGAGACGTCATGCAGAGCAATATGCAGCGTGTTCGATTTAGTATAATGGGAGCGTAACGTGCACCTTATGAAGCAGCAGCATCAGAGAGAGACGGAACTCCGTGGCCGGTTCTATACCTTCCAGAATAGGCCCAAAAGCCGGCTTATCTACATAGGTTTACGTGTCATTCCTTAGAAGTAAAGTTTAGTTAGAAAATAAAACAAATTTAGTTACGTAGTTAGAATACGATAGGTATTAATAGTCCGAGCTCTCAGACACTAATGCGCGCTCCATTGTACTCTAACCCCTAAGAAACCACTAGCCTTTTCCCTTCGTAGCCGCTTCATGCGTCACGTAGTTTTAAATAGATTAGCCTTCTATCAGCGGGTTTTTCATTCAACAGCGTCCCGAGTGTAAATTTCTAATGACAAAGTAAATACGACGGCACTCTTATCGTCGCCGACGCGTCGTCCTTGTTGTTTTAGTCACCGACACCCCTATTCACCGCGACTATGCACGACAGCACATGCTCTGCTCGGTCGATGATGATGAAATTGCAAATACTAAATCCAAAAGGGCGTAGGGGTTTTCCTCTATTTTTCCAAGACACCCACTGCATTTTAACCCGTCCTTTTCATTCTTATTTCTGTTGTTTCTGTGTACTGACATCTGACGAATCCATTAGACGTTTAATATATGTTAGAATATATAAAATAGCATCACCAGGATAGGCAGGAACGTATAAATGCCAAACGTCACTCCCCTCACCCTCTTACGAATTATTTATGTCAAAGGAGAGGGCGCCACGGTGCAGTATCGACATCGAAGGAGAAACGTCTTACAGACGAGAAGCGAAAAAGTCAAAAGTCAATCTCTATGCATCCTTAATGATTGCGTTATCCTTATCCCTATCCTCTTCAACATTTTGCTCGTCGCTATTTGTACGACGCTATTTGCCTTTTAGACAAATTGAAATATTTTGTTGAAAATCGCCTGAGGATTGCAGCTGCGCTACCCGCGCTAGTCCTGTGTAGGCTTTTCGCCTCATAAATCTTACGGTATTATTCTATACATATCCTTTTTGTTTCACAAAAGATACTGTTGGTCGGGTTTCCAACTTATTGTAGCATCCAAATGAAAAATGAAACATCTGTTTTGTTCCACTTGGAGAATGCTTTAAAAAACTTTATTTTAAAAAAAAAAAAAAAAAAAAAGAAACGTTTTAGAATTCATAAATTATTATAATTTTTAATTTACTCACTTTGGTCTGCCGTTGCTGCCGTTTTCTTCTTCTGTCAGATTTGAAATGAAATGAGCGTGTTTAAGGTGTATTTTAAATAGAAATGAAATTGACAGTACACAGAGCTATTTTATGAGTAATGCGGCAGCATTCGGAGACCAACTGAGTTTACAATAAAAAGTCGAAGTGGTGTGTTGGTAACATTCTCCCCCCCGGTATCACGATCATCGTAAGTGCATACCTTACACTATTGAACAACACTGCCACCATCTTTTTTCACATCTAAGACAGCAATCTTGGTAGCTGGCCGGAGATATTCACCATGTATGGTACGTACGGTTGCGCTCCTTACTTGTCCGTCCTTTGCTTCGTTCGTGCTCGTCACAACTCCTTTCGGCCAACAATGCCGGGGCAGATTAGGGTCGACGATAATTACCACATCCCCAACTTCAATGGGCTTAATTTTCTGGAACCACGATGTTCGCCGAGTTAACGTTGGCAAGACTTCAGCCACCCATCTCTTCCAGAACTTGTCAGCGAGGAGCTGCGAATGACGCCATGACATTCTTGCGTATTTGTCGGTGTCTTCGAATTTGCCTGGAGGCTTACAGCCGGATGATGAGCCCAAAAGATAGTGGTTAGGAGTTAGAGCTTCCTCTTCGGCGGTGTCCAAGGATAGATAGGTCAGTGGTCGATTATTAATTATACTTTCGACCTCCACCAGCACATTACAAAGCGTCTCGTCGGTCAGTTTGGTGTCGCGTGTGATGATTTGGTACAATACGGTTTTTATTGAACGAACCATACGTTCCCAGGCACCCCCCATATGAGGACTAGCAGGAGGGATAAAGGTCCACTTGCTGTCCGGACTTGTAAATTTAGCTTGGATTGCGTTAAAATCGATCATTTGGTGGGCTTCTCGAAGCTCCTTTTCTGCCCCTCTTAGGTTGGTGCCATTGTCGCTGAAGATATGAAGCGGTGTCCCTCTACGACCGATGAAGTTCCGAATTACCATCACACACGAATCCGTTGATAAGCTATGTGCCACCTCTATATGAACAGCACGGCATGTTAGGCATGTGAAGACGACACCGTATCGCTTTTCCTGGCGTCTCCCGACTGTGACCAAAAATGGGCCAAAAAAGTCAAGCCCAACGTACGAAAAAGGTCTTGTATAAGCCGACAAACGCGCTTCTGGTAGAGGTCCCATCTCTGGTGGATTAGGATGTGCTCTTCGGATTTTACATAGCTGGCAGTTACTGCGAACAGTTCTGAGAAGTGATCGTACTTTTGGAATGTGGTACCTCTGAAAGATCTCGTTGATTACTAATTCGTGGTTAACATGCTTAAACTTGCGATGGTACCAATCTACCAGCAGCCTCGTAATATAATGATCTTTCGGTAAAAGGATAGGGTTCTTAGTTGCGTCACCTATCACCTTGGCGTTCTCAAGGCGACCTCGCATTTTAATTATCTTATTTTTGTCAATAAAGGGCGACATACAACGTAGTGGACTTGATTTGGGGAGCAGGCAATCAGGATTCTTTAGCAACAGGCAGGTCTCATGGCTAAAGGTTTGGGTTTGGGCAAGGCGAAGTAAAAACTCTTGACTCCAGAGCAATTCGTCAGCAGTGAAGTTAGTTATGTTACTTATTCTTGGATCGATCTTTGAAGCCTTTTTTACGGTTTTTGTTGTTTTCAGACATGTTATAAAACGCTTAACATACGCTAGACATCTTAGCAGACGTTCCCATCTAGAGAAACGATTGTAACATACAACAGGCATTGGTTCATGGACTTGAACTGCTAATTGCTGCGGCTCCGAAGATTGTCGTAGTTCTATGTCACATTTGCTTTCGAAGTTTATTTGATACTTGGGCCATCGGTCTATTTTTTGTTTCAAAAATGCGGGCCCCGTAAACCATGGCCCGCTTGGATCGAAGTCTGGTTGTTGGCTCCACTTAGTGCCTAAATCTGCTACGTTCTGCTTCGTTGGGACATAGTACCAATTCGCTATTTCCGTCGTTTCTTGAATTTCACCTATGCGTAGCATGACGAACTGCTTGTAGCTTCTTGGATCGGAACGTAACCACAACAAAACGGTTTTTGAGTCCGACCAATACATGGTTGTTTCAATCTTGAAATCGTGGGCTTTGATGACTGTATTTCCGAGGCGGGCGCCCATGACTGCGGCGAGAAGTTCCATGCGAGGTATAGAGATAGGACGTAATGGGGCCACCTTCGTTTTCGAGCACACCAGGGACACCTCTATTCCTTTCGCGCTTAGGATTCTCAAGTACGCTACTGCGGCATATGCGGTCTCGCTGGCGTCCACGAATACATGTAATTCCATCTTACTCTCGTTGCTAACGGATAGGCCAAAGTAGCATCTTGGCACCTGAACATCTTGCACTCTCTTGAGAAATGACAGCCATCTTTTCCATGCAGTTGCCAAGTCATCCGGTATGGTTTCGTCCCAACCTATTGCACTGCGCCAGACATCTTGGAGCAATATTTTCATATAAATTGTAAAAAATGATAGAAATCCTAATGGATCAAAAATGGACATGAGCAGTCTAAGAAGCTCCCTCTTGGTCGGTAATTTTTCTCCGCGCAGAATTTCCTGACTGGCCTTTGTAAATTTTAAATTGAATGTGAATGTGTCACTAGCTGTTTGCCACCACAGTCCTAATACCTTGTCTGCTTCTACGATTTGCTCTACTACTTTTCCTGCCCGGCAAAACTTATCCGCAGTACCTATTTCTCCTAGAGCATTGGTGACCTCGATAGAATTTGATAACCAGTTTCGAATATGAAAATTCGCGCGCTTGTGGACTTCTCTGACACCCTTTGCAAGCTCAATAGCCTCTTGAACGGAATTTATACTGTCTAGCATATCGTCTACATAATGCCTCTCGACAATAGATTTGACTGCTCTTGGATAGTCCTTTATACACTCATTGGCGTTTTCGTTTTTAACAAACTGTGCAAGCGACGGTGAGCAAGTTGCACCAAAACTCATAACTCTAAGCACGAAGATATCCGGAGGCCGACTGGAATCCCCGTCTCGCCACATAAAACGCTGTGATTGCTGGTCCTCTTCATCGATGGCTACCCTGTGAAACATTTCACAAATATCGCCGCATATTCCTATTTTTCCTATTCGAAAATTGAATAGGACTCCAGTTAACGATGTCAGCAGATCTGGGCCCTTCTCAAGGCATCCATTTAGGGATATGCCATTGCATTCCGCGGCGGCATCCCATACCACTCTTATCTTATGTGGTTTGTTTGGATTCCTGACTGTAAATATCGGCAGGTACCATTTTCGCGGGAAATCTGTATTTATCTCAGCAGCACTTAACTTGCGAATATAGCCCTTAATTTCCATGCTTTTAATATGGTCGTTGACCAGTATCTTTAAATTTGGGTCCTTATTTAACTTCTTTTCGAAACAGCTTAGTCTTCGGATAGCCATTGTATAGTTGTCGGGCATAGTTATATTGCTTGAGTTCCACAGCAATCTTGCAACAAAACAATCACCATCTCGCCTTACGTGCTCTCGTAGTTTTTTATTTTCACTTGCATCCAACTTATCCTTTGGCTGTGCACCCGACAGTTCGTTTTCAATTCTCATATTCTCTGTCATTAGGTGCTGCAGAGCCACATCGTCATCGCATTCACATACATGTAATTGCCTATGGACCTCACTCGTATTTCCTTTTGTTCCTGTGGCGTCTCGATCCAGTTCACCGTATATTGTCCAGCCTAGGCGCGTTTTAGTAGCCGCAGGTTCATCTACCTTTCCTTCTCGGAATTTTAATGGCATGGCTACGCTTTTGTTGTTTATACCAATGATCACTTTCGGGACAACATTTCGATATGACTCCACTGGAAGACCTTTGAGATGTTTATATCTTTCAGTAAGTTCCGATACCATTAGTGTCTGCGAAGGTAGATCAAGTGCACTTACTGACCGCACGTTTCGTAATGAATATATTTTTCCGATGTTACCTTTAGGCGATATTTTTAAATCAAGACTATCCGAACTCTTCTCTACACGTACTGACCCATCAGTCCATTTTAGACACAGATCTGACTTTGAGCCCTGAATTTCTAATTGCGCAAGGATATCTTTCTCGATAAGAGTGGGACCAGACCCGTCGTCGAGAAACGCATATACATCGATGGATGATTTCTTTCCATGAACAGTAATTGGTACAATTCGGTATAATACTTTGGAGGTCTCTACATGGTGTACTGCGACTACATCTGGCTTGTCTTTATCATTGTTGATATGGGATTTGTGGAGTAGAGGATGGTGCTTAGCGGTGCAGTGATTGATTCCACATTCTTTGCGATCTGGACAATAGTTGGCCTCGTGACGCTTTAAACATGTGCGGCATAGTTTGTTCTTGTGCACCACGTTCCACTTTTCGCCATATTCTAACCCTTTAAACTTTTCGCATTTTACTATTAAATGTGCTTCATAGCATGCAAAGCACCTTAGTGCCTCTGTGCTCTTGTGATCCATTCTTTTTCTCGTGGACTGTCCCTTCTCTTCGTGAAAACCGACACGATGTGTTTTACGTTTCTCAAAGTCTGGTTGACTAGATTTGGTAATCGGGATAGAGATCACACTACTTGCAGCTTCCGCTAGTTCAAATAGCCAATTACTGAAAGTTGTTAAATTCTCAACATGAACTGTTTGGGCAAAAATCGCCCAACTGAGCCGCATCTGTGCTGGAAGTTTCTCGAGAAGCTCTTGAATAAGCAAAGGATTATTTAAATGTGCTTCAAGTTCAGCTGCCTCCATAGTAGCTGTAATATTTTTTACTTCCAAAGAAAAGTTCACCAGAGTTTCTAACTTGTTTGCATTTACACCTGGTGACGCACGTAGCTTTGCCAGTAAATTATATATAATGTGTTCTGGCCTTCCAAATACCATACGCAAAGTAGAAATTATCTCAGGTACTAGTGCCGGTATCATAAGTCTACTACCTACATATTCAAGAGCCTTTCCTTTCAGTGCATGTTGTAGCCGAAGTAGATTCTCATCATTACTGAATCCACACAGTCTTGTTGAATTTTCAAAACTACTTACGAAAAGTGGCCATTCCTCTGGTTTGCCACTAAAAACTGGAAGCTCTCTTGGAACGACCTGACGCGCACAAGCCTGATCTGCATTTAATGTTCGAGCAGTTGACCCTGATTGCACTCCGCTCATATTTAATGACGTTGGTAATTTATTTGTCTGAATGCCCTGTACGTTTTCGTGACAACCGTAACTAACCCTAGCACCTTTTTCACCCTTGCCTACCTTACCCAGCGTGGAACCATTGCCATCCGCCCAATGTATGCCTCGCTGAAGCTGCTGCTCCCCCAAATCAATCTCAATATCTTCGTCGGATTCATCGGAATCCTTATACATTTGCATAGCCGAATACTTTTGCTCTAAGTATTGCATGTTTATTTTTCTTTCTTCCTCCAGACGCATTAGTTCTAATTTCATACTACGTCGTTGTTTGGAGGCGCCGCACATATTTGTATTTGATGAATTAGACAAATTTTCTGTACGTACCTTTTGTCCTTCTTGCGAGGTCACCCCATTTGGTGACTGAAAGTTACCGCCGTCTGTCGCTGTAGATCGCTGTTTGTTCTGTTTTGCTGTCGATGTTGAAGCGGAACACATGTCGCAAATAAAGTCCTGCTTTGAAATCTCGTCGTCGACATGGACGCACTCGAAGTGAAACCACCCATCACATCTGTCGCACTGAACCATTCGCATAGTATCTTCCTTTTTACATATTCGGCAACTTCCCTTGGTTGGATCTTCAACCCCAGTACCACTTGTTGCTTGACTCATTATTGCTCGTTGCATCCGCGTTGAAAATGAGTAATGCGCAGTTGTGGAAGTTTCCAGGGACTCTTCTGAAATCAGCAACGCTTGCCAACAAATTTTTTAAAGAAATGTTGGTCGGGTTTCCAACTTATTGTAGCATCCAAATGAAAAATGAAACATCTGTTTTGTTCCACTTGGAGAATGCTTTAAAAAACTTTATTTTAAAAAAAAAAAAAAAAAAAAAAGAAACGTTTTAGAATTCATAAATTATTATAATTTTTAATTTACTCACTTTGGTCTGCCGTTGCTGCCGTTTTCTTCTTCTGTCAGATTTGAAATGAAATGAGCGTGTTTAAGGTGTATTTTAAATAGAAATGAAATTGACAGTACACAGAGCTATTTTATGAGTAATGCGGCAGCATTCGGAGACCAACTGAGTTTACAATAAAAAGTCGAAGTGGTGTGTTGGTAACAGATACACTCTGATCTAGTGCCTCTAGGTGGGTGGTGTCTTACAGCCCGATAATCTGTGTAGCCCACTCAGTGTGTGCATTATCCTACACAAGCATCCTCCAATGTGTCGTCCTCTTGGACGTACTTTGACCTTTTAATCGATGGAAGAAGAAAGGAATGAAAAAAAAAAGGTTGAACTGAATTAATTGCTATCACTGCGAGGGTGGTTTTGCAAGTTACAGTTCCCGTGAAGGGTGTTGTGCGGGAGATAAGAACAGATCAATCTACCTAATTTAATTAAATGCGTTAACAGCGCTGACGAACATGCATTAAGCCGAGAACGTCACTGTAGGTGCAGTTAAAGGGAGGACTTCCGGTGTCTCCTTTGTGAGCAGGCGGCTGCTGGGTTTGGTTTGGTGCTAAGCAGCACTTTAAAACTTTTGTCCACCCTGAATTTAATTAATGGCCAAACGATAAACACTGGCAAAGGGATAGGAGGAAGGCGTTATTTTTGGATTATTCCTCCAACTTAACAGTATATTGGATGGCATTAGATAGAAAGGCAGTTCAACTAAAGTGCACAGCAATTAGAAGGTGTGGTAGGATCGATATACGATGTACACACTACACACTCTTGTATGTATGTATTTTCTGTGGTGATTCGTAATGGGATTAATTATTTTAAACCAAATTTCAATGTAATTTAAAAGCCCAATCGAAGGGTGCCGCAGGGTTGTGTTTTAGTGGCTTAACTTTTTTTTTAGTTGTAAATTTAGTTTCGTGAGGTTTATTTTGTTTTTATGTATCAGGATGAATAAGAATGGGAATGAGCTTTATACTGCAAAAAACGTTCGAGGGAGCCGAAAGTTTCCGAAAAAGTGGGCCTTTCTGTGATTTGAGTTGATGGGATGGAAGAATCTAGAAGAAACTAGTTTGCTGAGGAATTTTGATAAAAAAAAATTTTGCCGTCATCAGCGCGCTTTTTCAGGACAAGACAGTGTGGTTTCAGTAATATACGTATCAAATAATGGGCGATACAAAGGGGTTTCAGAGGGAACAGTTTCCAAGTTATATCGTCTTATTTTAGGCTTTTTTTTATGGCTACTCCTTATGCCAATAAAACAGCAACAATTCTTAAAATATGAAGCTCAACAAAATGTATTGGCTTATAGGAAAGGCTTTATTATACAAGCAATTACTGAAGCCAGTATAGACATTTTATAAATGTATGTATGGTATTCAGCTATCGAGTTGTACCAAAAAGAGCAACGCACAAATCATTCAAAGTTTTCGAAACAAAGTTCTAAGGAAAACGGTCAATGCACCATGGTCCATGGTACATAAAAGTTCGCATCTCATTTTCGTTGAAAAACATGATAGTCCTGCGAAAATTCGGCCTTTTATTGGTTACAAGGTACATTTTTATTAGTAAAAAAGTTTTCAAATACACCCTGTATGTCTAATGAAACATGCTACCAAAAGAAAACTTAGTAACTTTTTAACTGTGCAATCGATCGGTTCCATTTTTTTTTTTTTGCACATTGGCATTAACATAACATAAATAGACGATTGGGATGATAACACTAGAATTTGGATAGTGCGTCGCTATCATGATTTGGAGTCTGTGGAGTAAAAAGCCCAAAGAGAGTTTAGGCGAGCATTTGGTGGCATTCCTCCGATGTGATGTGACGCACTGTGATAAGGCTAGTTTACTCTTTTGCTGTGCGTAGTACAGTCCCAAAAAGGCTTTATCCCGGGGATCCTTCAGCTAAAATACAGGATGCGATAGCTGCTGCCATACAGACCAATTCTAGCTTTTCGAGCCAGAACTTATCTGCTCAAATGGGAATATGCAGACAATCACTAGACTAGGTGCACACATGCGATTGCAGTCGCACGACTATTCAGTCGCAAAAATAGAACACATAGCTTTCAATGTAAGTGCATGAAACCTACCAATCGCAACGTATCATGTTCGCGCACTTACATTAAAAGCTTTGTGTTCTATTTTTTGCGACTGAATAGTCGTGCGACTGCAATCGCATGTGTGTACCAAGCCTAAAGCCAAAGCCAAAAATTTGCTTCATCGCTAAAGACGATTTTTCGATGAAGTTCAGGATTTTCTTCAAACCTTTACAGAGCCCAATTGGAGAAGTTTCGGCGCTCCAAATGATCAAGGGGCTTCAGATTTTGATTTAATTTGGTCTTGTAAGGGTTTAGGCAAATTTAGCCACAATGTGGACTGAGTGATTCCCAATTCCTGTGAATGGCGTGGAATCGACTGATTAGGCTCATTTTGAACTCATATTGGCTGCGATATTTTCGGTACTTTGACCGGTGCGTTATCTCACTAGCACAGGAACATTCAATAGTGAATATTTTGACTGAAATTAAGTCATTATAACATGCACGAATGGCCTGTCCGGTAGGACGATTATTACAGCCGAAAATTGGAGTAAGCTCTCAGTTCCGACCACCAACTCGCCTTTTTTTTTTTAAATTAACTTACATCTAAGCCTTAGCTAAGTTCGTTCTTAACAATTTAGGTCTCAAAAGAAAGAGAATTTCCTGGAGCAGTGACGAATTGCACTTTCATTTTAACATTTTCTTTTTAAATTTTAAGAAATTAAAAAACAAATATTCTACCCAATCTCCCAAAAGAATAAATACTTCCCCATGAGTTGACAGTTGGCATTCATATGGGAAGTTTGGATGTTGGATGAGAAGTCTGAATTTTGTGGGTTAGATTTTCTCTTGCGAGAGTTCTCGCACGGGCACACTAGTTTAATTTAATTTCTATTCTTTGACTGTAGAAAGCAGCCATCGGTTAAGTGTCGGAGGAAAATTAATGGATGAAAGAAAATGAAGATATTGACTTTGGATTTTCGAAATGCATCCAATTTTATACAACCCTGTTCACCATGACCATGAGTTTAATAATTGTGTCGAACGATCTGATGCATTTAGAAACATAAAAAAAAATATTCGCCATCAACAGTCCTACGTAGAGCCAAGCCTAGCTTCTTGCGACTGTTTGTGTGTGTGTGTGTTATATTTTTGCGCGAATAGAATGGAACTACAGTTTTTGCCAATTCTATACAATGAGTTGGGAAGCTGACAGTGACCAAGGATACTCTTGGAATGATTGTTAGAAGAGGTGGCACCGCGAAAACTTTTTCGTGTTGGTTGCAGTTGAACGCGGACAGCATGCGTATAGTAGTCCAACGCACTAACCAGTAAGCCACGGACGGCACCCATATGTAAAATTAAAAGTTTTGCCCTAACACTGAATGCAAGATGGCTATCAAATTACGCAAACGTAAAAGAAAGAGTTAACGTGCAAAAGTTAATGCCTCTCGGGATGACAGTTTAAATGAGAATTGCCAGGAGATGCGAATCGAAATTAAATCATCATGTAATACCGGAATAAGCAACTGAATGAAGTAATTTGGAAAAAAAGTTAGTCCTGTTTGTTTTTTGAAAGAAACATTTCTGACCCCGTTTCATTCTCGAACCTAAAACCTAAACAACCTCAAAGCCCTTTATACCGACAAAACCATGCGGTTCCCAATTCCACTGCCTTTCGATTGCAGTAGCATCGAGTCATTTCCAAAACCGTCCTCATCTCACCAATCATTTTCCCCATTCACTTCTGCAATCAACGAGATGATTAATTAGGACCTCTCTGCTTACACTATTCTCAAAAAAAAACTTCATAAACGTCATTCGCTAATTGCAAATTGATTTCGGCCGAAAGACTGAATAAGTATGAGTGCATAAAATTCACCTCTGTTATCTGTTTTCATACGAATTTCCCATTTTCCGAAAAAGGGAAACTGCTTCAAAAAACTTGTCCAAAAGAAACTAAGAAAAAAACACAAAAAAAAAATCTGAAAACATCTGATAGAGGTGAAATTACAAGAAATTCACCATACCTTATATATGTATGTGCATGTGTATGCTTTTCATGCGTATCTGCAGCGATAAGCTACTAATGATATCGCGCATTTATTTAATTTCAACGCAGAGAAGGGTGCACCCCTCAAACTAAAGTGGGTGGTAAATTTTCCATGGCTATTCAGTATTAAAATCTTCTCAAATTAATTTGCTCGACTGTATGGGTATGTGTGTGTGTGTGGGGGTCGGTTCCAGTGGTATACACTTGAATATCACTCTCTCTCTCTTTCTATTGGTATAAATGTTTTAATATGGGAAATGGGAGAGCTGAGAGGATGTTTTTTTTTTTCTCTATTGTCCATTAAATTATTTATTTATTTAATTTCTTCCCTTCATAAGGATAAGAGGAGAGGAAGAAAATAGATTTCTTTTTATTTTTTCATTAAAATTACCTTGCGAAATCCTTGCAGATGCTTTTTTATTCCTCTCACTGGATGGTATCCAAATGCTGTGATTTTTCCATCTGCCAGATGCCATCTGGTAACTTCGTTTTTTTACACTATAGATACTTTGTACCTATTCTCAAGGATTTTTTAGGGAATATTCTTTTTGGCCTTTGATTTAGTGTTGTTTTAGTTTAGCACTCTACTTCAAATGGGGAACTTTCACTAAATATCACATTTTCACTTTATTTCTTTGTTTGAACTTGCTTGGCTCGTATCCTGCGGGGGTGGGTATGGAAGAATAGGGATTAGATAGAAAAGGACAATATATTTAAAAGGTCAACATTGAGGGAATAACTATCAATCCCGATTTCAAAAAATGGGAAAAAAAAACTCCATAGCTAACCACGAAATTATTATTAACCTCTCCACTTTCCCGATTAGAAGAGATACAAGATGGAACCAACTGAACGAACTTCACATACACAGAAATGGGAATACGTACGTACATACATTTTTTTTCCAGGGAGGTGGGCGAGGTAGGTCTTGCGGAAAATCACAGGAGAGAGAAGGAAAAATAAAAGTTGTTCCTTTTAATATTTGATTAAAAGATATTCACCACACTTGTGAGGTTTTTATGGAGTTTTTTTTGTTTGGATACACTTTATTTTTATTTTTTTCTATCAACTTAAGATCAAAAGAAAATCATTCGAAGAGGAAAATTTTAAAGAAAAAATGGGAAACTAATTAAAAAAAAAAAACCAAATCACATACATACACAATGAAGTTGGGAGGATAATATAGTAAGAGAGACTGTGAAAAATAGAGACAAAAAGAGAGAGTGGGAGAGGCTTCAACATTAGGAAGGATAATTCATTTTCACTGCTGCCCCCCCTCCCGGGAGAGAGACACCCAGTAAAAGATAGTAAATGAAAAATATTCTTCACAATTTTCTTTCAAATTTTCATTAGTTATCCTTTAGTTAAGGACAATTCCGGCTTTTAAACACACTTCACCTTTTATTTTTTTGTTTTCTTGAAGAGATAGGTATCCCGTTATTTTTCGATCGCGCAAATCGCAGATGAGTCAAAAGAACCAACAAAAAAAAAAACAAGAAAAACTTAAACAAAATGACTACTTGTGTGTCCTTTAGATTCTAGTACAATTATGCTCTGTTTTTTTTTTTACTTATTTATTTATTGAAAATTAAAAACTAATAACTGTAAATCAAATAAAAAATAAGCGAACTGGAGCAGTTAATTTACCGAGCTCTACACACTCGACGACCACGACGACGACGACGGCGATGATGAAGAAAACTTTCCTCTTTTTGTGGAAAAACAAAGTTTTTCCTCATACGCTTTTGTGTGTGTGTGTATATGCGCGCGTGCAATAGTGTGCGTGGTGGATAACGAGGAGATAACGAGGATACCACCAATCTTCTCCGAAAATTTCCCTACGCGTGTTTTTCCCACATAATGTCGTTTCTCTCACACACTTGGACGTGGTTTGCTGTCTCTTTCTACCTGCGGGGGTGTCTGGGATTTATTATATGATTAACTGTTAGTTTCGTGAGGTGTAAAAGTACTTCTTGTAAGCCACATTTACCACGCACATTGCCCACTTGAGAGGTCAACTGTGGTGAAAAAAAGGTGTGTTCTTTTCCATCCACCCGAAGAGCTTTTCACCACACATTTCCTTACCACTTTTGTGGTTCCTCATTGAAATTTACCACATTTGAAAAGTTGTTCATCAAATTCTAAAGTTATTCACCACACCATCCAAAAAATTTCCCCTTATTCTTTAGTTCTTCTTACCACCACTACCAACTTCTTGTGGACAACATGCGTGGTAGAATGGAACGGCATGGTAATGAAACAACAATTTCATCGTTCCTTCGTAGGCCGTTAGTGCTGCGCGCCTTCAATTCATTCCCTTTCTCAAACGAATGTGTAAAAGTGTGTGTATTCTCGTATACACAAGCAAGATTAATGTTGACGGTAAATTGTGAATACATTTTAGGCTGGTTGACGTCAGAAAGCTTTTCATTGATTTGCCAGCCAAGATAGCGGTATGCATGTGGGCGGACATATGTACTCTGGTGTTGTACGTATATCGCTCGTGTGACGTAGGCAACAGCGGCTAGCAGCGGCGGGCTGTTGTTTTTGCTGGTCTTTGGGAAATTTTAGGTGTTCGCAAGTTCGATGTGGGTAGTGGGTGTTTGATTGCTGATTCATGTGCGATGAGTTAGGGTTGGTGAGAGGAGCTTTTTTTTTTTGTTTGCGCGTGGGAGCAGAAGGTGCATTGCGTGTTGCGGAAAGAAATATTTCGGCAAATAACTTGGAATGGATGGTGACACTGTATCGGCATGTAATGAGATATTAAGTAGCTGGCATCGGCGAATGAGTGAGTTACTGGGGTTGTGTGAAAGGTTGTTTGGGATGTTTTGAAAGCTTTAAAATTTGCTGGTCACTGTATAGTATGTCAGAAGATACGATGACTTACCATTGAATTTATGCGAGTATATGCTTCCCGGGAAAGCATTCATACATATATTGGTTGTGGTCTTTCAGGCCGGTGTTGTTTTGCGTTACAGAACAACCGGCATGTATTGTTTTGAAGCAGAAATCTTTTTTTTAGTCAGCACGGAGGACTGCTCGATCTTCTACTGTCGCAATGCCAGCATATCTTTGTTAGATGCATTCACATCACACAGAGAGTAATACCTACGACGTTCTTTTTTTAAATGAATCTTTTTTTTTCAATATCGGACTTAAGTTTCGTTAAGGAACGATTGTGGAAATAACGGAGCTGGTGATACTAACTAAGAATAACAGCATTCATCATGGCATCTATTCAAAATAACGGTTTTCTCACCACTTCGAATACCTACATATGCAGGTGCGGTTCTAGGCAGAACAAATGAGCTGGAAAATAAATGCGTATCTTTGCGTACCTTAGGCTATGAATGGGGAATCCCTCTTCAGATTATTCACTGGCTCTGCACTATGATAGAAGTTAGACCTGGTTAGTTAGTCTGGTGGACAGCAGTGACTTCTATGTTAATATAATTAACTAAATCCAAAGATTGGCTTATATCTGTGTTACTGTAGCTATGCGAACCACCCACACCACGTATCTGAAAACCATGCTTACGTTGGAACGAGTTCTGTGTTGCGGCTAAAAGAAACTTCGCAGTCGGAATTCTTTAAATCTTTATATATAAAACAGTTCACTGACTGACTGACAGACAACGCCCAGACCAAAGCGCTGGACCTTAAGAGCTGAAATTTGGACAGGAAATTCCTATAGTGACACAGACATCTGCTAAGGTAGAATTCTTTGATATTCCAACTGAATTCGGAAAAATAAAATTCCTTAATATATGTATGTGGTAAATTTTGTCAAGAAAAGCAGCGAAGGCATATAAATGATTTTGTAAAACATAGTTATCGGGCGTATTTTGGAAAACAACTTGGACAACAAGACAAATGTTGAACTTGCGTGAAGTCACTTCGATATTGCAGTCAAGGAGGACGAAAAGGGCTTCCGTTTGGAATACTGATGACATGGACAGACCCAAAAAAAACCACTTTGATGATTGCTACTTTTGTGCTGTGAATGTAAAAGGTATGAACCGATACAAAAAACTCTCTTGGGCTTACCCAAATGTACAATCCGCTAAGCCACCAGCGCTGCATAGTGTATAAATGGATTGCCTTTATCTCAAAAAGTAGAGTCAATTCAACAAAAATATTATTATTTTCGCATTCAACAGACCAAAATTACATAAGATTGTCTAATAAATCCCATGAGCGCAGAGTCAGTGCTGCCCTGTGTTATATTCCGCTTTTTAATTGCGGCATTGAAACTATGAGCCGCTAATCTTGCGCACCATTCCTTTTTTGAACTGATATGGAAAAATACCTCTAGTGGGATAAAGCCAGATGGGAGCGTACTCTCATGGTACATTTCATTCGGATAATAACCCCCGAAGATCAGGCTATTGTCGCTGGTCATCACCCGCGCAATCGCTTTAATAAGTGAATTGTGAATCCTGTTCAGTTTCGCCCCATCATCGTTGTATAGGTCATATGGAATCTCACCACAATTGCTCTGTCTCATCTTTTTTTAAAAAAAAACACAATCCTAACTGCGTTCACGATTTTGGGCGCCAAAACATTTCCAAACGCCCTGTTACATCTTCAAAAAATAATTTGTTCTGTGTTTTTAACAAATTCATAAAATAATGCTGTTCCCTGTTATTTATTTCAATAAGTTCTTTGTTTCTGAATAGCTGCGGAAGTATTTGCGACAAATTTACTTTGGTTCATGTCTAAAATCATTATTTATCTGAGCATATACAACAACTATATGTTTCAGTTCGAAAGCAAAGGTGGCGCTTTTGCTTATCCGAGATACGAACCAGGTGGGTTTGTTGGATTTACAGTCTAATTCAAACAGTGGCGCTACAATAGCAAGAAAGAAAATAGGAATTGAAATAAATTACGAAGGTAAATGAACGTTGGTTGTTTTTAATCATCCTTCAAAATAAACGGCTTAGCACAATAAACTTGACGGCTAAAAGCTGGGAATACGTTAAGATATCGTTACTTAAATATTGGAAGACGTTCTGGTACAGATTTTAACCAAAACCTAGGAAAATTCTGGTTGCTAGGGATGTTTATACTTATACATAAATGTAACAGTCGCACCGAAAGGGTTATTTATACTACGTTTACACCAAAACGAACCCCGAGATTTTGCGGTTGAAATCTTGGTAACTCAAAAGGGTGTTTACACAGAAAAAGAAAATTTCATTTGACACTTCATGTTCAAAGTGGAAAAAAATTGTTGTAAAGGTTTTTTTCTGGAAACACAAAGAGCAAAAATGTTTGGACAATTGTAAGTGCAATGTTTATTTTAAATTAATAATATGCAATTATAAAGAAAAATATATTATTTACAGAGATTTACGGAAGTACTTTCTGAGAAAAGAAAGTAACCTGGAGAGCAAGTTGGACCAGAAGGCATTGAAGTTGATGGACCTGGGGAGCAATTCTTCAGTTAATGTGGACACTCTGGAATCAATTGCGATGATGGAAGGCCCGCTGAGTGACATGTAGTATTAGAAAAAAAAATGAATAAAAATACATACACTTTGGCTGAGTTCATAATTGTAAAAACTTCTGCAATAAATATGCCGCAGTACTTTAGGTAAACTTATATGAACGCGAATTTGGTTGCACTGCTGCAGCAACCATGCAGCACTAAAACCGTTGTTCATAAACGTATGAGAATGCTTTTGACAGATGGGTTAGAATTGGAATTGTTTTTTTTTCTGAATTGGTTTATACGGTTTCGAGAAATATGTCGGAAAAAAAGATAATTTTAAGTGCTATACTTAATCTTTTAAATGGGATGCCTTTGGATACTACGCACTTACGCTTATCCGAAGCAAGAACTGCAAAAATAAAAAGAATAAGAGTGCTGATACCAATTATGAAAAACGCGCGAAGAGGAATTCCAAAAAATATAAAATTTTTACAAATTATTGACAAATATCCCGATGATGTTTTCAAAAGCCATTTCCGCATGACTAGGCCAACTTTTCAGGTAGGTCCATTCTCCCAATAATCAAAGGTAATGATTCTAATTAACTACAAATATTTTTCAGATTATTAAAAATATTCTTAATCCTTATTGGACTAGGTTATGCTTAGGACGACCTAAAATACACGTTAAACTAGCACTTTACTTAACTCTTTGGAAGATCGTCAACAATTGTTCATTTAGACAGATAAGCAATTTGTTCAACGTAGCAAAAGGAGCAGCTTTTAAGTATTTTATAAAAGTCACTAAAATATTGTTTGTGCTGAGAGGGAATTACATAAAGTGGCCCGAAACAACAAGAGAGCAAAGGAAAATTATGGACGGTTTTGCAAGCTTGCGAAATAATCCATTTCCCAATGTTCTTGGCTGCTTAGATGGGACGCACATACCCATTATAGCACCAACAGTAGACAAAATTAGCTACTTCAACCGTAAGGGTACTTACTCTATTAATATGCAGGTATTTCTGTTTTGTAAAAGGTGCTAAAGTTATTGAAAAATATTTGTTTTACTTTTGCTTAGGCTATTTGCGATCACAATCAGAAGTTCATTGACATATGCTTTGGGTTTCCTGGTAGTGTACATGATGCATGTGTTTGGGAACACAGCTCAATTGAAAAGGCTTTAAAAGGTGGTTCCACGAGTATCATTGATAATGGGAATATTCTCGGCGATTCAGCATATCCATTAAGCAGTTACCTAATGGTGCCATATCGCGATAATGGACATTTAAACACTGAACAAAGAACATTTAATTACATACACAGCTCAAATAGAGTTTGTGTTGAGCAAGCTTTCGGAAGACTAAAATCAATGTTCAGGATTTTAAAAGGAATCGATATTAAAAATCTTAGCTACGCAAAGTACATAGTTATTGCTTGTGTTGTTGTACACAATATTATAATAGAACAGGAAAAAGAAAATTCTACAAATACCGAAGGAGCTTCAGCAATGCAAAACGACGACGAAGAACCACAGAGCAACAACCTTCATGATTTAGATTACGTCTTATCAATTTACGTTCCTGATGAAGCCAGAGCAAAAAGAGACAATATAGCAATGTTGTTCTCTTCTTAATATTTTGATAATTACTACAGTTGCAGATAATCAAAAACCATATGAATTTAAAATGTATTTTAATAAAAATCAAATAATTGTATTTATTTCAATAACAAATTAACAAAAAACAAAAAAAAGTTATGAATTCAAGCAATATATAAAAATCAAATAATACTATTTCTTTCAATAAAAAATTAACAAAAAATAAAACTTATGAATTCAAGCTATATATAAAAATCAAATAGAAGTTTTTCTTTTAATCGGACATCTTTTCCAATGCGTTTTTTAAGGATATAAGTACTTCCAACCTTTGTTTCTCTATTAGCATTTTCTCTCGTTCCACCAGCAACACTTCATTATGACGGCGCTCATCTTTATCGGCTTCCTTTGACAGGAAGTCAATAATTTGGTTTGTGGTAGCATCAGTTCTTTTCTGTCTCTTTTTGGGAGTTTCAACAAGCTGCTCCTCGATAGTACAATGTCCTTCATTTTCCCCAAATATTTGGCAAATAAGATCTGCCGGTGGATTAATGCTATGTCGAGTGCCGTATACTTCATCGAAAATTTCGAAGAACTCCCATGATGAAGCTTCTCTACCGCTTTCTTTATTTCTTCTTTTTATTCTTTTGTAGGAAACCATTAGGTTTAAGAATTTTTTGGTTATATCCATTTTATCGTGGGGGAAAATACTGGATATTTTTAAAATTTCGGCGAGAACTTTTCCCCAGAGAACGGATTTTTTGCGTTTTCCCGCCGAAAATTCTGCCTCCATTCCTAGGCGAATATTTACTAGCAGTTGTACATCCTTAATTGCCCAGATTTTCTGCTCACAGGTTTCCCTAAAAAAAATTTAAACATTATTAGCAACTAATTTTTATACATACATTTTTATTTATACAATTATTAAAAGAGATATCAATTAGTTGATACTTACATTTTTCTCTGCAGTTTTTCGGCAGCAAATCAAAGTCGACTGCAAATCTGCACGAAGTTGACAACAAAGTGACTGTCATTTTACATTTACGAACACAAAGTGCTGCCAAACATATGCATTGATAATGCAGTTCTGCTACAATTATGAACGCAAGTTTTGCAGTAATGCGGTATATTTACAATTATGAACTCAGCCTTTATAGCCAAGCGATTCGTGTTCTTATCAATGATGACAATGCTGGCCTCGACGAAGTGTTCTGAATTATTTATTTCCAGTTCTCCGAGAATGGCACTTTTATTTTGATATAAAGTTACCATTTTGATGGAGAATCTCCCGAAGAACCTTTAGCTTTTTTTTCCTTTCTACACAAGAATATACAACCTGCATTTATTGGTCAGATTGTGTAGTTTAATTTTAATTTCTTCGGGTGAAAAATAAATAGGTTTTTGTGCAAAATACCTATAATCCCATTTCCTTGTAAACATGGTTGTTTTTTCTAGCACCCCGGAGATCATCATGTTACCTCCCACAATACAATGCTAAACTCTTCATCCTCTACGGGCCAGATTCTTCTTGTTTCATATTTGTTTTCCATTGTCTCAATTTTAATTTATTCCCTGAAAATTTAATTCATTTATTTAATTGTACTTAGCAAAGCAATTCAAAACAAACTTTTCATAAGTGTTTTTGTTTTGTCACCATTACAAAATTATGTGGTGAATTTGCCTTGCTGACATCCTTGCGATCATTTGCTAGATTTGTTTCTGAAATTTATGAACACAACGAAAACATCACATCTTCTTAAAAATTGAGAAAAAAAACCCTTAAATTCTGATTTTAACTTCCAGACTCTATCAAACGTTATTATTTTCCCTAAAAAAAGCTTTGTACGAAACTGTAAAAGCAATCCAAAAATATGTACAAAAAGTACTAGATCATCATCTGTCAAACACTTCGCACTTTCTCATGCGCATGACTCTCTCCATCTCGCTGCTTTGGCCTTTAATTACAATTTTTGTAAAAAAAAAAAACGTTCATCACCCACGTCAAGTACTAGAAACACCACTCCAGAAAATCAACCCCATATTTTGATAACAAAAAGCTCCCAGCGCACACCTACCGTTATCCTTTTCACTCCACCAAAAAAGCATTTGTTTCGTATGTCGTATCCAATATTCGTTTACAAACTTCCCTCTCACTTGTTCTCTTTTCATGTGGGGTGGCTGGCCAGAAGATGTGTGTGTCTGTTCTTCTTTTCAGGGGGATTCTACTCAATGATGCTCTAACCAACCCACCCAAGTGCCGCCCCCCCTCTGACGAGGAAAATTCTATCTTAAAATATTCATGAACGGTTTTTCATCTCTGTCGAGCTGTAGCAGAGACGAGTAAACGATAACACTTCGACTTTTCAACATTTCGTGAGATCCGCCTTGTGAAATAAATTTTCAAAAAACAAATAATAAAAATACAAAATAACCAAAACCAAAACACAAAAGATGTCCTTTAAGTGAGGACACACATAATCGTACGCGAAATCGCAAACATATCATTATCCTTAAGAATTTTTAATTGTGACTCGTTTTCCTTTTCAAAGAAACAGGATATTTTCGCGGATATCAAGTGATTCTAATATTTAATCGGTGTGCACTTAATTTTCGTCCTGTGAATTCGTCGCTTTTTACGGTGTAGAGGAGGAGGAACGCAGTGAAACAAATAGGAATGTAATTAAAGGACATTATAACTTAAACATATCAAATACATATCATTAGGATTAAGGATTAATTATAAGCATATCTAAATACATATCTACGTAGTGTCCTTTAATTGATTCGTTTCATCAACGCAGCGAACAACAGCAATTCCAGTGCAGCAATTATCCTTGCGGCGTATTACATAAACAAAAAAGTAAAACTTTTCGCATCAGAATTTGTTTTTGTGGCATTTTACACGGTCAAAAAAAAGGAAACAAAAAAAGGATTTTCCCAATAAACGTGAGCGTGTGTGTGTGTGCAAATAAGGAAGAAACGCCATCGAGTCATTCAGAGACAAAGCTAGTGAAAGAGAAAGAGAGAAGGCCAAAAGAGAAGTTTACAATCGTTGACGTCTAGTGAATTTTGACGTATGTAAGTTTGAAAGGACCTTAAGAGAGTGAGTTTCTCTCTTTTTTGTGAAAGGATAATAAATAACAGTGTAAATACACGGGAAGAGGGAAAAATAAATAAAAGCCGTTTTTCCCATTTTATCGTTTTGTGCGAATTTCGGTCTTGCGAACTAAAAAGGACCTTCGTGTCGGACTAAAAATAAAAATTAAGACTTTTCTCTGGTCCGCAACTATGACATCATCCTTTGACATTTAGGTAAACTGAAATTGGAATCCTTCACCCTCCCAAACAAGAAAAGAACAATTACGCTGGGGGAGTAGCTGCACGCTTTACAGGTGTGGCGATTTAATTTGCCCCCTCTCTGCACACACAACAGCAATAATCGTTCATGACCATACACGTATACTGACTCTACACCGTAAACCTCATCATCATCATCGTTGTCCGGCTTTTTTGTGTTTTTCTATCGCCTCTTTCCACCCATCCATCTATCCACCCACCCCTGAGGGCCGTACGTAACGTAACGGGCAACGAGCGGCGTGGAGTAAACTCGTATATGAGTAATACCGTTATTGTCCAGTGCGCGACGATAGAGTGAGAGAGAGAGAGTGTGCGTGCGTTAATATGTTAAACAGGAGAACCAGCAATAATAATTAACAAAACGCAACGTGGAGATTTTCATTTTAATTAACAAAAAAAAAAAAAACACAAAAAAGGATAATAACACATTCCGTTTTCCATGTGCATATGAGATAGAGAGAGAGAGAGAGAGAAAGAGAATGCAAACAGAAGGACTCTCAATTAAATGATTTAGATTGCCGCATATTTCATATTCAATTCATTTTATATTACTCTATTACGCTGTTCAAAATAATCCTTGGAACCTTTGTCCTTGGGTATTATCAAGGCCTAACCACCCATCTCCCTCCCTCCATTGAAAAACTGTGATCGTGTTTTGAATTGGTGATGTGAGAAGGCAGGCAAACGTAAACAAGGAAAAGAAAAGTTTTTCACTTTACTACAACAACAGGACGAGAAAAAGGATCTTCAGTGCACCGAACCGAAAGCAAAGAACGAGCAAATTGTGTTTTCATTTTTCTTTTGGGTGTTGGGGTTTTTTTTTTTTAATCCAACACACCCATCTTCAAGGCGGATTCAAGCCGGAGGAAAGGATAAAGTTGAAGGGTAAGTGCGTAGGGAATGGCAACTTTCCCATGACTATCATGTATTTTATTTATATTTTATATTTGTTCGTAGGGGATAACTTTTTCTTTTGCATTCATATGGAAAAAGGATAAAAGGATAATATTTTATGTCTGCGGACTGAGTTGAGGATATTTTACTTTATTCTTTGGAGATTATTTGAAGAGAAGCTCTTTTCGAAGTCCTTGGATTTACTAAAGTGGGTATAATCAGATTTATAGTAACTGTTTGTTCATTGCTGCAGGACGAGGAATGCGAGTGCAGTTTCGTAGTTTTGAAAGTATGTACTATCGACTGTGGAAATTTCGGATTTTTGAACTAAGAAATCTGGTCAGGTCCTTGGGAACGTGGATTGGTTATCAAACTTAGGTGGTTCGAAATATAAATCTGCTTTTCCGTTGAGTGTTGGAAGTGCGACTGGTGAGGACTGGAGTCCATAAAGTCTAAATAGCTGAGATAAATCAGTATCAGCTTATCCAGGATATCTCCCAATTCTTTTGGGAATTTAATTGTTCATATTTTCAGCTTTCTTACGTTCGAGCGTTACCATTTATCATACAGTGAAACCCGCTTAAGTGAACAGATTCATTAATCCCCGTATATATTTACATACAAACTACCTCGCTTAACTGAAACTCGCTCAAGTGAAAAACCCGGAAAACTGAAAAAAAAAAATTCTTCAAACTTTCTATTTTTCTTTGGAAAACATCTCGTTTAACTGAAAAATTTAAAATCGAATAGAACAAAAAATTTATGAACGAGCGCTGAATTGTTTTATTTTATTTTTACCTCCACCACTGTCATCCACTTCTCAACATGACAATTTATTAGCAAACGTTTACAAAACGTTTTTCAGCTGTTTAAGATCGATTCAATAAAATTAGTTTTGTTATACACATATACGAGGTTTGCTTAACTGAAATTTGTTTCAGTTATTTGAGATCCGCTTAAGTGAAATTTATTTTTCACCTATCCGAGATCCACTTAACTGAAAATTTGTTTCCAGTTGTCCAAGGCCGGTTAACTGAAAACCCCGCTTAAGTGAATTTTTTTTTTGATTTTTTGTCGTTTCACTTAAGCGGGTTTTACTGTATTTGCATTCAAAATTTGTTCTTTGGAAAGGTCTGAAATGGTGATTCGAAATTTGTTCGGAAAGGTCTGAAACGGTGTTTTCGAAATTTGTTTCTATCCCTCTAAATGGTGAAACCGGGGAGTTTCGATTTAATTCTCTTGTTTTCGAATTTAATGAGTGAAAAATACCGATTTACATATCCGATTGGCGGATTTAGAAACTTCTCATGATAAATTATACTCCTGGTGATTGCCAGAGGTGAAGTCATGAAAAAAAAACGATCCTTTTTTGCGTTTTAGAAGGCTTGGGTTCTTTTTTTTGTAATATCTTTGTCTTCAAAGTGCACGGGAATCTTTTAAAAACGAAATCGAGCCACTGAGCCACTCCCCTCCCACCCAGTGCCGGTTTTAGCACTACCAGCGCCCTGGGCGAGATTTCTACGGCGCCCCCTATCTGCTAAACAAACCCATGTGAAAAGAGGAAAGAAAAAAACAAGGGAAACAATGAAATAATAACCATTTATGTATTTAAAAAGAAAACTCTCTTACGTATTACACCGAAGTCTATAGGTTTGTATGATGTCAGCCCCAGGGCGCACTGGGGCACACTGAAAACGCACTGATGTGTTCGATGTTAGTCAGTGCTACACTGTAAACGCACTGAAAATGCTACCCTGTGTTTTATGTCGGCACTGGGTCTGCCCTGTATTCGCCCTGGGTATTACTTCAGTGCAAGAAAAAAGGGCTGTCAAAAATTCTACTCGTTTAGTTTTTTCATATCGCGAACTTTTTTTTGTGGTTGTTTTTTAGAATTGAAGAAAAGAAATTGTTTCAAAAAAGTAAATATTTATAAAATTGATTAAAATCTAAATATAAACATGATTTAGACTTGTATTTTAGTTCGAAAATTGAAAATATTAGAATGACCGTTGTCAGGGCAAGCTATTTGCGTTCGATGAAATGGGGGTTGCGCTGGGTTTTTTGACTGACTGACAGTAGTCAGTGCGCCCTGGGGCTGGCGACATCATACAAACCTTATGTTTTCTTCAATTTCATTTTTGATTGACAAAGCTGCCAATTTTGTCAATCTAGATTCTAAATTAAGATATTGTCGATCAAAGATCGGAATATTAGTTCATTTATAACTGATTTTGAGCCTACAGTCAATTTTAATTAAATTTAATTGGAGATTATTACAGTGTTTGAGAAGGTCTGGTTTTTCTGGAATCTTTTTTTATGTTATACAAAATGGACGAAGATTCGTAGTACTAATTTAACTGTTCAAATCATTCACTGAGTGAAATTAAGGTAGTGTCCAATAGACAGTTGAAAAATCTTACATCAAATTTATTTTCTGGAGAAGCTGTAGGCTTATCGCAGGCAGTTTTACCAGCTTGGCATTAACACATCGCATTCTTGTTGTGGCTTTAAATACAAGTTCAATTTTAAGTTCTTCAGTTAATTCCTTCGCTGTTAAAATGGCGCTTTTAAAACATGTCGCTTAGAAGAAAGCGCAGTATTTTTTTTGACCACTTCTGTGCATTTATCGAGATAAATGTCTACTGATGAACTGCTTTAACACTGCTCCCCAACGTATTTCACTGCGTTTTTTATAGTATAAAATAAGTGATCGGAAGCTGGAAACAATGTGAACAACCTCTGAAGTACCCCAAACAATGTGACGGACTCGAATTATTTTTAAGTGCACCGGTGTAATGAGCTATGTCCCGCTTCTTAATAAGTTAAATATAATAATACTCTCTTTATTATTACAGTGCTAAAGGGGATAAATAATGAGCTTTGTCTATTGACGGGGATTCCCAGTAAATGTATATCAGTACTCGCGTTCCAGTTTTGCAACCTTAATGATTCTGTTGCCAGAATTAGGGAATTTAAGACTCTTACAGGTGGCCTCGCCGCTGCCGAAATTCAACTAGTCACAATATGCAACTGGATCGGTGCTCCTTCATGTCAGGTGCCCTGGGCGGTCGCCCAACCGCGCCCTACCCTAATGCCGCTACTGTCCCACCTCTGGTTTTCACGCCACTCCCGTCAGGCATTTTATCGCAAGGGAGGCATTCATCTTTAGGTACTCGTACATTTGTCATTAGCGGTTGTCGTCTTGTCCAAACGTATAAAGCAAGCATCTGGTTCAGATAGAAATTTAGTTTCGTATTGATCCAACGTATATTGGGGTTCAATCCCTGCAAACACCGGCCTTTATCAGACGAATACCATGTCTCCTGCCATTCTTCCAGGCTTGTTCTTGGTGATCACTGTTGTCATGCTGGCATTTCTGTTGTGCTCCTTTAGGAAGAATGTCTATTAGTCTGTTGATACCATGCCATTGAGCAGCCTTAGATAAAATACCTTGAGCTCAATTTTTACAATAAATTGGAGCTACCTAGTTAGTGCGAAGGAATAGATTAGCACTCGGTCTTTAGGCCACAATAGTTGGGGTGGATTTATTTTTATTTTTTTAAAGTACAATGTAAGGTTTACTTGCGGACAGCTCCGATAAGCGGACGATTCCCTTTAGCGGACACATTTTCGGGAACTAACTTCTTTTCTCCAATCTCCCATACAAAATGCGTTGTTATAAAAGCACACTCTTTTAAACGGACGCGTACACTTTTCCTTCTCTTTCATTTCTACGTCATTTCAAAAAGTCTCTCACATACGGACACGTTAATTAAATAAAGGGTTATTTTTATATAAACCGTAAACAGAAAGATGCAGATCTATTCTCTTATAACCAGACAGAGCGATGTTACGGTGCCCAGGGATTCCCCTGCATTCTTGCATTGTAACTGTTCTTCTGGTATTATATTTTCGCACTCATTTTAGTGCGTCATGTCAACAGAAGCAGTGTGCAGGATGTTATTTTGAATTATACTCGTAATTTCTTTTTTTCTCTTAATCGGACAAGAATTTGGGGAATTTAAGTGTCTGCTTATTGGAGCTTTAACTGTACTTATACAAGGATTTTGTTTTGTCCTGTTAATTTTTAAGTCACTTACTTAGTTGGCGCTACAGCTCGAGGTGAACCTGGGCCTGCTTCTCGCAACCACTTGTGTGTGCGTGTTATATTTTTGCACGAATGGAAGGGACCTACAGTTTTTTGCCGACTCCGAACGGCGAGTTGAGAAGCTCAATCATGACAAATGATACTCTTTGATGCTTGTCAGATATTCGAAAGAGGTGGGCACTGTGAAAAACTTTTAGGTGTTTGCGGCGGGATTCGAACCCAAGACCGCTGGCTCAGTAGTCTGACGCACTAACCACTTGCGCTACGGTGCCCAATTTTCAAGTCAGCCTGATCGAATTTTCGAAGGGACCGTGGAGGAGTCTTGGCAGTTTAAAGGTCTTAGCATTTTACAATAGCTGGAAAGACTGATGGACACACAACTAAGTCCTTCCATAAACTGAACCAGCTTGAGCGATGTAATAAGATCACATTGGTCTGGGTCTCGGGACACGATAAAGCTGATACAGGTCTACGTGCTTGTTGTCTCTACGGGATAACCCCCTTCTAAAAACAATACAATACAAGTCCTTCCATTAAAAGGCCTGAGGAGATTGTCTTGCCTTATAGATTTTTGGCTACATCTTATGTGAATTGTATATAATTCTGTCTATATATCTTTAGGCAACACAGTCTTCTACGTTACTGATGTTCCGCTTCCTTCCTATACAACCCACACTGATTAGCTCCCATTCGAAATGCCGTATTGCGGGTTTCAATCTATCAAGGTGTGCAGTTCTAATTAGTTTTGACACTGCCTCAACAAAATGCGTCAAAACTTATCTTCAACTAATCCAGTTGAGATACGAGTATCTAAAAACTAACGCGATTGCCACATTGCAGTCTAAATGAATTATTTAGTCATAGAGGCATTTCCACTTAAAGAAAAGTTTCCTGATTTCTTTTTATCCCTCTGCTCTTCCCAGTTTCTTCAAGAAACTTGCATTTATTTTCAGTGCCTTACAACACAACATTTCGTAAGCTAACGCGTCCCGCCTTTAGTTAGATATTTTCCATCTATAAAATTGAGGATATCCACTGCATAATGTATAATTTAGTCAGTCCTCGAATTTTACTTGTGTGTTTGATTTTTAAATAAATCCACTGAGGTATAGGTTCGCTTTTTAAGATACAAAAATCACACACACATGAGGAACACACTCCTCCAGTAAGCCTGCCTGCGAACACACCCCAAACCCATTCACATAAACCCAGCACGTACTACCGTGTGCATTCAGGATGCATTCAAAGTGTGCTAGAGTATAGCACGGTGCATATTGATTTTTCTGTTTTCCCGTTTACCTTAGGATAATTTACTGAGGAGCAAGGAGCAGAAAAAAAATTAAGGACTTTGCCTGTTTCCTTTACGAAAAACTTGCGTTTTCCCCTCGTGTTCTTCTTTAAGGGCTCGCGTTGGAAGTTCTGCGTATGTGCCTAGTACACTACATACATACACATATGTAAATGTGTACCATCATTTAGCGGCATAAGGACGAAGGTAGACGTGTCATTAATATGTAATGATTTTTTCAGAGAAAAGTTAGAAAACTTCATGGAATAAGACAGCGAGGCCAGGACAGGCCAGGGCAGGTGATTGGTTGGTAGTGACAAGGACAATGGATACAGGATATTTTACTTAAATATATAATTTATATACAAGTGATGGTAGGCGGCTTATACTCCCCTTTCAAGCCTTACAAACACTTATAAGTATGCATGTTATTCTCAAAAAAGATGGTCGTCTTGAACTCCTGTGCCATAGCCGGAAGGTGTAGACCTAATTTCCGGGGTTTCCTTAGCAGGAGCATAAAGCAATGCAGATTAGGATATTAAAATTAAATTTCAATTGGGCATGCGGGAGTGAGAATCCATCATGATTCGAAAATTTAGGCCCAATTAATTGGATTTGCGATGGCGTTGGTGAATAATTAACCTGGAGTTGAAATGAAGACAGAACGAGACAGCGAGTGTCCGGTGTGTGTGTGTGGGTAGGGTAACAAAGGATAAATCAAATTAAATTAAATTGAATTCCCTATAAATGATTCGTGGGTAGTAAACGCTATAATATGGAGTCACTCAGCTTTGAAATTGGCCTGGGGAATATGTCATTGCAGTGTTGAGAGTTCCAATCGAATTACTCAATAGGGTGGAGTGAACTTTCAAGAGGGGGAATATCCTTCCTCCAAGTTTTGGGAACATTTTCGCTTTATACCTAATGTTCATTGGAAATTAAATCCTTTATTTATATTTCCAATTTCTGAACTTTTACTCGCCATTTTAAAAGTTCAACAGCGTTTGTTTTGGCCTAAAATGTTGTTGGTTTAACAAATAAAAGCAGACTCGTTGGTAAAAGGAAATATTTATCCGACTACTGGTCTTATTTTCGGAATTCTAATTTTTGAATAAAATTACGAACTTATTCAACTTTGACTTATGTTTCGGAAGTAGAAACACTTAGCCATTTTGATTTAATTAAAAATTAAAAAGAATTAGTTTGGAGAAATAATATTTTTTTTAAAGGCTGCAGCTATTTGGCTACCATTGTGGCAAACATGGCTTTGGAAAATGGTATTTTAAGTTTTTCAAGGGCGCCTATATACAACGTGATCCCAGAGTGCTCGGGTAAAAATCGCTGTTTCTCCCAACTATCTCAGCCTTTTCAAAAAACGGTCTTCACTGCTGTATTCTTTCTAATTGAGTTCAACTCCTAAGGGGATATTCTTGATTCGCCTTAGAGAATTCCGTCCAAGAAGAAGCAATAAGAGGTGTATTATTTTTGGTGATAAAAGAAGGATTCGAGGCGAAGACAAAAATAAAAGAAAATACATAAGAACCACCCATGTGCAATGTCGAAAACCCTAATTTTCAAAAACTTCTCAGTTTGGTGAGATTTTTTTTATTTGTGACTTTAACAGAGACCAGCCTTAAACGTTTATTTAACCATTTGTTTCCGAAAGTCCGAGAACAAAGTATTATTATATAAAGAAGTCGAACTTGACAACTTGAAGGCGATAACTAGACGAGAAAACCTTTTCATCACTTCAAATCCCTATTCCTTTAAAAAATGTCAAAACGTTTCAAAAGAATTAACTGTCTATCATCTCATTCCAACAAATCTTTTTATTCGTCAATACAGTCTGTTGTGCACCGTGTCGTTGTTCAAGGATTAGGCTAGGAAGGGACCTAAGAAAAGGACGGAGACCCGAAGGTCCATTGTGAAACGCCTCATAGTTTGGGAATAAATCATATTCTTACCAACTCGGAGACCAGTTTGTGCTCTTGGTGAATTTAAGAAGATCCGATATCTTTGAATTTTTCCGCTCTGCTATGTCTGACAAGAATCTATGGCATAATGTATGGTGGCCTCGTCCTTGGAGGGTGGGGCAGTAGCAGAGTAGGTGTTGGATCGATTCACTTTCTTCCTCTTCTGCGCAGCTTTTACAGATATCGTTGGACCAGGTAGCTTTTTGCTTGTCATGTGAACTATAGAACAGTGCACTGGCATTATTCCGGTGATTAAGCATATGGGGCAATTTAATTAGATGTGACATTGCTTTTGTCCTATTAAGACTAAGTTTCGTTCAGAAGGAACAAGATATGACGCAGTCGGTTTTTGAGAGCCACAACGCGTTGGGCTCCTTTTTTTGGTTATGTTGTTGATTATCTTAAATATTGTTTTAATCGGTGGCGGTACAGAGGTATTAGAATCACTGTTGATCATAGCTGATCCACCTCTAGCTAGTTCATCCGCTATCTCGTTCCCTCCGACATTACTATGTCCGGGTACAAAGCGCAGTCTCACATTGTGGTGTCTTATGACATTTAGTGCATTGCGACATTTTTGGGATGCCTTTGATTTAATTGTGTTTGATCTTATTGATTTTACAGCTTATTCACCAGAATGGCTATCTCCGCTGGTGGGAGGTCGTTTCCTCTTATTTGAATATTTCAGCCTTTTCAATCGCCAGTAGTTCTGCCTGGAAGACACTGTATGTATCCGGTATTCTGAAAGAGTCCCGTTAATTTAGTGTGTCTGATTTAAGCGTCAAATTTTGATGAACTATACAACGCCAGGTTAATTTTACAAGAATTTTAATTTTTTAAACGAATTCTCCAAACGCCCGCCTTCTTCAATCTCTAAGGGACCTTAAATGCACCAAGGAATCTTAATTTTAAAGGTAGATAATTGGCGATTATATATTCTTTTGTCATGTGCCAGGTTTCAGAATGGTATGTGACCGCAGGTTGGATAAAGGTCTTTTTTACAAACAATTACATAAGTGCCCACTGTTATAAATCTCCTGGTTCTTTGAAGGGATTCTTAAAGCTTTAATTTCGATATAATGCACTGTCTTCGAACCTTCTATCAAGTTTTTCCTTCTTGTTCCTCTTGGTCCAGGTATACCCGACAAGGTTGGAGGAATTTTTCGGAGCATTCATTATCTGGCTTATTAATCGTAGACCTAATGGTAAGGTGTGTTCTTCTAATATTTGTGTGCACTTCTTCTTATATATGATCCCAGCGTTACGGATAAGGTCTTCAACGCCAGCGAAAGTGAAACATCCCTAGACCATTATAGAGCCACTTATACGCTGGAAGCTAGCAAGTATGTTTTCTCGAGAAGACCGCCGAACACAATCTTTCCCTTATCGTTAAAATCTTATTTGGACTCATCTGTCTATGAATGAAACTCTTGACTAGTGAGTGCTTCCTTCCCAATCTAGTAAAGGGTTTCGTACATAGCTACATAGCCCGAAAAGTCCTGCGGCAGCTAAACTCGATTTGTCTGATTTGAGGAAAAAAGGTTGAACACTGCGCAGGTTTCTGAAATTGTAAACCAATGATCCCTCTAACTTATGTATCAATTTGATAGTCTGGTCCTCCTATTTTGAAGTTAATTAGGGCCTTCCGCTTCTTTCACGAGTCTTAAGAGTCGATGAATATTCAAAGTGAAACAGGTCGCTGCCAGAATACGAACCTAGTTTTAAAGAAAATCATAACCCTTCCTTTTGCTTAGTCAGTGTTTTATATATCGGTTCATGCCTTAATTCCGCTTGTTTTTATTAAATCCTTTCCCTGTTTCGAGATGTCATAATGGCAAATATTGCCGCTGGCAGGATTTAAAGAATGTTATTCATTTGAGTCCTGAACTGGTAGGCAAACACATATGATTGTGGAAAAAATATTTATATATATCACCAAACTTTAGACTTTATTACAGAAACGGATTTTAAGGCTCTAAGGCGTAAGTTGCTTGAAATTAATTTTTGGAAAATATAGATTGAGTAGTCTTGTACCTTTAAAGTTTGATATGGATTGTGGCACTGGGTTGAGTCACCAGTCATTCTGAATTTTTCCAGAATTTTCCAACCGTTTTGTTGGTAATTAGAGTCAATTAAAAAAAGGCCCTCAAAGACTATATATATGCTACAAAAAGACTGACGTAATTGTAATTGATTCAATTGTCCTTCCTGCCCTAGCTGTGGCTTTTTAAAAATTACGGTCACCATCTTATGTACTTAAACTTACCAGTACATTCACATGCGTTTGTTTGTATACACAACAGTCGAAGTTGTGCAAATGCTTTCCTCATAAAATGTTAAACACATCCTGTTCCGACTGTGAAAGAAAGAACAATTTGAATAAATCAAAAAGAGGAAAAAGGACACACGTTGATTGGGCACTTTGCGTGATGCTCTCTTATTTGTGGTTATGATTATTTCATTGTGTGGTATTCGTTTCGACATTTTTTGTTTTATTAAATTCCTGATTTACGCAATGGAAAGCGATGTCAATGACCTCGAAATAAGTTCCATGAGAGACAAATTGATGGTAAAATTGTCACATTTTCATTTCCAGCAAAGTAGTAGGCAACCACTTAAGCACTTTAAATTACCCAACTCAACCCGCGCACTCCTGTGTCAACTATTTAATTCATTTATTCAGCTGAGTTCACCTCTTCAGTTGGAATATAAAACAGCAAAAGCCTGATCCTTCAATGTCTAATTGCCGAGGATAGCTCAAGAGCATTATGGGGGTCCACTTATCATAATCCTTGCGGAAGTAAAGGAGAAAATAAAAAAAAAACACTGTCACCATTCAAAGCAGATGCAGTGGAAAGCTTGTTTCTAATTTCGAAAAGTTTTCTCCTTTTTTCTCTTCACTGACTTCCGTAGCTTTTTTATTCATTCTTTTGATGTGTGTTTCGGTTTCCTAATAGAAGGAGACCCTGGTCGTCGTCCTTCCCCGGCATGGAATAATGCATTTTCAATTATTTGGCCATTCATCCCCAATGGGCTTAGTTCTCTGATTGCCTTGGCAGATTGTATAATACTATCCAATGGATATGAATTCATTTCATTAAGAACCGATTAAAACGTAGGTATCCTGGCTCCTTCAATATTTCTATTTTTCCATTTTAATCATAATAAGAATAACTGATCCTGGTTTTACCTTTATTTTTGGCAATCAATCAACTTTGGATAAAAAAGAAAACCACCCAAAGTAGCACCGAAATAGACAAGCACTCAAACGTGCTTCTTTGGGGTTTATAAAAAAATCATGAGAACATCATGGAACTGTCCCACAGGACGACGACTATGGCGTGTCTTTCTCGCTTGCGAAGATAAATGGAATCGAGCCGTTACGATATCGCATAAAACTGTCACAATTCGCCTCTATTCAGCGTGATATGGAAGGGAAACTCCCCATTTGTCAGGATATAAGGCCATGAAGGTAAGCAGCTACGAGTAAACACGAAAGGAGTCGACCAAAATAATGTTTTCTGAAAAAAGGATTCGAATAGAGCGAATGCGTTTCATGCGTTTCGTGCGTTTCTTTCGTTTTTTATTTGCTTATCTATGTACGAATAAATTTTATTTACTGCAAGAGTTTTTACGGTAACAGAAATTTACTGGAACATTGTGGAGTTTTCGACAAGTGACAGATGGCGGGGTGTTTTTGTTTTTCTTTGTTTGTCCTAAAATGTTTGGCTGTTTTTTGAATAAATTTAAGAAAAATGGTAGTTTCCTTTGAATCTCAAGGCTCGTACATTGTTCGAGCTAAAATAAGGCTCACATACAAAATGTCTCCAAAAGCTTCGTTAAGCAGGCATTTTTGGTAAATTAAGGTTAGGTTCGCTGAAGTACATTTAGAGAGGTTGTAAGGCTGAGCATTCACAAAACACTAGGCCCCAGAGTGAGCCCATTGCGATCCCTCAAAAATCTATCCCAGAATGACACCTAAACCGCCAAAATTTTCTTAACGCATTTGTTTTCCCCGTAAAATTTTAAAATGAGTCTATTATGGTTGATTTGGCCTTTCTCCTAAGAAAGAAGCAGATTAAAAGGTTCCTTTGGTATATTTACTTGTTCCAAATTTTGACAGGTTGCAAAATTTTATTATATCTCGACTGAAAAGGTAAAACATCTTAACCCATTTTGGCCCGAGTGGGTAGTTTTCTACCCAGATTTTTATAATTTTTTCTCCAGAGGACTAATGACTGTTTGTAAAATGTTTCTATTTAAATGTAATTTTAGTAGTGTTAGTTACCATTTTGTTTTTCAATCTTCCCCCCACCCCTCTCTTTTAACACTATGATTGGGTCCTAAAATGTAGGCTTCAAAAAAGCATTTACAAAAAAAAAAAAAAAATATTATAAATATATAAACAATAAAATATAATGTCTATTCTATGACGTAAATATAAAGTACTAAACATTTGTATCATTACTTTATGTGTTCCGTGTATCAGACCTTACAGATCAACGTTCAAAAATTGATGGGTAGTTTTCTACCCAACGGGCCAATATGTAAGAATTTTTTCATTTTAAGACAAGTCATGTATAACATTGAAACAATTTGAAATGACCGTTTTTTGTTTATTTATTTGTTCCGCATTTCGAGGTGATTCATCCAGATTCAGTATTTAGTCAAGATAACAAATGGTGTACTAGTAGATATCATAGATTAAAACAACAACAATGCAAATGGAGGAGATTATGGCCTTGCTTTAGTCACCTGATGAAGAAGATTATGTGGTCAATAAGGTGCACAGAACGGAATACGCAAATGTTGTGTATGTACCTTCAAAGGTCGACAATGCACTCCTTTTAATAGATTTTGGTGGAACTTTGGAGCTAGAATATTTAGAGGAGGGTGGTTTACATGCTCATGAGGCAGAGTCGGAGACCAGATTGGAGCCACCTTTTAATCATTGTCAGAATAACGTATCTTTGAGTATTCTTAACGTGGAAGTGGATGCTGAAGCAGCCAGAATTTAATCTATATCACAGCTATTGGGTATTGCTAAAGCAAGTATAAAATATGCTAAAACGCTCTTTTATTACCTATCATTGTCGTAGGTTAGGTGGTAAATCGTCATCTCAGTTGATTTCTCTTTTCCATACTAATGGCATTACCGAAATGATAAAAGTATTTAATAACCAATATGCGGCACAACATAATGCACAGCTTCAATTCAAACTGCACGAATTGAAGAGATTCTTGGATACACTGTTCCGCAATGAATACCATACACTTCCTCTATGGAAATTGTATGTGCTCGTTAATTCAGCATACATTTTGAGTTTCAATTGCGAAGAATCTTTCAATGTCGATATTTGAATCAATCAAATGACTTATTCATTTATCAGACAACACGAAGATCGATCGGATACATTTGCCAAAATAAGACGGCTCATCAATCACTGTAGGCGATTATTGAGGTATTCACAGTAAAAAATAGTGGTGACCACTTTTTGTCAATACATCTTCCAACATGATGCTCAATGCATGAGAATTGCTTGTTTTGGTCACGAATGCGGGAAATGTCAAGCCACAATTGGAGCTAAGAGACCATGTGTCTAAGGAGGTTTTGAGAGCAGACCGCAATCGCCCATCCACATGCATAATACAATATTTCGATGGGAGCATTAGTGACAAAAGCGCTGCAAAATTCGTCACAGTAAGGCGCCCTTTATTTGTATAAAGTGTATTATTAGCTAGTTTGCGTTCTAAATGCTTCGGAAAATATACTACAAACATATAAGTACATAGTTATTTACCCCTACGTACTGCTTATAACTTAGCTATTTAATTTATGCAATGTTGATTTTCTTGAAATAATTTTTTTTTTATACTTATTGGCCCAGTGGGTAGTAAACTACCCAGGTCATAACAGGTAAACGGTTAAAGAGAAAAATGTTTTGTTAACATTTTTGGTTTGATGGGGTCCATATGAGCTACTTTTGAAAATATCGTGAAAAAATGTCCACAGGAACTGGTACCGGGCCAAAATGGGTTAAGTCAAATTTCAACATTTTTCAGGAGAGCGAAAAACAGTTAAAAAGAAGACTCCCAAAACATCTGTTTAGTATTAACGCACAAAGTAAAAGTTTTTGAATGTAAAATTTGTTAAACTTTTTTTTTAAATTTACTTCACTATTAATTAAGAAATAATTTTTGAGTTATTGAGATATATATGACTTAAGATAGTTTGCCTTTATTTTGAAATTTGATTATATTGGATTTCGAAAATCTTAAGTCCACATTAGACACTTTGCCCAATTTTTTTTTTATTTTTTCAAGGCCTTAAGTCGATTTAAGATGAAGTGGCGGTGTCGAAGAGAGAATAAATGAAACATAAGATGATATTTCATGATTTTTTTTTATTTCAGAATGTAAACGTATTAAAAACAACATAAATATTCACATATTTTTTGTAATCCTTTTCAAAATAAATAAAAGTTTAAATAAATAAAGCGTTAATCAATTCATTGCGTATTAGTTATCAAAAAATAGTGAGAAAACAAAAAAAATTATTAAAATTCAAATCTCTTCTGCCGAGTCTTCTGAAAATTCTGGATGAATATCAGGTTGATCATCCGATTGCAGATTTAAATAAAACTCGTGATAATTTGAGTTGATTAAATCCAGCATATCAATAAGATCCTTTTTCTTTGCTGCGCTTATTTTGACTGGCGCATTGTATGCTGGCTTCAGGTCACCGGTTGTTATTTTACCGATTCCTCTTTTCCTTATATTTAAAGTTTTAAACTCCTCTTCCTTTTCCAAGCTGACCTTGTATTGAATTTCCCCAAATGTTTTTGTGTACCTAACTTCCAATAAGTGTTGAAGATATTTTTTTGGTTTTCATGTGTAATTCTATCCTTACACTTTTTTCGGCAATTTTCAAGCTCTTTAAATATTTTTCCTTTTTTCAAATTTCCACTTTTTGTAAAATACGTCTTACCGTTATTCCTTTTCGTTTTTCTCGATCTTGAAGTTTCAGTCTGTTGATTACTAGTCGAGGACGGCATTTCCATTTCAGACGATCCTTCAAAATTCAACTGACGCTCAATTTTTTTCCCCATCTGTTGCAGACTTGGACCAATTTTTTCGCTGTTGTCTGAGCTCACACTTTCGTCAGAGGAAAGGCAATAGTTCGGGTCTGCTATATCATCATCGAAGATCTCATCTGCCAGAAATTGAAGCTCCTCATTTGCGATTTCGTTGCGAGGGATGTCTTTTGACGAATGTGGTTTATTTTCCTCGCTTTTTTTCATTTCTCTGTACTTTTTCGCATTTGCCATTCTCAAAATTGCTGCTGCACGGGAATTGCTATACATTTTCGCTGAAAAACCTATTTAAAGTAGATTATAATAAAAAAATTATCTTTTCCGGTTCCCAGTAAAACCTGTGTACCTTTTATTGGTTCTTGAACTTTATTTTTTAAAATGTGGTAATAATGCTAAATGTTCTGATTTTGTATTAATACTATTGTTTACAAAACAACACTTTTTCCACAATTTATTTAAACAATAACGGCTGGAACAGCAATCTTGAAATTATTCACATAAAAACACTTCAGCGCAATGGAAAGTTCTGAGCCAGACTGCGCAGCAACCAGTAAATCCATCTTATGTCGTGATTTGTGTTCTCCTTTGCACGTGGCAAAGTATCGTATGTCTACTTAGGTCAGGAAAAATTTAAATTTTCAAAATATAAAAACATCTTATATCGACTTAAGATGATTTCCTTTCTCACACTTTTAATAATATTTTGCATGCATTTTATCTTAAGTCGACTTAAGGATAAGTTTATAAGTGATTTGCACGAGGTAAAGTATTTTAAGTCGACTTAAGATGTTTTACCTTTTCACAGTTATTATAAAATCTATAAATGCAAAAATCTTAACTCTACCAAAGGTTATAAACTCGAGGAATATCAACATCTTATGTAGACATAAGATATTTTACCTCGTGTCATCATAAGATTTTCTGACTTAAGATGAAACTATTAACCGTTATATCTAGGGATAGGAGTGAGTTAAAAGGACGGTGATAAAACAGAACTCTCTCTCTCAAAAATGGCGACAGGGTATATTAAAAAAAACGAAAACATCTTAAGTTGACTTAAGATGTTTTACCTTTTCAGTCGAGATATAGCCTCTTCAGTCCTGAGCTAACTAAAAGCTTATAATTTGAGAATTTTTGTCAGTTTCTGTTCCTTCGAGATCAAAATAACATAAGTGAATTAATTTATAATTTTTTATTAATTTTTGGGTTTGAAAATAACTTGGGCCTTGAGGGGGCAAATAGGTGTAGACGATTTAAAAAAATCGATTTACTTTTATTTTTCATAAATCGATTATAGAACTTTTCAAAAATTTACTCTGAAAATTTCAAAGCAAAATTTCAAGACGTTTAATACTTATAAGCACTTTAGTGAGATAGTCTTAATATTACCTTCACTGGCACTGTTATTTTCAAACGCGTTTTTCTCGAAAACATTTTTTTCGAATTTGCGTACACTCTAACTCGTAGAGTTTGTGATCAATCGTTATCAAACTTGGCACATATTTTCTTTTCTTTATACATACATACGCTATATTATGTGAATTTCAATTCTAAGCAATATTTATTTTTTACTATTTTTTTTTGCAAGAAAAGTACAAAAAAATGGTTAAAAATCGTACTTAAATTTTACATTTCTCAAAAGCATACAATTTTTTTTGTAAAGATTGAATATCAAATAGAAGAGACACTTATAAAAAATGTTAATTTTTTCGAAAAATTGATTTCAGATCAAAATTCTGATCAGAACGCAAATCAGTACGCAAATTGACCAGCTGGGTGGCGACTTACAGTGCGCGGCAGCTTACATATATCTCCGTAATTTTACAAGGAAAATGTTCGAATATTTTCAGAAATATTGTTAAATATATGTATAAAATAACCCCGAGATTACAATAAAATAGATATGTTCCTTATATGTTGAAAAAATTCATGAAAATTACCCAAATTTCCCCCCTCAAGCAAGTAAAAATCAATACCAAATTATGAAAATTTATTTTTGCATTTAGCATGAATGAAATTTCTTGAAGCAATTTCTTGAATGTACATACTTGTAGAACACAAAAATACATTGCAGGTGCTACATCTTATAAATGTGAGTTTATTGGATCTCTCAGCGCGACATTTAGATCGATTGGCTTGCTCACCGTGAACTCTATCACACAAAGGCCTTACTTTCCAAAAAACGGTCATTTGCTTTTGTTTCGTCTGATACAGAGTTTTCATCCACTATCAGCAAATTGTTCCGAAGATGGTAAAATCTGTCTCTCGTAATAGTATCAGTTACAAGTGGATATCTTGTACAGGCCTCCGATGCCATTCTTAGAGGTGGAATTCTAGCAATTATAGTATAATGCTGACTCCTGAAAACTGTCTGACTTCCGTTCGATTTGCATGCACAAATTGATAGATAGATATATTTTATTTATTTCTTATACATTAATAAAGTACATTTAGAGTTCTTATAGAACAGAAAAACAAATAGAAAAAATATATAAGAAAGGTTGGAGGCATTCAGTGTTTAAATGAAAAATAGAGTTGAATGCCACTTCAAATCGGCTAAACAATATACATATATAAATTTATGGGTGGGGTGACCCTTAAGAATTCAAAGTAAGCAAATTAAGAAAAACTTAAGACTAAACTGGTAACATTGCAAGAAAAATAATCAATAATAAATTAAATCGAAATATAATTAACAAAATAAAAACCAATCGAGAAACTAAAATTTACTGCATAATATGCACAAAATAAAGGAAACAATGAAAACAAAGAATTAGACCAAAACATTAGAAATCCGGGATTCTAGAGCAATATAATCAAAGTTGAAGAGCCACCTTTTTACGCATTTTAAGAACATTCCAGGTAATGTCATTGATCTGATCGTCTGAGGGAGTTCATTAAATAATCGAAAGGATAAAACAGAAAAGAAATTACGATATGCAGTGGTACGGAAAAGTGGAACAGATGATAAGTTTGAAAGGTTTCCACGAAGATTATAAAAGGAGATTAAACGAAAATTACGATTACCGGACTTCATAAAGAATATTTTTAACACCTTAAAACAGTACAAATGACGAACAGGAAGTATATTCAGGGCACAGAATAAAGGAAAACTAGAATGTCTACCAGATTTACGACAAATTTTTCTAATGACATACTTCTGTAAAATCAACAGTGGTTGTGTTTAATTGCGATACACACCCCCCCAACACGCGATTCCTTATTGTAACTTGGAATTTAAAAATACCATAATAGATTATCTTTAAAAGCTTGGTAGAGCATAAGTTACGCAAATTATAGAAATGTCGAAGCGTCCATCGGAAATACTTTTTCAAAGCGTCTATGTGATTCGCAAAACTCATCCTGGAATCAAGTGTAAGTCCTAAATACTTAAAATCATCAACTCTCTCCACTAAGAAACATTTATCACTACAGGTTAGATTATTACAAAAGGTGGGAGAGGAAAAACCAGACGAACAATAACAGCTAGGTAGTTTGTATCTAGGGCACTCAGGTGCGTGGAAGTACACATTTGCATCCAGATTATATGATGAAGATAAGCTGTAGAACATTATCTTAGTTTTGGAGCTGATAACCAAATTATGCTCAGCAAACCAGTGTCTCAATAAACTTAGATCCCAATTGACATCAGAGATTAGGTCCAAAGGACTGTTTAACTCATATGAGAAACCGATGTCATCAGCAAAAGCAGTTGGTGAGCCCTTAAAATCTAGAGCAAAGAGTGAATTGATGTATACCAGAAATAGAGTAGGCCATAAAACAGAGCCTTGTGGAACACCCAGGTTAAAAAATCTAGTTTCTCCTTATTTCGTCTAACTTCACTCTTTGCGATCTATTTTCAAGGTACGATCTAAACCAACGCTGTCCAACCCGCATGCGGCCCAAGACAAGTATCAATGCGGCCCAAAAATATTTAAAAGTAACTAAAGCATGCCCATTTGGCAAGCAACAGAAATAGGAATAGAACAGAAATGTCTTTCGTTCTGTAGTAAATTCTCTTTCTGTGTACATTACTTACTCAGGCACACTGTTCCTTGTCACTTGGCGTTGGCGGTTTAAGTGATATTTTTCTTAAAATTATATATGTAAGATCAATTGTAAAAAACAATGTTAAATTAATTTCCTGTTCTGTTTCTAATAAATGTTTAATTACTTAAACATGAAAACATAATTTTTCGCTCGATAGCTAAACGACAGGGTGGGGCAAAACTAATGTCATAATAAGAATTGGCTGCCATTTTGTAAGAAATTAAAAAAATGTGGCTCTGTTCGGTCAAATGACCACCTCCTGAGTTGATGCACATATGTGCTCGTTTTCCGGCTTATCGCTAAAATGGGAGATCACACGGCCCGGAAATTGGTGATTCAAAATCTTCATCGCTACCCGAGCTGTGTGAGCTGTTGCTCCATCCTACTGTAACCAACCATGCTTGAGACCCGATTCAGCAACTTGCGGCAAAAAAATCGTTTAACATCTGTCTGTAGCGCTCACTATTTGGTGGTACCCTCGGCGTCCTTAAAAAAATAAGATCCAATCACATTTTTACCGCAAATGCCACACCAAGCAGTTACTTCGATTGGATGGAATAAATCTTCGTGCATTTCATGTGGATTTCCGCTGCCGCAGAAACCCAATTTTAGCTTGGCTTCGGCGCTCATTATGATTTGGATACGAAATCATTCTCTTCTTGCACCAGGTTTAACAGAGCATGGGTGTAAGTCAGCAGGCAGCAATTGGTGAATGGTTTGCACTTGATAAGAAACATTTTTCAGGTTTTTCATAAAAATTCAACGCAATGAACTGACGCCAAACTGTGTGCATCAATGTCTCGTCGATGTTTGTGGATTCTCTCGGATGTCCTCGGCCACAGGCACAGCAGTGATATTCTCGGTCGAACGACCAATACTGGGCCGGTCACTTCTTGCGACATCTCTAGTAGACCCAGTTTGCACGAGACGCTTAGCCAAATGATTAATTGTTCGCACCCAAGGTGCAGGACGACGAGGAAAATGACGACGAAATTCACGCTGCGTTAAAACAACAGATCGGAAATTTGCCAAATAAGTAGTAACAATAATTTCGTGTTCTTCAGGCGTGTATCGTTCCATTGCTTATTGTCAACTGATTCTCTATTAACCTTAAACATAAATCTCAAAGCATAATGACATTTGACACCATTTGCAAAAAATATAGATCCGTTCGCGTACGTTCCCAAAACAACGAAAATCTACGAAAATTTACGAAGAGTCAGGAAAACCCGTTCGCGTACGTAAAAATTTCGTAGTTTTTCGTAGAAGAGAGTGCTCACGAGAGAGTAAGAAATTTCCCCATGCTACGAATTTTAGCAGAAGAAATTTCTTTGGGCTAATACATATATGAAATCTTTTAAATCTGTCATATCACATTCATTTTTCATTTTTTGTTCTTCGACGCGTTTTTACTTTTTCGTAGTTTTCCCATCTTTGAGATGATTTCTTCCCCACTCTTCAAAGTTTGACAGAAAACGCATATTTGGTGCAAAAAGTACGCGAACGGACCTTATGGCACATTTACATTATGACAATATTTTTGCCTCACCCTGTACTTGTGGCCCAAAACACGATGTATTCTTCCAATGTGGCCCAGGGAATCAAAAAGGTTGGACACCCTTGATCTAAACCAAAGGAGCATGAAACCACGAAATCCAGCTTTTTCTAGTTTTCTCAACAAGAAATTGTGGTTGACCATGTCAAAAGCTTTGGTTATGTCAATAAATAAACCTGCTGTACATTTTTTCCCATCGAGGTGTGACATAATTTGAGAACAAAACTGTAAGAGCGCATCTTCCGGCGATTTGCCTTTTAGAAAACCAAATTGCACTGGATTGAAGAACCTAGTTTTATCTAAAAAACACACCATTCTATTTTTCATAAGTTTTTCAAAAATTTTGCTAAGAACTGAAAGAAGTGAGATGGGCCTGTAGTTGCCAATTTCAATAGCGGAACCTTTTTTGAATAGAGGAATGACGTCTGCACATTTAAGATCTTCAGGAAAGACACCCGCAAACACGCAACGATTAAACACAACTTCCAAGACATCCACTACAAAACATGCAATTTTTTTAAGTAAACAATTAGAAATATCATCGGGTCCGCACGAAGACGAATTAGGTAAAGTACCAATAACCTTCAAGATTTCAAATGAAAATATGGGCTGAAAGACAAAACTACTACATTGCAACGGTTCAGCACTACCACATAAGGGAGGACAAGTACAAGAATTCGATATGACAGAACTCGGTTGTAGACAGCAGCCAACATTAGTAGAATAACAATTAAAAGCATCAGCAATAGCGACTTTGTCATACACATCAGAGTTATCAATACGTAAAACAGTAGGTTTTTTAGAAGCATTAGATTTATTTAGTAAGTTATTAACTAATCGCCATTCATTTCTCAAATTACCCTGAGCAGAACTAAATTGAGCACGGTAATAGTTATCTCGGCAAATAGGAATCTCTTTTTTTAGTTCGACACACAATTTCTTATACCTTCTTTTTACACCCTGATTATTCGGATACTTATTGCACTTTAATCTAAGTTTGTTTTTAGCTGTGTGAGATTTGTTTACTCATAACAAACAAGTTTTTTCTAGGATTCAGTAATTTTTTTTACAGGCAAAAATTTGGTATATGCGTTGCATGAATTCTAGCACACCGCTAACAATAGTTTGCAACAAAAAATGCGTACAATTTTGCACATGTGCACATATGTAATTTTTTTTTGTTTTTATTTCTAACTTTTGAAAAAATTTGACTTTTTCTGAACACCTACTTTTTATGATATTTTTGTCCAATTATTTTTTAAATAACTTTTTTTTTTATATGTACATATATGTTTTTTTTTGTAATGTAAGTGGAATATTAAAAACTATTTGGATGAACTGAAAATATGAAAAACGAGTAAACAATTAATTTAATGAAACATTTTTTTTTTCATATTTATGATTGGGGTATGTCACACCCCAGATTGAGGAAAGTGCAAGTAAAACATAGTTGGAGGACGGATGGTTAAAGGTTGCTGCACAATCTCTTTGTCATCGTCATCTATGTTTATGTCCAAATCGAAATCATTAGAATATTCTATATTCAATATAAATCACTGCCAAATATTCCTCAATTCCAGGATCCGAAAGTCCTGGAAACAAATGAAAACAGCATTCAAAAAATTACTTGCAGCCTAATTCACACGGCCGCCGGGATTAAGTCCAAATGTATCACATACGATACCCGACAAGAAATGGCCCTTCACACGTACAAATGAATTGCGCAGTAACTATCATAAAACAGCAATCATTTGAATCATTTACTAAAATCATTACAAAAACTTACCAACACGTCTTTGCAACATTGCATAGCTTGATGTCTGATTTTGTCTTGAAATTGATAAGCGATTATAGCTCCGCCTTGAAGACGCAAGTTTAATTCGGAAAGCCACAGGCATTCGATGTGTCCAGTTTTTCCGAGGCGTGTATTTTCTATATTTACTATCCCATCGGCTTTAATGTATTTATTCGATCGCTGTCTTTGCCTTATACAACTGAAAGCAATTAAATTTGGTGTCTTCATAGGATTTTCATCGAAATTCGTAAACTCTATACCACCAGTCGAAACTTTATATAAGACAGTTCAGGTAACAGTTAAAAACGACCTGTATTGCGCTTTTCCTTCAAACTTCATACTTTATTACAACTTCTCTGTGTTAAGCGAAATCGCAACACCGGAAACCTTGGCATCATCACCGTGAACTAAATTATCTCAATTTTTTTTTTGCTCGTAAAACTTGGCAATGAACCCGCATCCCTTTCAGACAAACTTCACCGAAAAGATGACCCCACAAGTCGCACTAAATTGTAATCATGAGCGAACCTTGTGGTTGCTCACCACTGCATTTTTGCCACCCGAAGCCAAAAATCCATTTAAAGGATATTTTCACATTCCGGCGCGCTAATCCCCCTAAGAGGCTCTCAGACATAACAAACGCAATTTTTTTTTTCTTTCATTTTTCACCGTAAAGGTATCCTCACATAGTCTGCTTTGCCTACACCTGCAGCAGCAATCTCTCCGCATTCAAATGTTGCCTCTACAAAATTACTTTTCGGAATTGCCACCCACAACGTGGAGTAGCGAAGGGATGAGCTCTTGCTGCTCTAACTCGTTAGAATCCTTTTTTTTAAAATCAGGTTTATAATACCAGTCACAGCCACACACATCCTCGTTCAGGAATGGAAAGGATACGTATCCTATTTTATTTTTTTGCGCAGATTTTTAACTTGACTCTGTTTGGCCATGCACACACTTCGGTGTGCTCCTTCGGAGGTTCAAATGCGAAAGAGCGGAACAAAATCATGTTCAAAGGTGCAACACACTTCGTAAGGATTATTATATTTATTTTTATAATTTCTTCACATACTCGTAGGTATCCCGTATCCGTGAAAATTCTCATTTCGTTTTGAAAATATCTTTTCCGCCCTTTTTGCGAATGAGAATGCAACCACCACCCACATGTGAGTACTTAAAGATGATGATACAGGACGAGGATACCAAAAAAAAAAAACAGAAAACAGAAAACCTTAACTCGGCTAACCTAAATGTTATTACAATCAGATGCACACCAACAGCGTGAGAGAGGATGGGATCGGGATGGATATCATGCGAAGGGAAATGCACTCGAAAAATGATTTTTTGTTTGTAAAGCATAAGAGGAGGCGACGAGAATGTGTGGGTATCTCTTTGCCAAAATAAACATACTCGTACTTCACACTCAGTGTATTGTCTGTTTCACGAAATTTCAGTTGATCCTGGAAAGGAGACTAGACAAAGTGAAGTTTTTTAGTGTTTACCCATCCGGGAAAAAGGTGGCTTTCCATGTGAGTGATAAAAGGAGTTTTAGTGTTGTGTGATGGAGAAGTAAACTCACACACAATGTATACACCTATGCACGGATAACACTTTTCGGATGTGAAGGACATTTTCTTTTGTAGATGCAAACTACCACACGTGGTTATAGTTTACACCAGATGGTATTTTCTAGTGACACGTGAATAAGTTATCCTTTAAAAGGTTGACGACGTAATTACAAAGTAATCCTGTTTCCCACACAAGTCGATAGCTTTGGGCGAACTTTGTTGAAATATGTGGGAATATTGCAGCAGGTCCTTGGGGGCGTGTGATACAGTTTTTAAGTGCAGCCTTTAAAAATCCGTTCTAATGATGGAAAAAAACCGCCCAACTTGAATGAATAATGATCGAATTAAATAGCAATCAGCACAGAATATTAATCAAATTCATGAAAGTTCATAACACGTATGAGTGTATGTACGTATACAGAAAGGACCGCATAAGAGAAATGTTTTTGTCATCAAAACTAATGATGGAATTAGTGGTGAAAGTCTGTAATTTACTTGACCATAATGGCGGGGTGAATGGCTTTCGTTTTTATTAAAATGCATTAGGGTGGAGCAGTAGTAGTATAGTAGAAGCTTTTGTCCTTAATTACCACAAGTACTGGGGAGTGAGTATTTTGACACTTGAAATATTTAAGGCGGATATTAAAATTCTTTTGAAAAAGTACCTTTATACTTTGATAAAGGAGAAAGTTAATAAAGGACTCACTTAAGAAGAAAAAGTTGTTTAAAAAGGTCATGTTAAGTTTGTTTGTTTGTTTTTTTTTTGTAACTGAAAGCCATTAAACGGAATTATGAACTTGACTAAGAAAGAACCAGCGGAAAAGGGCAGATTTATTCATTGTTGAAAACCCACAAAAGAATGACGACATAGAGAAAGGAAATGCTTTCAGCGGTACTTTGAACTTCTTAAAGGCAATAACCTTTATAAGACTATCTTTGCCGGTCCCTTGATCTTGGAATGTCAAACCATTCATTAAATCGACAAAGTCAAAAACTCTAGTTCTGAAAAAAACGCAACTTCCAATTTTATTTTGTCGTATAGGTCCAGACCGTTGGTGCGTTGCTGCGTCATTTTTAACTGACAACTCGATAAAATACACGCATTCTTATAGAAGTGGCACATAGGAAACGCATATATGTATGAACTTCAACGCAGGAAATAGGTTTACTTTCTACTTTTTTTTAGTACGTTGGCTGTTCAAACATTCACAAATTAGGACTAAGTATGTAGTTACATTCATTGCTGCAAGCATTGAGAGAAAATTGAGAAACTGTCATCACTGTTGACGATCGGTTGAAGTTTCAAAATTACTTACTTACTTAACGGACTCCCGACCCGTGAAGAGTCTCTGCCTGAGACACGGCAGTTTTCCATTCTCTTCGATCCCGGCCAAGTGCACTGGCATCCGCGATAGCTTGATCCTTAAAACGGAGGTTCCGCCTTCCTTGTCGTCTCGAACCTGGGGGCTGTTACTCGAAGATCTTCTTTGCTGAAGCTGGTCCATTCGCTCGATGTAGCCAAGCCAGTATATTCGACGTGTTTTGATTTTTTGGACTACATCCATACTTTGGTACAGCTCATACAGTTCGCGGTGGTATCTTCTCCTCCATTCGACCAAATATCCGACGAAGAATTTTTCTCTCGAAAGTATTCAAAATCTGCTCTGCCTATCGTCTGGCAATCGGCTCCATACAGCAGGACTGGCAGGATCAATGCTTTGTAGAGCATGCATTTCGTCTTCCGAATTAGGAGTCTTGAACCCATTTGTTTTACCAAACCGAAGTAGCAGCGGTTTCCTAGGGTAAGTCTTCGTCGAATCTCCACTAAGGTGTCATTTGTGGAGTTGAGATTTACTCCGAGGTAGGTAAACTCCTTAAACACTTAGAAGTTACTGTTGCCTACAGTGACGTTTTGTCCTAGGCGATGTGGACAGATGTTTCTTTGTTTGTTGACAACATGTACTTGGTTTTGTCCTCATTCACTTCAAGGCCAACTCGTGTCGCCTGTTCTTCAATTGCCGTAAGAGCCTCTTACACGGCGCCCTAGAAGCGACCGCTGATGTCGATGTCGTCTGGTGCATGCACCCTACCAAAGCATCACCACCATGTTTGAAAAGCTCCGCTGGTAGACCATCAGAGCCGGCGGCCTTGATGTTCTTCAGCTTTTTGATGGCTGAGCCGACCTCTTCAAAGCTGGGAGGGGGATGGATTCTTCGCTGACTGGATGCGGGTTCTCTCCTTGTCCTATCACACTCACTACCTGATGCCCATTATTTAGCTGCTGGAAGTGCAGCTTAAACACATCTACTATTCCCTGCGCTTCGGTGACTAGGTTTCCTACACTGTTTCGAAGTGCCTGGGTTCCGGACCTAAAGCCTGCTACCAGTTGCTTGGCTTTCCCATAAAACATCCGGATGTTGTTCCTATCACGGGACTCTTCGATATCCTTGAGCTGGGAGACTGTGAGGGCCCTTTTCTTCTAACGCAGGATCTTTTTCCCCTTCTTCTGGCTCGTTACTCTTCTCTCGTTGCTTTTGATTTGTGCTGGCATTGAAGTCACCGAGTATGATTTTGACATCATACTCCGGACAGGCTCCGTAGGCTCCGTTCAGGAGGTCATAAAACTCCTCCTTGATAGAGTCTTCAGCTTGGTCGGTAGGGGCGTGTGCACATATTGTGCTGATGTTTTGGAATGTTGCCTAGATGTGGATCACAGCCAGGCGATCGCTCATCGGCTTAGAGTCAATTATCATTGAGCGAAGCCGATTTCCCACGACGAATCCGCATCCCAACATGTGCAGTCTTTTGTGACAGCTGTAATAAATGTCGCAATTAGTAGGTAGCAAACCTATATATTATAAGTCCGGCTTCAGTACTTGCTTGAGTGTTCTAAGTTCAGCTTTCACGAGCCTTTTTCTCACTCGCTCGAAAAAGTTCATATTATACATATATTATAAACTGATACCGACGGCTTTGGAGCACCAAAAAATGATATTCCATTGAGGTCGTCTTTTTGGCCACGCCGAGCCTTTCCATCTGCTGGTAGTCACGGTCTCGCGATATTTTTTAAATTCCATGCTACAGTTCATGGCACAACATTAAATCTTTTAGAAATTTGACGGGTTGCCGAGTTTGAACGTGACAGACACAAGATATTGGGTTTGCACTCGGAACAGGTTTTTCCGATTTATTGTTCTTTTAATTACTTTGGTTCGTTTTGGACGACTATCACGAGCTAAATGCACCTCTCATTCACAATAACATCGACTTTTGTTCACTAATTGCACGATATTTTAGTATCCAGTGCAAAAAACATCGTAGCTCTCATAAATTCCAAGAACTGCCATCCGAAAGAGTAAGAAAAGGTTCGAGCAACTCTTTTTTGTCCCAATTCATCTGCCTCCTCATTATCTTTCCGGTCGTGGTCAAGTCCTTATTAGTTTCAAAATTGACCCAAGTCCAAAGTACATAAATGTTCCACTGGATGGCCTAAGGCCGTTTGTATTTTCTCACACCCTTTCAAAATTTTTGTAATCAACGAATTCAAAATCATAAATCATATCCTCATTCAATATTCCAACAAAATGAAATTAAAAAAAAAATAAAAATCAATTAAGAACTTATTAAATATGTAGTCACCAGGTCAGCAGTTAGTCGGGGTAATTTGGGTTGTTCTATTCAAAAATTTATGACAACTGTATTTCGAAACTGTGGCTCCCGCCCTCTGAATTTGAAACTCTCTGACGTCCGTCCGGCTACCGGCAGAACCCGCGTCGCCAAAGATTGAATATTTTTGCGAGTGAGCACTTAAATATTTCATTTAAATTGTTTCCAATCAAAGGATTCAACTACCACCCCGCCATCCTTAAAAAGCAAAATGATGTTTGAATATCATTTTAATAAAATTAAAGCAAACACCAGTCAGAGGGAGGAAGAGAGATAGCAAATTCTTTTGTGTCAGCACAGTCAGCACACTGAAATTGATGCATTTGCATTGTCTGTGTTAATTTGACATGTCGCGGTTGGCTGATGAGGATGACTGACATCATTCCTGGCACAGATCCACACTACCACCCCCACATCCACATTCGCTGCCGGCTGGCGGCTGACGGCTGGCGACGCAGTAGGTGATGGAATTCATTGAAGCGACACGCATATTGCGGTATTTTCCATTATGCAAATTGGCCAATTTAAGTGATAATTTTAATGGTCGACTGGATATTAATGCAGAAGATTAATATCTTTTTAATCGGCCGAATATCCATTAAGTGTACAATGCGCACGTGTGGGAATTCCCGACAGAAGCGCGAGGATATTATGTGTTCGCATTTAATGCAGTGGGCCACCGTCGGGATAGTACGGGTATAAATCTCTGGGTGATTTTGTGTATTGATTGATTGGAATTTAATATCAAAGTTCAGGTGAATTTTGATTAAAACTCCAATTTCACTATTGGCAGGGTGTACAGTGATGATGATGATGATGCATGACAGGCTACTGAGTGCAAAGTGATGTAGTGACGCGTGCTGGAAGTGAGTAGCTGTTAGCTGCTAGCAGGTCTGTTAAGGCCAATTAAGTGAAATATATGTATATCGCGTCTGGACCGAAGAGAAAGATGAAAATGAATTTAATTTGTTAAATGCCTGAAGGCAATTAGACTCGTTGAGTAAACTATTCGGACTACATCTGACGCAAATTTGACAAAAGCCCGGATAAGTGTAATTACTGTGGAACTACATATTTGAGTACAGTAGAATCCGCTTAAGACGCTTTTCAGGTGATCGACATGAAATAGTGTCTTAAGGGGTATTCTAGTCTAGAATTTTGAAAAAATCGTTTTGTATTTTTTTTTTTTTTACATATTTTTAAAGATTAGATCTTCGGAAATGTATCCTCCAAACGTTTCCTGAATTATCCTTCAGGAAGTCTCTTATGCACCATGAATTCTCAGAAAGTCTTTTTGTGAAGGTCGTTGTAACGTATTTCCTTAAATGCGTTTTTCTCGAAACTACTTTTTCCAATACGTCTGACGTGATTTCTCAAGTTCTAATGAACCGATTAACTTGAAAATTGGCGTGGAAATTCTTTATATATCCCTCTATCGTTGGTGGAACTAGAATTATGTAAAAATTGTGTTATTTACTATTTTTAAAAAATTAAAAACTTTGAAAAAACGGACAAAAAAATTTTCCAAACTGCCGCCATTTTGTGAATTTTTTTTTTATTTCCGTAGTTCAGACGATAGCGACATTCTTACTGATTAAGAATCTTTTTTAATTTTTTTTTCTGATCACCAAAAGGGTTGGAATCATGTCAAAAAGACGCACCCTTATTTTTTACCACCCCACTTTACCAGCCTGTAACTTTTTCAATTTTCAAAATTTGTTTGCTTTCAATTTTTTTTGTATTGTAATAAATATCTAATAAAAAATGGCCGGTAAAAATATGCTTAGTTTTTTTTTATCGAGTTTCAAAAAACACCCGAAATTTGTGCCGCTAGACTAGAATACCCGCTTAAATGTAAAAGCTGACGTTGACGTTCTCAGAAGTTTGACGGACTGTAGGGCACTGAAGGTATCGGTCCTGATGGTTCTTCTTCATCGCTTTCGTCTTCTGATTTAACCGTTGGAGCGCTCTCACTAATGAATTCTTCCAAATTACGAAGGCCGGTCGCAATAAGGTCATCATCAAAACAAGCATAATCAGGAAACTTCCGTAACTTTTCTTTGTTCTCTGTCGGGATATCAGAGCCATCTGGGCTAGGAACGCCTGTCACATCGAACCCGGCTTATGTATTTTTCATTACAATTCTAGTCAGAATGAAGGGACTTTACATATATAAAACGGACGTTAAAAGCGGGAATGCGTCTTAAGTGGATTCTACTGTATTTTAATTATATTTTTTGTGTTTTCGATAAACAAGTACTCGTATGGAGTCACAAAAAATAAAAACACTATTCCAGCGGAGCTTAGCTCTAGGTAGACTCCAATGAAAGGAAAGCATCCATTTTAACGGAATACTTCGAAAAGCTGCTGGGTCACATCAAAGTAGACCGAGCTATAACTTTTCAGGATGTCATCAGAATTATACATAGATCGTATGCAAATAAAGCTCCAGCGGAAGATCATATTCTTTGCAATTTTTTTTTTGTAGCGCCTGATGTCTTCCTGCAGAAGCTTACGGAAACTTATGACTTTATTTTCAGTACTGGCAATGTGCCATCACCTTTCAAGAAACATTGTATTTCTGATATGAAAGGAGACCTAAATAAACCAAGTAGCTACATAGGGATATCTTTCCTAAATGCGTCAAACAAAATTTTAACGAGAATTATTTTGGAACGTGTAACAAATTAGACACGTGTAAATGAACTTAGCAAGTTTCAAGCTAGTCCAAAGTCGACAATATCATCTCTTTAACAACGATCACCCGGACGTAAGAGTAAAAAAGTGGTTCAAACATATTATTTTCTATGTGTTTTCAGTAGAAAACTGGAGTGAAGCAATGTCTACTAAGCCCTCTACTGTTTTCAATCTTCCTGAGCGTTCTCGTTGCACCTTCAGGATAAGTTAAAATGATCAAAAAGGAACCGGAAATGGAACTTGGGAAAAATAAAAACTGCGCCGAGGAGGATCTGGTAGTTTGAGGAGGTTAAGAGCTCTTGAGATACTCCCTGCAGAAAATATTCAGGCTGACAGAAAATTCGTCAAACTACATTTTTTGTGTATATGTCTTGAAAATTCTGGCATCGTCTTCCCCATAAAATTGTTATGCACCTCAAAAATAGGAACCTCTATTTCTTTGCCGAATGGACCAGAGCATAATGTACCCATATACGGAAATGCATTGCAGGAACTTTAAATTAATATCAAAAGATACTCGTGGGAGTTATTTCTAAGGCAATGCGAACATTCCCAAGTAAGAAACATTTACCAAATTCTAAAGCTACGACCTTAGGGAGCAGAACTAATTTCATGACTGGAAAAGTATAGAGGTGATCTCAACAGTACTCAAAGTCAATTAAATTACATGTCAAATATTTATTATGGAGCTGTAGGTACACCGTGCAACCATAGCAAAAGGGCTGGAGCAATGAATCTAGAATCTACAGGCTGAGTCCTGATAAAATAAAATGGTACACGGATAGCTCAAGAACTTAGGAAGGGGCGGGGGCAGGAGTATTTGGGCCTGGAACTATTCTAACCTATGGGCAGTTATACACCAGCATTTATCAAGCTGGAATGTGTGCCATCGACAGATATGCCCAACTCAATCTTGATAAACGCTACAGCAGACGTGATAAAGCAATAATGTCAGACAGCCAAGCAGCTATTAAAGCAATCGGGGTTTAAATCACCAAATCTAGATTCATTTGGGGATGCCTTGATAAACTAAATAGACTCGGCGAATGAAACAACATCACCATCTTATGGGTACCAGGACACCTGGGAATAGAAAGTAATGAAGAGGTAAACCAACTTGCCAGGAAAGAGGCCGCCACACCCTTTGTGGGCCCTGAAACCTTCTGTGGTATGAAGGAACACACAATAAAAGAGGAGCTCCGATCACTGGAGAAGACAAACAGGACTAAGTCCCGGACAAAAACTCAGGGTCTAAGACAGGCGAAGAAACTTTTGGGTAATTACAACTTGAAAAGTTTCAAAGCTTGCATCAGCCCTGACAAAAACAAACTCCGCATCCTGGCTGCATTCCTTTCGGGACATTGGAAATACAAGGGATAACTCAGGAAGGTACGTCTCTCAGAAGAAGACTCATGTAGATTTTGCAGTAAATCCAGTGAAACTCCAGAGCTCATACTGATGGAATGTTGGGCATTAACTCAGAAAAGGTTGGAGTCCTGGATAAATATCAACTAACAGTAGAAAACCTGCCATTCATGCATCCAATCTTCTATTGTAATTTTTCAGGGAAATTGGTCTAGATAGGGTGCTGTTGCTTATGTAAATCTCACCTGGGCTATATAGGTGTGAGCTAAGCTCTCTTTAACCAGTTCCGATAGGAATGATGACGAGAGGGATGTTCCTTCGTCTAGGACTTGTAGGGGGAGAGAAGGCGTCTTTCATTTAATTGGAACCATCCCTATACATATACTGTCTTTAATCAGAAGATCCTTTTATGGATGAAGTCCTCCGCGTACTAAATGGAGAAAACTGGACTCTACTGTTCAAATTTATAAAACCTATTCTTAAATACTAGCGCTACGAGGACACGAGGTGAACCTCAGACTCCCTTTTCCAGTAAGTCTCTTCTCAGTATGTAACGTCTTCCTGTACTGCGTGTTTCATGAGGAATCGATTTGAAGATTTCCCGGATCGGAGACGTGGAATCTATTCGCCCTAAATGACCTAGCTATCCTAAGCTCTCTATTGGACCCGTTGTTCTTACTTCTGTGAGGAGTAGATACCATATTAATGGGCTATTATGGGAAGAATGACGCCAAGAGTATCCATTCTCGTAGACAGTACTGTTGTGTGGGTTTTTGTGTTTTAAAAAATTACAAAATGGCGTTCTGAATTCGCTTTGAAGTGTAACTCCACAGAGCCTAAAAATAAGGTTCAACCATTTCGGCTACAGACAGCGAAACAGCGATCTCAAAATAGAAAGCTTATCTACCTCTATGCACATGTCCTTGTTCACCATTAGAAGTGAAAGTTAAAAATAGGTTACAACCATGTGAAAAGAACATTTGTATGTTTTAAACACCCACATGGCTAATTATTTAGAACAACCACTCGAATATAACCGCTCACACGACATACATATAAGAAACACACAAAGCGAAAGGATAATTGTTACGAGTAAAGGTGGAACTCGTTAAAAATTAAAGGACATACCTACCTCCAAACATACAAGGAAAAAAATAAAGTTTCCTTCAAGTGCCTTCCGTCTGTCAAAGGAACATAAGGTAAGAAAGCTGATTGTTTGCCTTATTCCACCAAGCCTCCTGCAACCGTCTTGTTGTCTTCCATTGCGGTTCGTGTCCGGCGTGTTTGCTTCTATTGATTATTTTTTATTTTCCTTTTGCTTTCTTCTATCTCTCTCATCGTCCTTTCTATTGTCCTATCTGGGAAAGTTTAGTTTAGTTTGCTCGCCGCCCTAAAAGTAGGCATTTCAAATTATTCACTTGGACAGAAAATCAATAGTCGTCCACTCAGGACAGGATGTGGTCGGGGTTGGTTTTTTTTTTATGTCGGTAGACCTGAATGTCCTTTATGTGTCATTATACAATGTAGGAATACTTCGCTCAGGTAGGCAAAGGCAAAGTGGGTTTATGGGAGAAGTCGACATACACACTCGTACACGTACATATGTGTTACTCGATTTAATGTCCTTAGCGCGCATCTAGGCACCAGCCTGATGATGTAACTAAGTATATGAATGCGTGGCACTTTTATTCTTCCTTTTAGTAATAATTACATTTTTATTCGTTTATGTTCGATATACATATGAGTACATGCATATGTATGAAGGCATGGCTGATGGCTTACGCAGAGGTCGTTTTGTGGGTGGTTTGGTTTGTTAATTTGTCGACATGCATGCACAGCACACAGCACATGTCGTCCGAGAACAACGGACTAAGTTATAATTTACTATCAAAATAAAGTGTACACGCCTACACTGCGTGGGGTCTGATTAAAATATGTACGTAAAAGCCCATCAACGGTGGGGAGGAAGAGGCAACTTCTAAATGAACTGAACGTTTTACTCGTGTTAATCTTTAAATTAATAGGCACGCTTGTGGCTTTAACAGCTGCATGAATTCCATGGCACTCCACTCCGGTTTGTATGAAATTCTGTGTAACTATGGACTCCGGGTGAAGTTCTGAGTGTGGCCGACTTGCCAGGTGTGACTTTCGTCGAGTGAGAAAAATGTCTCTGCAGCCAAGTCCCTTTTTTATCAAGGTCTGGACACCCCTAAAGGTGTTGTACAAGAGAAACCACACTTTTTTTTGAATTACTATATTTTCGAAAAATTACTATATTTTGGAAACCAACCATTAAAAGTCTCAAAAACACACATTTCTAGGTATCTATGCAAAGCTTAATGTACCCACATTTTGAAGACCATAATGCTACCCCATCATAATCATCCGAAATATCCTTATCTCACGAAATGAGTGCTGCCTAACTCTGTTTAACCATCATGTCGTTCCAACAGATTTGAATCAATTTCAAAATCCATCCGAAATTACCTCATTTGAACCAGAGAAAACAACACTGACCCAATAAACCGAAGCAAAGTGTCTATCCTGTCACATTCAGCAGCAGGAACATTCAAAACAAAACGCATCAAGGATGTGTATATAGACAAAGAAACAACCCAGCAGCGTTTAGTTCAGTGGTTTTGTTTCTAAAATAGAAATACAAAAAAAAAAAAATGTAAAGCTCTCACGTAAAGGAGATTACTGAATGTTCACGCTATTTCCACCACCATCACGACCAGAGGCGCACCATTGCCACTCTAATCGATTTCCAAACTTCATATCAGAACGAAGGTATCATCCTTTCACAAATAGCCCCCCCATACCGACGGCGTCATCACTGCCACCGATCCGCCAGACTGGATATAATTCGTGTGCCAGCAGATAACAAGGATACATTCCATCGTCCGTGCAAGTGAAAAATAAAAAGGACTTCATTTCGATGTTGGATAAGGATTTTTTTCTTTCTTTTGTTTGATTTTTTTTTCAAACATTTTTTTTTTGGAACCGAATAGTTTCGTACGTGAGTGGAACTGTGGGGATTTTTAGAAATAACGTGCTCGCTCTTTAAGGCTTCCATTTCCACTTCCACTTCCACCCTAGTGTAACGTGAGCTCTAATTTTGTAGCAATAGCTGATTGGTTATTGGCAGTACGGGGTACACGGAGTCGTACCGTTTTTTGTTTTAGGGATTATGAACGAAATCTATCAAATTTCTAATATTGCCATGGGTGTGGATTGTGGAACCCTTAAAAACGTCGAAATTCCTTTTGTAAATTATAATGAAAGACAGGTTTGCATGTCGCTTGATGAATGACTGCATGTGAACGCGATATTGTTATTTTATGACGACCAGGTAAAAGTAATAAAGGACTTAACCGTGGATGGTGCGGGAGTTCTTCGAGAGCGTTCCGGAATGGGTGTCACTGGAGTTACGTCAAATAGAAAAACAAACCCAATCAGAGCCTAGTTGTTGTTATTTGTTCACAATAAGGGGATTTTGTTGAATATTGCTGGCGTTTTTTTTTGCTAATCGCAGAGGTTTACAGCGTTTATAAGGATCCACTGCATAGTTCCATGCGCTAAAAAGGAGTAAATACGCGAAGGTTACAGTTTTGTACAGCCGCCATTTTTGATTTGTGTTTAACTGTCAGTTTTGAAAGTCCTTTAATGTGGTGGCGCCAGCTATAAACAAATATTTCAGTTTGGTTAAAAGCCTCGAAATAAATTCGAAAGAATGAACCAATGAGATTGAAAAGTGCCTTTCAGGGTAATTCACGCCATAGCAAGATGCGTGCAGGCCAGCTTCGACAGAAAAAAAATACTTTTGAGACTTTTTACGACACGAAGAAACAGCTGGACTATAAAATAACTTGAATGACTTAAGAATGACTTCTGTAGAAGTTCTCGCGACGAGGAAGGGGAAGGAAGCTCCTCTGTTCATGCCCAGCTATTTCGTGTAGAAGGAAGCTACACCTAGGTGAATATTGTTTCAACAATCTGAGTGACCTAGGTTAGGTTAGGTTAGATTGAAAGGGATTATGAGGCTGAGCCATCATAAGAACACTAGGTACCAAAATGGACCCATCGCGATCTCCTGGAACCATCGTATGAAGATACCAAAACCGGAACATTTCTGTTAAAATTTTAAGATTTTATTGTAGCCAATTTGGCCAGCCTCTTTCAGTGTGTTGAAGAAGTAATTTCCTAAAACTTTCTTTGGAGAACACGCAATTGCCTGACAATCACAAGGAATGTGCTCAATATCCTCCGACTCCAATATACCTACATATGTCACTGCAGTATCTGCATTCGTCTGTGTTTGAAAGTCCCATTCATTTGGCATGTTTCCTCAGAATCCTTAACTTTGCCCTTTTCACCTAGGATAGCCTTTGTTCCTCTATTCTTGTTCATTTCCCTCTACGCCACAGTTTCCAGGAACCCAGCCAAATTTGACCCTGTTGTGTCTGCGTAGTGATCTGAGCACAGGGCGACATTCTTCTACTGTTGCCGATTTAACTATACACGATTCTAGTGCTCTGAGCGCGGCCTAACTGCCGATGTAGATGATGATGATAACCTTATCCGTTATTATCTTCGTCACCAACAGCTCCGGCGGCCGCTCTCTTCACAGCTAGGACCTCGGTCTGAAATACACTACCGTCATCTGGCAGTCTAAGACAAAATGTTAGTAGACGCGCCCAGGGCAAACTGAACTAAGTTTTTGTTACACCTTACTAGAAATGACCTTAAAATCCTCACAGGACTGGTCACTGGGTTCACTCCCTTAAACGAGCACCTGAACAAAATTGGAATCAGAAGCTCGGGCCTTTGCGAGATGTGCCTGGAATTTGGAAGAGACAGCTGAGCACTTCATTAGCGAGTGTCCGGCCTTTGCTCGGATCAGAAAGACCACTCTGGGAAAATCCGTCCTACAGGATGTTGATCTATTGGAACTCAATCTTGCCCTATTGCTTCGCTTTGCGAAAGCGACGGGCAGAACAAATCGCTAATTCAGCGAATGGGGTGGTACTTCACCAAAGTACAATGTCTACGTGCTTGTTGTCTCTACAGGATAACCCCCTTCTAAATACATTCCAAATACATCTGTACTATCGAGGTTGCCAATTATTCTAAGTTCACTCAGAATAGCGCTATAACTATAACTTCTATTTCTGAAGTAGGCTAAGTTAGTGACTCTAACCGCACTCTTATGCTTGCCAGGTGCATTGTATGCAGATCGAGTGGCATAAGATGCAGAAAAGTATCCTGTGCCGCCGTGGGTGTTGTCTGCAGGGCTCCCGTTATGGCAACACCGGCTGTTCTCTGAACCGCTGCAAATCTTCCTAATACGTTTCTCTTGAGAGCTGACTTCCACCAGACAAGTACCCCGTACGTGAGTGTGGGTCTGACGATCATTACGTAAAGCCAGTGCATCATTGCCGACTTGAGCCCCAAGTTCTTCCTGCTGTTCTCTTACCGATAAAGAGCGCATTATATCTGAGTGCCCTATCACGAAGAAGTTAGAAGATGTTATACAAAGCTCTAAATAGTTCTCATATGAGTAAAGGAGATATATATTTCCAAAATCCTTGGTATCACAATTGGTCCAAGTATGCAAGTAAAAGATGTAAGGCTGAGTAAACGACTATTAACTGGCTTCTACTGTTAGCTTAAGAAACACTTAAAGGAAGTAGGTTCAAATAGGTACAATAGGAAACTGTGAGGCACTATTTCCAAGAGTATCTATCTGGGAGCGTACTATGGAATATTGAACAGCCTCACATTGAAATGTTTAAGAAGCGGAAATATTGCCAGAGGGCCTTCGTCCTTAGAACTTTCACTAAAATAAAAACTCAGATGTATTAGCTATAGGATTGTTCAGCCTTAGTTCTTCCAACTCAGGAACACCATGTGAAGCTAAGTTCGAAAGACTAAAACAAGTAATTCACTTTGGCACTCCCATCAAAATAACTTATTTTTTTTTTTTGTTTGGAAAACCTGAAAATTTCCATTTAAAAATTCCTCCACAAAAGCCATTTGCTTTCCTCGATTCCCTGCCCAAATGAAAAATCAATTGAGGGCAGCGAGGAGTTGCAGTACTCCTCCCTTTTTCCATTCAAAACCATTGACTGTTCTACACTCTGCTAGTTCCGGTTACATCATGGAAAACACTGTCTATCCACAAACACATACTCGGCTTCCATGTGGCCACTAAAAGCCACTTTTCTTATTCTTCTTTCGCCAAACAATTGACTATCGGTGTTCACACACTCAGCACTGCTTTTACAAAAGGAACTCGCCATAGGTATACGGTACGAGTCCTGCCACCTCATGTTCTTGTAAATCTTCTTTCTTCCTTTTTTCTTCCTTTATTCGCTGTGTAGAAATTTATTGCACAAGAAATGACATAATTTCCGAGGAGAGCCCAAGCCCAGCACGAAGGAGCCATTCCTTTCCTACTGCCATTGCTACTGCACGTTACCATGGTACGACCTCAAACTAATTTTCGAATTGAATTTTCGGTTAACATACAAAATGCAATGGGGATGTTCTTGCTCCTTGCAGGACGAAGAACCAAGCCAGGTTGACAAAATACTTTTATTAACTTTTTTCTCTCTTTAATTTGGAGACCGGTACGGCACGGGTATGTGCTCCGCCGATGGCAAAGTCGAGGAAGAAAAAAATAGGCTAACAACATTTCCAGCTCAAAGTATTATTCACTTGAAAATTTTTGGGCTAATTTCGCTGTCTCACGCGGGCTTTGTTTTGGTAGCCGGTATCCTTGGTTACCGGGAGGCCACTACCAAAGGAAGAACAGAAACAAGCAAAAAAATAAATAAATAAAAAAATTTAAATGGATTTCCATGGAAATTTATGGTGGGGGGGTTGAGGTTGTTTTTGTGTATGTGCGAGCATATCCTTCGGTACAATTGCTGAGTGACACCGGTCGATTTGGTTTCTGGCAGAAGGTCATAGTGTCAGAGGGTTGTTTTTTTTTTTTGCATTTTTGTTTCCCTCCCCTTTGGACTGCGAAAGCGGTTCTGGGAGCAGGGTAGGGGCATGTAATGCTGGTAGTGGGGAAGCCTTTGATTTGAGGATGGGCGGGAATCCACTTTTGGGCACAGTGCCAGGACAATAAAATGTTGAAATGGCCCGCGGGCCTCGCAATAAGAATTACCGAATTTAATAGGCAATTTAGTGTTTTTTTTTCTGAGAAAAGAACGGTTTATGAAGCGATAATCGTAGGGAGTTTTATTATTTACACAGCGGAGGGAGGTAGCTTGTGTTCCAAAGTAGACATTAACATGACAACGTTGACTCATGTTCTTTTAAATCATACACAAAGACTTTCTTGAGACCAAGGTGTCGGCCATTGATGGATTTGAGGGTTTTAGGGTTTTTTTTTAGTCCGAGCTTGAAGCCAAATATCGCTACAAATGCACCTAGTAGAAGCTAGGTTACTGGCCATAAAGTGTCTTATATGCTGGTTTATATTTGTGATTGCTAAAGAGTAAAACTAGACTAAACTGCGACTGAAGGACATTCAGGCTCACAGCACAAACAACTCAGAATAGTGCAGGGCAAGTAATCTCTACTGACACCAACTGGAGATGGCATGAAACGAATAACTGACAAGGATATTGATATTTACATCGACAGTCAGGCTGCGCTTAAGGTGCTGGAATCGTTCACTAAACCAAGTCAATGTGATTAGCATACTATCCACGCAGAACCAGGTAAAACTATAATGGGTACCTACCTGGTCTCTACGGGATAGAAAACAATGAGTTTGCCGATGAGTCTGCAAGTAAAGGAAAGGAACTGTCTCCACCCGAGGCAGTGGAAGTCAATGACAAAAGAAAGATTTTCTAAAAAGTCTAATATAGTAGGACATGAGATTTCTAAGGCACTTTGGCCGGCAATGGACTGTGAAAGGACTAGTGAAATCCATGAACTTAGCAGGATACAAATTAATAACTATAAGAATACTATCCGAGCATCGCCTCCTGGCAAACACCCCACGAGGCTTGGACTCACAGACTGTCCCTGTACCTGTCAAAAACTGCGAAAAACTACAAAAATCTACGGAAATCAGTCAAATCCTGTTCCCGTACGAAGATTATTTTGGAGAGTAAAAAATTTCCCTATGTTGCGAATCTTAGCCCAATAATTTTTTTGGGCAGCTTTATGAAAACTGCCAAATGTCATATATTTTCCATTTCTGTGCTTTTGCAAACTTTTACCTCTCTCTACGAAATTTTGAGCCACTCCTTGAAATTTAAGAAACTGTGAATTTTGGTGCAGAAAGTACGGGAACAGACCTATTTTTAATGAACAACGCGTTTTCATTGTTGAGCAATATTTTAAAAATAATGAAAGTTTGGCAGCTACTTTTCAAAGAAAATCATCTTCAGCGAATAATGATGCTCGCTATCGCTATAATCAAATTTTTTTGTGCCCGAAATGCAAGATATGGATATGGATGAGATTTGATTTTAACAAGATGGTGCTATATGCAATACAGCCTGAGAAACAATTCAGTTACCTACTGCATGAGTCATTTCCTGGCCGTGTAATGTCCCGTTTTGGTGATCAGATAAGGCCGCCCAGATCATTCAATTTCACCGTTGAACTTTTTTTTGGGTTTTTTTGAAGTCTAATGCTTATGCAAAAAAGTCCACGACCACCGACGAATCAAATATAAAGTAAGAACTATAAGTTTTTTAATATTTAAGATATAAAGTACCGCCATAAAAGTATCTTTTTGTAATAAATAGTACATGCGTTTTGGTCCTAGTTTTGTATTCTTTTTTGGATCCAATTTTGTCCGGGAAGGTCCGGGATTTTCATGCTCATTAACTAGTTTCTTCAAAATATTTCTGGCAACCCTAGTCTAACGCATACAATGTGTCCGAAAGAACAGTCAATGGCCAGTGTCAAAAAGGAGAAATATTCTCTGGGCCTCTGAGCTAAACCTAAAATATTTGACTCTAGTGGATCTATGAAATATGTCAGAAGACCGGTTAATGCAAATTGCCACCTCAGTATATTCTACCGACTGTTAAGCATGGGGATGCCCGAATGATGATTTCAGCAAATATCTTTTCCATCATTTTGGATAAGATTGAAAATAACCTAATACGTTTATATTGGAATTCTTCAAAATGTTATGCTGTTGTATGCTGAAGAGGAAATGCCTCTTAAGCGGGTATTTAGGCAGGATAACGATTCGAAACATATGGCGTAAGCAACAAAAAATTGATTTGAGGAGAATAAAGTCGATGTAACGTTAAAGCCACCTAAGCCATCCTATACCAGAGGATAGCGCATATTCTATGCGAATATCAGGGTACAGCACGCTGTCTCAGAAACCTTTTAGGCGGAACAGGCCTCACCGTCTTCTAGGCCTTTTCCCTTTAAGCGGCGTCTTAGCTTAAAGTGTCCTGTAACCAAGTTGGTTCATTCAAGTTTACTCAGACTAGTATACGTAGTTTGGATCATGTTTTCCTGTAGTACTTTGCGACTAACATCTTGGTTCATCTTTACTCAGAAGTTTATTCGAAAGCTTATTTCTTGCTTGTTTTAGAATGAATTCCCAGGATGCCATGACAGACTCGAAATAGGAACAATCTGCTACTCGGATGCCCCATAGGCTTAAAATGAAGAAGAGTGTTTTCAGACCACTGTAGAACCGTTCCAACAAAACGCCAAAATTGAAGAAAGAAAAGACCAAAGTAAAAAGTCCCAGATGAGATAAAGGAACAAGTTTAATTAAAGCCAGCAACCCACGTGTTAGTGAATTGTCTACGTAAAGTGTCTAATGAACTACAAAATTCCATACTGGTACATTCCAAAATTAACCTACCACATAATTCCCTCTTAAAATATGTTAACCACTCAATTGAAACGTAAATCTCTAATCACTTACGCCTACCAACAATACAATCTCCGCTATAGTGCCATCGACCACAAATATACTCGTAGTCATTGTTCAGTGGCACTTGCCTCTTCTCCTTCGAACGATATAACCAAACAACCCTTGTCCAATGATTAAAAATAAGATGAACTATAAATAAAGACACTGGTTAGCCCATCATTAGTTCTTCAATACAACGCCATTCGCACTAATTGCTTGAGTCCGATATATCTACCATACCATCACTGGTTGTCACCACCACCACCACCACGACCGCCCGGCCGGCCCTTCTCCAATCGATTTGTTCATCAAATTAACCCCCTTGCTCTTGGCTATCCGCAATCACTTACATATATTAAACCTCCTCATGGATACAGATCCAGAGATATCAGTCCATGCGGTAGATGTACTCGTACATTTAGTTTGTTCATAAACTACATTACGTTACGTTATATTCCCCTTCCGTTCCGTTCCATTACGTTAAGTTCGATGAAAGGAATTTTTGAAATTTATATTTCAAATTAATTACAGTTGAGTACCTACCTTGCTTTGCTCTCTCTTTCTCTCTTTTTTGGAATAATTAATGCTATCCGTGTGTCAATTAATATCTCAAGTTCACAAAAAAAAAAAAAAAAAAACGAAAAGGTCTTCGGAACGTGTATCCGGATGTGATCTGAATTTGGAATTTCTGTGAAAATTTGCGTATAGTACGATGTACGACTCAAGGACCTCTACAAGTCCTCTAATGGTTTGACCGTGTATTCGTGATGAGACATGACTTTAGGCATTCTTTAATGTTGTTCTTAATACTCCAACGCAGGAGTTGAGGTTATTTTTTTTTTGTAAGTATGCGATGCATGCTCGGGTGCATTACGCGAGAGCACATAATTAGTGCAAGAGCAGTAAAGTAACCAACTATACGGTCTGGAGACTTTCATGGAACGTTGATTATTCCAGTTGTCTGTTTCGGTTCTTTTGTCCTCTTTTTTTCTTCTTCATATTTTGTTGGAGGCATACAGTAGAAGTGGATCGGTAGGCTCAAAAAAAAAAAAATTAAGGTTAGACGATTTGAACGTCGATTTAAGTCATTTCATCAGTTCTTTTGATGGGTGGAGTGCGTATTTAAGGTTTTGTCTGTGCTTTTTCGGGAGGTAGACGGTGGCCGATAGTAAGGACAAACTTAGACCCTTCTGGGCTCGGTTCTGTTTGGTTCAAACTCATTATCATGGAGCCGAGTTTTAAGACGATACACCGACAAGAATATAGCGTTGCCGTTTGGGACGATTTTGCGTCATTTTGACGCTGTTTAGGCGATGGGACCCGGCACCCCACTTTTAAAAAAAACTGCGATTTTGACGCATTTTGAAAATATAGGACCCTTTTTTCAATTTATTTTCATTTCATATCTCTTTTACTTTTAAAACCTAGTACTTCACTCCACACACCGATTTGTTCAGCCAGTGATTAAATCAACACAGTAGCTTTGTTAGTCAAAATTTCTAGTAGCGCCATCTCGAAGTAAGCAAGTTCGTTGTTTGATGCAGAGCCGATGTCCTCTAGATAGGTCTAGGAATACTAATTGACTAAGCTTAAGCTGAATTCCTACTCTATGTTAAAGCGCCATCTAGCAGAAAGCAAGTAATCTTGTCCGTCAGTACAGAATGATGCTGCAGCAGCTACGCTTCTACATCCAGAGGGGCACTGAGCCTATATCCTGACCTGGCTAAAAACAATTATCGACTAAACTTAAGGCAAATGCCCACCCTGAGTACTAGCGCCATCTAGCAGAAAGCAAGTAAACTTGTCCATCAGTACAGAATAATGTTGAAGAAGCTACGCTTCTACAACCAGAAGCCCACTGAGCCGATATCCCGACCTGGCTAAGAACAATTACTGACTAAACCGAAGCCGAATACCTGTAGTAGCGCCATCTAGAAGTAAGCAAGTGAACTTGTCCGTCAGTTTTAGATGCTGCTTCTGCATTAAGGAATTCCCTATTTAAAAATACAGGCGGTTAGCTATGGCGCAACCTAGCTACAGAGGCGCAAATCTCCAAGCCTACTTTAAATAGTAGTAGCGCCATCTATGAGTATGTGAGTAAGCCCTATCTAGTCATTGAAAGCTCTCCATCTGATGTCAACTTCAGGAAAACTGTTTATGTACGAGTACATAATATATTATGCATTTCTTATTTTTCGTCGTTCATTTTTCCATCAACAGATGGCGACATTCCGGTATTCTACGGGAATTGATTTCTTTTTTACTCTTCCTTGTCTTGGCTTTGGAGCTAACACTCATTTGAGAGTCATCCCTCATCCACCAGGATGTGGCTTGTATAATTCAGCAAAAAAATTTGTTAGTAGGCATCTTAAAGTTATGTTCACCGAAACCGACACCGAGTATTATTCACCACCACTACTACTATGATACTATACCCGTCCCTATATGTACAGCCATTCCTATATACGAACGTGCACTTGGACAATTTGAGGTTCATTAAGAATTAACAAGTGCACTTTGGTCGGACAACTAAGTCTAGTGGATGTCGGAAAATCACGGACCCAGGCTATAATGCAGCCAACTACGTACGTACGAACTGTGTATGCATTCCTCGGACAGGACACACAGGGATGTTTGCATTTTTAATGCAGCACATAAAATACTGTATGTATTTCCCATTCCATCCGTGTGGTATTTTTTTTTCTGTTTATATATTTTTTTAAAGGCTTCAAGTTACCTACACGGCTGCAGAGGGTTGTAATTTTTTTTTTCGACATTTTGTTTTGGATTTACATTGAGGAGGAGGCGCGCGGTGTGCTCGGTAGCCGACCCCCTTGGGTAAGGAAAATTATTATTATTGCTCTTCGGTTGGAGGAGCAGTGCGAGTTGGTCCACTCGAGGTAATTTCAAGTGGAGCAATTCATTATGTGGGCAAAAGTTCATTATAAAGCAATGCATTGTGTACACTTGGGTAATTAATTAAAATGCGAATGTGTGTGTATCTGGGTTTTCTTTTGGATCAAACAAATATTTGCTTATTTTTTTTGTTTTGTTCGATGGGAACTTTAATCCTATTCGTAGGTTCACATCCAATTGAGTAGCGGCAATCAAGCGGAACAAAGTGTTTTGCTGCTCCATTAAACTTGAAAAAGTGTTGAAATGTGTTATACGATTGGAAAATATTATTTTCATGTCGAACACGAACACCTTTATCTGCCGTCGTCTGTCTGGTGTCAGTTACTGTGGGAAATATGGTTCATTGCACGACCTACGTCAAAAATGATTTAACTGAAACAGGTGCTTCGTAGCAGGCAGTTACTGGGTAATGGACAAATCTTTAATAAAGGAAAGTGCTATCAGATTTGTCAGAGACCGCGGAGACGACGGTCTACCTCGATGGAGTTTCTTTAGAAACAGGAAGAGTTTGAACAGAAATGGTTATAAGGGATATAAGGGAGGGGAATCACGTCTAGGCGAATCATAGGTAGGCTGGATAAGAACTAACTTCTTGGGCTATTGACAGCTTCTCCCAATATAAATCCCAGGGACTTGATGGCGTTATACCCATTATGCCTACAGAATGTGAAAGACCTAGCATTTCCGTGGCTAGTCCCTATTTTTAAAGGATGCATATGCCTCAATTATGTCCCACAGTCGTGAAGGTGTATTCGTGTGGTTTACATCCCAAAAGTTGACAGGCGAGGTCATGAATCTGCGAAGGATTTCAGGCCTATCAGCATCACCTCTTTTGTGCAAAAAGCCCTGGATCGAATCCTTGTTATCTATATACTGAAGATTCTAGAAGAATCTCCACTATCTAACTCTCAGCACGCATATCTGAAGCGTAAATCCACAGAGACTGCTCTCCACGAGGATGTGTTTACATTCCAATCAATCCAATTAAGATTACACTCTCGCTACTTTTTTGGATACAGAAGGGCTTATAACAATGCTTATATTGAATCAATTCAACAATCTCTCGCTGAGCTGGGCGTAGAGGGGTCCATTGGCCAGCTAAAAACCAGAATTATTCAGGCATCCATAGGAAATAGCAACCTAACTAAATTCGTAAGCAGAGGAGCCTCTCGCCTCTACTATGGTTGATGGTCATGAACAAGATCTTAGTGCGCCTAGACAATGATGGGGTCAAGGTGGTAGTGTATACGGATGATGTGGTAATTTCAACATCAGGAAAGTTTCTCTCTGTGATTAGCGAAATCATAGAGAATGCTGCTGGGTGGCGAGCTGCAGCTTTGGTGCTAATCCAAGCAAAACCGAAATGATACTTTTTACTACAAAAACCAAAGTACAAACTTTTGATCTTTCCAAACTAAACGGACAAAAACTTTCACTATCCTCCAGTGCTAAGTATTTGGGCATCGTCCTTGCCTCTAAGCTTAGCTGGAGAAGGAATATAGAACAACAGGTCAAGAAAGCATGCATAGCTTTCTATACCTTCAACAAAACCTTTGGAAAAATTGGGAACTGGAGCCTAAGATGACACTTTGGATATAAATAGCCGAAGTGCGTTCACTTCTAGCCCACGGATATATAGTGCGGTGGCCGGTCCTAAGCAACGTCAAAAAAATCAGAAGATTTCAAAGAATGGCAAGCATCACAGGTGCAATTAGGTCATGCCCAACCGATACTCTCACTGTGCTATGCATATTCTGCCCCTTGATTGCCACATTAAAACAGTGCTGTGTAGTACAGTCTGACTCAATGAATCTGAGTGCTGGACTGCTAAGACATATGGTCACAGTAAAATCCTGGGGCCAAATTACCGTATCCGTTAACGAGTTACTCGTTATCGAGGATCATTTTACATACAATTTACTCGATCATTTGATAACGAGTCCTGCTCACTCCATCGTTAACGGATGCGGTAATTTGACCCCTGGACACACTACCAAATAGTACGGTTATATCTCCAACGGATTACAATATCCCCAAGCTCTTCGCTGCAACCTTTCTAAGCAGAGAGGAATGGAAGCGAGGAAGAGTGGTGACGGTAGATGCACTGCGTGGTAGGCTCGCGAATTTTCGCGGAAAAACTTGGCATATCGAATTTCTATTGTCTTCTGAATTTCGCTAGCATCATCTAACGATCCTCGAGGCTTGTCACAACTCAATCAACGACCCAACACCCAAACATAATATCGCTCTTATTGCGGATATCCAAGCCGAAATTGAAGCCATAAATTTGGCAATCACCTCTTCGAACCTAGTGGATCGATGCCAGGAAAAACTCAATCGCTTGTGCAACCAGGCTTCTCTGGGTTCCAGAACATAGCGACATCGAGGGGACGAGAGGGCAGATGAACTTGCCAGGCGAGGGTCAGCCCTTAGCAGCTAAATAAATAAAAATAAATATTTGGTTTCAGCAGTCCTAGGTAGAACCAAGCCTAGCTTCCCGCAACCATTTGCCGGTGCGCGTTATATTTTTGCACGAATGGAAGGGACAGTTTTCTGCCGTCTCCGAACGACAAATGATACTCTTGAATGCTTGTCAGGCATTCGGAAGAGGTGGGCACTGTGAAAAATATTTTAGGTGTTTGCGGCGGGACTCAAACCCAAGACCGCTGGCACAGTAGTCCGACGCACTAACCACTTGCGCTACGGTGCCCTTGACAGCTCACTGGCGGAAAACGTTCACATTCCTATAGGTGCTCTCACACTTCTTAAAACTCGCCGGTCTCAGGTGGACAAGTCTGACAAACTGTGTCATATCCAGAAAGACATAGCCAAGTTACAACAGGTTTAAAACACACGAACTGCTACAAAGAACACGTGTGGCACGTAGTGGCTGTAAGTACAGGGCACTGGCCAATAGGGGACCATGCAGCCAAGCTAGCGATCCGTCACAATATTTTCTGTCGTGGCTGCAAAGATGAAAATGAAAAAGAGTCGCTTATTCACTTTCTGTGCAAATGTCCAGCTCCATCGAGAGCCAGGCAACACATTTTGAGCAAACTTTTCCTTGACGACCTTAAAGAGATATCCGGGAATGGGATTGCTGAGCTAATCCTCTTCCTCAACTCCACGGGCTTCCGACCCGAGAAGTGTCTCTGCCTGTGACACGGCAGCCTTCCACTCTCTTCGATCCCGGGCACGCTGCTTCCAGTTGCCTAGACCAAGCGCTCTGGCATCCGCGGTAGCTTGGTTCTTAAACCGGAGGTTCGGTCTTTCTTGTCGTCTCGAACCTGGGTGCTGTGACGCGTTGATCCTCTTTGCTGAAGCATTGTTGTACATTCGCTCGATGTGGCCGAACCAGTGTAGTCGACGTGTTTTGGCTTTTCGGACTACATCCACATCTTGGTCCAGCTCATGAAGTTCGCGGTTATATCATCTCTTCCATTCGCCCTCCTCGCATACGGGACCGAAAAATATCTCAGCATTACATCCGAATAAACGGGACACCTGAGGTTGTGATAGCAAAACGGTGCCCTTTACGCGCTATTAGGATTTTTCCATGCGAACCATATTTTTTAAATAATTTTGTATAAACCATATTCTTAAGGGTTGATGCAGGGATTCTGGTAACTTCAAATCCCGCCTGCCTGTGCTCGTATGTCAAGCCTGTTACACTTTTCCATTATGACCACTTTTCAACTTACCACGGTGGTGGTTGATTGCCCACCTCCAGAACACAATTTATCCATAAAACCAAATCAGAATTTTATTATGCCATTTTAACTCAAAATCCTAAACGGACATGCTTGTTTATGGGTTTTTAACCAAATTCATTGTGCCATTACATCAAACCTCAGCTATGTTACAGCGAACATAAAATATCTATCGAGTGGAAATGCTATAAAAACTTTTCAGCTGTTGGTGCGGTCTCCCTTGGGGATGCCAAAACTCGCTGAGTTAATTTCATTGTCTGCCCATGGAAATTGTGGATTTTTTTTTTGTCAGCACATGACCAACTCCTTGAAGCATTTTCAAAGTCAGTTTGTCTTTCGTTCTCTAGAGCTAAACCACAATTTATAGACCTTTTGTCATGTCTCCATACCCACCGTATCATTAACAATGTCCCTACGATCCTTAACAACTCCTTAAACTTACGACGTGGCGAGTCAATTTTCCACTCTCTTTATCTATCGTGTCCTGGTTCAGCATTATCTCAGGAATTATTAATTTCTCTCATTATGTCCTTCATCTAATGATAGTGTGCAGCTCCTGTAGAAGTATCTATGCATTTCGACATCGGAACTCAATGAAAGATTAGGTCTTTCCATCTGGAAACGTCTCATAGACTTTAATGATCCAGTAGGGTGGTAGCATGGCAGTTGAAGTTTTTATCCAAACGAATCGTGTTTGCCAAAAATATCATCTTGCAAAAATCATAACTCCTAAATATATCGGGATCATGTTTCTTTTCTGCTTGAAGGAAATTTCCAAGGCCATAAAATTTGAGAATTTTAAGAAAACATATTTACAGGGTGTTTCAGAATCTTCTGCTGAAATATAACGTTTCTCCCATAGGAAATGGTCATAATATTTTGCCTCAGAAAATTGTCAAAAGTAGATAACTGAAGTAAATACAGTTTGTCTAAAAGTCATATAACTAATGATTTAAACAACACCTTTTATCTTTTTTACCGAGCAACATACAATATCTGGACGTAAGACTTTATAGAACAACAAAAAACATTCAATTTAACTGGTAGTCAAATAAATATTAAAAAACTTCTTTTCGCCTTAAACAAAAAAATAAATGTGAAACACAAACTGACAAAAAAAAAAAAAAACGCTAAAAATATTGCAGCTGAGCTTCCAGGAGAAAGTTCAGAAAAACATGTGTTTTAAATTTCCGTGGAGTTTCGACCGGACATTATCAAAGCTTTTTGTTTAAACTCAACATAAAGTCAAAAAAGTGTACCTACTAAAATCATGTTTTCAAAAAAACACTAAATTTCAACAAAATTCCAAAAATTAAAAATAGATTGAATTTAAATTGAAAGCAACCATTGTACCAAGAAAGTAAAAAACCAATGTGTTTTTGACCACTATACCAAATTTGTACACCCAGAACTCAAACGAAGATATGAAAAGTTATCTATACGGGCGTACACAACAAACCAAAGTAAACAACAATATATCGAACTCTAAACCGATTGAGCTGGGAGTACCTCAAGGCTCAATACTTGGACCACTCCTTTTTAACTGTTACATAAATGATATGCATAAGTCAGTAAAGAACAGTAAGCTTGCCCTTTTTGCAGACGATTCCCTGTTATTTGTTGACGCCGAAACGACCCAAGAATGTGTGCGATTAGTAAACGAAGACCTGAACATTTTAAATTGCTGGCTTAAAGCTAATAAACTAAAACTTAATGTTTCTAAAACTAAATGTATGTTATTAAATGACAATGTGAATATTAATATTATTATGAACCAAGAAAGTGTTGAACAAGTGAAGGAAATAAAGTACTTAGGAATAGTCATTGATTCTAATTTGAAATTTGAAGCTCATGTCCACTATATTTCCAAAAAAGTTGCAAAAAAGGTGGGATTCTTGAAAAGAATTCGTAAGAAAATTAATATTATGACTGCTATCAATATTTATAATGTAATAATCAGACCACATTTTGAATATTGCTCTACAATATTATACTTAATTAATGAAGGTTCTATGAACAATCTACAAAAACTGCAAAATAAAGCCATGCGTGCAATACTTCGATGTAATAGATATACTCCAATATTAGTGATGTTAAATACCTTAATGTGGCTAAATGTTAAACAACGTATTTATTTCAATGTTTTGTTCTTTTGTATTTAAGATTAAAAATAATTCACTTCCAATGTATTTGTCTAAATATATTTATTATGTCAGAGATGACCAACCATATTTATTAAGAAATAAAGATGATTTAAGACTGCCGACACTAAGAAATGCAAGATCTCAGAATAGTTTAATATATAAGGGCTTTAAACTTTTTAATAATTTGCCAAATAATGTCAAACAAATGAGCAATATTTTTGAATTTAAAAGAGCAATAACTGAATTTGTTAAACAAAATATTTAAAATTAAAATATAGAAAATGCCAATGCCCGTTAGCAACATATTTTATAAATGTATTATATATTTTATTTGTAAATTGTAAATAGCAAATTGCGCTAATAAAATTTATTTATCTATCTATCTATCTAAAAAAGCAATTTTTCGTTTATACATAAAATGCATTAAGCAGTCTTACCGACTAGCCGATTACTGCAGCGTCTTCCAATCAGAGATATATGCTATTAAGAAAGCAGCGCAAATTGTCCTAGCAAGGAAACTACCAGCAACGAGAATTACCATTTGCGTGGACAGCCAAGCCGCACTTGTAGCACTGGACTCCATTTCCGTGTACTCAAAATGCGTAAAGGAGTGCCTCGAGGTACTTAACCCTAGTACAGGGACTGGGGTAAAATGTTAACCCAACGCTATTTTGAAATCGGACAAATTTTTTTCTGCCATGTTCTGAAACCGGGATTTTTGTGCTACTGTTACAAATTTTGTTCTGAGTCCATTTTGAAAGTGTCTAACGATCTGGGAGCACTCCATATATTTTTTCCATAATTTTTTTCAAAGTCTACGAGTTATTTTCAAACAATTTTCATTTATTTATTCTATTTTCATCTGCCTGGGAAATGTTTTCTATGCTATTTTTGTTGACAACTGCTTCTTGAAAGCTAAACCATACTTGTTTGGCCTATAAAAAATCACGCTTAATTTTATGTGAACAATCTTGCCACACCTAGCCCTAATTTACCGTTTGCTTATGTTTTTTTTTTTCGTGGGGTAAAATTTTACCCCAGGCCTTAAAACTTGTAAATGGACATTACTAGGGTTAAAGCGATAAAGCACCACACCACTCTACTCTGCTGGGTACCCGGACATGTGGGCATTGAAGGGAACGAAATAACAGACGAACTGGCCAGGAAAGGCTCTGATATGGATATAACACTAGCTGACAGACAGGTCCTTCCGGCTTTCAACACAGCTAAACATCTAATAGACCGCATCACCACTAATTTAGCCGAGGAACGATGGCACAACACTAATGACTGTGTCATAACCCGCACCATGTGGCCCGCAGTTGACCAGAAAAGAACAATATCCTTACTCTCTATGAAAAGAAGCCAAGTCCATGTACTTGTCGGTGTCATAACGGGACACTGTATAATAGGAAACATGGCCCGAAGATACGGTATCCTTACTAATGACTTCTGTAGAAGTTGTATGGATGACCTTCTATGCCACTGCCCGGCTCTTCAGGAACGGCGCCTATCTTGTATGGGAGCACGGTTCTTTGACTGCCTGGACGACCTGGCTAAGATACCGCTCACAGACCTTAAAGGGTTTATTAATAGATCAAAATGGTTTTGTTAAAAGTATGTTTCGACATACACTACTAGGGTATTCACAGTGGACCTTTACGGCCTCTGGGTGAAATTTGCATGTACTGCAAGCGATCCTCCTAACCTAACCTAATTATACTAAAAATAACCTAACTTTAACTGGCTGTACTTATCATACCAATTGCACAAACTTAGTAATTTTTTTCGATTTCTTGAGGTCCAAATAATTCTTAATCCAGGAGATAAGCTCTTTTTGCATTATAGACACACGCGAAAATTGAATTTTACAAGCCCCACAGTGCGCCGTTTCAAAGGATAAAGTCTTCGAAGCGAAAATATTTTAATATTTTGTTTGTATAATAAAAATTATGTTTATAAAATGTGGCAGGGAAAAGTTTGTAATTGAATGAGGGTGTAGGGGAAATAAAAAGGAGTCCTGTCGTCGATTTTTATGTCAATTAGTAGGAATACTATTATTTTCTTTGTGCATTTTTACTGTCTTCTTATAATGGTTTTTTCCCATTACAGGTACGCCGAAGTCTCACCGTTTCATTGTAAGTATCGATACTCCACCTAGACCTTTCTTCTCATAATACAAATATGTATCTACGTATCTAAAACCAAGTACATACCTAGTTCTAATTAAATAACATAAAAAAAACAGTTTCCTGAATAACTTCGCAGACACGTAATCGCATCTCGCCGTCGGCGTCGCGACGTATTGCTTAAGAGCTCCGCTCCTTCATGCGCAATTTTCTCTGTGTCCACTCTTGTCCCAGACTTGTTGCAACTCTGACATTAAAAATCGACACTGTCGTGGATAGTTGTTGCTCACAAATTCTCCATCAACATCGATGATATAGTTTCTTCGTCAGGTTAGATTGCTGGTCGGCAGCAATGATATTCGCGACTAGTTTTTATGCATGGACCACCGCAAGCCAGATACAAATCTCGTTTAAAGTTCATAAAACTACACCTAACAGCTTACACCACCCTCACTTTAGATACAAAAAAGAAAAAGAAAAATCCCATTTTACTAGAGCAATGGAGTGGAGCTGCAGTGGCGACTATGAACACCGACGAACACATCACAATCAATCCGGTTCCGTGTGAACCGAAACCTGTCTTTGGGCCAAGTCGATGAAGGAATTCCGTGCAGCGTCGTTGTTTTGATTTACGATATCGTTTCGTTACGTGGGGAAAAAGAGTTTTGCTCTCAATATTGTTTGGGAAAAAAATAATAAAGAAAACAAAACAAGAGCTCCACTACCAATCACATAGATTCACTTGGTATGTTTTAATGGGGCACAGTGGGGGTGAAAAGGTTCACATGGGAAATATTTTTTTTTAACTCAGGTCATTTAAAAAAAAAAAAAAAATTATATGTATAAGGCAGTCAAAATCAAAACTCACTTGTTTTTCCAATCCCTTGTCAAAGCTGAGTTTTTAAATAACTGTGACAGTACATTTCAAACAGAGAAACACAAGGTCCGTTCGCGTACTCTCCCAAAACAACGAAAAATAACGAAAAACAACGAAAATGCGTTCGCATACGCAACAATTTCATAGTTTTTCGTAGAAAAGAGTGCTCACGAGAGAATAAGAAATTTCCCCATGCTACGAATTTTAGTCCAAGAAATTTCTTTCGGGTATATTATGAAAACTGTCAAATCTGTCAAATCACATACTTTCTTCATTTTTTGGTGCTTAATGCGTTCGATTACTTTTTCGTGATTTTTCTGTCTTAGAGAGAATTTTACCCCCACTCTTCGAGATTTGACAGAAAACCCATATTTAGTGCAAAAAGTACGCGAACGGATCTACAAATTAAAAAAGAGTCAACAAAATTTAAATTTTCTGTTTGTTCTCTCTATCAAAATTTTACCTATTCATTTTGTGATTTGTCAGAATAAGCAATCAGACTATTTGTACCTACAGTCGCAAATAAAAATTTTGTATCACTCGATTTGATTAAAAAAAAAAAAATATAAAGACAAAAAATAATTTTTAAAAACAAGCTTTAATGAACTAAAAAGTAAAATAATCATTTTTTCCGAGTCACCAATATGTGACTATTACTTAAAGCTTGGGACGCCCAATTTTTTTTTTTAAATTTTTGTAGATTGTCACTGCGGACTTACTATATACCTACATACATATGGATATGTGTAGGTCCGTCATGATACCAGATAAACCAGAAATGTCTTTGATAAACGAGCTGACAGATATATCCTCTGTCTCTGGGTAGAATTTGTCTAAATGATAATGAAGTATTATGATTGATTACACAGCTACAGTGACACAAAATGTGTTTTGTTGATTCTTTGTCCTCGTTGCACATCGTGCATGTGTTGTCTTGTGCCTGAGGGCCCCAAGCTTTAATTAATAGTCACATATTGGTGACTCGGGAAAAATTATTATTTTACTTTTTAGTTCATTAAAGGTTGTTCTTAAAAATTATTTTTTATCTTTCCCCCATGTTCTGCATTCGACTTTTAGTGAATTTAACCACCAAAAGTGGAATTGGGTGTTCTGCATTCCGAACGAATTTATGAATTTGTGGATTGTATGTTCGAAAGTGAATATTTTGGTGTTCTGCATTCCACTCAAGATGACAGCTGTAAATTCGTGCTCTGCATTCCGAAAACCCTGTGATTTTTGTGAATTGAATTCACTTGAGTTTCTTGACGTGAAATGAATTCACAGGCCGTTGTTAAGTGAATTAATTAATTAGTTTGATGATCAGAATCATAGTGTATTAAAATAATTCGTTTGTTTAATATAGTACAACACAAAAATTAGAGGCAAGAGAGTATTCTCTTGAATTACATGGAAAATCAAGATTTTGTTAAACACTACAAAGCGTATACTCAAGATTTGTGGACAGAGTTAGAAAGAACAACGATTGAAGAGTGTAGGTCTTCCAACGACTGGATGGAAAACAATAAGAAATTGTCGTTAACAATTTTAATTAACAAAATAAAACGTTATATTTTTTTAATGGGCAAAGGTGAATGCTTGTACAATCCAAGCAATATATAATCCCCGGAATCCCTCATTATTGAAACATATTTTTTTCTTTCAGCTGCGTACTTTCCAGTTGAGTCCACTTCGACCACTACTTGTGTTGCAAAATGATTTACATCTCGCCGAGAACTTTGCTGACTATAGATAGACCAAGGCGAAGATTAAAATACTTTCCCACTGACTTTTGATAACATCCTTCAGCCAAAAAAACGGAGTGTTGCTCCGAGTTTGAGTGTGAGAGGAATTGAAGTTGGTACCATCTCTGACTCCACTTCTCGCGGGATATCAACAAATATTTCCTTGCTCACCTTTAAACTGTTTTTAAAAATACAAAAATCATTAAATAAATTATTTCTCCAATGATTTTGAAATGATTTGACAGCTGTGTTTGACATTTCAAACAAATGAATTCGAAGTGGATTCCAAAAATTCGAAATCACTCGGAATGCAGACCACTGAATTCCATTCCGAGTGAATTTCAATTTCGGTTTCAATCCACTTTCACTCAAAATGCAGAACAGGGGGGTTTATATTTATTTTCTACTTTTTAGTATTTGCTTGGGTGGGTTCGATATGAGAAAGTTAACTCAGAATGTGCGAGATTCTACTCACCTTTTAATTTGATACCCATGCCATGGGGGTTGTAAAGAAAAAATTAGTTCGCCATCTTGGACGTCTACCATATTGAATTTAGACTGACGTCATTAAGCTAGTCTAATTCAGCTTGTCAATACCTTTAATTTGATACCCATATTGAGGAGGTCGTCAAGATAACGGTAATCCACCATCTTAGGGCGTCCGCCATATTAGGTTTACAACGTCATAAAATATACTATAATGTATTGTGACCGGACTCATATATGTACGTGTGCAAAATTTCAGGATGATCGGATATCTGGAAGTGGGTGTAAAATCAATTCCCTGATTTGGCCCTCACAGAAATTGAAGTTAGTAATTATATAAAGCTTGTAAAAACTGTGTTGAAGAGAAGCTCATTATATCAAAAAGGTCCAAAATAGTCTATTTTTTAAATTAGGCTATCGTGATGGTGATGTCACTGAAAAGCCGCGTATTGATGTTGATATTCGTACGGGAACAGATTTTAATTCAAAGACACATACTTTCGTACTCCACTGTATTTTTTGAAGTCATACATAAAATAACCTTTCAATTGAGCACTTAACTTCGATTTTCCTCATCGTGTGCGATAATATGTGAACGATTGGAAAAACGTTCCCGTTCACTAGAACAAAGACGAGGGGCCAGTCAGTACCTCAAAACTGTAAAAAAAAAAAACACATATGATGCTAAATACAAAGTGCAACGCCAAATATTTGTGAATTATTTATGGATTCGCTGTCTTACACATTATTGATGAGAGTCCCCCCCCCCCCCCCCCCCCACACTCTAAAAAAAAAACAAGAAATATAAAAAAAATAGAACCTCAAATATTCTCTGATATAAATATTATTCACGACTAGATGGCGCGCGGTGGTGTTAGGGGAACGCCATACCCCATACGACAGCCGTGTAATTTATTTCAAGCAAATTGATTTGTTGGTGATATTGATGGCTCTCTTTGATATCGGAGCGAGCATCAAAAGATGTTTACGTCGCTTTGCGTCGCCTCGTCCTGTGTTCTGTTTTCTGATGATGTTGTTCCCTGTTCGAGAAGGTGAACGAATTGAATTGCAAATTATTCTGTCAAAAAGCCGCGCTAATATACGCAGCAATATGGCCGCCGTTTGTCGGCGGTGGTATAGGGGTTGTAAATTAACATTTGGCAAGTGTTGACAAGGGTGAGGGTGAGGAGGGGTAGAACGGGAAGAAATTAATTTCTTTCTATGAACATCTGTAAGAAATAAATTCTAGCGACTAAGCAATTCATTAAAAGTGAATCCGAAGGATGCCGGAATGAGGTTAAGTTGGCATGATTTAGTTGTTACCTAGTCTCTTATGTAATGTTTACCGTTACAATACTACTCTGCGCATATACCATATACCGTTCAATTAAATTCCAAAAGATCTATTAAAGATTCCAACAGTAATCCATCTTGATTAACCCAATTGCTGTCGAAGTTAAATGTCTGGTTTGTCCACTACTGGCGGTGATGCCATGGGGGAGGTGGGGGGATGAAAGACAAATGATAAACACAAGCATAGCGTCACATAAACACAGAGGGAGACAAGCAGTCAATCAAGTGGCGACAAGCACTTGGAATCTAATTAATTCCATGTTTGACATTTCTTTCCTTCCGTCATGGAGCAGCAGCAGCGGTTCGCGCGGCGGCTGCAACATCACGAAAAGACAGTAGCGACCATCACGCAATGCAACAACAACAACAACAAAGCGGTGATTTGTTTTTTTTTTTTTTAAATTGTTGCGCCACCAATGTTGACGGTCAATGTACCCCTCCGACTGTGTAACCGGCCTCCAGTCTTTGGAATTAAATTCGAGATCTTCAGCATTACCACCGCGGTGCGATGATAGTCGTCTCGCTGTATTGAAGGACAAGCGGATGTTCTGTACCAGTGCACACCCCACTCGATGTGATTATGGTCGTCGTCCTTTTGCAGTTGTGAAACTTGTGCTGCTGATGGGGCTGTTGTTATCGTTGTTGTTGGAATTGGGTTCCTCTCAAGTGGGAGTTCAATTTCTGAATGAGCTGTTAATACACTCCAGTAGACAGGTCTCTTGGCTTCGTCTCTTCTGTCTGTCTGGTTCGGGTCGAGTTTGAGTTTTGGTCTGTGTCTGCTTATCTCCAGGGTGGATGTTGTTGCTTTTAATTATTATTCCCGGTGCCGGGCAAAGGAAGAGCAGAGCGAATTGGAGTGCTTTAAGCGACAATCATCTCTGTCGTTTAAGTCATTTGTACATATTTATCTCAATTGGAGACGTACTTGTGGGGATCTACTTGTAATCTCTCTCGCTCTGAGTGGAGAGGGTTGTATGCGAGTATAGTTTGTGGAGACTAAACATTAAACAGGGAATGTTGTGTGCGCGCATAGTGGGTGGGCATTGTGGTTCTTGTTCTTTATGAGGAAGCTGATTGATTACTAAGACATTGGCGATCAATTATGCTAATAACACGGTTTCCTTGAGTTGAGAGGTGATAGTAGAAGCAAGATGGAAAAATTGCGCCCAGCAGCCCCTTTGAGGAGAATTGTGGTGGTGTAGCTATAGATATTCAATAAAAAGATAGAACAAGAAAAAATAACTCGTTAACGTTCGGAGGTCGTCTTCCTAGATATAGAAGGTGCTCTCAGTACTGTAAAAACCAGAAGCTATAGCAGACGATCTTTCAAAATTCAACGTTGAGAGCTCGCTAAGCAAACTGTTGATATAAGCTTTTGATAAGCCAAACTATCAACATAAAACTGGGTGAGTCCTCCTTCAGGAGATATGTCAGCAGAGGTACCGCTCAAGATCGTATTTTTCATTCCACCATACAAAAATGGTGAAAATCTTGCAGTCACAGTTTGCAAAACTAAAGCATTTTTTGGTCGTCGTGAAGCACCTTGTCGGACCGCAATTCAGAAACTGGTGGAAAAATTCGAGCTTTGGGACAAGTTAGTGATGTGAAGAATAAAACCCGTGCACGTCGCTCAAGAACAACTGAGAATATTGCTGCTGTAGCCCAAAGTGTTGAAGAAAACCCAGGTTTGTCCATTCCTCGTCGTTCTTTGGTATTGGGCATTCCACAAACGTCATTACACCGTATTTTGCATAAAGACTTGGGTCTTAAGGCTTATAAAGTTCAGTTAAAATAAGAACTCAAGCCGGCCGATCATGAACAACGTCGTGTCTCTGCTGATTGCGTCCTTGAAATGCATGAAAATGATCCGGAATTCCATCGAAAAATCATCTTGACTGATGAGGCCCATTTCCACCTCGGTGGCTACGTCAACAAGCAAAATTGTCGCATCTGGGCCTCGGAAAACCCAAGAGTTATTGTTGAGAAGCCTCTCCATCCTCAACGTGTGACTGTTTGGTGCGATTTATGGTCCGGCGGGGTCATTGGACCTTACTTTTTCGAAAATCAGGTTGGATCAACAGTTACGGTGAATGGATTGCGCTATCGAGAGATGATCAATGATTTTTTATGGTCGCAGTTGGATGGTATTGATCTGGACAACGTTTACTTTCAACAAGACGGCGCTACGTGCCTCACAAGCAACAAAACCATTGATCTTTTACGGGAAAAGTTTCCGGACCGTGTTATCTCTCGAAGAGGTGATCACAATTGGCCACCGAGATCTTGTGATTTAACACCTTGCGACTTCTTCCTTTGGGGCCACGTGAAAGATAAGGTCTACGCCAATAGCCCAGCGTCGATTCAAGACCTCAAAGATAAAATTCGTTCGGTTTGGTTATGGAAAATTTCATGAAAATGATATGGTCCTGTATGCGTGCTCGTGGTGGCCATTTGGCTAATGTTGTTTTTCATTATTAACGGAATACCTTTCATCTTAATTATGAAATAAACATCCGATCATTTATCTCAAAAAATGGCATTTTTTTTGAATACCAAAATAACACCTCTTATTGGAAAACCCTTTATTTATTCCTTTGGTTTAGTTGTTGTTGTTTGCTTATTTACTATTTTTCAATCGTATACTGTTTACTTACGTAATACTGTTTGTCAAGCAAATAGCTACCTTTAAAATTGATTAATAAATTATTAAAAAAAAAAAAAATAACTACGAAGACATATTAATGTTCCTTATGCACTTCCGTGCAGCGGAGGTCTTTGTCTTTTTGTTGAAATCCTTGCCTCGAGCTCTTTTGAATGATATCCCACATGATATATTTTTCGAGCTTACATTCCGCCACCCTGTTCAATTGTTTCAGAATATTTTTGAGTGATAAATTGTCTTAAATATATGGACCACCGTAATCGTAATTATGTACATATGTTAGAATTGTGCTGAATTTCAAGTTTCTAAGTCGAACGATTCTTCTTTTTGATAGACATTTTAGTGTTAGAGCGAACTTATATTGGTACGGAACACATTTGGGTACGGAACCCATAAAACAGGATAAATAAGCTCTAACTACTCAATACTAAGGTTATGTTTATTTAAACGGTAAACGGTATACGGCATCGCTTTTTGCTATTAACGGTTTTGTTCTATTGTTCAACTTGATCGCCACTAAAATTTGAACAAAACTCCAGAAAATAGTTACCGGGTGAGAGCACCCATAAAAGTCTCCAGTAAATTCAAAGGTTTTATGCTAAGCTTTCCTTAGAACTGAGCACTTTGCTAAGAAAAATAAGAAAAGAAAATGAAAGGTAATCAGCAAGTACGAGTTCGTTTTCTTTTAATCGCTTTTCTGAATTTTATTCTGAACGAAACTACTTTGCATGAATAATTTAACTACACGCACAACAAATTTACTTCGTCCTTATCGATTTGTGACTACTTATATATACTTTTACTGTTGTTTGGCAGGCCAAGCTCTATAGCTAACCCCTGTCAAGGGTTCTGCGCATATGTAGATAAAATCTGTTTTTTTCTTTCTATTTCTGGTCAATTGTCAAAAATGTCTACATGAGGAAGGAACTCTGCTCCACTACGCACTTCCCCCCAATAAATCTATAAATTATTCTTTATATTTGTATCCAAGCTGATGTTAAGTATCACGTCTGCCCTACCTCAATCGAGTCTACACGCACAGCGCATCATCGACATGCATTATCTATATCTTTGCTTTGACCGCCGCTGTCTTTTTTTATTTCATTGACGGTGCGTACCCACAACTTCCTTTTTCCGCTCTGTACGGTCTGGTCTGTTCCCCCTTTTTTTTATTGCAGCTATGCCATTGCGCTGTTGTTCTTATTACTGCCCGACTGGCATCTAATTAGCTTACCTTTTGTCTGTTCAGTTCCTTCTCTGTTTTATTATATTGTTCCATGTGTGTGTGTGTGTGTGATTGCTTTCCTCCCCCTCCCTTTTCTGTCCCACCAATTCCGGCCACAATTCTATTGGGCCGGTTTTGTTTCGCCACATGAACATCAGTTAAATTACGAGTACAACTATACAACTGAGAAAGGCTTTAGTTATCACCGCCGCGGGATAAGTAATATAATGTAAAATAAAAATAAAGTGTACTACCGGGTCGTACGTGTTTGCTCATATTGGCCCGATATAATGATCAGTGTTACAAAGGAAATTTCATTGCTTGATAGTTATGCGGTCAATATGCGAAAGATATTCAATGCATTCCAACACAACCTCTGACTATAACGAATGCGCTTAGACCTTTGACATCGAACATGAGCCTGATGCCTGTTTTGAGCAAACAGTTGAAAAAAAAGGAATCGATAAGTGCCATAAATATTTTTGTCATTGGAGAGATACTACACCGTATCTCACCCAGTATGAGTTTTCTTTTTATTTAAGTGGCAACAATCCTCTAAAGCACGCAAATACAACATACATGTACTAGACATTGGGTCCAATAATACCAAAATGATTGTCTAAAGTTGCTCAAAATATATGTATGTCACTATTTGCAGAAGCCTTAGGTGACCAATTCAACGTCTGATAGAATGAGCACAATTCACTGAAACACTGGCTTTAAGCCAAACCATTCAAAGTTTGAATATGGTGTGCTACAGGGCAGTCTGTTGGGACCAATTCTTTTTTACGAGTACATACGGATAAATCAGTTTCTGTTCCTGTTCAACGACAAAACACTGCGGGAAATTATTTAAACTTTTTCAAAGTCTAAATTTAAGTTCTTTACCTACGGTTGAAACCACTCTTATTTTTGGGTCAATGTCCCACAGACCCACAGAGTCAGTTCAGCTAAAGTGAAAATAAAGACGGTTTTCCTTATATTTGATTAAAAATTTGGTAGTCAATTGCAAGTATAACTCTCAGTATTGAAAAAAATGAACAAAAGAGTGAGATGAAGCGAATAGCGTTGTGGTACATTTTTCTATGGTTGAAGGCTCGAATGAAATTAAATTACTATGATATAGGAATACTACAGAGGCACATGTCTGGAATGACAATATCAGATAGAATAGCCTCTGCCATGGTTCAAATTAGGGATGTTACGGATGTAAAAATTTTGACATCCGCGGATGCGGATGCGGATGCAGATTTTAGGAGACTCACATCCGCGGATGCAGATGCGGATGCGGATTTTAGAATTTGTTAAATATATTACATTTTAAATACATAAATAAATGAAAATTGATTGATTTTTATAAAATTTTATTTGAATAAGAATATAAATGAAAATTTATTGAATTTCATTTTCTTATTGAATAAGAATAAAGTTTAGTAATTAAAATTAAAAATAGGTGAGTTATATTTAATAAATAATAATATTGCTGCCTTCTCCGACTCCAATTTGTTTCTTAATGGATCGTATATTAAGCCAGCTCCACTAAAAAGTTGTTCGCTGGGAACACTGGCAGGTGGAGGTGATAAATACCAGCGTGCAACTTTAGATAGGGTTTTGAAATCTGTTTGATTGATTTTCCACCAATCGAGGGGATTATTATCCAAATCCAGTCTTTTTTGTTTGCGATAACTAGCTAACTCCCTTCGGAGAAGCGTTTCGGGGCTAGCGTTGTCAAATTCTCCTTCAGTCGATGAATCTAACATCATCGCCATATCGCTTTTGAAGCAAGTCTTTTTACTCAAACCGGACGTTCCTGGTTCCAAATCTTCCATTTTCTTCTTTTTTGAATTTGGTGACATCGCAGGAGAGCCAGTGGTCAAAGGAACATTTGTCATCTTTAATATTTCATCTTTAATTCTTTCCTCGGTGACGGGTTTGAAAAATTTATGCTTATAGCGAGGGTCTAAATATGTTGAAATCGCATACAAATTGTTGTCTTCCAAAGAAGAAAATTTTGAATCACATCCGCAAAAACTCCGCATGAGTTGATGCGGATGCGGATGCGGATGCAGATGTTGGAATTAATGCGAATAATCCGCGATTGCGGATGCGGATGCGAATATCTTCAACACCCCTGGTTCAAATAGCAGCACTAAAATCGCTAAAACTGTCTGACCAAAGATGATTTGTTTTTTTCGTCAAAAAAAAAAAAAACCAATTTCGTCATGCTGTATCTTTTCAGCCAAAAGCCGAATACGAAAAATCTATTTTATGCCCAAGTGTTTTATTTTTTTGTAATGATCTGAATGGACACTTAAACATACATTTTTGACGAAAATTTCCGAAACTAAAACAAAATTCGTAGCGGAGTGAAGTGGTAAAAGAAAGTGGATATTATGACACTAGTCTTCACCCGCTTTCATCCACTACATCGACAATACAGCAGGGATTCTACTCTCTATTAATCCGATCCTAAATAGAGTGTATGTACATAGTGTGTAGAAATTTGTAAAAATTTGATCTAAAAATTGTTCTACAGAATAGGATCACATGACCGCGAATTCTTACAATTCTTACAGACATTGGCCATAGACAAAGTATATTGAAGCTTGCACGTACCTTAGGCAAGTGTGCGCTGAAAATCGAAATCGAGTTCCGCAGCCTTGGTTGACTTGTGAGGGTGAGGAAGAGGTCTCCCTCTTCACGTAGGCGGCCTGTTGTACTTCCGCAGCCTATTCGTGTAGTGTTTTATTGTTTTTAGTACAGTAAAATATAGAGAAGACAAAACTACTCTGTTACCTACTAAAACACTTTTATTAAAATGGCGTATTTCGTTCTAAATTTAGTCCTTTAATTTTGAAACAGACCTTATTTCATATTTTGTTGTTGTCTGACTGAAATAAAGCGAAACATTTAAATTAATTCTTTGTCTACTTCTGGAAAAGAAATAAAAATGCTACCGCAAAAGGAAGTGGATACCATAAAGGACCCTAAGCAAGAGTAATTAATTTGCAATATATTACCAGCTTCAGTATAAAGAGTGCCAAAAAAACGATCAGATTCAAGTATCTTGGAGGTCTAGATCTAGGATCTTAACTGAGGATTTGCAGTTGGCATTTCGGTGTCTGCGCCTAAGAAAAAATAGATTGCAAGAAAATGGAATACATACTGTTTTCTTTAATTTTTTCTTTAACTAAATATGTACATGTTCTTTTCTTACTTACTTACTTACTTAGTTGGCGCTACAGCTCGAGGTGAACCTGGGCCTGCTTCTCGCAACCATTTGTGTGTGTGTGTTGTATTTTTGCACGAATGGAAGGGACCTACAGTTTTTCGCCGACTCCGAACGACGAGTTGAGAAGCTCAATCGTGACAAATGAAAGTCTTTGATGCTTGTCAGACATTCGAAAGAGGTGGCACCATGGAAAACTCTTTTAGGTGTTAGACCTGGCCAGGAGTTGAACCCAGGCAGCATTGCGTGGTAGTCCAACGCACTAACCACCACGGCTACGGCGACCACTTTAATGCCCAATTTCTTATGGTAAAGTCATATGGGTACTGTTTCAGTCTAAAATGTATCCTTAAATCGCCGAAACACAAGACTTCCTCTCCCTCTCTGCCTTGTTTCAAACAAGGCGTAAGATTGAAAACCTACACGAAACCATTACATGCTACCTAACAGGAGCCCGAATACGGCCGCAAAGAAACAAAGAGAAATTATTCAGAGAGAAAAAAAAAAAAACAGCTAAAACAACAAAGTCAAACGAAAAATTATCCACTTTGAATATAAATAAATAATGGGTAGCCAGGTGAGACGGCAACTCAGGTGTGACGCAATATTACACATACCCACACAATCGAGTGTGATGTATGGTATGTTATGTGTTTTTTTCTGTTTGCCTGAAATAATTCCTTTTTTTTAAGTGGGGGATGGTGTAAATAAGCCCGCTTCGAGTTGGTCATTTGCATACGAAGCGAAGGAGCTTAAGGCCAAGTTCGATGTCGATTAGTCGAAGAATTGCATGTTTGTGATTTGCGATCATCAAGAAATTAATTTCACACGACGCCGACGAGTATATCCGGTCCAAATAACGATAAATGCGTTTTTTTTTGTCTCTTCCACCAGCTGATGTCGATGCCGACATCTCTGGGTGAATTGCACCTGCCAAAACCACAAAACACCTGAGTTGAGTGGATATTTGAGTACAATGTAACGAGCGCATTTTTAATATGAGTCTTGCGCAGTTCTCTCCTCTCTTCCGCTCTGAGTAAAAAAAAATCAGCGATTTTCACTCATGGTTTTGAGTTTATTTTGAATTGAAACAAACTGAACTGATACTGACATCTGACGGCTAGCAATTTCTTTTGCTCCCTTTCCACTAAACACGCACACTTATATAAAGGAAAGTAGGGATATACTTTAACACCCCCTCTCTCTTCAACCCCTTTTTGTTTTTTGTTGTGGTGCTTAAAGTCGTTGCCGTAGAAATGTTTGTTTGTTATTAATAAATAATAAACGATTCCCTTGTTACCGCTACATACACATGAGTACATAAAAAAAAGCCGTTAGAATTTTCCTTCCCAAAAAAAGGATATAAAAGTGATTTAAACGCAAACGGGATGTCGTATTTCATTTCGGTTGCGAAAATAAATATTTTCACGAGTGCATGCGGCGGGCCATCGATTGTTTGATCGATTCTTCGGATTCAAATATTTTTGGATTGACAGTTGTTTTTTTTTTCTTTTCTATTTTTTATATGAAAAGATACAAAAAATATGATAAATTAATTAATGATCTCCAGGAGGGTTTTTTTTTTGTCTGACATGAATGATACTTAATTGCTGCGCGCTGTCATAATCTCACGCAATCTACAAAAAGTACCAACGCGCGTTATTATATGGTATGGTGGTCATTAACGATTGCTTGAGAGCGATCATCTCCATCTTAATGATGTTGTTTGGTGCGCTCTTTAGACGGCCCACTGAATTAATCAGAATTTGTTTTGTTGTTGTGGGTTTCCTTTTGGGTGGGAATGAATGTTGGGTAGACGTGAAATACATAAACCAGACAGACGCGGGTATCTTGTTAGAAGTTACATAATTGTGGTTAAAAGATGCAGGTATAGATACTTTTTTTTTTGCTCGCCTATACTCACTTAGATGGCGCTACAATCTTGTGTGGATCTCCATCGTATCCCACTTAAACCTGTCGTGGCACATAAAGGAGTTGATTTAGATGTCTTTACAATTCTAAGTACCACTTCGTGAGTGTAATCTATGTACTTTTTAATGTTGGTTTTCATAAGCTGTTTTTATTGCTTTCTTTTGGGTGTAGGCACGAAGCTGCTGTACAAGTGTACACATCGTGATGATTAATAATTTTATTTCTATTATAAATAAGAATGAGATGGATGTAAGGTGAGTTCGTAGCAGGCGTTCCTCAAGGGTGTAATTTGAGTCCAGTCTTCATTGTTCTTTTTATTGACGAGATTTGTGGGGGCGTACTTGTCATACTTCTTGTACTCTTCAACTACAAATTAATAAGCTTTAGAAGCACTGCAGCTCGTGGAACCTAAAGATTGACTCTGTAAAAAGAAGAATAGGGTAACTTCGGGCATTATGGCGCACTTTTTTTGTTTCTCAAATAATTTCAACATGAAAAGCTTTTTTATTAAAAAACAAAAACCGTTCGAAAATATAAGAAAATCAGAACATAAATACGTTAAATAATTATAATATTTCAATGATTTAGGCAAATAAAAAGTTAATTTAAAAATGTTTTACAAAAAACCATAATGCCCTATGCATAGGGAAATATGGCGCATCCTCTTGGGCAATATGGCGTGATGCTGTAATCGCGGTTTGATGTGTCACAGCTATCACGAATTACTTTTGAATGAAGTACATGAGTCGTGGGATCACTTACGACTTATTATAATTGTAACTTGGTTTGTATTTGTCTGCCTGTTCGAAGCCCATATAAAACAGCTCGTTTTTGTTAGGAGCGAATCCATACGCTTGTAGTTTGTTTACATGACCCACAATTTTCTGCTCGTTTTCTACTCCTAGGCATGTGGGAGCACCTAAACATGCTTCCTGTCGTCATAGTTCTAGAGTCTTAGTATACATTTTTTTACATGCTTTACATGTGAACTCCAGAAGGGCCAGAGTGCGCCATAATGCCCCTACGGCAAGTGCGCCATATTACAAAAAAGACGCATTTGCACAAAACTTACAAAAAAACGCCAGGTTTTCTTTTACTGTTACTAATCAATGCCACCAAAGGAAAACTAATATGATTCACTTCACTTCACTGTGTACACTAACCCCGTGCGTTTTATACTTAAAGAGCCACACGCAAATGCAAAAGAGCCAGAAATATATGCAGGTGACAAAATTGGGCTTTTTTTTGTTTATTATTTTTTTCATTTTTAAAAAAAAATCGCAACAGCTTTACAACTTAACATGACAGTCTATCAAGGAAGACCCAAGTTTTTCCATCGTTTTATTTTCTATAAGTAAACTGGAAATGTGGTATTTATAAGGTGCGCCATAATGCCTGAAGTTACCCTAATGGTGTTTCAAGCTCGAAAATTGTTGAAACTTGTGTAGCTTGAGGTAGTTCAGGAATTCAAATACTTAGGAGTGCTGATGTCTGTAAAATTACAGCAGAAAACACTAGAAAAGCCAAAATAACTCTTAACATTTTGTGGCCGAATTTTTTTCGCTTATCAGGATATAGCACTGAGATCAACATATCGGATTTTTGAAGCAACTATTACCGCTCAAACTTGCTACGCGGTGTTCAAGCTTAAGGCCATACATACTTCGAAGATTTTGTTCTGATTCCATGATTTTTTTTTCAAGCGTCTATTTTACTTACTGAATTTATCTTATGCCATAATGGTCATAGGTCATTTATATAAAAACAACTTAAAGGCCAACTCCAAATTTTTAATCAAAATTATGAAAAAGCCCAATGTTAGTCTCCACAAGTCTATTGTTACTAACCTCTTGCGCTCACAATCGTCTCCGTTTAAGAAATAGAGCGCACTTGCGAGATCTTCTGGTCTTCTTTTTAATCTTTCTGAATCTAATTTAGATGATTGTTGTTTTCCAATTTCATATCAATGTCAATAAACATATGTATCTGTAAAATTTAAATCGTGCGTCGACATCGACATCAAGGCAGAGACTTAGATCACCGTTTTCAAGCTGCTCATTGTTTAAATATCGATCTACCTGTGAAAGCCGTAGGTACTATTTTCAGAGCACGCGTGGAAATTCTTAACTGAAATTATTATATGCCAAATTGGTCAGAGAAGAGCGTTTTTCATTTTATAGTAATTTGACCAAATTTCCAGGAATTCCGAAGGCTTTGCTTTCAACAAAGTGTCATCTCTAGATTACAATGGTTTCGCAGGGTACCTAGATAAATCTCTTACAAGTGTTGCTATTATTTTTGAAGAAGCCGCATGGTGGAGGTTAAGTTGTTGAACCTTTAGATACTTAGGGATAAAACTGAAAAATTAAAAAATCCTGAATATGTAGGTTACTCGTACTAAGTGAAGCCTTCCATCAATTCTCCCAGCAAATTCCCTCACTTAGTTTGGAGCGCAACCAATGAAGTAAGCCAAACCCAAAACCATCTAGGTTTCAAACCAATTTACCAAAAATACATACTTTTCCTAAATTTATTTAGAGAAAATGAAATAAAGTACATAAGTAGGGGGAAGAGTTAGAAAAACAATTGATAGCTTCTCTCATTGTCCTTCGCTAATAATTGGTCAATCTGTGATTGAGTTTCAACGTAGTGCTGGGGGATCGTGGGAACTCCCATTTCGTGGAAATTCTGACCTCAAAAGGGAAAAAGGGAAAATTTGCTGTTTCCGTGGGATTTTTTTGATGCGTTCCAATCCAACTTGTTCAAAATAACGAATCGAGCGAAGGTATTATGTCCTATGCTCAGGACAAACCGAAAAACCTTTGTTTTAAAACTGTAATACAATCTAATTTTTTTTCTTTGAGATTGTCAAATAAAACATATAAAAATAAATCCTTTTTTTACACATAGGAAAAGTTGGCCAAAAATGGGAATTTTCTCTGTCTGGTATGGGAATTCTGTAGAAAACAGCCCTCAGTCAACGAAACTTTTTTAAGTTTTGTTTTGAAGGAACGACTGAGGAATTAACCTTCCTACTCGAGAGATGGGCTTGCTTGTAAATTACCACTAAACCGTTAATTGTAGGAACCATTAGAATGACAGAGATTGCACGCAAAAACTATCAGAGACTTTAGTATAGCTCCGGAATTTAAAGCACCGAGTGCTTTTGCTCCAACACAAGTCTACATTTTTAAATCTTCGAATGACAACTTAACTACTCGTGATCGCAATATAAACACACGACAAGGCCTTTGAGTTTTTTCTCAGAAAAAACCTCTGCCGGATCAGAGTTTTGTAGTAACCACTGCCGCTGACTATGAAAATACGATTTCACATCAATCAAAATGTAAGCACTTAAATAGCTAACAACGGTATTAAGGTTTCCTCAGTTTAAAAGTTATTTCCATCTCCAAACCTTAGCACCTAGCAACAGAATTTCCAAAGAAGCCGTCAACCACAATGATTCCACGAATATTGTACTCGTATCCATCCCGCTTTGGTGAGTTCCCCTATTTAATACAGGCAGAGGCGGCCAGTGGAATTGGTGGATAATCTTATTTTATCTCCAAGTGTATCCACGGCCAAGTTTATTCGCATTTCGTCGTCGTGCCAAAAAGAATGTTGTTTCTAATATTCTCGAAAAAGGATCTGTTTTCCGGGACAAGTCTTTTTTATTCACCTTACTTTAAAAAATAATTCTTGGTCTACTTAAATAGCGGAGATATATGTAGATAGTCGCTTTATTATATGGCAAGCGAACTTTCAACATACGCACTCTATCTTGGTACATACCGCCAGCGCCCTCGTCAGGTAAGACAGTCAACGTCGCTTTCGATATCATTAACGATGGCCATGCTTCCTGTACGCATAAAATTCATCTCTCGTCCAAGGTCCAAGTGGTATTGGCTGGTGTTTACTTCTCATAACCAGAAAATCTGTCGAATACTATGCTCTCGGCGATAGCGATTCCACGACAGCTATTTTAGGGACGATTTTATTTTTTCGTCACTATAAGCAATGGCACAGCGAGATAGAAGAAAATAGAGAGCTAAAAATAGTGTCGCAAATTCATAGTCAGATAAAGCCGACAATACAAGAACTTATTCACCTACATAACCTAAAATATACTTTTTGCTATTCATAGTCACCTTATAGTCGACTTGGAACATATAGTCGGCTCGAAATTTAAAATGACCCAAACGTCTAAATAATTAGAGTCGGCTCTAAATTTCTCATATAATATTTTGACGTTTGGGTTTGTTCGTTCAAATCACTTAACAAAAACATACCAAAGTCGATACTAACTAATACACAGGCAAAAATGTGTTTATGAATAACGAATAGTTATAGCCGGCTTTTTTATTTAGTGCCGGCTGTAACTACACATAGTCGGCTATAGGCACTGACTATGAATTTGCGCCAGTGTTTCTTGAAGCGAACTCTCGTCGACGTCGTTTGGTGCTGTCGAATGGTCGATGATCGTCGGTGAAGTTACATGATGAGAGCCCAGATCAGGTCCAGGCCTAAAATATAAAACACTGGGCAACATCTTAAGAATCTGAGTCTATCAGGACTGCAATTTTTCTTTGGTCTCGCCAAACCCTTTTAGAGGAAGTTTGTTCTTGACAAAAATGAGCCATCAGCCCAGAGATGCACTAAAACCTAGATTCTTACAAGCAGAAGGGACATACCTACAGCGGTTCCTAGACGCTCAATATTACTGTGCAATAATAAATGTTCCGCAATATTATTGACCGTCTGTAAATAATATTGTGAGGTTGTACAATATATTGCGCAAAAGTAAAATCGGTTTGATATTCATTGTGCAATATAAAAAATGGTATCGTCTGTAGGTAATATTGCACAATATTCTTTCAGTTATTATTCGAAGTGCACGAAACAGGGAAAAATATCCGGAAGCTGATAAAGCGCAGTTAGTTCAAAAAATGAACTCTCTGCGCACTAATTTCTGGAAGCAATTAAAAAGAATTTCTGACTCTGAAAAGAATGGAGACGAGGTAGTAGAGCCAACATTGTGGTACTTTGAGGCGATGCAGTTTCTCAAAAACCAAGAGGAACTGTGCACGTCTCAAAACAGTATCCAAACAATAGACGAAGGAGGATACCACTCTTTAATCCATCTGCGCTCTTTCTTTGTGTTAAGCACTCGGCCAGTACAATGGCCACACAACAAATTTCAGTATCACTCAACATGTTTTCTATACAAATATCAACCGACTACTAAATTATTGGGAAAAAATATTGTATCATCTAGGGCACAAAGCAAATAATATTACACAATATATTGCACAGTAATATTGTGCGTCTAGGGGCCGCTTACAGAAGCTCCTTATGACTCGCTAGTTTTTTAAAGATCTAAAACGATCCATAAAGTTTAATTGCTCTTAAGTTTGAGTAAAAATGTGGTTCTATGTAACCATACTTTTGGTTTGAAATGTAGAGCTAGTAAACTTTGACTCCGAACATCATCTTGCCAATGTTACGCCCATTTTTTGTGGGCATTTTCTTCACATAATGAGATTTTCACTGAATTTTTCTTTAAAAAGTGCAAAAATTAGTCAGACGATGCCCCATATTCAAGTCGAAATTCTCCTCTTAAGGCAAAGCTGCTTTAAGAGAATCACATAATCCCTTCCGGAGTGCAACCTTTCTGTTCAGATTTTTTTGTTTTCTATAGAAAATCTTTCCTAATTCTAAATACGTTTTTGCCCGCCATCACCCATATTGCTAATGGTTCTACCATCAAAACCTTGAAAGCCGGAGAATAAAAAACAAAAAAAAAAAAACAGACAACACAGTCTCCACTCCGTCATGTGGTCGATGCGGAGAGAATGCAACTATTTTCTACGTGTGTACACTATCACGGCCCGGTTGATAGCTATTCATCTTCCAGTTCCTTATCACCATTTGTGGGTTGCCATGGCTGTGTATATGTCTGGCTTAGAGGAACTAGAACTAGGTAAGGATCGCCCATCGCCACACGGATACATTGTGATCCGAACTAGCGATGGCGGTCGGTATTACATGGAAGCAGAGATTTCAGTGAACAGCGAGCCCAAATGGGTGTTGTGATTATTCTTCTTTGGTTTCTTTGTTCGTTTTTTACACTTTATTATGCTATGATGGAGCGGCGCCGGCTTTGGGGCTCTGTGGGTACCTAGCATACACATACCGAACAGAACCATCGTAGTTTTGGTCGTCGTTGCACGAGAAACTAGAAAGTTAAGACGGACAATGTTTTGGGATGAAAACAAATCGCTGTTCTGCGGCAAGCCTCTGGGTTCTTCTATTTCTCCTCTAATGTGTATCATGACGACGACGAGGAGGACGATGGTGCTGTTACTGTTGGAGTACTTAAGAGATTTCCTCTTGCTACGCTTTCGTTTTTTTTATAATGCAGCTGCTGATGGGGTGGTATATGTAAAGGTAGAAATTGTGGGAAAATATTTTCCTCTGCCACATTAGTTAGTCGGTGGTGGGGGTGCTGGGAAATGGAAAATTGTCCTCGTTATGTGGAGGGAAAAAATTAAAGTTGTCGAGCAGAATGAAAAGTTTACTGATTTATTCGTTAAAACTAAGCAAATGAGAGTACGCGCAGCGATACCGATGATGACGTTGCCAAGCGCGCCATGATGATGTTGCTGCTGGTGGCCTATTTCATGGTCATTATCTCGCCTGAAGTACTTTTGATGAGTTTTTTTTTTTTGGGGATAGATACATTTCGATGGTTATACAGAAGTTTTGTAAATAAAACAAAAAGTACACCAATCGGTATTGTGGGTCAAAAAACTGACGGGAAATTTATCATTTGAATTTAGTGACTATTTACATGTAGTGACTTTGAGAACTTGCAGGGACTTGGACTATCACAGCAAATAAGAAATGAAATTCTTTAGACAATGGAAAGCCCCATTTTTCGCAGACAGTAGATGGCACTTACCGCCACCAACCCTCCCCTTTCTATTGGTAATTCTGTGCCCAGTTTGCGAATGAAGTTCATCGAGCAGACGATGACACTGGACCTAATAACCTATTGGCCAGCTGCAACAGAAAGTGGCTTTTTAACAGATGTCATAAATTATATTATTTCCTTCTCCCACATTATCCACACAAAAAAATAATTGTTCTCCATTCTTGCGTTCCACAGAATCAAAAAGCACTCAACTATCTTACTCACCACTTTTGTATCTTTGTCGCTTGCCATTCTCACTCATCAGAAGAGACATTATTTTTATCGAATGCACTGAGAGAAAACTCAACTCAAATCTCCACTCAAAACAGAGTTTGTTGTGGTTTCTCTATCTGCGCTCACTCACCCCCATTCGAGGTCTAGCACACCTTCCACACTCCACCAATGATGACAATTCAACCCAACACAGCACATGACGTACAGTTTACAAATTCATTGCAACCACCAACTCGCCACTGCTGCTGTGTTCTGCTATAGTAAACCGAACCAATACCAGCCCCGTTGTTGGGCGCAAATCTTGAGTGCGAGTGGAAAAAGATACGCGCGGCGGAGGAACAACACCAAAGCCCGGCTGTTGTGTGTCAGTCTAATGCCAGATACGAACTCGTTTAGCTCGTGCGGTGAATAGCAGAACGTTATTATACGATAGTTTTCCTCTTTTATTTTAACAACGGACAAAGTATCTAAAACAAATATCTTTTCGCTAAAGGAGAACTTTATTCATCCGTTTCCTGTTGTGTGGTCTCGTCGTTGCTTGCGTTTATTCGTAAAGTAAATTGAGTTTCTTTTTTCGAAATTATTTTTGCCCTCGACCCATCGAAAAAGTCGTTAAAATAAAAATAAAAAAAAAAAAAACAGCGAAAGACATAAAACGAAATTCCTTTCCATGATCGCGTGCGAAAAAAGTATCTACGATATTTCATTCGGCGCCTATTTTCCTCGCTCCACTTTTTTCCAATTCGCACCTCGATGGAGGAGGATTGCTGACGAAATTGCAAAAAAAACAAATACGGCCCAGCACAATTTAGGAAAAATTAACCGCCTCCTACCTTTAAACCAAATACCAAACCCAACAAAAAACAAAAATAAAAATCCCAACACATAGTCCACCTCGAGAGACCTCCACCAACCGAACTACCTACCTACCTACCCCCGAAGGAAAATCGTTTTCCCCTCTCATACCAACTGTTGTAGTTTTTCCTCTCAGTTTTTCGTCGTCATTGGGTATTTTTTTTTCTGTTTCAGTTGGTTTTGGCCTTTGGGTTCTTTAAGGCGCAACCAAACCAAACAGTCGTAGATGGTGAACGCGTTTTACCTGGACTTGGTCGGAGTTTTCTTTCACCTACACTTTGTGTGTGTTCAATTTGAGCGTGGCTCGACATTTTTTCCTAACTAACAAACAATTTTCCTTTCACAATCTCAGCCGAATGAAGTTTGAATGAAGTCTAAAGGAACTTTCGTCTCTCGTAGATACTCCTGTTAGTTCGTGGATTAATTTATTTTAATCTTTTTTTTTGTTTTCGTGTAAAATCGCCTTTTAAGCAGTTTTTCGTGCCTGGAGCGCGTTTGAAAAATAAATAAAAATAAAAATTTATATCTTTTCAGAATTTTCATAAAAAAATAAAAAAAATTAAATTGTGCTTTGTAGAAAAAAATAAATTAATATATTATTATTCAAACGTGATAAGATATAGAATTTTATAGAAAATAAATTGTGATAAAAATTAATTTAAAAAAAAAGTGCAAGTGAAAAATATTTCAGAAAAAAGTGATAAAAAATCTAAAAAAATAAAAATGTTATAAAAATTTAAAGTTAAAAGAAAAAAGAAAAAAATACTAACATTCATCACTTGGATACTTAAATAGTAACTGCCTTCCGAAGATTCTGGATTTTTTTGCCGTCTTTTCAAAAACAATTCTTTTCAACTATTTAAATGGTAGGCTTGGACATTTATTATAAATAATTTTATTTAAGTTTAATTTTAAGTGTAGAATGTGTTGGTTAGGGTCTTGAAAAAAAAATTGGGACTAAAATTGGACTATTTTCCATTTTCAGTCAAATTTGACTGATTTCAGAGTTTTGGACGTTTGCTTCGACTGAATCTAGAAGCAGGATGTTTTTTCTTTCGAAATTTTGTGAGATTTGATATTACTTTTTCGCTGCATTGTAAAAGCGCAGTTATTGGTCTCGTGAAAATTTCTGACTTAAAAATGTTGATTCAATCTACCAAGACACTTCTGGGTCAGAGAAACCTAAGTACCCTTTGATTTGAGTGAAATCAGCCGTTCATTTTGTGTTAAATTCAGTTTGAACCTTTTAATTTGATTCTTGTGAAAAGTCAGAATTTGTGTCCTAAATTTACAAATTTGACTTCAACTAAATCTAGAAGTAGACTGTTTTCTCTTTTGAAATTCTTTCAGATTTGATAGGGTCCGTGAATATTTTTGACTTAAAAATTTTGATTCAATCTGGACACTTTTAGCACAAAGAGACCTAAGTACACTATTCCTTTCGGGTGTAGTTCAGTTTGAACCTTTTAATTTGATTCTTATGAAAAGTCAGAATTTGTGTGCTTAATTTACCAATTTGACTTCGACTGACTAGGATATTTTTTCTTTCGAAACTCTTTTAGATTTGATAAGTTCCATGAACATTTCTGACTTAAATTTTTTGATTCAATCTACCTTCTTATGCAGAGAGACCATAAAAATTTAATCAGCCATTTCTTTCGTGTGTAGTTCAGTTTGAACCTAATTTGATTCTTGCGTAGACTCAGAATTTGGGTTCTAAATTTACAAATTTGACTTCGACTGACCAGGATGTGTTTTCTTTCGTGTGTAGTTCAGTTTGAACATTTTAATTTGATTCTTATGAAAAGTCAGAATTTGTGTGCTTAATTTACAAATTTGACTTCGACTAACTAGGATGTTTTTTCTTTCGAAACTCTTTTAGATTTGATAGGTTCCATGAACATTTCTGACTTAAAGATTTTGATTCAAACTACCTTCTGGTGCAGAGAGACCTAAGTACCATTTGAATTTAATCAGCCATTCCTTTCGTGTGTAGTTCAGTTTCATTGGACACTTGCGTAATGTCAGAATTTGGGTCCTAAATTTACACATTCTGACATAAGTGAGTTTTAAATCATTCATCTTTTATTGGTGTTTTGTGAAAAACAATGAGCTGCACTATCAACTAACGTGTCTACTTGGGATTAAGATTTTTTCGAACGCCTAAAATATTGCGTCAAAAACTGGTCAATCAGGTTTGAGACACACGTACTTTGTAAAACTTTGATCTTGTCGTTTTTCAGCAGAGCGGGTAAAACCGATTTCTCTGATATTTTGTATTATAGCTGTTATAGTTGTGAAAACGTCAGAAAATGTTCAGAGATTCAGCTTTAGGGCGCCGTTGGGACTTAAGGGTTTCTTAGATAGGGTCTGACGATTTAATGTAAGTATTTTTAGATTTTGTTTTTGATTTGTTTAAGATAGAAACGTTTTCAAAAAAAAATATATATATATTTCTGGCATCATTTCAAGGCTTTTGGAAATCCATTAAGAAAGTCTATTAAATCGTTTCTAGACTCACATACATACTTATATTCTTTTCCTGTTTATTTAATGCAATTGTTACAGTGAAATTTCTCATTAGCAGACACTGTGTTTAGCAGACACATTTTGGGGATCCAATTTGTGATTTCCCATACAAAATGCGTTCCTATAAATGGACATCTCTCATAACCGGACAAAAATCTCCGGTCCCATGGCTGTCCACTTAAGAGAGATTTCACTGAACTTAGTTAACACTTGACAGCGACATAAGAGCAGAGACTGATACTAAATAGTTACTTTTTCAGTCTAAAGGGTAGAAACAGGCTTTCAGTGTGACCAGATTCTATTTTTTCAAAAGATAAACTTTTTTTTTTTTTTTTAGAAAATTTGTAAAACAATTTTAATTTATTTAAATTCCAGTCAAAGTGCCACTGTAGAATAATAATAAATAATTATCTGAATTGTTTGTATGAAATAAATTAACTAAGTTCAAATATACCGATGGCAATGAACTCTCGTCGTCAAATCGTCAAAATTTGTTCATTTAATTTGTGATTGATTTTTTTGAATACTGATGATGACAGTCATTTATTATTGTTAATTGTGTTGTGTGTGTGTTTTTTTTTTTCAAAAGATCCACATACGTTGAGAAATGATTAATTTGATTGTTTTTTTTTTTTTTTTAATTAATTAATTGATGAACAACGGCCGGCGTTGATGAAATGAAAAGTAACTCGATCATGGGATTGTGTATAAATTAAAATTCTAAATTTCTTAACAAATAGAAAAGTTGCTATGTAATGGGTGCTACATCAAAATAAACAATCGATGTTCACTTCCTTCTTTGTGCTTACCTCAAAATCCTGCTTGACATGATTTTAAAGGCATTTACCATTGAACCAGAACAAGCGTTTCGCAATTAAGTTGTGCGACAGAAATTTGCATACTGGTATGGATATAGGTCATCGGTTATCCTTGGTTTTACTAACGAGTCGTTATGTTGTGTAGCGAAATCCTCTAACTTGAAACGAAATTCGCTCACCGAAAATGACAAAGATCAGACTCACTCACCAAATTCTGTTTAACTATTTTACCGGAAGGTCTCACATTGAAGCCGCCTATGTATCGCTTTGTATCTTATAGTTAAGTGTTTTTAACAATAAAATAGTCACATAAACGTTCTAAGCTTCGCGTACAATTTATTCATTTGACGTCACATAGCCGAACTGTGGTACGCAGCAAACGCAGCATATATTAATACTAATAGCCGCACGATGGATTAAACGTGTTCTCATCGTTTAGCTTTTCGAGATCAAGCGAGGTTTTGACAGTTAGACAATCAGGTTACGTCAACACAGTAATAATCATTAACTAGTTTTATAGGCTATAGTTTTTGGCTAAAATAAGGCAGAATGACCTTGGCTAGTGGTTGATGAGGTTGTTTGTTTTTTTTTTTTTTTGCTTAAGTTCGATTTATATATTTTTATCAGTCTGTGGAAATGTCAGTTTCTTGTGGCAGAAGGACTAGTAAAAGTGAATGTTACTAAGAAAATTACAAATCAGTTAGAAATGTCTGATTTTCTTTGCTACTCATTGGTCGAGTTAATTTATAAACAAAACAAAATTTTATTTTGTTGACTTTGAAGGATTACAAACTCTTTGGCGACGTTAAATTGTGACACGAGCTGCGAATTTGCGAATTTATAGTGATGGCAGCTAAAAAAAAATTTCAAAGTGTCACACTCTTTGGAATAACAGCGTTGTAGAACGAAGTGTCACATGAGCTTTGTTCAGCAGTACTAATTTGTGAAAAATGTCAGTTCAAGTGAGCATGGAAAATGACAGCTACATCTTAGTTGTCAATAATGACTTTCATTGTCGATTATTAGGTCCGTTAGCGTACTTTTTGCATCGAATATGTGTTTTCTGTCAAATTTCGAAGAGGGGGGTGAAATTCTCGCAAAGATAGGAAACAAAAAATGACATATATATGTACTATGTATGTGATTTGACAGATTTGACAGTTTTTATATATGTATGTGCCCAAAGCAATTTCTTGTGCTACAATTCGTAACATGGGGACATTTCTTACTCTCTTGTGTGAGCACTCTCTTTTACGAAAAACTGCGAAATTTTTCCTTACTCGAACGGGTTTTGAAAACTTTTCGTAACTTTGCGTAGATTTTTGTGGTTTTGTGAGCGTATGCGAATGAACCTATTGTGGGTACTACTGTTTTCCAAATTATGGGGTGTATTGGGAGAGCAATTTACCACAGCTGATTGCTCTATTCGATTTCTTCCACTCGCCGATTCACTTTTCAATTCGAATAAAAAAAAAACAAATATGTAATCACAGCTGACCTGTTTTACCTTAAGAGATGTCCTGTATTTATCTGTTCTGACACCCTCACTGTACACAAAGCTGATCTGTTGCAGACAGAAATTGTTCTCACTGAACACAAAACGTTGTCCCAGAACAGCCTATGAGTACAGAAAAGAATAGAAAGCAGAAAACATTTGGCTAATCATTACCGAGTCCAAGTTACAAATCCAACAAAATTACTCTTTTAGTATTTGTTGAAATGGCACACGCTGTATAGATGTCAAAATCAAACAAGTTAATAATAGGCCTGTTCGCGCACGTGGCTTTCAATTAATTTTATTGTAATCCTTTTCCAGTTCTTTAAAGTTGCGTAGGTGCTCGCAATAAAAAAAATAAACTCATGGAAACCGTCAAACCGCTATCAACTAACTGATTTTTGAGGATTTCGTACCGAGAAAGGGAATCCTTCTGGTTGTCGTTCCCTATTACTTACTTACTTAGTTGGCGCTACAGCTCGAGGTGAACCTGGGCCTGCTTCTCGCAACCGTTTGTGTGTGCGTGTTGTATTTTTGCACGAATGGAAGGGACCTACAGTTTTTTGCCGACTCCGAACGGCGAGTTGAGAAGCTCAATCGAGACAAATGATACTCTTTGATGCTTGTCAGACATTCGAAAGAGGTGGGCACTGTGAAAAATGTTTAGGTGTTTGCGGCGGGATTCGAACCCAAGACCGCTGGCTCAGTAGTCCGACGCACTAACCACTTGCGCTACGGTGCCCACTTATGTCCCTATTACTTATGTGGGTCAAAATGTAAAGTAAACATTAAACAGTTCTCATCCATGTTTTGTCGAGTAGCATGTCATACAAAAGCGCACCGATTACAGATTCCATACCTGAATTTTATTAAATTTGAAGTCACATGGTGTTTGATATATTATTACCAAAAAATGTGCATTTAAACTTCAAAATTCACTGCTTGAATCCGTATTTTATGGACAATACATTTGAAAAAAAAGACAATGTTAGGTTAGGTTGAGAGGGGTTTTGAGGCTGAGCCATCACAAAACACAAGGCACCAGAGTGGATCCATTATGATCCCTGAAAAATCTATCTCAGGATGGTACCTAAGCCGCCACAATTTCCTCAAAGCATATTATTACACTGAAAAATTGTAGAACGGGTCTGTGGTTGACTTGGCCTACCTCCTTCAGGTTACTTAAGATGTAGTAGCCTTTAATGTTCCTACGATAGCGTGCTATACCTTGACATTCGCATCGAATATGTGCGATATCTTTTGCTACACCTACTCATATATTATTTGCAGTATCTGCAACTATCCGTGTCTGTGAGTCCTATTGAGGTGTTTGTCCAGGAGGAAATGCCCGGATAATATTCCTATATGTTCCTATAGTCCTATATATATATTTATGCGCTGCTATGTTAAAGGATTTCACTAGTCCTTTTACGGTCCAGTGCCGGCCAAAGTGCCTTAGAAACCATATGTCCTACTATGTTAGACCATCTGTGGTCAGCCCTGCTCGACAGACATTCTTTTACCGTTTGATTAATGCTGCCTAGCGATAGGAAACTAGTAGTATTATCGCCTCCTTTCTTAGCCAACATGTTGGCAAGCTAGTTACAGGAAACGATTTTAATATAACTCTCGCAAAAGAAAATCCAAACTTCCCATGTGATTTCCATATGTCAACTGATGGAAATCCCATGGAAATCATACGAGAAGGTTTTAATCTTTTGGGAGTTCATTTTGGTTGGAAAATCGGGTTTTTACTTACTTACTTACTTAATGGGCTCCCGAACCGTGAAGTCTCTGCCTGAGACAGGGCAGCCTTCCACTCTCTTCGATCCCGGGCACGCTGCTTCCAGTTGTCTAGACCATGTGCACTGGCACCCGCTATAGCTTGATCCTTGAAACGGAGGTTCGGTCTTCCTTGTCGTCTCGAATCTAGGGGATGTGATTCGAAGATCTTCTTTGCTGTAGCATGGTTGTCCATTCGCTCGATATGGCCGAGCCAGTGTAGTCGACGACTACATCGGTTTTTTACTTTGTTAAAATTTATAAAGTGAAAGTGCCATTCGTCATTGCTCCAGGAAATTCTCTTTCTTTTGACACATCATTTGTTAAGATTGTCCGAGTGTGAGAGCCACAAATGGTACCGATACTACAGAAATAATATATATGATGATTTAATTTAAAAAAAAATAAATAAATAGATATACGGCGCGGCGTCAGCAGTCCTATACAGAACCAAGCCTAGCTTCTCACAACCTACAGTTTTTTGCCGACTCCGAACGGCGAGTTAAGAAGATTCTCATGACAAATGATACTCTTTGATTGCTTGTCAGACATTCGAAAGAGGTGGCACCATGAAAACAATTTTAGATGTTTTGCTGGGATTGAACCCGGGCAGCATGCGTAGTAGTCCAGCGCACTAACCACCACGGCCAGATGTTTTCATTTAATCTTTTAAAATATTTCTTTTATCAAGTTTTTCTCAACTAAACCAAAACATGTGTGTTTCTGGGAACAACGCTTAGCTGTTTCGTTTAAGTGTTGCCATGCCCTTTAGTTTATTTAACTTTTTACTTTTTTTAGTTGGACATTTTTAAAGAATTTTTGTGTACAAAGTATACGGGAACAGACCTAGCAATACAAATTCAAAAATCAGCTTTAACCTGTCATACTTCAGAACCCTCAAAACCACTAATTGTAATGAACTTTTGCTCATTTTTCATTACATCTGTCAATTTAATGACAGTAAGTCACTGCAGTTGAAACATCAAACCTCCTCTGCTTACATCATAGCTTATGACACACTTTTGTTTTCAAATACAGGAACAGTACCTACTCGTTACTATAGAATAATGTGAATTTATGAGTCACCGCAGAGGTTAGATATACACTGGTGACAAAGGAACAAAAAAAGGTTGGCTACCAAGTCAAGACCTCTACAGTTCAAACAATATGACAATTGTATAAATAACCGAAAATACATATTCCCATTGTATGCCACCTTTTATTTATTTTTATCAGACAATGAGTCCAGGAAACACATTCGAGTACGTACGTACGAGTTCGAGTATGGATACGAATTTATTTTTTATTTTTTTGTTCTATAAGATACTTTCCCGCACAAGTTATTGTTATCTTAAAAGCGACACGTTACGCGGGGGTGGTTGGTGTACCCAGTCGGTGTTGTGTTTTTCTTCTAACAACGTTTGACTGATTAGTTTCGTTTTGAGCGACATGACGAATTGTATCTCACCCCCCGGCACCCCCACCCCCACCCCTATCTATCTATCTATCTATCTATCAATAAACAAATGATGACTGATGTATATTTTGCTTGCCTGTTTGTATTTGTATCTATTTTCGATATATTTAATTGCATTTTGTTTACACATTAATTTTAATTAAATCCATACGTAGAGTAGGGCGTATTGTGGACATTAATTTCACCATAACCAACATTATGAGGGTTCGTACAAATTTTTTCCAGATTTAAAATTAAATCTCCACCACTCTCTCTCTCTCTCTCTCCGTAATCAATAAATTCGATATAACTGACTTAGGGGGGAGGTAGCTTAGCTAGTAATATCATTTACATTACCATTATGCTATTTCACCACAAAGTGCATATGTACGAGTATCTACGAGTATGTATCTCTCTGTACTCACGAGGGTAAGGCGACAATATAAATACAATAGTTCTGGATGTCAATTAAATTGAACCCGTGCATTATTATTATTATTATTATTATTGTTGTTGATTGTGCTTCGTTGGTTTGTGGCTGTCCTAGTGGTTTTTCAGCGGTTCCATTTGGTACAAGATTTTCCAATTAAACAATTAGAATTTTGAAATGCAATTCCCATAGAAAAAAATGAAAACGGTAAGAGGAGTATCGAGTGTGCTTGGTTTAGAAGATATAATTATATGCATAAAACATTTAATGTTACTCGTAAATGCGGGCTAAACCCCTCACATCTCGTTGATTTTGTTTTTGTTTACATTTACATGTTTTATTGGAAAATAGTTGGAGTTTTCTAAATTAAGCTACTAATTGATGGATAATGGAAATTAGAAGAGTATCATGGGAAATTTAAGGTGGAAGGAGGCTGAATTGTATTGGATTGCTTTGAATGTAAATTAAGTTTTAATGATAGAGTTACGAAATCCATTTATTTAGGAATCAGTTACCATAAAAGTTGCGATCTATAATTACAATGTGATGTGAGGTTGGTTGAAATCTATTTATTTTCATTTTAATTAATAAAATTGTGGCTTCTGTGGGTGATACCATACATCCCCTCTTGGGGGTTTTTATTTTATCTGGTTTATGAAGCGATAATTGCGCTTATTTAAACTCCGACAGATGTTTTAAAGAATTCAATGGAAATTATCGCCAGAAATACCAAACTAAGTTCGAGCAACTTTTCGAATAGCTTAGCTGGTAACAGAGCAGATGAACCCTATTTCCAGAAGTTTTCAATCTCGAGCCAGTTCTACCGTTGAAAATTTTTTATTGAAAATTAAAAACCGGCCAAGTGAGAGTCAAAGGGTTCCGTAGTCTTATTTTTTATGATACTAACGAAAAGGTATATAATATTGTAACTATGTAAATCGGAAAGAAATTTGTTTATGATAGCTAAAAATGGTGTGAACTACAGCATATTTTATTGGGATGTTTCTAAATATTTCTATAATGTATGTACATATGTATGTACATGTACATACATGCATTGCAGTGTTTAGTTTAGGTACAGATTTGTAGGCTCTATTCTGGTTTCCTTATCGATACACAGAAACAAAATCGCTGCCAAAAGTATGCGCAGGACCACTGTAGTTGGAGGTTCGAGTCTCGGCAAAATATCGTACCACCAAAAGTATAAACATCCCTAACAACCAAAATTTTCCTCTGATTTGGTTGAAATCTATACCCGATCGTCTTCCTACGTTTTAGTAACGGTATAATGTATTTCCAGCTATCAGACGTCAAATTTATTAAGCTATACCGTTTATTTTAAAGGTTTTGATTGTATGTAAATGGTGCAGGGAAATAACTTCACGGGCAATAACTTCACATGGGAAATAACTTCACCTCTAGAGGGAAATAAATGCACATTTTTTCAATACCTAAAGGTGCAATAATTTAACCAGAAGGTTTGTGAAATTATTTCCCACCTATGACTTTTTCGAACAAGAATAAAGCCGAGCGAAATTAGGCTGAATTTGGCATTATCCCTATATTGAAATGGAAATAAACCCAAATGAAGAAAAATTTGGCATTTGGCTTTATCTACTTATAAAATTTGCGCCAATTTTTAACTATTACTCTATCTTATGCTCCGAAACTAAAGATTCCATTTCAGAATTAGATATTTTATTTTTTAGCTTGCATGGCCAAGACAAATTTTAAATTTAAATATCTTATTTTAAAATGTAATCTTTAGTCTTTGAGTATAAGATAGAGACTTTCGCGCGTATTTTTAAATAATCATTATATGTGAAGTTATTGCCCACCTTCAGTGAGAAATAACTTCACATATTAAGAGAAATTATTTCCCACAAAAAAGTGAAGCTATTGCCCACCTTTAGTGAGAAATAACTTCACATCAAAAATGTGCATTTATTTCCCACTAGAGGTGAACTTATTTCCCATGTGAAGTTATTGCCCGTGAAGTTATTTCCCTGCACCTATGTAAATCACTAAACTTGTCTCCGTCCCGAAAGGACTAAGGAATTATTGATAGAAAGTTACAATTTCAGTTCAGTTGTTTACTAGATAATCGATTGAGAAATTAATTTTTTCAACGTGAATTTCTCAAAAACTATACATTTTATGAGATTCGCTATATTTTTAGTTAAATATTTAGCTAAACAATTACAAACTGTGATTTATTCATATTTTTGACTTCAGTAGTCTCGGTGATGGAGTTGGGGGTATGGTATTTTTTATACATATTCGGCAATAACTCCCAAAGTTTCCAACGGAAAATTTGAAAACAAAATTGTTGGGATCTTTGCTTCGAGCCCTTTCGAATGATATCCCACATGATATATTTTTCAGAACTTTTAAATTTTGCACACCCTGTATAGTTGTTTTACAATATTTTTAATTGATTAGTTGTGGGCACCGTAGCGCAAATGGTTAGTGCGTCGGACTACTGAGCCAGCGGTCTTGGGTTCGAATCCCGCCGCAAACACCTAAAGTGCCCACCTCTTTCGAATGTCTGACAAGCATCAAAGAGTATCATTTGTCACGATTGAGCTTCTCAACTCGCCGTTCGGAGTCGGCAAAAAACTGTAGGTCCCTTCCATTCGTGCAAAAAATATAACACGCACACACAAATGGTTGCGAGAAGCAGGCCCAGGTTCACCTCGAGCTGTAGCGCCAACTAAGTAAGTAAGTTGTCTCAAATATGTGGACCACTGTAATGTAGAAGTGTGCCAAATTTCAAGTTTCAGTTTTAAAAAAAACTGAATTTTATCTTAAACTTAATCATTCTCCTTCCGGTTAAAGTTTTAAAAAAAGGTTGTTTGTATTCTTTTATACAGTATTGTTCGAAACCTAAGCAATTTTTTCCTCTGAATTATTCAAAGTCGAATATTTTTGTACTAATTCGATTTTATACAAAAAGGATCATTTTTATTTACTACATTAAGTACTGAGATAGATAGAGTAAAAAATCATTTCATTCAAAATAAATAAAAAATTAAATACAAGATCATCTCAAAATATAGCTGTTCGAAACCTAAGCAACTTCGACGTAAACACAATTGTTCAGCGAGAAACGGTATCTTACGGTACTTTTTTTTTAAATTCTTTGCAATTTTACATGCAACGCTTTTTGTTTTAGTTAACTTAAAGCATTTGTCTTATAAATAAATTCCAATTTAACACTTTTTTTTTAAATTAATCTATTAACTAATTATGCCGCGTACACAGTATGGAAAAACATTTCAATCTAAAATTATTGAATGCTGTGGTATGCGTAAATCCCAGATCTCAATTGCTAAAAAGTGTGATATCAACAAGTCTATTATTTCACGGCTTTTTAAGAAATATAGAGCAACTGGGACAACCGGAAAAGCGCATTTCAGTAGACGTACTCGTAAAACACCACGTCGAACTGATAGACAAATTGTCGATTTGATCCAAAAGGACCCTTTTATGTCATCGAGAGACATTGTGAATGAGTTGCAACTCAATATGAGTTCCAGCACGCGGGGCGCGGACTTGTCTTGTTCGTGGATGATTACCTCTGAGCAGCTAATTTGGTTTTCGTAGCTACATATCCCGAATAAGTACCTCACGATATTTTAAAATAAATTCTGCTTGTGCACTTATCCGGGTTCCTCTGTACCACTCTTGTACAGAATGAACTTCAACTTGTGAGGTTGATGAACCGCGTTAGATACACCGCGACCTTAAGGTCTATTATGCACCTACAAGTCCTAGATGAAGGAACATCCCTCATTATTTCATTCATCATTTCATTTAGAAGAGGCTTAGCTCACATCTAGCCCATGTGACAATTCCATGTCATCCAGACCAATTTCCCCCAGAAAGCGCTGTAGGAGATTGGGTGCTATGAGTGGTAGATTCCCTGCTGTAAGTTGGCATTTACCCGAAAATTTAACCTTTTCTGTGTGAATGTCACACATTCCACCAATATGTGCTCTGGAGTTTCACTGAACTCATTGCAAAATTTGCAGTCTTCATCTGAGAGACCTAACTTCCTGAGATGTTCCTTGAACTTACAATGTCTCGCAGTCTGACAGTGATTTTCTTATGGTTAAAGTACGTTGATGATGAATCCATCTTGGTCTTTGGTTGACGTAAGGCAACCCTGCAGTGTCCTGAATAGAATATAATAATTGAAAAGTGTGAGACAAACCCAACATACCTAGTCTGGGGACTCCTGTGCAATGTCTTCTTGCCTAAAGGAATTGTATTGTTTTTGACAGGACATTTTTAGGTTGTTTTCAGTTTTTTTTGTTTTCTCCTTATTCGATTCTGCTTTTGACAGCAGTAATCGGTAAAGAATGCACTTTAATGGATTTGAAGGAATATTGGGTCACCCTGCAGAAGGTGGCATCATAAGACTTTGTCGGACTCTTCTTGAGAAATACGACACTCTGCAGTCTAAGTACTCAACGATGCGAGTATTTCATCATTCGATTCGATATTTTATACTCTTTGTGCACCGCAAGTTTTCTTGCGTTGTCATTGTCCAAGGGATGTCGTAAGGCTCTTGATAAACCCAACCACCACCCTGGGTTGCACGTTCAATTTTGTTATTCATCCTCAGATACGTTCATTGCACTTGAATATTATATATAATTGATTTTTGGTTCTTTTCGGGCATTCTTAGAACACTTCCTCCTTCTTCCTCCTTTCTACAGAGTCGGGACATGCTTATACAAGTCTTCCCAATTAACCAGAAATTGTGAATATTTATGTTTTTCCACTGCGGCTTACAGTTAACGTATTTGAAACTCATCTTGGTGATGATTTTTAAAAGCTAGAGGAAAAAATGTCCCCTATCGTCGTAATGCAATTGTAATGCGATACTCGTACCTATTACATGCAATCACCTGATGCTTCTATCTACGTCGAAATCGCATCTCGCATGCAATGAATCTCACTTAAAGCCGCCCACATGCACTCGTATACATCAATCACACTCTGTCACCACAATTCTACTTACATTCACATTAAATGCATGATTTTTTTTCCCTCTACATATTTGTATCCACATAACATCTAGTACTGCAAAATAATGTCTCATGTTCCGATATATGTAGCAAAACACCAGCTTTACATTCACTCTCTTACGTGTGTGCCGTACCACCCTTAGACTTAATCTCCTCAACAATCACTTGACTCCATATTTCTCAATATTGAAACTAAAACTTAAGTTTTAATATCTATCTCGGTGCCGGTGGGACCCCACCCCACCCCACCCCTCCCTATGACGTACCACAACTCTAGCATCTCAGACAAAACAATAGAAAACAAAGTCTCACGTGGCTTCACAACACACGACACAACTCTCCTCTCCAGTACACCGTGCAGGAGATATTAGATACGAATGCATCTCATTTGCATTCGTATGTTCGTTTGTTGCATCATCATCGTCATCACGACACAGATACACAGTTGCGACTTAGATACGGATTAAGTTTCAAACTCTAGATTCGAATGCATTCGGAATAGTTTCGCATCTTTAAGATACTTTTGCGCAAAACCCCCGTTCGATTAACACTACCAGAGTATTTGCATTGGCGTGTCGTCTGATAGAAAGTTCATTTGAAATACCGACGAGGAATTTAGGAAAAAAAAAGAATAGAAATGTGGTTCGGCGATAATGAAGAAGAAGTATCTTTTGTCTGTTTGCCTGGGTTAATTCTTTTAGTTTTGCTATTTTCCCAACTTCCATTAAATGCTACTGCTAGTACGAGTCTATGGGAAGGCCTGGCCGGTGGACAGGTGTACCAGCACAAAGGAAGATAATGTAAAGAGAAAAGCGGAAACCAACCACACTGGCCATCAGATTCTTTTTTTGTATTTTTTTTTGTATCCTTTCTGGATAAATTGATCATTAGATTGTATCACGTGCCACATGTTGTTGTCTCCATAAGGCTACAAAAAAAAAAAAAAGGAGAAATATGGCTTCTATGGCTAATAAGAGAAAATGTACAAAGGATGATGTTGCATGTATCTGCAGCGATAGAAAAGTGTAAAACTATAGCAGGACTTCGGTTTCTCTCCTTTAAGTGGTCTAAGGGATGAAATTCTACTCGTAGATACATTTATCCTTAATGCAAACTACAAGTTCAGTAACCCAGAATGTCTATTATATTGGAGTTTGCCCAGGGTTGCACCGCACAAGTTAGTTAAAGTAGTTAGTGCTTGCTGAGGGCTTTCTGGTGTTATTACATCAGGTAGATACGAGTACCTACTGGTGTACACTTTGTTCAATGCGCTTTTGATATCGCACAGCTTCTGTGTGTGTGTGTATGCTTTGCGATACTTAGTACTTTAGCTGAGCAGATGGATTCAAATATTTTCACTTTACTCGCTGCATAAAGTCTGCATATTGTCGGGCAATATTTATGATCGGACTTAGTGCTTATGTTTTAGTTTGAAATGGCAGCGCATTTTGAAAGTTTTTCTATCCGTCGCAGGTTGTTGTGTAACCGGATATACTCATATCAATTGCATGGTAAAGTTTCCCACGATATGTACAGAATGACCATGCCTGTGATCGAAAGAACTGATATGTACTCCCCAGACGATATATTCATCTATCAAGTGACCATGGTCACAACTTTAACAAGAAAAATGGTTTGCCGCTGCAAGCTTGCATAAGTTATGCGGTGCTAAATAGTCGCAAAACTTAAGTGGCCGCGCTCGCTGAACCAAATTGTCATTATATAAAAAAATTAACATGTTTCAACCATAAAAAAAGATTTTATTACTATACTATGGTTGGAGTGGTGTCGATCACAACATCTCTCACAACATGACCCTAAGATTCCGAACATTAAAATACACTCGTAACTACCATCAGTCACTTGGAGTTGTAGAGTAATTAAAAACAATTTACCTTGCGCTTCATTTTTTATTTTTAACTATATAACCACGTGGATATATAAACAAAAAAAAAAAAAACTCATCACGTCTTTTTATTGTCTCGGTATCATCAGTGAGTTTCAACCATTAGATACGATTTATCACATCAAAAGTCAATAGCACAGGAAGTCGGTAAGAAATTGAATAATAATCAGTTAGTTAATAAATTATTGAAACACACACACACAGAGACATACGAAACTCGTAGATACATTCAGTTGGCCAAGTGAGTGTCACCCATAGATACTAGTAGAATAAATTCGTTCCTTAATTGGCCACCGATTGTACGAGTTCCAGTATTTGTCTGTATGTATATGAGTTCAATATTTGCACGAGCAGAGGAGACAACAACCGAAATTGCCAATTTAAGTGAACTCGTTTGTTTATTATCAACCGGGTTAGTTAATTGTGAGTCATAGAAGTTCACTAGTAAGTATCTATACTCCCGGCGAGAGTTAATTAATTCTTCTTCTTCTTTTTTTTTTTTTGATACAAAATTGGCAAAGGTTGATGTGAAAGCCGATGTCAGAAATACATATGTACATGTGCTTAGTGTGTTTTCATTGGTGGCGGCCAAAAAAGGGGCGCAAAAGTCATCGCACAAATTAAGAGCTTCTTAATTAAGCAGAATGTGTGTTCTTGGAGCTCGTTGATGTTTGTGGTTGTGATGAATCAAATGAACTTTTATGACTTTTTGAAAATATGAATATTTTTAGGCCTCTGAGTTTTATTGGTGCTGGTAGTGTATTTGGTTACCAAACTCCTACGATTTCGAGAGTAGGATCGTGAAGTTCGTTTACCTTTATGTTGAGTTAATCACTTCGGATGAACAGTTTTAATGGATGGAGTCAAGAGAAAGCTCTATTTCACAGAAGCCACAAGAAGCAGATCACAGAATCTAGCGCACAGCTCCATAAATACAGGGTTTTTCAACAGGGACGCTACAAAAGTAGAGCGACAGGGACAGCAAACGACGCCATATTTCTTGCCGCTCTTTTGAAAACCGTCGAAAATTGGGTTCAGCGTCTGGACTTCTGCAAGCGTGCCCGTGGGGGCCATGCAAAAGAAATCGAGTTCCATACATAATGGCATCGAACGTACTTTCACAGGAATAAAGAATTTCATTGATATCCAAAACCGTTTTTGTTTTATTTAAAAAAACTTTTGTAGTGCTCTTATTGAAAAACCCTTTACTTAAGGCCCCGACCTATAGAATCCATCGACGTTCCGTTGTACGTTGGTGTTGAAATTGACGTTTTGCCAGATATATACATATCTATGTACGTTGAAATGTCAATTGTTTGACGGCGATGACAGTTTCTCTATTTGTATTCTATCGAGCCGTCAGTTAAAAGCGACGGACCAACGGATCGACGGATTCTATGGGTCGGAGCCTTTAGGTACATATAAGGTTGTAGAGAATAAAGCTGTAGGGAATAAATCCTTGTAAAATTAACCAAAATATTTTTTGTCTTCAAAAGAAGAGTCGCTTTTTGAAGATAGAAGGTGTCTATATACTTGTACATGTCAAATGTAGCATGTAAAAAAATGTATCTTCAGAGGCTAAACACTTAAAAATCGAAAGTTGGGATAGCGGAATGTGTATCTGCCCTTCTATAATAAATCCATAAAACACCCACTCCTTATTAAGAATGAGATAAATGGGATTTCTATCAGGACATTGCTATCTTCGATATCTCATTCAGGAAAGTCAATATCGTCTCTGTATGGAAGATGACGAAACTGAGGAACATATTCTATGTGACTGCATGGCATTAGGAGACAACATTTCCACACAGTTATCCTAGGTTAGGAGGGTCTTTTGTAGTGAATGCAATTTCACCCAGAGGCCGTTAAGGTCCATTGTTAATAACCTAGTTGTGCATGTACAGACATGCATTTAATGAAACCAATCCGATCTTCTCATAAATCTCTTTAGGTCTGCTAACGGTATCTTAGCCAGATCATCTAGGCGGTCGAAGAACCGTGTTTTCATACAAGATTGGTGCCATTCTTGAAGAGTCGGGTAGTGGTATAGAAGGTGTGCTTGCAGATTCTATATCGTCCTCAACCGCACAGCTTCGACAGAAATCATTTGTAAAGGAGAAAATCCAACTCCTGGAGAAATTTGTAAATTCTCTACCAGTGAGATCTTTAAGTTCATCAAAAGAATTGGACCTCTTCTGGTCCAGTGAAGTGACATTGCGGTCCAAAAGATCTTTTAAGTCGCAGTGCCCTCCGCAACTGGTGGCTTGGCTTGAGAGGGACCTTTCACTTCCCAATCAAATGTGCTGCTCTAAAGACCACTGCACAGGATCAATGTGTGATGAAAAGTTTTTGCCTGAATTTTTCTCTGTCGTTTTACAAAGGTGAAATGGATGAAAATGTCTTTTTTGAATGTTTGGGACTAGTTACACTATAAAATAGGAAAAATTGTGTGAAAAGAGAGTGCATGGAACCATCTGAACGACAGGCGCTTTGAGGACTAAAAATATTAAAATATCAGGCTCCGTGTCATATCGCCCAAAACCAAATCCCCCAAATCTGAAAAATGTAGCATTGTCCAACATTTTTGGGCGCTTTAATGAAAGAAGATTAAAAAAATGTTAAACCGTCCAAAAAAGGGCGGGCGTTTTGTCAGAACTCATGCTCCCGATCGCCCAAATCCAATTCGCCCAAAATGAAATAAGATACGAAAAATGTTAAATCGCCCAAAAATCATTGTAGGCGATTTAACATCTTTATTTTTTGGGCTATTTAGCATAATGTCGAATTGCCCAAAAATATTGCTTATGCTGGCCGATTTGACATTTTCGTTAAATTGGGTTTGAAAGTGTGTTCGAAGCGGATTGTAGCTCAAAATCTCTGTTCCATAATTCCAGAGACCTTCCGCACCTGCACAATTCACAGTAGAAACTCGGCTTACGCAGCATATAGATTTAAAGGCAATTGCAATAACCGAGGTTCTTGCACTTATCGAAGTAAACTTGTTTAGAATGAAAATACTCTCAGAATTATTTCCATAGAGTTAAGAAGAAGGCAGTTAAGCATTGCGAAAATCGTGTGTCGAAAATTTGCTAACTGTGTTTGCTCACGTGTATGAAAACAACTTTATGCACCTCGATCTAGGTAGAGCACAAATAAAACTGATGATTGGCGTGTACACGGCCACATCAACTTGAACGTATGCAAACAGACTGGGACTAGTGCAACATAGCATCTTCCGGGGTTGTGAAGAAGATGACAAAAGTATCACTCACTTCCTTTGCGATTGCCCAGCTTTATGTGAAATAAGGCAAAAGTACCAGGGAAGACATATCCTACCTAGGCTGACATCGCTTAGATCCATCGATTTCCTGAAAACACTGGAGTTCACACGAAACACAGAGTGTTTTTCATGAATCAGCATATACCTTCCTTTAATTTTCCATTCCCCAATATTAACCCTTTCACTCACAAATCGTGAGGGGAACATAACGGGTCCGACTCGAGGCCTACATGAAGAGGAAGGTCTCTTACTCATCCTCACGTTTGTGAGGTTGCTTGGTTGGTTGGTTTCAACCAACCAAGCAACCTCGGTCTCATGCCTGAGCAAAAAGGAGAATACGCAAACATTTTTAAAGAAAAAATATTCAAATTTTCCACTAGTCTGACTCACTTACAGAGGTTCTAATACTCATCATCCCACTTACAGAGGTTATTTTTGTAAACTGAGTTCGGCTTACAGAGGTCAGGCAATTTTACAGAGGTTTTTTTTTAGTAAATCTGATGGTGCAGCACAAGTTGGCCTACTAAAAGAGGCATTCCACTTAACCAGGTTCGAATGTATTTCAAGTAATTCCATAACACATCTGTACACTGCCATAAAACTCATTTAATTCTTCGACGATGACAGCACAAATGACAGCATCGATACACACACAACAAACAATCAAATGAATGACCAATAATGAAAAAAAGCAAATTGCATCCCGTCGATGTTGTTAATTGACAAGAACATGTTAGTTCAGGTCAGGTTTTCTTAGTGCAACTGTATTTTGTGGTGGCAGTCCAACAACTACTGTCACATTTTTCGTTAAATTGTTTCGTTGTTCGGTATTTAAATAGTTTTTATAAAAAGCTGTTTGCTGAAAATATGGCTTTGTGGATAACTTAACCACACAAATTGTATACTGCAATCATAATGCACTGCATGTTCAGTTTCGTTAAGTTTTCGTTGAAATGTGACGCGTTCTTATTGTATAGGTACATGTGCACCATACATAACGTTCGACCTCAGTTTCGGCGATTACCTCTTCATCGGCGCTAAATTTCTTTCCAGGGAGCATTCTCTTAAGGTCTGAGAACAGGAAAAAGTCGCTGGGGGTCAGATCTGGAGAATACGGTGGATGCGGAAGCAATTCGAAGCCCAATTCATACAATTTTGCCATCGTTTTCATTGATTTGTGACATGGTGCATTGTCTTGATGAAACATCACTTTCTTGTGTGCAGTCCACTCGGCTGACTGTCGATTGGATTCCGGAGTGAAATGATGGAACCATGTTTCATCCATTGTCACATATCGCCGCAAAAATTCGGGTTTATTACGATTGAACAGCTTCAAACACTGCTCAGAATCATCAACTCGTTGTTGTTTTTGGTCGATTGTGAGCTCGCGCCCAAATATTCATTAACGATATGTCCAACATGTTCCATTGATATCTATGTCATCCAAAATAATTTTGTGGATTTTGTTGATGTTTTCGTCCTTAACATCCTCTCTTTTGGACGTCCACTGCGTTCATCGTCTTCGGTGCCCATATGGCCTGTACGGAATTTAGCAATTAAGCCTCGCCTGGTACAGAGTCCGGATAACACTCATCAAGCCACTTTTTGGTATCAGCAGCATTTTTTTTCATAAAAAAAAAACAGTGTTTCATTAACACACGAAATCCCGTTTTATCCAGTTTTTTCAAAATAACAAAAGTTGCTTCACTCAAAATGCTATATCTCACAAACTAACAGTCCGGCAGCTGTCAAATTTATACACGTGTCCTTTGTAGGTTGGTACAAACTAAAAATGATATGGATGTAGTTCTAGTGGCGCCCTCTCATAGGGATGATACGAACTTTTCAGCCGAACATGTACATAATTTTGACAGTTTGAAGATATGTTACTAATTTTCGTTGTTGATTATAAGACAAGGCGAAAGGACAATAATTTGCATATTATAAAAAACAAAAGCAGAAACAATTTTGTCAATTGAATAAGTTGGCAGCAGCAAAGATATACACTTTGTGATTCTGACAGCGCATTCATCCTCTTTGAATAAAAATTACGCGGTGACATTTGGTAGCACACGACTGGCGCTATAATGAGTGACAACCATACACCAGGGTTGCCGTGAGCAAATTTCAAAAAGCTTCCAAAAAGGGGTCCAGAAGCAAAAAAGTGGTCCCACTTATATTTGTATGAAAAAATGCAATTTTTCGAAAAACTGTGTCTTATTGCTGAACTTAAAATAAAATAAATATTGGGAAAAAAATAACAAAGATAAAAACAAGCATGTATGCAGAACGAGTTTTTGGAAGGGAAATTCTGACTAACAAAAATACTTTGTTTTCTATATTTTGTTTTCCTATATTTTCAAAATGCGTCAAAATTGGAGTTTTATTGAAAAGTGGGGTCCCGGGTCCCATCGCCGAAAAAGCGTCAAAATGACGCAAAAGCGTCCCAAACGGCAACGCTGCCATACACCAATAGACTGCCCCTATTTTCGCAAATGCCCTAACTAACATTTTTACACTTTCGAGATATAGAGGAAAATGGTAAATTGACTTCCGCAACCTGAACATAAGACATGCAAAATACAAAAAAAAAAAAACATTGTTTGGCTGCACAATTATTAGGTATTTGTAAAAAAGTGGTAGATAGGGTTTTAAACCGTTTGGAAATATATTAAAAAAAGTCCTATGTACAACAATTCCTAATGGTTTCGAAACTATATTCTATAGCTGAAAAAAACTTATTGCATTAAATTCATTTATTTGAAAAAAGCATTTTTAATTACATGAAAACATAAAATATTCTATTACTGCAAGAAAAGACGTGACCAAAGATATGGCTTTTTAAAAAAACGTGGGCAGACTTTCCCTTTACAGTGTGTTATAAAAGCCCCTATGTGTCAGTTAGGACTTTTTTTTAAAATATTGATGCATATGTTTTGTAAATAGGGCTTCAAAAAATTGCGACTTTCTATCGCATTTTAAGATCTAGCATTTTGAAATAAATATAATAAAATCGGAGGCAATGCCCTAACTCGCCTTTACGAAAATAGGGGCAGTACAGCTGTAGGTACTGATTTGATATTTGGAATAACATTTTTCCAGGATTTTAAGGGCAATGCAACCTATGCTGTTTTGTCCTGGTGATCTCGGTTAAGATTTTAACTGTTCAAACTTGGCTTTTTTAGGCTTCGTATAGCAATTGGTCCTAGTTTTCTTTTAGTCAAAGTTGACATAATTCTTCGTTCACTTTTAAGCCCGTCTCTGCTCCATGGACTATTTGGTGTTTCTGAGGTGACACTGACACGCCTCTGAATATCTGTTCGAAGGTCATAAAACGAATATAAGCTACAAAGAACCATTTAAAAGTCTACGTCCTTTTTGGAACGATGCGATATCATTAGGCCCTTTATGCCACAAGACCATAGGCATATGCCAATTCGGGCGGCCTTTTTAGCCATCCAAGAAGTTCTTAAAGTTGCGTTTAATACTGTGGCCCTTTAGCGATTCACTTGTTCGTTACAAACAAACATTGATTGATCCATCTTCCGTATCATTTCCTACTTGCATATCTAAGAGTATCAGCTCGGACGACCTCTTGCACTATCAATATAGTTCCTGTCTTTCATCCTTTACCTAGGAAAACTATTAAGTAAAGATCCTTCCAACGATTCCTCATTTCACTCATAATTTGGTCCCACTGTGTGGCATCGCACTTTTATTTTCTCCTTTGTGTGTGTGCCTTGAGATGGTAACAGAAATTGAGGGTGAAAGCTGTAAGATGACACAAGTGCTACAAATGGAGGAAAAAAAAAAAAGGTAGAAGGACCCAACCATTAGCCCCAATTTGCATACACTGACTACTACACCAACTCACTATGAGTGGGGCGCACTACTAACTGACTCACCTCGTGCGATTGTAGTGGTAATGTAGTCCAACAATTGTCATCTCTTAAATTGGGACACACAACTGCTTTTTAAGTCCTGCAGCAGAGCGGTGCACACTTTAATGACAGTATAAAAGGCGAGATGAAGAAAAAAACAACTCCAACACGAAGACGAAAAATGCAGGTGAAGATGCATCCTTAAGTGCAATTTTTCATGCATTTCTTCGTCCTTTTGCTCTCTTCTTTTTCACCGCCTAAGTTTCTCCCTTATGTCGTTAGAGGCAATCCTTTATTTGGTAGGACAGATAAAACTGCATGCTGAACTATAAAGGAGCGACTTGCTAACATCCTGCTGCACACCACCCCCCAACGGGATCAAAAATAAAAAAAAGTCAATTGCTTTGCCTTTGCCACATCCCTTCGCTAGTCAGCTTATTTTTTATTCCTTAAATTCATTTCCAAATCGAATAGGGCATGGGAAGGGGGAGGAGCAACAAAAAATACATATTTTCCTTGCTGGATACCTGTCAAACCTGATGGCATGAAAGGGAATAAGGATATGAAAATCCACTGCGGTTATTTTATTCTGCTGTGTTTTGTCGTATTTCGTCTTGGGGAGGAAATTCAGTGACTTGTCTGCTCATGGCATATGTATGTCTTGTGTGTGTTTGCATGTGCATTGGAGTCAATTTTCTGTTTCTGTTGCATCTTGGTCTGTTTCTGTTGGTTGGCTGGCTGGTGCTTAGCGCGCGGTGGTTGTGTTGTGTTTGTTGTATGAAAAAGGATACTGAGTTTTTTTTTTTTAGTTGTACCTGTTTTTTTTTTCAAATAGACAGGTATTTTTCGGTGCAGTCAAGCACCTGTCTTGGTTTTCTTGTAAATTGGATGGCATTTGGTTTCAGGGGATTTAGCGGTTGTTTGGTTTCCTTATCAGAAAATTTTCGTAAAGGAAATGTAATAAATCTGGTGATGGGTTTGGTTGGGTTTTGGTATTTGGCTTGCAGCAGCAGCAGATGCTTGACATGGGATTTCATTCAGGATTCGGTCGGAACAGTTGGCGAACATATCCGTATAAAATGTAAGGAATATCCAATGCATCAATTTGCGGTGTGTGCATAGTTACTTTTTCGACCTTAAGGGTTATTTTTTTTTCTTGCATAACATTTCGTCATCATATGTGTATGTACCTTCGTTAGTCATTGGATTTATTAAATGATGAAAGCAGACTTTGGGGCTGTACAGTACATATCACCACAAAATGTTAGAGTGAATACCTGTCCACCTGTAAAGTGGCTTCCAAGATAGATCTAGACAATGTTAGAGGAGAAAATCAGGACCGCAATCTGAACAACCTCTTACTGAGGCGGAGGTCCTTAGGCTTAGCATAGTTCTAATCGATGTATACTATACATTATACATCCACATGACATCCCTTTCGAAGACAGCAGTTTTTTCAGAGATAGCTTTGTAGACTGCCTCTTCAAATTGTCATGATAGATTCGGATTGAGAGAACGAGCACAGGCTAACTCGTTTCGGACCGTTTTCAATTATCGTAAAATCCCTTTTGACGACCGATGACTCGTTGAAAGAGCCTTCTTGTCCAAATCCGGTACTTGGTTGTTCACAAGTCCTATTCAGACTTTCACAGCTGGATAAGTTTTTGCGGAATCTCGAACTCAGACTACGACGCGACGTGACGTGTAGAGCTCGAGGCAATGAGTGCTATCATATGCGGCTTAAAAACTGATGATTCGTTGTTTTTATCCAGGTCTTTCATACCGTGGCCAAAAGCCACCCACATTTCTACGTGTCGATTAATGTACTGCAGAAAAGTTCTCAATTTTGGCACGTTAGAAACGATTTTGTATTCGACATTCAGCAGCAATATTCCTCGGTAGCTCTTGCAAGAGTTTTTTGTAGCCTTGGTAGCAATAGCAATAGAAGCGAGTGGAAGGCTGCCATGTCTCAGGCAGAGACTCTTCACATGTCGGGTGCCCGTTAAGTAAGTAAGTAAGTAGCAATAAGGTTGGTTTGGTAAGGTTAGCTTAAAAAGGGTCATGAGGCTGAGCTGTCATAAAACACTTCGCACCACAAGGCATCATTGCAATCCCACGGGACCGACTAACGATGGGACATAAACCGAAATATTTTCTTCTAAATATTTAATTTGACTGCAAAATTTTGAAATTTGACTGTGGCCAGTTTGGCCAGCCTCTTTCGGTGTATCAAAGAAGTTATTTTGTGAAAATGCAACGGCCTGACATTCACATAGGAGATGTTCGGCATCCTCTGTTTGCAAGCATCATTCTGTTGGCGTGTTTCCTTAAGAGACCGTATCCGGAAGCCATTTCTATTTAACTTCTTAACTCTGCCCTATTTAGTCCAAGGATTGCTTTGGTCCTATTGTGGTCTACAACTGACCAAAGAACCATGGGCACCCCATAGGGGACATATCCCTCTATTCTTGACCGTCTGTGGTGCACCATTCTTATGATTAAAGTGAAATCTCCCTTAAGTGGACAGCCACGGGACCGGAGTTTTTGGTCCGGTAATGAGAGCTGTCTGTTTATAAGAACGCATTTTGAATGGGACACAAGAAATTGGATTCCCAAAAAGGTGTCGGTTAATTCAAGTTGTCAGCTAAACAGGGTGTCCGCTCATGAGAGATTTCACTGTATATTCTTTTATTTTGCCCTGATGGCGCATGATGGTAGTGCTATGTGCATCATCTCGGTTGTAGGCAATGCCTGCGACGGGCTCCCGACCCGTGAAGAGTCTCTGCAGCCTTCCACTCTCTTCGATCCCGGGCACGCTGCTTCCAGTTGCCTAGACCAACCGCACTGGCATCCGTTGTAGCTTGGTACTTAAACCGAAGGTTCGGCCTTCCTTGTGGTCTCGAAACTGCCTGCTAATACATCCGCAAATTAATTTCCTTCTATATCAGACTTGACTGTCGATAAAGATGGTGATATCATTATCTGATATCAGCTTCATCACCAACAGCTCCTCCGCTTTCCGCACTGCTAGAATTTCTGCCTGAAAGACACTACAGTCGTCCAGAACTCTTGAAGACCAGAACACGTGGTTTTTGAGCCATCCGTGATGACCGCAATGTGTTTTTGCCGTGTAGACGCCATTCTTCCCCAATCTTCTCTCTCCGAGTACAGCAGCGTTTAATGCGGTATGCAGCGAAGTTCAAAAGTTTATCCATAAGTGTCCAGAAACTTACCCTAGTCTTACTTCCTCTCCTGTCTAAAGAGTCTTCAATATGATAAAATGTCCACAATTTTTTTAGCGTCTACACCAACTCGAAAAAGTTATAAACCCGTTGCGTAAGGTAGATGGCACAGATTGCTCTTCAAAAACTTTGCAACTCTTTACTTTGCAACCTCTGATCGGCCCCACTCCATTGCAATGCAACGATTAGCAGTGTAGAAAAAGAAAAACAAAACGAAACGTCAAAAAAGTGTGAGAACAAGTCGCAACTTAACCCCTTTCTGTTGAATTTCAAAGAAAAACAAAAGTTCTGCAAGAAAAACAAAAGCAATGAGTAAATACGATTCCGCACGGAATGGTGTCCTTTCTTACTTACTCGCGTACCACGTGTGTAATCGCACACACAGATTCACTTCCATGCACATTTTTAACCTTCCTTATGTACATACATATACATAAACGTCATTCCGCTGCCTCCTCCAACGCCCGCTGTTGCTGGTTCTAGTAAGCCGCTACTCATTCGACACGATAGCGTTGTGCTTTGGCCCCCGGGTTTTGGTTGTTGAATAACGCTGAGTTGAACCGCATCCCGCTGGTTTTAAATTACACATCTCCCGGTTTCCTCCTGTCATTGTTTGCCGGTTCCAAACACACAAACGCCCGCTTTAACTCGTTTTTGTTTCTTCCTTCTTCTTCGTAGAACAATAAGAGTTTACCACCGCTGCACGTTTGTATCCTTGTGACAAGTTACTCTCGCGCCAAACTCCTGGTGTGTTACTAAAAACAAAACAAAAACATATTCCGGCCATCAGACCACCACACCGTTATTGCAGCAAGTTCTTTCTATTCTTCCATTCTTCAGTGGAACGGGGTACCTAACCTATACAGCGAAAGAATTAAAACAAAAGAAACAGAAACCGGTTCACAATTAACGGTGACACACAAGTGCAGGGGTGGCAACGACGACGATGAGCAAAAAACCAAGAAATTCGCGCGTGATATTGTGTTTCAGTCGAGAAAGAGAAAGAGAATCAGGACATTACGAGGGCCACTTTGCGCGCCTTGATTGTGTGCAGGCGAGAATAGGAATGCAATGGGAACGAGTAAAGCAGAACGACAAATTAATGAACATATTGAAGGGATGAACATGAATATTGGAGGAAGAATGCAAATAAGAAATAATTGGGAACGACCGGCGACGACAATGGGGACTAAGGAGTAAGGACCCAGGACTCCTTTCAGTCAGTGTTGGTGTCGCCCTTGCTTTGGAAATTTTTCAGGATAATTGGAACTCCTGATTGTTTGTCAAACAATATTCAATAAGGATATGAGATTCCAATTGAAATTCACCGAAAGGGGTTTGCGAAATAAATCCCATTGGGTAAGGGCGCATGGTCTTGGGTAGTGTTTTGGGCAAAAACAGGGGTCACAGGATCACAAGATTCGGTTAATTTGCTTTTAATTTGGCTTTTCTGGCTCAGTTTGAAGTTGTTTTCCTCGTAACATATCCACGGGGAGCAAAATATCCCCTCGTGACATTTCTCAGAAAGTCAGGACCTTCTTCCTAGGTTTAGGTAAACGATTTAAAGTATATGAAAACGTTGATGATTTCCTAAATGGGGTGAAACTAAGACCGTTTCCAAAGTTCAAAAATATGTGCCTAGAAAATTCAGTTGAATGTTATTCGATCGCGACAATAGGTAGGCATGCAACTAGGCTTCAATCCCATCCAAACGACTGACGTAGAAGTTTATGAGACAAGAAAGAGACAGTCCAATACTTACCTCTCTTCATGGCCAGCTCTTTGCCGTAGTAGAGAACTACACCTCGGTGAATACTGCTTCAACGATCTGAGCGACATAGCTCAAAAAGACGTTAGAAACCCACCTCAATGGTTTTCATGAGGAGCCGGGATACATATCCCTAAGATCTCGATATCACAATGGGCCTTTATAGGCCTAAGTGTGCTGGTACTCGAATTACCTATTCGATTGGATACTACCTTCAGTATTGGTAAAATAGTCCGTAAAACAAACAGTGGAACATCTGGGGATAGTGCATGTTTGTGGGTATTTCTGCGCGGCAGTATTTGGAAAACTATTGACCTTCACCGGTATCCTCGCTGGTGAAAGAGTGACTCTCTCTCGATGAGATGCTATTTCGATGTGAAAACCGAGATTGGTCCCCATAAGAGGACAACAATTCGAAACGTAGCCCTTTCTGCCAGGACTTAAAAGAAGAAAACAACATCAATGTGGTCGATTGGTCACCTCACTCTCTAACTCTACATGCCTCCAGCTCAATCTACTTTTAAATAGAACTTGGCTCCAATCACTCCCAAAAATAAGCTCTTAGGTATCGATAATGGTATAAAGTGATGACTGGAACAGAAAAGACTAGCCCCTTTAAAACAAAAAAATCTATTTCGAGGCTCATCTGGCATCGAAAGACCCATAAGCCTAAGTGTTCCAAAGTCTGCCACAAGCTGAGTGAACTTATTTCAACCTTCTAAAAGAAATTAAGGTTTCATAACGCCTATAAGTTAGACCAGAATAAAGCTGGTCTTAAACGTCATAAGCCTTCGTAATCTGGGCAGATGATGTCTACCCCAATATGAAGATAACTTTCAACCCGGCTTAGTTGGAGCTTGGTTTATGCTTAGACTCGGCGGTTAACTTGAAGCCCAATTGCAATTAAAATTTAAGCTGGCTAATGTTTATGGGCCAGAATTTGAGTCATCAACAACCTACCTATCTAGCCAAGGCAGGAAGTTAAAATTTCCCATCTGAAGTTCAAAGCCACTCTTTTGATCTCTGCTCGGAAAAAAGTGGGCTTTTAGCTTTGATTCTGAGTGAGAGTTTAACCTCCTAAGAGGTCGAGACAAAACTTGACTTCCAAATAAACTTTCGGAACATAAATTATGATGGTAAGCGTATTTCTATAATCTGAAGACCAAGAGCCCAATAGCTACCTGTCATACACCACTAACTTCTAAGAAAGTATCAAGACTTTTTGACTAAAAAAAAGGCTTTAAGGCGCTTACTGAAAATTATAGAAATAGGCTTACTGATAGATACCCAAGCCTAGCTTTGCGTTCTACAGTTGCGAAGCTCCTCTCGACAAATAACACCTTCTTCTAAATGCTTGTCAGACATTCGAAGGATGCTGCATCATAAAACAAGCTTTTTGATGTTTGCTGGGATTCGAACCTGCGATGGTATGCTCAGAAGTCGCCGACTTGGGTAGCCTTGCTTAAGGTGACGTCAAGGTTGTGGGTTCAATTCCCACCCAAGACGACTGGCTCTTCTCAGTGATAAAAGTCTAAGAACAGTGAAATTAAGGAATATTGACATGGGTAGTATTAGTATCGTTGACATGAGAAATCATAGTCAGCGAAGAACTGTAGACAAAGCCGGAAGTCCCCCTGGGATAATATGAAACATTTAAAAGGGACTCGCTGGTCTATTTTGATCTTCCCTCGAAATTAAATGATGGTCGGTAATCAAACGTGAGCACCGTGTGGTAGTGGTTACTACTTACTTACTTAGGTGGCGCTACAGTCCGGGGTGGACCAAGGCCTCAACCAACAACTTCTTCTAGTTAGCCCGGTCCTTAGCTAACCGTCTCTAGTTGCGCACTTCACGTTGGTTTAGGTCTTGTTCTACTTGTGCGCGCCACCTTAGGCGAGGTCGTCCTCTGCTACGCTGACCCTCCGGGTAAGAGTCGAATATTCTCCGAGCCGGTGTGTTGATGTCCATGCTTTTGAAAGATCGTTCCTTGTATGTTGGCTTGTGAGTTTCGAAGAATTCTTTCAAGTTTGATGTTGAAGAAGTCGCATGACAGCGCGTCACCGTGTCTGAATCTTTTTTTGACATCGAAGGTCTCGGTGAGGTCATTACCGACCTTGATGGAGCAGCGACGGATGAGTTTGGCAGGGATGTCAAAACTAGACATGACGCTATACAGTTCATCCCTTCTTGAAATCGATGAAAGGTGGTGGGTATCGATTTGGACTTCTTGCGTTTTTTCCAGGATCTGGTCTATGGTGGACTTTCCTGGCCTGAAACCGCACTGATAGGGGCCAATCAGGTTGTTGACGAAAGGCTTCAGGCGTTCACACAATATTGCAGATGGGATCTTGTAGGCGATGTTGAGGAGACTGATGCCTCTGTAATTGAAGCATTTGAGGGGGTCTCCTTTCTTGTGGACCTGGCAGACGATGCTGAGATTCCATTCATCTGGCATACTTTCATCTGACCAAACCTTGGAGATGAGTTGGTGTATGCTCACTGCCAAGTCGTCTCTAGTTGCTTTAAATAGCTCTGCAGGTAAACCGTCAGGTCCAGCAGCCTTGTTGGACTTTAGCTTGGATATTGCTATCCGCACTTCGTTTTGAGCAGGTGGATGGGGGTTTTGGCTATCATCATCTAAATTGAACGGTACATTCTGCCTGAAAGCGGGGTGTTGGTCTTCATCGCCATTATACAGCTTGCAGAAGTAATCTTTCCACATTCTCAGCACCGACTGTATCTCCACTACAATGTTTCCATCCGCATCTCTACAGGTTTCTGAACGGGATTTGTTTTGCTGGCACATTCTGGTAAAACTTCTGTACATTGTTGTTGTTAGTGACTTGGATTAAAATGCATGCCGTCCCGGGTTTAATCCCAGCAAACACAGAAAAGTTTTTTCATGGTGCCACCTCTTTCGAATGTCTGACAAGCATTCAAAGAGTATCATTAGTCATGAGGAGCTTCCCAACTCGTCGTTTAGAGTCGGCAAAGCTGTGGGTCCCTTCCATTCGTGGAAAAATATAGAAAGTACACACAAATGGTTGCGAGAAGCAGACCGTGGTTAACCGAGCTGTAGCGCCACCTAAAGAAAAAAAAAGAAGAAAGAATCCAACCTACTACCCACGAGCTACGAAGCCACAACGCCTACCTATGTACATTTTTTTTATTACAGTTTAAATCGGAGCAACACCATGAGCCCACTGTCTTGTCACTTTGCATTTGCGATTACATACAAATCACTCAAACGCCCAGGATAGCAGCGATTTGAAATGAGATCCTAAGACTATTGGTCCTTTTTCATCCTCTTTCAAGATACCCATCGACTTGACATTTAAAGTTAAATTTTTGTCAACTGAAATATCAGATGGTATCCTGCTCAAAAATTCGATTTATCATACTGCAAATCGCTTATGGTATATCTTCTTATTTGATTGTTGACAGCTAAGGAATCCTTTTTCCTTTTTTACACAGAAGGAGACTTTGATATCCTTTTTCTCTTAGAACATATAAAAAAAAAATAAAAGCATTTTCCTAGTAGAGTAAAGAAGCTCCAATAATGATAAAACCTATAAAGGAGCAAATAAGGATATACGAGTATATACATATGTGCATCGAAAATTTCCAATTTACAAAGTGTTCCGAGGAAATGATTCTTCAGTTGCATTCATCCGACCGAATCATTCTCCGTTTGCTTTTTGTGTAAACGACTTGAGTGCAGAATGCCCGAAATAATTTGAATCCTTTTACCTTCCACAACGCCCACATTTTTTCCTGTACCCCATTCACTTACAGTTATCCTCATAACCATATCTATCGAATTAATATCCAATGCATCACATGAACTGAACGGGAGGGCCTTCCAGATACCTGCACTCGAATGCAGTTATCTAAACATCTTTGATCTCACTAAAGCCACCCACCAAGTATCCGCCCAATGGAATCAAAATTCTAGAAGTAAACTGCATAAAGGCCTATACAGGGAACGGGAACTCATCCACAGGAATGTGAATCCCTCTCTTTGTATGATGCTCAACGATACCTGGTACAATAACACTGCAAAACGGATGAGAGGGAGGGTCCTTTACGTTCATAATTCTCATATACGAGTATAAAGCTATTTTTTTAGTCCTTATTTGTATTTTGAGTGGATGGAGAGGAGAAAAAAATCGTCCTTTCCAATGCATGCCAGGTGTTGGAGCCTGCTGCTTTTGGTCCTTCTTGATTTCGTGCGTGGTTTACAGTTTATACTCCTCGTCCTTCTGTATTTTCTTTTTCTATCAAATTTAATTTAAATTCTGGTTATCCTTCGACTATTCGCATTGAAATCCGTTCTTTTCATGTGATGCTGTTCCCATTCAATGGTCTTTGTTGGTTGGGGTTTTTAGTGTTTTCTTGTGGTTTAGTCCTTTCTTCCGTTTTTTCTTTTTTTTGTGAGTAGATAGGAAGGAACTTATTTTACTCCAGTGCATGTTTTCAGTCCGAATGCAAATTGAAATAACTTTGTGTGTGAGCGGAGGTGAAGTTTTCGGGGAAGAATTGGAACGTTGGCAGAAGATACCGAATATTTTTTAGTCCTAAATAGGGCACCAGTTGCACTTGGTTTAAAAATTCTATTAACTGTGAGTGTTGAGGGTCAAGGATATAAGAGTTGAATGGGTTAAATGTAAATCCGAAAATATGGCAATTTGGGACGAGTATCTACAGGACATTGAAGAGGCATTCATTTTTTAGAAATTCGCATTTCTTAGAATGCGCAGCGCATAGAATTTATTATTAATATTGAAGTACATGTCCGTTCATTCAAATAATGAAATTATTTTCTTTTATTCTCTTTTCAGGTACGTTTCCCAGCGATAAGCGGCAAAGTCAGTTCAAGAAGTAAGAATAGTTTTTCAAATTTCGTTTGTAAATACTTTAGATCTGTACAAAGAAAGGTCAAAATAAGAACGGGGCTATTTAAATGTTGAATTTTTGAGTATCTAAGTGGTTTATGAATAGTTTGAGTCGCAGCAGGATTACAAGCTCCTGAGGACCTAAAGCTACTACTAATTCTACTTGCATCTTTCATAATGGAAACGAAGTCATCTCTCATTCTTATGATATTTTTATCCGTCATGAAAGAATACTTATTTAAGGCCGAATATACAGTAAAATTCCCCAGCCGTGAAAAAAGTGCAACAAGGTACAGCGATCGCCGAAGTAGGGGGCATAATAATATACACGGACGGATCAGATATTAGCGGAGAATCGGGAGCTGAGGTACACTGTCTAGATCCTCCGGTAAATAAAGGGTTTTTCAATAAGAGCGCTACAAAAGTTTTTTTTAAATAAAACAAAAACGGTTTTGGATATCAATGAAATTCTTTATTCCTGTGAAAGTACGTTCGATGCCATTATGTATAGAACTCGATTTCTTTTGCATGGCCACCACGGGCATGCTTACAGAGAAGTCCAGACGCTGAACCCAATTTTCGATGGTTTTCAAGCATAAATCGGCCGATACTGCTGCAATTTCACGTTCGATATTCGTACGAAGTTCATCAACCGTCGCTGGCTTGTTGGCATAGACCATAGACTTGACGTGGCCCCACAGGAAATAGTCTAACGGCGTCAAATCGCACGACCGAGGCGGCCAAGCGACTGGACCATTTCGTGAGATAACACGTTCTCCAAATTTGGTTTCCAATAAGAAGTAGAAGTACGGCCCAATGACGCCGCCGGCCCATAAACAACACCAAACCGTAATTTTTTCGGGATGCAATGATGACTCATGGAGTACGTGTGGATTTCTGCCTGACCAATACCGCATATTTTGTTTATTGACGAAGCCATACAGCTAGACTCGTTGTTGGCTCGTATATCTTTCCATCAAGAAATGTCAAAAGAGCGGCAAGAAATATGGCGTCGTTTGCTGTCCCTGTCGCTCTACTTTTGTAGCGTCCCTGTTGAAAAACCCTGTATATCCATTCACTTAGAACCCTCAGTGACTGTTTTTCAAGCGGAAGTGTTTGTAATACTCAGTCGTAAACGCCAATACCAGTCAAGCCACGCTTAAAGCACTCGCAAACCCCAAAACTAACTCTAAGCTAGTAAAAGAATGTACAAGAAGACTCAATACCTTTGCGAGATCCTCTGGGTACCTGGCCACAACGACATACCGGGGAATGAGAGTGCAGGGTCAGGGGCAGAAGACGTGGAAATCTTCACGGTTACCACGATAGATACAAGCAGCCTCCTGTCTTTTGCAAAATATCATCCGCTTATGTGGGGTCAAATCCAAACTTGCAAGACTGCCAAAGCCATGATAGAAAATTCGAACCCACAATAGGCAAAGAAAGTACTAACTATAGGTAGAGCACAAATAAAACTGATGATTGGCCTATATCAGTGCAACATAGCATGTTGCGAAGTATAGAACGAAAGTATTAAACACTTTCTATGGCATTGTCCTCGTTTATACTCAAAAAGACAAAACTACTACTGATCGCCGTGGTCGTGGTGGTTAGTGCGTTGGACTACTATGCATGCCGCCCGGGTTCGATCCCAGCAAACACCTAAAAGTTTTTTTCACGGTGCCACCTCTTTCGAATGTCTGATAAGCAATCAAAGAGTATCATTTGTCACGTGAAGCTTCTCAACTCACCGTTCGGAGTCGGAAAAAAACTGTAGGTCCCTTCCATTTTTGTGGAAGAAATAACACGCACACACAAATAGTTGCGAGAAGTTACGCTTGGTTCTGTAGAGGACTGCTGACGCCATATATTTATTTTTTTAAGATAAAACTACTTGGGAAGACATATCCTACCTGGGCTGATATTCCTTTTAACCTTTCCGTTCCTCCACTCAAATAAACCATTACTTACACAAATCCCTACCCTTTCTTTTTTTTTTAAACCACATTTCCTGATGGGAGCACAACAGGTCCGACTCATGGCCTTCGTGAAGAGGAGAAATCTCTCCTCACCCTCTCAGACTTACCACCAACCATGGTAGGTGGATGCCATCTTGCTCACTTAGGCCAATAGTTGGGTTCATATTATCCTGCGAAAACCTCTGATTTACTACCACTTAGATAAGAATATGAATTTCAGAAGGTTCGTCAGCTTAACATTTCTATAATCCTCGATCACCGTGAAGTGGTTCCTGTCAAGATTTCTATCCGCAATCTGTAAGTGTATGATATGCTTTATGCGCTTCAGCTAAACTGACTCCCGTAAAGTCCTTATCCCAGAACTTCCCAAACTGAGGTTACTATAAGCCTTGACCATCATTTTATTCCTTCGAGGTCTATTACGCAGGCGAGCTCAGTCTTTTCAACTCTCTGTTGAAAATCCAATTTTGTATGCCACTAGATGACATGCTGCCCAAACTTTGCCTCATTAGAATCTTTTCGATATTCATTCTCCTAAGCCACCGCTGGGAAATTTTCAAGCCCCATCGTTCCGAAAACAATTTAAGTGATATGAGCTTCTCTTCCTCTCGGCTGGTTCAATTCTATATGCCAAGGCCGAAATCTTTATAAACAATCAGTACGTATGGCTAATCTCAAATTCTGGCATATGTGACTAAACTATCATTATCTTCATTTTCTCTTATAGCCAGGCAGCTCTAAAAGTACTTGGCCCAACAACGGTAAAATCTAAGACCTTCCACTATAAACTGGATCCCAGCTTATAAAGGTTACCCGGGTCATAGCAAGTCCCCGTATTGAGCCGATATCCATTTGCGAAACTCTTAGTGCAGAAGGCCTATTCTTTGTTCCTGTTAACTTGTCGACTCTTCTACTTATTCCTGGCTAAATCTATAATGGTTGACTTATATTGGAATAAGATGAAGGGATGGCCTCTTGTCTTTTCTTATATCTGCACAAAATGAGGCGTTTACGATTTAAGGTTAACCCAGAATTTGATTTCTCGAGTTCGCTTCATGAGTTCGGTTTGGTATCACCAGTCTGTTGAAGACACTAAAAACTTTATATTTTAATCCGTTCTCCCGCATAACCTATCTATGAGTCGTGGATCTAACTCCTTTATCACCATTCGGTGCAATTGAAATGCTTAAAATAAACTGTAAGACTTCCACTTCTAAGCCCACATTTCAGCGACAAAGAGCAGCGAATTCATTGCTACTAAAAAAAAGTAGTGACACTGGTACGCAGCCCTGTGGGACCCCGTTTCTCGAATCTCCATATTTGTAAAGAGAGGTTTCTGAGCACTGTAGATGTGGTCTATACTCTGATTATACTGCTCATATTTTCACAAGTATCCTTATATAGATTTCCATTTCTTGGGTGAGAGAGCCTATTCAAATACTGCGAATGATGATGACCTTTGATGTCATTTCGAATCTCTGCTTAAATACACTTAAAACGCAACGTTGGCTTTTGAAACATATTGTCTCAGAAATCAAAATTCACCAGCGCTATAAGCAAAAGTAGATACCTCCCAGTCGCTGTCCTCCTGCAACTCACTTTCATTTTAAAGCATAAGTATATCTCTCAGTGCAAGGCAATTTCTATGCAATTAGTTTCATTGTCTATAAACTCCTTTTGGATAAAGTAAACTTCGCCGTGTACTTAAAACTCTCTCAACTCAACGGAAACATCATCGTGGTCGTGGTCAAGTCCTCGTCTGCTCACTTGAAATCCGTCACTCTTCCCGTCTTATCTTCTGCATCATTGGACTCACTTCACTTCCCTGTCGTTGTTGTTGTATTTTTAATAAGCAATTAGTTTTGTTTTGTTTTAAGTTATTCCCTTAGGGAACATAAAAAGAGAGGGAGAGAGAGGGGGAGCAGAAAATTATTACATCTCTCGCTTCTTAATCTGATCATCACTTAAAGTTAAAGGCGCGCAGAGTATCTAACGTCGCAATGCTACTTGCTAGCTTTTCTTTTCGAGAAAAATTTCATCTCTGAGATTTATCTTTTTTTTGTTCTCATTTTATTTTTGTGAAAATTGAATAAAAGAAAATCCTTGATTACCTTCTACCCCATGGTGTTCGTGGCGTAGATACTCGTGTATACCCGTACAATCTAGAACTCTCACTTTGGTGCTGTAAATCACAGTTCTGCTTTCAACGCTAGACATTGGAAGAGATATGTATCTGTATCTTCTTCTTTTTTTCCTCTATGCTTCTTCGTCACTCCCCCCCCCCCCCGCCACCCGCCTAGTGTCTGGTAGGTACATTCCCGATGTCGTGACTTGGTGTGGATTTGAGTTATTAAGTGTAAATCTATTCGGGTGAGTGGGTGTGGGGGGGTCGGAAAATTCCTTAGATAAGAAAATCAGCATGCAGTAGCAGCAGACATCTTTGTGTGATTTAATTAATGACATCACTTCGTCTGAGACTATGAAATCATAGTTCTATTGGTCTGTCGGTCGCTTTGTTGTTCCTTGCTTTGCTTAATCATCATCCCTCTCTGATTGACAAATACAACGACATGTGTACATGAGGGTGCCATAGGCCAGCCATAGAGAATTTGCGAATGACATAATATCGTAAATGGATTTATGTTCAAGTGAGTTGACAAGTACATAATTAGATTGGCATTAATTTAGATAAGGATTTCGGCTTAACTTAAGCCATCATGAGTGTGACTCTAGGGACTATTTAGTTTTGTCGGAGTACATCCTTCATAGTCAATCGACTCAGTTTAGATCTAGATTTAGAGAGAAATTATGAATGGACGTTGTTTCGAACATGCATGGAAGACAACAAGTCTTAAATGTGATAGAACGGTGTTCTAGCCCAGTAAAGCTAAGTCCATATCCGGTGTATCACTGGAGCAGATTTTTACTCCGAGACACTTATCCTCCAGACAACCAGACAGATGCAGTGTATGGTATTCCAGATAGAATTTCTCGCGATTGAAAAGGCGGCAATATCCATAAAAGATGACGACCCCACTGCGTAGCCAGTCAGCTCTAAAATCGATAGGTAATCAAAAAATGTCACAAAGCACTTAAAACTATAAGCCACAAAATAAGACTATGCTGCGTCTGGATGACTGGAACCTAGAGATTATTACCACGGGTGAGAACACAATATGGGTATCACAATGGGTCCACATGGACCTAAGTGTAATGAGGATGTAACCATTTTAATCAGCTCTCAAACCTTACCTAACCTAGACTATGCTGGGTATCCGGACAAAGCAATGTAGAAGGGATGAACTGGCTAAATTTGGATCGTCCATGAGTAACAGTGAAGCAGGCACCTCTATACTGCCACTGGTTAAGCCTTGTTTAATATGATCGACCATATATTTAATTGAAAAGAGGCCAACGCTCTGTGGCTGGCAAGAAGCGACGGCATCACATCTCGTTCTTTATGTCCAAAGCTAGATCTTAAAAAGACAAAGTCCGTGGTATACCCAGACAAATCCTCTATACGTTTGGTTAAGTGAATCACAGGACACTGTGCTAAAGGTAATATGACTAGTAAATGTCAAACTGGGTCCAACGATATATGCAGAAGCTGGGAAGACGAGGAGGAAAGTAATTATTCGATTGAGCTTGCAGCTCCGCCCTACACTTGGTCACCGATTCTTGGAAAACATTGTAGAGCTGAAAAACTCCATGATATCCGATCTTCTAATATTCACCAAGAGCACAAACTTCCTAATGAGTTCGCTAAAAAAAGACTATTTCCCAAATTATGATTCACAACGAAACTTCGGGTCACACACCCTTCCCAACCTTACAAAATGTTTCCAAAAACTGCAATTAAGGTACTGTTTGGGAAGACTAGGTTACGTTGTCTTCCATCTCCAGTAAGTTCTGAAACTTCAATATTTACACGTAAAGCACCGTGGTGTAGTGGTAAGTGCGTTAGACTACTACGCAATGCTGCTCGGGTTCAATCCCAGTCCTACACCTAAAAGTTTTTTCACGGTACCACCTCTTTCGAATGTTTGACAAGCATTCAAAGAGTAGCATATGTCATGAGGAGTATCTCAACTCGCCGCTCGAAGTCGGCAGAAGACTGTAGGTCCCTTCCATTCGTACAAAAATATAACACGCACACGCAAATGGTTGCGAGAAGCAGGCCCAGGCTCACCTCGAGCTGTAGCGCCACCTTAAGTAAGTGATGATACGATCACGAGAAGGGCTGACCATAGGTGGCCTAACATTTTAGGACATAGGGTTTCCAAGGCACTTTGGCCGGCGCTGAACCGTAAAAGGACTAGAGAAATCCTTAGACCTAGCAGTGCACAAATGAGAATACTTACTTAGGTGGCGCTACAGTCCGGGGTGGACCAAGGCCTCAACCAACAACCTCTTCCAGTTAGCCCGGTCCTTAGCTAACCACTTCCAGTTGCGCACTCCAAGTTGGTTAAGGTCTTGTTCTACTTGGTCGCGCCACCTTAGGCGAGGTCGTCCTCTGCTGCGCTGACCCTCCGGGTTAGAGTTGAATGGATTTTTCTCTCAAAGCGACCAAGGAGATCTTCATCCGCTTTCGATAAAGTCCATGGTTCAGCTCCATATAGCAAGACTGGGATGATAAGGGTCTTATATAGAGTCTCCTTAGTCGATCGGGAAAGGACTTTACTGCTCAATTGCCTTCTTAGCCCAAAGAAACAGCGGTTGGCAAGAGTAACCTTTCGTTTGATTTCCGACGAGATGTCATTTTTTGATGTTATGGCAGAGCCGAGGTAGACAAAGTCCTTTACTACCTCGAAGTTGTAGCTGTCTATTGTGACGTTCTGTGCAATTCGTCGATGTTGGGTGTCCCTTTTTGTTGACAGCATATACTTAGTTTTGCCCTCGTTTACCGCTAAACCCATTTTGGCCGCTTCCATTTCTATACTCGCGAACGCACCGGTAACAGCTTGCAAATGAGAATAGCTATTAGAATATTACCCGGGCATTGTCTTTTAGGCAAACACGTCAGACTCATAGGCACGGATCTTTGCAGATGCTGTAATGATATACATACATATGTAATAAGTATAACAGAGGGTATCGCATATATTTTGTGTGAATGTCATGACATAGCACGCGGTCGCAGAAACATTTTACGCTCCTACTTCTTTAGTAACCTAGACTCGTTATTAAATTTTGCAGGGTAATAAAATAATAAAATGCTTTGAGGAAATCGAGGCGGTTTAGGTTTCATCCTGGAATGGATGGACTTACCCAGGTGCCTAGTGCTTTGGGACGGCTCAGCCTATCAACCTAATCTAACCTAACCATAGAGCTCATTTTGATACCTAAAAACCACTCAGAGGATTATGAAAATGTTCTGGCAATTATTTCGATTCCAGCTCATGGCGGCGCTACTCAATAATTTGTGGTTGGATAGAGAAGTATCTGTGTTGGTTCCTAAGATAGTTTTTCAAACGTGATTATTTGCCCAACATTTCATAGGTTGGGATACCTTTGCGTACATTAAAACCCATTTAATCTGCATATGACAGCAATATTCAATGACTTACTTTACATATTCGAAAATTGAGTCAAGCCTCTGATGTAACTGAATACATAGTGTTTTTAAGGCAAAACAAAACAACCACCAGTTCAGTTTGCATGTCGCCACAAACTAGGGGTTCCCCTCCCTCTTCGCCCAGAGAAAACCTAAAACAATTCTAAAATAAATTGGGAAATACGTAATTATTTGTGCACCTCTCCACATATTTATTTAGAATGTCTGTCAGTGTATTGCTAAATTTGTAAATTTTTCCAATCCAGTTGAAAGAATTAATTTTTTTTTGTTTATTTCGCTTACACTCGCATTTATTCACTTGCTTTGCTTCCAGCTCTCTATAGAGCACTCGAAACTAAAATAAATATATAAACAAAAAAAAAAAATTAAATTTGTTTGCGCAGTTGGAACAGGTGGTGCAATAAACTTTACCTGACGGAACGGAACGCTGACTCAATACAAAAAAAAAATAATCTCACTTTAGTATCAGCTGGCATGGTCTTTTCCTCTGGTGGTCGCTCCCGTTGTGAATGAACAAAAAATATTTGCATGCAGGTACACATATACACGAGTATGTATCTTTGTATCTAAGTATCGCTATGCACTTGCAAAATAGTCGCTATGACTACAAATTGAGATTAACTTGCGGTGTGGATTATTATTATCATGGAAACCGCACATATTGCCCGTTTCAATTTTCCAAATCAAAATTAACACTGGAAGGACGAAATTTAATTTAAAAAATAAAAGCAAAACCTCATCAAAGTGTTGACTTTAAATTTCAATTAAAACTTAGCTCCGCCCTGACAACAGTACCCACAAAAAAAATGGAAATTTTTATTAATTTGTTTAAACTATGCACACACACACACGTATTGTATCTATGGCAATGTTTTTCATCTGGTGTTGATTATTGTGTCCGTCGTTTCCCGAACACATCCACATACTGGATTTGATTAAATACCATACGTGCGAGTACATGTGCTGGGTGAAAAGTACACGACCAAGTTTTTAATTTCATCCAATTTTATAGTTTAATTAAATTTTAATTTTTCCAAATCACATTTGTTCCACTGTGAAGCACGGTACCTACGTCTATTGTGGATTGTGGAGGATAAATTGCATTTTTTATTTTTCGTTAAATACGTTTTTATGGAAAATGGAAATAGCGGTACGTACGACTTGGTTGGAAGACAGTAGTTATACTTATTTACTGAGAGGAGAGTCCTCTGATACAGAAACTGCGTGCTAGATACATAATACTAGATACATGCAAGCTGCAGATAGACAAACTCAGGTGCTCCTGCACCTTACTTTCTGAAATCGGCCAAGTGGACACCGGCATTGTTAATGACAATTTGGGCTCTTTTCACCGTATTTTCAATCATTTTGGCGAGAACTTCGGGCGATAAGTTCTCGCACTGCTGTCGGATATTCTTCCAGAGCTTCCAAAGTCTGTGGCTTTTTCCGATAGACCCGTGACTTAAAAAAAAACCCAAAAAAAAGGAAGTCTGGAGCGGCCAAATAAGGCAATTTTACCGGACAGTGCGAACCCGGAAATGCATCCTTTAAAATGTATATTTTAGCTCGAGCTATGTGGGAGATTGCACCTTTCTATTGGAACCACATGTCCTTCTACCCCAATCCATCAATTGTAATAAAAACTCATTGAATTGATCATGGTATCGCTAACCAGTCACAGTAACCCCATTCGCGACATCTTCAGCCACAGCGGCGATATTCTCATCGGAACGAGCACTACGAGGCCTTTTGGCGCCTCTTCTGGCACGTAGGATGAGGGTACGAGTGTTCCGCGATCCTGAGGAGTATAGCGTTGAATGGCTTGTCGACGTATATTCTGCACAAATGTCAAAAAAATTGACTTAAAAAAACTACAACCCGACTACGGGAAAAACTAACTAAAAAGTCCGGAACAAGATTAAACGAAACGATGATGTTCAGAGTGAAGTCGTGGTCGTATGCCGCTTTGGTCTATAAAGGCGTACTTATAATGCGTAGATAAATACGTTGTTATAACGGTATGTGACCATGGCCACGGCTATACTCTGAGCATCATCGTTTCGTTTAATCTTATTTCGGGGTTTAGTTTTTTTAACTTTAATTTTCGCTTACAGCTTATTGTCAGAAAATATGAAAAGTATAAGTGATAAGCAATGTCGTGTTCTACTTGCCAAACCCTTTCATTTGATACCCATATTAAGGAGATATATAGTAAAGATAACGGTAATCTGACATATTGAATCTAGAGTAACGTGATAGCGTATTGTATTCTATTTACCAAACCCTTTCATTTGATATGTACCACTATGTGGAGGAAAAAAAAGGTTATCCGCCATCTTGCTTGGTGCGCTAGCCATATTGAATTTTCTGTGATATCACATTGCCCAGGACACTCTCCGGATCAAGACAAATCCAACGACACCTCACTTGTTGAAATCGTTTCCATAGTTTAGGACTAGGCTGTACGAGCTGACATCCTTATATACAAACAAACAAATAAGCAAACAAATCCAGCCTGTGAAAATCATAACCCTTCTTTTTGCCTAGTCGGGTAAAAACAAAACTGATAGTTTAGCCACCATTTGCAAAAGTAATCGCATCCTCCAGTTCCAATAGGGTGATACATTCTGAACCACCCTGTATATTGATATCAAGAATTGACAGGACACTACAAGTTAATTTTGGAACTCGTTCTATACAGCAGAAAGAGTGTGGGAGATAAGTTTCAGCCTTGTGGTATTCCTGCATACGAGTAAGTTCTAAAGTGGGTTGAAATAAATGCAGGAGATGCACAACTTCTGTTGATCGTTTAGTTGGAAATTTTAAGTAGATGCCACCAATATTCGTATTTTTCACAGTTTCAATGCACAGACAACTTAGATTCGGTTAAATTGTATTTAGAGGCAATGCCTGATCATTTTGGTCTCAGTTGGGCCCATATTTTGTAATGTAATTTAAGAAGCATAACTGACAGTTGTATGTGTCACTGAAATCCAGATTCGGTTTGACTAGTGTTCTGGTTAAGAAACAACAGTGATATGGGATGTGCTCAACTTTTTCTTTACTAAACATACATACGTCTAAATTTTATTTTATTTACACTACCGTGTCGTCAGTAAGGCAGTGCCCCGACCCATAGAATCTGTCGACGTCGTTCCGTTAAAGGTTGACGTTAACGTTTACGCATTGCCTGGAAGAGGCTTCCTATAAAATTCGTCCCATACCTACGGTTATGTCAACGGCAATGAAAGTTAATCAACATTCTCTCAATGCTTCCTTAAAGGAATGTGCTTACTTTTAATTGATTAATGAGTGAACTTCAATGCGTGAATGTGTTTACTGTCAATGGATCAACGGTCTTTAAATATCCGTTGGGTCGCCTTCCATAATAATGCATGTATTCCATCTAGCTGTCAGCTAAAAACCACACAACAACGCATCAACAGATTCTATGGGTCGGCGCCTTAAGTTCAACAAGCTTCATGTAACTTCTTGAAGAGTTGTAGAAGTTATTTCGGCTTACGAAAGGTCCACTTAAGTAGATGTATTGCTACTTGGAGAAATTTGTACTATGGAAACTACTTCTAAGTGATTCAATTGGTACTCGTACTTCAGCGCACGGTTTTCGATATCAACTGGATGAAGTGTGGTTTTATCGTATTCAAAGGTGTCATATAGGTAAGTCTTAATAAAAATATAATAAGCACCTCAACCCCAGTTGATGAATCGACTTGCACGTGCACTGTCTACCAGATGACAATGTTTGCCTTGAATATATATTTTATAGCCTCACGGAGTGAAATGTGAAATATTAATCTAATCGTTTCTAATACTCACAGTCTCAAGTCGTAAGAACACCACACAGTAATCTAAGTAATGGATTTTGTATTAAATGTTTATAGCAGTTATAATCTGAACGTCTAAAGCGCATTAAAGTTTCAATCGCCGCGCCACGCCGCGCAACCATACTTGCAATCATTTAAACTGCATTAGGTTAGGATAGGTTAGTGGGTTGACGCTGCGTCACACTTAGAATACAGATCCATTTAGATGCACATAAATGTTCATTTGGATGACAGTGATTTAGGTTTATCAAACCGACTTGAAGCTTTTATGGAGTTGCAAATGCATTTTACGGGGATTCCGGAAAGTTCTTCTATATCCTGGAAGAAATGTCTGCCTGGAGTTCTGAGTTTTATTTTGTAAGTATTCTTGTTTTATAGTGCATAGTGAGATATGAATTAAAATATCGAATATTAAAGTATGTCTACTGCCGATCCTACGCCAGCAAGTTCACCTGGACGACCAGGAACCCAGCAAAGTTTTATACTGTATGCAGTGCATCAAAACCCTGAAGTTCTTCACGACAACAATGTTCAAGCTTTGATTTTATTTCAGTGGCAGATATTTTCTATGGAGAAAATAATATCGTCTAGTCTAGCGGTATCACTTTCCTTTAGCCCCTTATTTACAGAACGAGAAACCATTCTTTCTCGCAACGATTTATTTTTCGATGCGATTTTTTGACATTGTTTTCAATAAAAGAGGAAACAATTGTATTAATTTTGAGTAGCAAAACGGGAAACTACACATTTTCGCGAATTTAAACGTAATTTCCTCTTTTTAAAAAATTAAATTTGTTGTTGAGAATACGTTTAATTCTACTATACATAATATATGAGTGATAAGAAGAGGAAAATAAAACAAAAAATAAAGTTCTGAAATGACGAAGAAAAATGTCAAAACTCGGGCGTCAAAAATCTCCATGCGAAATTTGAAATTCTAGGAATTCACCATCGAAATCTCGCACCATAGTTTTTGTTCTCGCAAACGATTTTTGTTCTGGGAATAAGGGGCTTTTGTGATTCTTCAAAATTAAACTAGATCCTTTGGTTTTTGCAATCAATTTTCTCAATTTTTTTTAATCTTCTCACGGCAAGATAGCTATTCGATTTTTTCCATTTTCACAAAAACACAACTGATTGTCCGGAATGGCTGAATTATTCACAGGCATCCTTCAAAGCATATAAGTATGTATGTACAAAACCATTGTTGTGTTGTAGTACCAGAATACCTTTGACGAGTGACGCCATCTTCATGTTCAGGCTCAAAACTTTGCAAACTACCGTCGTAGGTCGTATATAGTGAAAAGGTTAAGCTAACTTTCATATGCGTATTTCAGTTAAGAAAAAAAAGTATGTGACAGAAGTCAGCTGCTTGGTAATGGTAGCACAATTAACAGTGTTGCCATAGTAATTTCGGAATTGATATCGCTGCCATAGTTACCAATGTAAAGGGTTTTTCAATAAGAGCGCTACAAAAGTTTTTTTAAATAAAACAAAAACGGTTTTGGATATCAATGAAATTCTTTATTCCTGTGAAAGTACCATTATGTATGGAACTCAATTTCTTTTGCATGGCCACCACGGGCACGCTTGCAGAAGTCCAGACGCTGAACCCAATTTTCGACGGTTTACAAGCATAAATCGGCCGATACTGCTGCAATTTCACGTTCGATATTCGTACGAAGTTCATCAATCATCGCTGGCTTGTTGGCTTGCTTCCAATAAATTGATTGTGACATTCGCTGTGTGGCTTGTGGCGCCGTCCTGTTGGAACCACATGTCCTCCAAGTCCATATCATCCAATTGGGGCCAAAAATATTCGGTTATCATTGAACGGTAGCGATTCCCATTCACAGTAACGTGCCGGTCTTGATCATCACGGAAGAAGTGCGGCCCAATGACGCCGCCGGCCCATAAACCACACCAAAACGTAATTTTTTCGGGATGCAATGATGACTCATGGAGTACGTGTGGATTGCTGCCTGACCAATACCGCATATTTTGTTTATTGACGAAGCATTCAGCCAGAAATGAGCCTCATCGCTGAAGATGATTTTTCGATGAAAATCCGAATCATTTTCAAGTTGTTGCTCAGCCCAATTCACGAACATACGACGCTTCTGGTGGTCAAGCGGCTTCAGTTCTTGCGTCAATTTAATCTTGTAAGGATGTAGGCCAAGATCTTTTCGCAAAATTCGACGTCACAGAGATGCCCCACGCTTGAGAACGACGTGTGAGAGACACATTTGGGCTTTCTTCAACTGAAGCCTCAGCGGCAGCAATATCTTTCCATTATTAAATGGCAAACTTTACTGAAGAGAAATGTCGAAAGAGCGGCAAGAAATATGGCGTCGTCTGCTGTCCCTGTCGCTCTACTTTTGTAGCGTCCCTGTTGAAAAACCCTGTAGTTTCACGAAGTTACTGTCAGAACTTCCACTCGAAAAACACTGCCGTAATTGGGCAGTCTAATTTGGATTCGGATCTGAGCGTTTCAGAGAAAATTTTCGCTCCTACCCGTATGTCCGTCTTAGAGTCATCTGTTTAGATTTTTTATTTTTTTTTATAATCTACAAACGCTAAAGGGGATATGAATAATGTTGACAGCGCGAGCACGTGAAGAACAAGAACGAGAGACAGACAGATTGCCGGGCGTAGTGACAGGAAACTCAGATGTTAGGTTTCAAGTGAACTCTATGGGTGGTGTCAAGAATAACTGGAGAGTTGTGTTTTATTGAAAGTGTTGCCCTTGCTTATGATTCACAGAAGTTTTTTTCCAGATGTTTCCAATGGTACTCACTTACAGCCTTTTTCGCGCTGCATGTGTGCTTATAATTTGATCTTTTGTTTAATTTAATAAATATTGTTGGTTTAAAATTATCTGCAAGATTGAAAAAAAATCGGTAGATAATTCAAAGTTACACAACTATTGCAAGCAATTCTAAGAGCGTGTTCTGTATAGTCGTTCGGGGCAAGAGTGCGCATTTTGGAATTCGGGATTAAATTCTAGAAAATCTACAACAGGTGACAAACAAACGAGCCTATTATTTGGTAGCTCTATATTTTAGGAACAAATTTATGCAAAAATATTTAATGTTTTTTTTAATGTTTCATATGTTTTGATCAAAAAACAAAAGGAAGTCAAGCTGCGCACTCTTGCCCCGAAGTCAGGGTAAGAGTGCGCAGCCATTTTAAGTCACAGTTTTCGTACTTTAAAAGGTTTGAAACTGTGCTTTCACTCAAACTAAATTCTTCGGCGGCCTTCCATGGGCTGCTTCCATTTGAAATCAGCTCCCTAGCCTCGCAGATTTGCGCTTAGATTATCAATTCACTTTCCGTTTGTCTTTAGTAGATACGAGGCATTTTTCAGGACAAACAAAAACAGAAAGATAGAGGTAAAACTTACCACCTACGACTATGATGTGCTTGTTGCATCTGACGACACACCGTAATAGCCCAAAAATTGTTATTATTACAAAAAGTTAAATATTGGGTAAGATAGCACTGCGCACTCTTACTCACAGAACGACTGCGCACTCTTTCCCTAGACGCTACTTTTTTTTCATTGTGTTGAAAATCTAAGAAGGAATAATATTATCCAGTAAAATTGTATCTTAAATCAAACACACATATACACTGTTTATGCCTACATACTACTTATGGGGTATCGCGTTGCCAAGCTTTCCTTACACACTTTTAAAAATTGACTTTTTTTTTAAACAAAATCCGGCTTTTCTTTTCTTGTTGTTTTTCTTTGTACTGTGAATTGGAATATTTTCGTAGAAGTTTTTCTTCATTGGCGGTTAGTGAAGCACACATTTTCTCATTTAGCGATTTGTGCTAATTCTTTCACAGATGGAGAAAATGGCACTGCGTACTCTTACCCGCTGCGCACTCTTACCTCAAACGACTCTTCTTGATATTAAATGAAAAAATGTTGGCAAGCATCGATAAAATCAAATTTCCTTCAACCAAAACGAAATATGTCAATTTACGAGTATCTTCTCCCCTTGGAAAAATACCAAAATGAGTCTCCACCCATAAAAAAATAGAATATTTCTAAGGTGAGATTAAATGCGTTCGATAAACTGCACGTGTTCACCCATCTAATCACCGCAATTCAAAGTAATTATATACGAGCACTGTATCCAATGGATTTTACGAATTTACAATTCTGATCACGAAACGCGACATTTGCCTCATTTTGCGCTTCAGTAGATACATAGATACAAAACAGTATGACAAAACTTTACGTCACCTATCAAGATCGACTGCAACAAGTGTATGGGGAGGTGGACATAACCAGAAGTGGCAACGTTTCTGTTTGCTGTGTTCAGACGCGAGCGCGCCCGCGTACATCTTCTCTTCCGCCTACGAAAGTGTCGCGCGCCTACAAAGGCGTCTTGATTTGAATGTACTCGTAAGTATATACGCTAGGTGTTCTCTAAGACTTTTGCGTGGCGAAGAAGCGACAATAGTATCAACCTACTCCCATTGCCGTAAATGGAAAACCCCCCACGGACACTTCCAACAGAAAATATAGTCAATTTAATTATTTTGTTTTTTTTTTCGCTGTATCCGAACATCATATGAAGATACACACAAAGGTATCCGTATCCGTAGGTATGCGTATGATCACCTTAGAAGGTCATTTTTTAGATTAAGAAGCAAATGACAGTTCGTATTGCGCATTTCCATTCGAAGACGGTGGCGTTGCGGCGCGTCGTCATCATCTCATCGTCTGATCGTGGTGAGTTTCGAGAATGTAGATTGATTCGCTGTTTTATTTACTCGATGATGATGGGCTGCGACTTCGCCGTGAAATGAAACTCGATCGATTTGTGACTAGTGCGAGCGGGATAGATGCGTGATTTATGTGGGATTTGGTATCTTGTATTCGAATTTTAATTTAGTAAAAACACAGGAAACCACAAGGCGTCAAACATTTAAGTGTAAATCATGTAGGAGTGACCTTTCAATATCCATTAGCGATTGCAATATCGGTATCTTGTGGTTGATATACAAATATTTGAAGAGAATTAACGGTTAAATTTTGTTGGCCTTTAAGCTGTTCCGCTGGGGCTACTTAGTCATTCTTTAAATTTGGGTTAACTGCCTGAGTTAACCTTTTAATGACGGTGAAGGGAAGTGCTAAAATAAGTGGCGCGAGCTGTTTTTTTTTTTTTTTTTTTTTTTTCAAGAAGTGGGTTTATTTATGGCCTTACAAGTTTATCTTATATTTGGTTTTAGGTGAAATGAGATTCCAACCGAGATATCCAATATCAATAACCAAAGATGTTTAATGCCTTAAAGGAGTTTGATCTGCAGACCATATCCTATACCCTTACCCAGTCTATAGCCTGGCATGTCCCAGTTTTCCATGCGCCTTTACTCAGTTCACGTTGTTGTAAGTTCACTTGGTTCACCTTTCTGGATCTGCCGATCTTTGAGCACTATGTCTGGGATTAAAAATTCTTCCTAGCTTGATTAATGTTTCTGTTTGCAATGATTGAAGTTAAATCTTGATGCTGCACATGCACATGATATGATATGATAAATCTGGTGTGCTGTAGATACATACATTCGCTGGCACTGCGACCAAGCTAGTCCCCTTTTATATCTAGGAATTGTGCAGAATTTTGAAAAAATTTGATAACACTAGTCTGCAAAATTTAGTTTTTTTTTGCCCTAAGAATGAGACAGATACTTTCTTGTAGATTATTTGATGCTGAATCTAAATCTGGCAACAGAATTGCTCTATGAGGTCAGAATTTTGAGATATACCAATCTCAAAGTGCTAAAAACACGGTTTTAGGCAATACAGTGGTGGTCCAGTATAACGAATGCCGATATAACGAATGCCGATATAACGAATGATCGATATAACGTACACTTTTCTCAAATGCATTATCGGCTCTATATAGCGAACGAACAAAAAAAATTATATTCGATATAACGAATATTGCTACAAAATCTGTGTACTTAAAAAATAGACAGAGACAAATTAACCTAAGAAATACAATAATGTTTAGGAAACGGTCGATGGAAAAATTTGGGTGTTGTAAATGCAACCGAAGGTAACCTCCTTGATCCAACTATTCGCTTAGCTAAGCTTAACGGAGGATTTGGAATCTTGGAACAATGCTGAAATGCTTCTTCAAGAAGATACGCGTATCAGCCAACTCGAGGCCGTTGACAGTGTATCAACGTATTAACGTTTGACGTTGGAGGTTCTGAAATACTTGTTCTAATAAGTCTACGGGAAATAGCTACAAATTTCTGCGTTGAACGTTTGCAAAAGCATGTCCCTATTGGCGATTGCTTTTTGGAAAAGGAAAGGAAAGAAATTAATTTTGTATTAGTTTCTTTTACTTCTTTTTCTACTTTTTAACTTGTTTTGTTGATACAGTATTTGTACATTTATTTAATGTTCGATATTACGAATTATTCGATATAGCGAATGCAACTGGACATTATATCATTCGTTATATTGGACCACCACTGTATTTGAAGTAATTTTTTGTGAACAGCAAATTTTTATAGTCATTGCTAACTAAAGCATCCATTAGTACTACCCTTTCCCTTTCAATCCCATTTTAGTTTGTTTCGCTATGAGGTTTTTTTCTCAATTCATACACAAACAGTTCTTTTTTATAAAAGGCTGTACTGTACTGTACCCACCTGCCACCAGAAAAAAAAAACTGCCAAGATCTATCCATGTTTTCGTTCTTCGGATAAGGAGTTCCAAAAGCAGCTGTTTTGTTTAGTGGAAGCAGTAAGTTATTTTTTTAAACTATCGTTTATACTCAGAAGTAACGACTACCTATTGTAAAAGTGTCGATGTAAACAGACAACCCTGTGGGACATCAATTTTTACTAAATTTTTGTAGATGCATTTTGAATGGATTGCATTTCAAATCCGATGTACATACATATTATGTATAGTTCTCACCTCGATGCATTTCTTGTGTCATATAGTGGGATTTGGAATTAATTCTAGCATTTTATCAGAGATGGCGTAGGTAGTTAATAGTACGCCAAATATTTTTCTAAAACAGCTGTCATTATACGTCAGTTTCAGTTTATGTCATTTGGTTTGAGAATAACATTTTGTTCTTAATCGAATATGTCGAACTTAGTTTCCAGATAAATTGTTTTTGCGGGAAGTTTTACTTCATAACTTTAATATGAAAAAAGTGCTGCCAAAAGTCATCGTATTTAAGTGGAAGTTTATGTTCTAGCTGAGCAACTGTGTCGGAAGCGGTTTGCACGATTTAGAAGTGGTGATTTCCACTTGGAAGACAAGGAACGACGTGGACAGCCGGTAAAGTTCGAAGATGAAAAATTGGAGGAATTGCTCGATAAACAATTCAAGAGTTGTCTCAGAGTTTGTGAGTTGACTTGTCAATAGTAGGAAAACGCATAAAAGCCATGAGAATGATCCAAAACCAAGGAAATTGGATCCCATACGAGTTAAACTAAGGAACGTTGAAAGGCGTTTTTTCACTTGTGAGCAGCTACTTCAACGGCAGAACAGGAAGAAATGTTTGCATTGAGTTATCACTGGCGATGAAAACTGGATCCATTACGATAATCATAGCGCAGAAAGTCATGGGTTGAGCCTGGCATCAACGGCGAAGCCAAATATCCATGGATCCAAGCTCATGCTCTGAATTTGGTGGGATCAGACGGGTGTGGTTTACTATGTCATCACTGGAGATCGCTAGCGACTGAATGCGATTGAGTCGTAAATTGAAGGGAAAACGGCCGGAATACTTCAAAAGACACGACAAAGTGATTTTGCAGAACGACAATGCTCGTCAGCACTTCACAAAATCGGTCAAAACATACTTGGAAATGCTCAAATGGGAAGTCATTCTCCACCCGCCGTATTCTCTACACATTGCTCCTTTTGATTATCACTTGTTACGATCGATAAAACATGGCCTGTCTGAGCAGAAGTATACTTCGTATGTAGATTGCAAGAAATGGGTCGATTCGTGGGATTGCATCTAAAGATCAGACGTTCTTCCGACATGGTACTAGTATCCTGCCCGAAAGATGGGAAAAAGTATTGGCTAGCGATGGACAATACTTTGAATAATATAATTTTTCCATTTCATTTTAAACAAACTATTGTTTTTGATATAAAAAAAAACGCTACAAATTAGTCCTAACTCCCCCTTCCAAAAACCATTTTCCTTCAAATGGATTTAATAAATTTCTTTATTACTATTAAAGTTCTCAAAGTCACTCAATAGGGCCATTGTTTTACCAGCTATGTGGCATGTGGCGCGCGCCGTCCTGCGGAAAGCAAATGTCGTTCACGTCCATAGCATCAATTTCAGGTTCGGTAACGCATTCAATAACGTAAAAAAGTTAGGCATGCCTATAGCGATCGTCGACTCTGTTTAGAGGAGGTCAAGACGACCGAGCACGTTCTTTGTGAATGCCCGGCACTTTTCGGGGTCAGATGGTGGCGAACCCTACGTAAAGAACTCTTCGGACCTTATGATTCAAAAAAAGGCGTCAACCGAGGACATACGAGCCTTTATTAGAATTATGCTAATTAGAACCCTACGGTACAATAGATCTTTTAAGTCGCAGTATTAGTCTTGGAGCAGGATCACTTCCTTATCACTTCCTTACTTCCTTACTCTCTCCTATGGATGGAGAGATTGTTCTCTTGGGTTTTAGGAGCCTCAGTTTTGTTTGTTTACGTACCAAGACAAATGGAAATGAGCCTCATCACTCAGAATAATTTTGTGTAATTTGTAAATTTGTGAATTGTCACTATTGCAACGTGTTGTGCGAGTGTATATCGATCCTCATGGTTTTTACTTATCACAAGTCAAGGCAATAAAAGTTGAATGTTGACAGTTCAACAGTGGCGCAAAACTCTTAATGACACACCTCTGGATCGATGACCCTTTACCAGAAAAGTTAAGATCAGACAATGTTAGGCTTCAAATGACGTTTTGTTTTATGTATTTTTTCCTCTACGAGGCACATTTTTTGGAAAGTAAAGCAGTGCCTATCGAAACCAACAAATTTAAAATCAATTATTTTGACTGTATAATCTTCATAGATAAAGTCAGCTTTCCCAAGAAACCACAATATGTACCCCACTGAGCCTAATAAAATTAACTGGAATTCAATAATTAAGAGATTCAAAGCCACCCTATGCAATTCATCTCAATTGAAAGTCCTTTGGCATTTATAAAGCCAATTCAATCCCGTTTTCCGAATAACACGCCATGCAATATTTTGTGATGGTGAACAGTTGCGAAACGTCAACCGCAAGGTACCCCTAACAGTCAGACATACATACATACATCCATATGTGCATAATGTAGCCACATTTAATTTTTATGCTTTCATCTCGAAAACCCCATAAAACTCAAAGGTGAACTCGTTAACGTAAACCACTAGGAAATGTGACAAATGGCATTTCTGTGGCTAAAACATACGACAGCGGGCAACATTACAACGTTTTCGCTGAGATGTTGCATGGGTTAACCACAAACCACATTTATACTTCGAACTACAACAGCCACACAAAAACAACAACAAGAGAACGTATTGAATAAATAACTTCAAAGGAATATCATCACAAACATATCCGTCCGAATGCTATCAAATGCAGCAGTAGCGGAGCGGCGACGGATACATAACATACATCTCACGACGCGACCGACACGCCGCCGCCGACGTAACAATGCAACAGTGAATTGCATTGCGGCAAAATGAATGCGAAACGGTTATGCATGCATTCCATTCAATGTGCTATAACTATTCGACTCCTCCTCAATAAAACAGAACAAAAAAAAAAAAAATTAAATAGTGAATTGATCTACGGGTATGGGATATTCGATTACAGATACGAATACAAGACGACCAAGCGAACGACTGGAAATCACTCACGAATGCCGCTGTGCTGCTTAATCCATTATCTAGATCAGAGTTGGGAATTTTTTTTCCCTCAGATACACCGTCCAGCAATAGAGTATCTAGATACAATACTGGGTCTTTGTGGTATAATGAACTTTTGAACCAGTTTTGCATAACTGACGGTGAAGCATAGTTAAGTAGGTATAATTTTTTTTCCGAATACTCCACGTAATTCTTTTTGTGTATCTTTGTCGGTTTGAAATGATTTTTTCTTCTCAACCGAGAGAGAGAGTTGATTGAAGGTATTAGTGGGAGGAGTTAGCCGGAAAATAGATACATAAGTAGCGGTGCCCTTCTTCGTATCCATCAGATAATTTGTGGGTAATAGTTGACCATCTAACGCCAGAATATGGTTACACTGGCAACAATAGCCTGAGAGAATACGAAGACGATGCTTGAAATTAACTGTAAAGTGAGATTGGGATAAATTGTTGATTCTAAAAGTGAAACGATTTGAAGCCCAAGTGGAACAGAACAATTTCAGAAGTGATGCCAAACGACGTAAGCTTTAAGATAATTTTATACACGTAGCTCACGTGGCAACACTTTGGTCTAAGTGAATCCCAACGAGTACAGTGGATAGCAACCTAACCTAACCTTAGTATGTCAGAGCAGAACCAGACTTCGCTTTCAGAAAAAATAAAATAAATAAATATACGGCGTCAGCAGTCCTATACAGAACCAAGCCTAGCTTCTCGCAACCATTTGAGTGTGTGTGTTATTTTTTCCACGAATAGAAGGGATATACAATTTTTTGCCGACTCCGAACGGCGAGTTGAGAAGCTTCTCATGACAAATGATACTTTTCAGACATTCGAAAGAGGTGGCGACCGTGAAAAACTTTTTTAGGTGTTGGACCCGGACTGGGATTGAACCAGAGTAGCGTGCGTAGTAGTCCAACGCACTAACCACCACGGCCACGGCCACGGCTCTCAGATATCAAGCAAATTTGACAGCATTTTTGCTGTGGCGCCATCTACTGCAGTCATAAACCGTGTCTTATTATCTCCGTGATCCGGATCAGATCAACTCATAAGTTTGTGTGCATTACAACAAACTTGCTTGTTATCAAGATCAATTGTCGTGATCCAAAAATTAGTATTTCTCACTATGATACACTTTCGTTTGTGAATGTTGCTGTATTATCGACAGTTGTCAAGGGTAAATGTTGCCAGATTAGAATAAAACATATTATTTGCAATCCAAATATCGTTAAATGCTATTTTGTTCGAATAAATTAATTTTGCTGCTGATAATGATATCCAAGCGATATAAAACTAAAATTATAGCTACAAAATATTATTCTCATTCGGTGTCTGTTAATCAAAAATTAACAATTTCCTCTTAAAAAAAATAAAACAAGCGCATTAAGTTCTCATTTAACAGAAAATATTCATTCGCATGGCAACTTCGTACTAAATGTCAAAATGAACTTAGCTTGTACAATCACCACAACACAGAACTTTGATTTAGTTTGTTTTATTATTCTGTTCTGATCCGGGTTAGATCATGGGGATGGTTAAATTTCGATCATCTGTCAAAAGTCATAACACACATCAAGCTTAATTGTCTAAAATATTTCCAATAATTAACAGCTCCTACCCCAAGGACTTCCTAAAAAAAACTTTTCACAAGCTTCAGCTTCCAATGATTCGCTGTCATAATCGTTTCATGTTCATGACACTCCAGTTGGATGCACCTGCACCCTGTGTTTGACAGTGATTTAATGTTGTTTCGTCGCGCAATACATCACGGTACTCATAAAGCAATACAGATACAATATGGAGCACCGCCAAGTCACGAACCATAAAACCAGTTCACTTATCGTCGAGTAGGTTATAACTTGAAGTGTGCTGCATTGCGTCCTTCACTTGTCAATAAACCAGTAGCAGGAAAAGGGGCTCGTTTGTATTACGTCTTGGTTGTTGTTTTGTTTGCTAAATCAATCAACTTTCAAACAGTCAGTGTCCGCTGTCACCCTCACATAAGTTCTAGTACATAATTGAAAGGCTAACGAAAGTTGTAATATTTACTTTAAAGTGAACAACTATTTTTAAGGATAAACACATATTTATACGCCTGGAACTAGTCTTGTGTAAGTTGAAACGTTATCGTTCAGGATCAGCCAACTGTGAATGATTCTATTGAAAGCTGAGCATGACGTGCTTAGTTCCATACCTAGGCTTTGATAAATCATAAGTTTAACTTGGAGTGGGCAAATTGGCGGCTATTTTTTGCAGATCAATGATAGTCGAAGTTGTAAATCAGTTTTTGAGCTCAAAAAATCACAGCTTCACCCGGAAATTGTGCTTCATACGATTCGAGTCCATCTATAGACGAGGACAGAGTTTGATGAACAAACCTAAGCCTGTATTGAAATTCGCTATGATTCGAAGATAGAACAAGGTGGCGTTTACTTATGTCGAAAGATCGACATATTTATTGCAACTGCAATATTTCCAAATTGCAGAAATGTCTGTCTTGGCACTTTAACATAAAATTCCATTTCGTTTCTCTCCACTTACCGCTATTTCGCTGAACAAATTTATTACAAGTTAATCCCGCAAATCTAAGACGTTTCAGAATACAAATTCTCGTCGTATAACACAGATGTGGAGACTTCAAGCTCTGGGTTAAATGAATTTCTTATAGAAACCCGCGTCAGACAAACAGTTTGAGCGCTTGATTCCATTCTTAAGGCCTAGTCCTCTATCTCTCTTTCTGCTTAAGGTGGCGCTACATTTCGGGTTGAATCAGGGGCTGCTTCTCGCAACCATTTGTGTGTGCGTGTTATATTGGTGGCACAGTGAAAAAACTTTTATGTGTTTGCTGGGATTGAACCCGGATAGGATTGCATAGTAGTCCAACACACAAGCCACTAAACTACGAAGCTGACGGTCCTCTATCTGCAGCGTTTTAAAAAAGTATTCAACACGTACTTAAATATCAGATGGGATGATTTTTAGTTCGGAGCACAGCCTGAGCTGTCAAAAGGTTTGTAGATCCCTCTTCGTAGCCTAGACACATCAGAACTTAGAAATCATATTATTTTGGTCAGGAATATGATCCAGCTCAGAATAAATCGAAAAATCCATTTGAGCAGCACTTTAAAAACTGTATCTTTGACAGTAGATGACGAAAGACGAAATAAATATGGCTAGCTTTGTTCAAGGAGGCTGTTCCGAACAGTTCTGACTAGAAAATATCAGGTTTATGGGTTCAAAAGGCCCAAAGTTCTGTCTGAGACTGTTCCGGCTTTTATTCAATGACTCTGCTTTGAGCAGATTCTCTGCACCTATGCCTGAGGTAGAACAGAATTGTGAGAAATGTCAAAATTAGCTGTAATTGCATATTTGATTTTTTTTTACTCGAAGTAAGAAAAGAAATCGAAATTTATTCGGAAAAAGGGCAATCAGCTGTTGTACAATGCCTCCCCAACACACGCCATAATAGGTCCGTTCGCGTCTCCTCCCAAAACAACGAAAATCCACGAAAAATAACGAAAAACAACGAAAACCCGTTCGCGTACGCAAAAATTTCGTAGTTTTCCGTAGAAGAGAGTGCTCACGAGACAGTAAGAAATTCCCCATGCTACGAATTTTAGTCCAAGAAATTTCTTTGGGGTGTATTATGAAAACTGTCAAATCTGTCATATAACATACATTCTTCATTTTTTGGTGCTTAATGCGTTCGATTACTTTTTCGTGATTTTTCTGTATTTGAGAGAATTTTACCCTCACTCTTTGAGATTTGACAGAAAACCTATATTTAGTGCAAAAAGTACACGAACGGACCTAATATGGAAAACAGTAGTATGTACCCCTAGTTGTCAATTTTGACAACTTACATATGGCTGTAATTTTCTGTGCTAACTTGATCTGACATTTTGCACAAAGTTGTGCTGTTCTGCTCTGCCTCTTTTCTTATTGAACAAACCTTATAACACCTGACATCTGAGTAGCTACTAAAGCTGTTTCATTCAAAAATCTGAGTGCATTTGACATACACTAGGTCTGTTCGTCAATTTTCTTTAAAACAACCGTAATTTCAGAGGGTTTATGATACAACAGACTCCCATAAATCTGAGAGTAAAAAAACCTGTTTAAACAGAGTCCCATGACACAGAAAAACCTCCCATTCAAATGTTTATTTATCTGCGACTTGTAAAAAGAACCATGTTCGAAGCAAACATGTCCAAGCATTTTTTTTACCACTCCGCCTTAGCCTTACTTCTGAATAACAACGCGTCTCGACGTTTTGTTAGTTTAAAATCGAAAAGAAGGAGGAAGTTTGACATAAGTTCACGGGTGTGTTCAGCAGTACCAAACAGCTGCGTTAATTCTTTCCTTTGTCTTCCTTCCTCTTTGAATGTTCGCATTAATTCTTCGTTTGGGGGGAGAAACAAAGAATAGACACATAGTTACAGACAAATCGTGCAAAGATAATCTAAAAAGCAAAACAAAAGGAACAAGAAACTGGAAATAAAATTGCACGAAATGGGACCATTCTCGTCGGCGATAAAAACATAAAAACACCAACAACGATGAAATCCCCTCTGTAACTTACCACAGTCAAGACGTACAAGACGCACGTTCCTCATTTCGAATTCAAAGAATGACAAACATCAACAAATGAAATTTAACTGAAATGTAGCTGCTGGTGTTGGTGTTGTTGCTTATGCTGGTACTGGTCTCCGCCTCAACTCAAATTCAACTCAAACTCAACCCCCCCCGAGGGTGACGTTCGGAGATATTCGCGCGCACTGACATTCAGATGTCAGAAATGTGTTTGCATGGGAGATACATGGATTGTGTCCAAGTTGTTGTTTTTTTGTTGTTGTTGATGTTCTACTTGTATCGTTGTTTTTTTCGTTTTCTTTGTTGAGAATACGAGCTGTGTTTTTTTTGGGTCAATAGTGCAATGAAGTAAATTTCGATGGCAGAAAGGGCGAAGCGTATTTTTTTCGAAATGGATTTTCGGTGCTTTGACTTTGAACTTCTGACAGAATGACAGCCCAATGTTAGTCGAACAATGTTGATGGATGTGATGTTAGTTGCCTGGATGCTGAGTAATGGTATCTAAATTGAAATTGGCTCGAGAAAGTTATATATACACACAAATGAAAAAGTGGTGTAATGGAGTAAATGGAAAGGGAATATTAATCCGTTAAGTGGCGTGGTTGTAATAGTTGACATTTCGAAGAGAGTTCTTTCGAAGTTGTCATTTTGTGTGTCATCGATTTAATGAATGATCACATTAAATGGGATGACGCGCCCTCTAGATTGAGTACTAACTAGGTCACACGGATCATGGTAATCTTCTTTGCGAAATCCCTGGGCTTCTTGATATGATCCTCGCGTTAAATGTCCGCCTACCTAAAACTTTATGCTTCGGCAGGACGTTCGATACAGTGATCCCAACGTACAGCAATGTATATATGTAGATCCAACCTTAGATCTTAAAGGTAACAAGTGGTATACGGATGGATCCAAGATGGACACCGTGGGTGCTGGTATATTTGGGCCAAACACTAGAACATCCATACCAATGGGACAAAGTCCCAGGGTACATGTTTCAAGCTGAAATTCATGCCATTCCAGTGTGTGCCAACATCATCCTCGAATCGGGAATAAAGGGTGTCTTTATCCATATAGGTACTCTCGGATAGTCATACAGCTATTAAAGCACTAGCCTCAAGTCGGCCCTGAGCCGTTTTGCAACAGTCATAAATCAGCTGTAAACTTAAAAAGCCAGAGTTGATAAAATACTATTGAGAAAATAGCCAGAGTCTTCGTCAGGCTTCCATAATAAATCCACAAAATACATACTCCTCCGTAGGAATGATATGAAGAAATTATTTTTATTTATTTATTTACGTCTATAAGTAACAACTTTCTTAGACTACAAGAATACCTAAATTATACTACATATAAAATAATACAAGATTAATTAATTGCTTCAAGAATAATACATTTAAATTTATCTCTGTACAAATCGAGATCAATTACATTTGCGTAACGGTTAAAATGTATGCAGGCATTGCATTGTCACATGACGAGGAATATAAAAAAAATGTTCAATCCTAGGTCTAAGACCTCGAGAAGGAGCATAAATACCAAATAAGGCTAAAAGAGGAGCACAGTCGATATGTCCCGAAATGACATCTCTTGCAAATGTAACACAAAAGTATGTTCTTCCGCAAGATAGAGGCTTTAAACCAATTAATGCGCACCTACTTTTGTACGACGGTAAGGGAACGGACCAATTCAATTTTTGAATCGCATATCTCGTGAATCTTTGTTGTATTTTTTCAATACGTTGCATATCCTTGTTGAAAAGGGGAGACCATATTACACAGCAATATTCCAGAATTGGACGAACTAACGCGATGAATAGGGATTTTAATGTATAAGGATCTTGATAATTAGAAGAGTTACTCCATAAAAATCCCCACATTGCATTAGCTCTTGATATTATGTAATCAAAATGCAAACTAAACGATAAATGTGAGTCAAAAATAACACGTAAATCCTTTTGACTGACTACCCTATTAAGAACGCAAAGTTGTAGTTCATAATCAAAGATAATAGGCATTACAGACCTGGAAAAAGTAATTACAGCGCATTTGTTTATATTCAGGTGCAAGGAATTTGAGCAGCACCATACATTTAAATTATTGACATCTCTTTGCAAATCAAAACAGTCAGCCACGGACATGATTGCCTTAAATATCTTCACGTCATCAGCGTACAGATGAAGAGATTAGTGGGGTTTCTAACAGGGCAGCATTTGGTCTACGGATAGGTATTATCTGTGTGCACTTGGTATGTCAGATCTCCATCACAGAAAGCGTATGCAATTTAATACTACGCGCTCTTTGTCTTCTTCCTGATTTGGGCAAAAAGGATATCGATGGGTATCATCCCTGCAATGATAAAGGCTGCTTCAGCAGAAATCGTTATAAAGCCACTGATTACCCTTAGTGCGCTTAGTCGATACGTTGACGATAACCTTCTCCTTGTATTGTAGGGCCCCCAACCAAAGATTGTCTAAGCTATGAGACCAAGCCTGTGTGAGATTGATGTCCCCTGTTATGTGTCTCAATTACATTTTACTGGAACTTACAACATTCTTGGTTAATATGCAGATTGGCCCTTTAAGGTTATGTATCCTGATGAGTGGTCATATCCTTATCACACCTAGGCCCATCTGTGGTATCAGTATCTTGGTTCCAATCATCCGGACGCCCTGGTAAGCAGATCCGATTTTGATCCATCCAAAAGCTCTTCGATGTATTTGAGACGAACAATTTGCCCAGGTTTCTATTTCTCAATTGGCAGAGATTTGGGCAGTGACAGAGGAAATGGGTCATGTCCTCATAAGCCTCTTCGTCACCGCATCGCCTGCATACATATCCCATCATCGCTCAGGCGTAGTTATAGCAGGATTTGCCCATCTACGATTGACCTTGCGGATTAGCCGCTTGTGTATGGATATCTTGATAATTGTAAACAGAACTCCTTTCGTTTTTTCGAGATTTCATTTCCAGTTGACAGTTCCTTCTCTTGCCAATTCTTCAGCTCGCGTTCATCAGACAGTTCCGTGGATATCCACACCGAATTGAACCTGCACTTTCTAGGTAGTCCTGGTTTCGGATTCAAGGACTGTTTTGGTCAACTGCAGGTTTTCAAACGAACGCATTGTGTCATGGTTACAAATTTTGACAGGATGTTTTCTATAACATTAAGCCCATCTAAGGGTACTGTCAGGCAAAAGGGTTTTCTATATTTCTCATACTTAGAAAATCTATAAAATCCTTGATAGCCGCGTTTTTAAGGTCGTAATAGGATAGGTGAGGGGTATGCCGTCTGATCCTGATAATAGTCACAGACTTCCAGGGAATATAATGTATTTATGTACTTATGTGAGGGCACCATAGCGCAAGTGGTTATTGCGTCGGACTACTGAGCCAGCGGTCTTGGGTTCGAATCCCGCCGCAAACACCCTAAAAGTTATTCACAGTGCCCACCTCTTCCGAATGCCTGACAAGCATTCAAGAGTATCATTTGTCATGTAAAGCTTCTCCCAACTCGCCGTTCGGAGACGGCAGAAAACTGTAGGTCCCTTCCATTCGTGCAAAAAATATAACGCGCACACACAAATAGGTGCGGGAAGCTAGGCTTGGTTCTACCTAGGACTGCTGAAGCCAAATATTTAGTTTTTTCATGTACTTATGTATTGTATTTAAAAGGGGGTTATCCCGTAGAGACAACAAGCACGTAGACCTGTAGGCCCATTGTACTTTGGTGAAGTACCACCCCGTTGCCGAGCTATACATCGATCTAAATCTGTCCGTCGCTTTCGCAAAGCGAAGCAATAGGGCAAGATTGAGCTCCAGTAGATCAACGTCCCGTAGGACGTAGTTGCCTAGAGTGGACTTTCTGATCCGAGTAAAGGCCGGACACTCGCTAATGAAGTGCTCAGCTGTCTCTTCTTCTTCCAGGCACATCTCGCAAAGACCCGAGCTTCTGATTCCAATTTTGTTCAGGTGCTCGTTTAAGGGAGTGAACCCAGTGACCAGTACTGTGAGGATTTTGAGGTCATTTCTACTAAGGTGTAACAGAAACTTAGTTCTGTTTGCCCTCGGCGCATCTACTAACATTTTGGCCTGTCGGCATGACCTAAGCGAGTGCCAGTGGTTATAGGGTTGTAGTCGCAACAGTTCAAGAAGCTTATTTTTAGCATAAGCTGAACTACAGTCAATAACAGGCTGAGGACCGATAAAAGGGGCGCTGATCCAGCTCTATCCAGAGCATCAGCTTTATCGTTCCCCGGGATATCAGAATATCCCGGTTCAGTTCAGTTAATTGACAACTTCCTCAACAATTGTTGAGTTGATCAACAATTGCGCTGTGCTAGCGAAAGACAGTTGTATATAAACCCAGTGGAATAGATTGCTCAACGTGGCATTCTTCTGTGTAGACACCTGCTCCGGAGAGCTCATCCATTAAGGACCCGTCTGTATAGAAGACTTTATTTTCTGATGGGAAACCAGACCAACCTCCGCTGTTCCATTCAGAGCGATCTGGAAGGAGACATTGGAACCTTCCGCCGAAATTGTATTTGGAGCTTGTGGTGTCCAGAGCTCCCCCCAAGGCTCATGGTACTGAATCGAGAAGCTCCCCCATCCTGCTACCCCCTCTACTACCTTCACTGAAGGTAACTCGCCTTCCAAGGAGCATACCTATGCTGTTTACTGCTACTACTATATATATGGGTAAACTATTCTTTGACGACCTTAAAGAGATATCCGGGAAAGGAATTGGAGAGCTGATCCTCGTCCTAAACTTCACAGGATGGATATAAATATCTCAACATTACATCCGAATCAACGGGTCACCTGAGGTTGTGGTATCGAAACGGCGCTTTACTTGGGTTTTCTTCCATCGAATCGTCTGCCTACCTACTTAGACCTACCCTGGTCTTGTCGTCTACTAGAACAACTCTAAACTTAATTTTTAGTTTGTTAAGGCTTACGTGGTCACCGTGATCAATCAAAAGTTCGAAGTACTTGTTCCCTTTTGATTATTATTGTTTTGGTAATTGCTCAGTTTACGCCATAGAAATAATTCGGTCCTGAAAATAAATGACTGCATAAACCGGAAGAAGTCGATATGAATAAGGTTGAAGATACTCATGTCATACTCTTCATTGGATCATCCACTAGCTTCAAAAAGACATTAACAGATATTCATTGTTTTTTGTCATCTTTCTTATGGCTATGGTAATTTTATTAGTTTATTATGTAAATCTTACCAACGTCACACTTGACAGTGAAAATTTCAAAATCAATGTCACTACCTTCACATTACACTAAAAAATTTAAAAAACGAAAAAAGATAAATTCGCATTCTAAAGTGACAGTGCTGCTGCTGAACAACAAAAGGAAAACAGTAATAAAAAGAAACATTTTTACAAAGCTCATTCAACATTCAACGTCATACATATGTATATTTTTACATTTATTGTCCACCAACTGCTGTTGACATTTACTCAGCATTTTATATTCCCATATCCACAACCCACTGACACTGTATCTCTCCGACTGAAACAATTCACATCGCAGAGATCCACTTAATTGCACATTGCTTTGCTGCATAAGAGACAAGAATACAAAAAAAAAAAAAAAAATTAAAACAGCTAACAAAAAAACAATAAAGATACATACTCAAAAAGCAAGTGGGAAAAGTAGCAAATAAAAAAAAAAAAATAAAAACAACTTAGCCAATTGGGAGGAATGTTCCCGGCCGGCTCTATAATGACAACAGAAACCACTCACAATGTTTAAACACAAACAACAACAACAAAAGTTTGGATTCACTTCCGCTAGCAGCTCACACTACTCCAGTTAGTTGAATGTTGAATAGTTGAATTGTGTTCGGATGGATATTGTATCCCATATGAATTCGATTCATCAAAAACGATGCGATGATATGTACTCGTACTCGTATGTATCTCGAACGACGACAAATGGAGGAAAAACTCGTATCTATTCCTGTAGATAAACACACATGTGCCCAAGTGTTGTCTATCTATTGAATCGAAGTTCAATTAGACAGCAACACGATACAATTGTCATCCAATAAAATGAGTACGACAACACTGTGGTTGTTGTTGTTGAACGAATGAATGGTGTGACACATCAGCAGAAACAACAATCTGTAATTGTGGATACGGGCATCTTGGGGGGTGAGATACTTGTAAATATTTGACGAGTCTTTTTGTGTATTACATATACTCGTAACTTTTGGCTGATGGGATGCCGGTTACCGGTTTTTGAAATTATGATTTTTCAGATGGTGGCGATGATAAATGTCAATACACATGGCAATGTCCATGACAGCGGTAATTATAAATTCAATTTTGTTTTTAATTTGATTTTTAAATCGATTTGGAGGAAATAATTTCATATCTTGATGGATATCATAAAATTCTTTAATTTTCTATGCTAAATTAAATGCTTAACATGCATATAAAAAGATTTAAAAAAATAGTTAAAAAAAAAAGGGTTCGCGTCTAAGAGAATTAGGTGATGCCAAATATTGCAACAGCTACTCAAGGCAATCTGCATATTCTTCGATATAATTCCATAAGCATTTTTAATAGAGTTGACATTTAGGAATGAATGAATTAACTAAATGTTTTTTTCGAAACTAGATTTATATACATTTTTGTTTACAATCGCAATTTGTTTTTAACGCAAAAGACTTTGTTTTTCTGATATTTGTCACTTCTTCTTAACAACGGTTTAAAATATGTAAAATGTCATAGGTAGGTTCATTCTTCAAAAATCTGGGGTATACAAACATTTTAGAGCGGAGCAGCTCATCTGGTCTGGAACGTTCAAAATGTCTTTATATAATTTCAGCTGTTGGAAAAATAGCCTGGTACATTTTTTCGAAGCCTATTTAGGACGTTTCCTTACTTTTGTAAAGAAAAAATTATCTAACATGGATCTTAAGGAGCATTTGAACGAAGAAAATATTAAAACAAAATATTAGTGGTTCTTGTTTTTTCTACCGTACTGTAGAACAAGATAAAATTTAAGACCTACTCACTATTAACTTGTTGGTCAATTTAAACTGACTTATCTGAACGCATATCTGCTAATTCCAAAATTTATCGAGAAGCACCCAAAAGTAACTACTGTCAAAATCGCTAAATGCCCACAAATGTCACTGACAACTTAACTGACTTTCTGTCAAATTCTTATCTTTCTTAAATTGATTAAAATAAGCGTGATCTATCTTTAAGAAGAGACATTTTGATTTTATTTTGGAAGTCAAACTTCTTATGGATTGTTGGGAAGTACTTCCAATCTCTGATGAAGTGTAAATGTATAGGATTAATGGTTCTTGCCGAAGCTAATACTTGAGTAACCATTGCATACTTTTAGGAGTTAAAACCATCGCACCAAAGATGTTTACACATAAATTACAAGCTTAGGAGACTAGCTCATTTCTTTTAAGTGTTCTGTACACAATTGGCAAAACGGAATACTTATGGAATCATCTCGGTGTCTGTCTGTCTGTCACAGACGTTTTTCTCAGAGACTATTCGACGTAGAAATTGAAATTTGGAACAGTTGTATCATAGTAATTAGTGCTCCAATTACAAAAGTGAACTTCAAATGTTGGATTTTGATTTCGTTGGGTTAGTTTTGAGGTGTTAAATGGGAACTTAATCAAAAAAAAGGGTCAGTTTCCATTAGGCCACTATCGCTAGATTTTTTTCAGAAACCTAACTCACTAAAAAAATTCCTAAATAATGTTAAAGTGCTTCTTTTATCAAAGAAACATTTTTTTTTATTAAAATACTTGTGATCTAGGGTAACTATCCCCATTTCAACTATTTATCGACCTTCATGAAGCCGTTCCCCTTCTAAGCATACAAAAGTGAATGAAAACTCAACGAAATTGAAACGGCCGGCGCGCATTGAGGTGGCTATATGCATTTTCTGTGCATTTGCAAAATTATATACGTTTGATTATATCTACTGCGAACTTGAATTTCAGTTATAATCAATTTCGTCAAGTTTTCGTTCAGTAATAAGGGCTTAAGTCTGGTGCAGTTAAATTGACTAATTTTCAATGTAATTTTGACAAACCGGCCAAATACATGAACATAGCACGTCGACGGTTCCGGAATCCGGATTAGTTATCATTTTTTAGTGGGCCCATCGCTATCCTCTAAGAATTCAAAACATTTTATTACCCTGAAAAATCTTAGAACGAGTCTATGGTTGATTCGGCCTTCCTCCTCCTACTTAAGACTTTGGAGCCTAAAATGTTCCTGTGACTGCGTGCTATGCCCTTATATTCCCACAGAATATGTGCGACATCCTCTGCTACAGCTTTATCATAACAGTATCTGCGCCACCTAAAGAAAGAAAGAAAGAACCCGGAATAGATCTGAGCAAAGCCGATACGGGCATCAAATACGTTCTGAACGGGGTTTCAATATGTTTTAATGGATTTTGTGATTTCTTAGGATTTCCAGAGCTTATGCATTGGATTTGATAATATTGAGCACCCAGTGGTACAATCTCAAGAAGTTTAGAAAGAAAACTGCGGAGCTAAATCTTATCATTATTGATCCGTTTTCATAAGTTCATCGACTGTTTCGTTCACCAAACTATTGGCATATTTTTAAAATAGCATTTAAGGAATTTCATTTCGACAGCTGTTTCTGTATAACAAACCACAAATAACCAATTGCTATCGCATTTCATCGGCATAGCATTAAATCATGCAGCGGCAATGAACTTACTACAGTTATAGCCTACCATCCAGCCTCAATTACCCCTCCCCCACAATGGACGTTGTCCAAGCGAAACAATTTATTTTTTATTGCTTTTCAATTCGACAAACAAAAAATTGCCCCGTTTTATGCCAACTGGAAGAGAGAGTGTTTTATTCGTTGTTTCCCATTTTCCCGAAGACCAATGTGCCGTTCAACCCTGACAACGAAAAAGACATGAAAAAAAAATAAAATAAAATTCACATATACTCTGCCAACAATTTTTTTATTATTTTTATCTCCTAAGCGAACAAACGCCCGTAACAACCACGAACCTTCAAATAAAAGTACCTACCACCTGTCCTGACATATGGCAGAGGCCAAGTAAAGCAGCCACCGGCGGCGGCGGCGGCAGCACACAGCTTATCACTCTTCAAATCGTTTATAGTCCACGGAAGGTATTTGTACCTGCAAGTCGAACTATAGCACAGGGCGGCAAATGAGTGGAACATGTCTCGTCGATTCATAAAAAGACAGTAGCAGCAGTACACCGGGAGTACTAGCATTGGAATCAGCGGTCATGAGCGCGGCGGATTAGAACCACCACGACTCAGGTACTCAACCCCCATTCATGTAGATAGGTGAGTGTGACAAAGTTGGCTTCGGAAACGTCGCTGCACCGGTATATCAATGGATGGATAGTAGGCTATGACTATGACACTGCCACTGCCACTGCCACTGCCATTTTTGTCCTGAATCTTGTATCTAGACACAGAGGGGATGAGGACATTGATACTTTTTGGCGGTTGTTCATATTCACATCCACATACATATGTGCACATATGACATAAATTTTATGTCGCTGGGTTGGTTTTTGTTTTATTTCCTCTCGGACACTTAGGGGTTGAAATGTGGTAAGAAGAGGGGTGGGGGTGGGCTGGGATAGATTCCATGGGGAACGCGTGTAGGTTTTCTCCTGAGATATGCAAACTGTTCGAGTTTAAATGGAATTTATGTGCCGAAAGGGAACGCAAGTTGAAGGCAGCGCGCGAGAGTAGATAGTGGTGTCTGTTTCGGCTTTATAATGAAGTTAATTGTGACTGTGAGTGGGTCGGGTGGTGGTTATACATATTATGTCCTAATTGAGAGACAGGAATGTAAGGTTGCAGCTTGCAGAGATCAGCGATTGCTGTGTATTTCCCAAATTAACTGGCAAGGACGTAAGAGATTTGGAAGATTAAAGTCATGAGACACTAGAGCCTTTAACTGCTTTCAGATTTGTTAATAGGAAGATACAAGTCCTAGGATTTAACGTCTTTTGCGGAGACTCTCTGGTCTTTTCGTTGATGAAATCAGTGACCAAGGGTATAAAAGAAGATATGACCGGCAAGCAAAGGCAGCGAGCGCAGTCATAAGGCTCAAAGTCATCAGTCAAGTAACTACATCGGTCACTCCACCGGTCTTCCCGAAAATATGGACTATACGCTATGCCTATACTTACTTAATCATATGGCGCTACAGTCCGGGGTGAACTAAGGCCTCAACCAACAGCGTCATCCAGTTAGCCTGGTCCTTAGGTAACCGCCTCCAGTTGCGCACTTCAAGCTGGTTAAGGTCCGATCCAAGCAAGATCATCCTCTGCTGCGCTAACCCTCCGGGTAAGAGTCGAATATTCTCCGAGCCGGCGCGTTGATGTCTCTACGCTCTACATGTCCTAGCCATCTTAAACGCCCAATGTGCAGTTTTTTTTTACCAAGTTGATGTCGCCGTACAGCTCGTACAGTTCGTGGTTGAATCTTCTCTTCCAGAACCCGTCAACGCAAAAGGGGCCGAATATCTTATGAAGGATTCTTCTCTCGAAGCGACCAAGGATATCTTCATTCGCTTTCGATAAAGTCCATACTTCAGCTCCATATAGCAAGACTGGGATAATAAGGGTCTTAAATAGAGTCTCCTTAGTCGATCGAGAAACCACTTTACTGCTCAATTGCCTTCTTAGCCCAAAGAAACAGCGGTTGGCAAGAGTAATCCTTCATTTGATTTCCGACGAGATGTAATTTTTTGATATGATATACCAATGCCGAGGCCCAGTTTCTATCAAAATGGCAAGGTCACTATTTCGGAGAGGTCCTTCTTTGATGAAACAGATAAGTCTGTACACTTGGTTCTAAAACTAACGATGGTGTAGCAGAAAGTGTTATCTCAAGCAAACTGGATCTCTATCTTTCCTTCCGAGTCTCTGAGCACTGTAGTGTGTTTCAAGCGAAAATTATGGCTATTTCAAAAGGGCTGTCCTGGATTAAGAGGAATTTAATGATGTTCGAATTTTCTCCGATAAACAGGCGGTCTTAAAACCCTGGAATTAGTCTCATCTACTTCTTAAAACACCTCCAACTGTCGTTCATCTACTGTGTGCACAGTGAAAATTCCAGTGCATTGTACACTAGAAAGAGCAATACCGATTCTACCGGAAAAGGAGAATATTGTATACAAGCTGTCACTTAAACTTGACATAGTTAATAAAGCCACTGTTAGATAGTACGGTGGATCCACTCGCCTTGCCACTAGGCTGATCTGGCCTAGACTGGATCTGAAACTATGCTCTGTCGCTAAAAAAGACTATACAAACACGATTATTGGTGTCATCATAGGACACTGCTTTAAAGGCAAGCATGCAACTAGACTTGACGTCCTTTGGAACAACTTCTCCAGGAGTTGCAGAGACGAGGAAGAGGAAGGAAGTCCAATACCACTGTTCATGCCTACCTCCCGTAATAGAGAACTACACCTCGGTGAATATGGTTTCAACAACCTTATTGACCTAGCACAAAAAAAAACGTTTGAAGCCGATCTTGCTTTATACAAAACTCCAAATAGCTTTTTATGAGTAGCAGGAATACACATCCCCGAGATAAGGGCCTCTGTAGGGCTAGCAGCCACTGCTACATAACCTAACCTACGAGTAGATATGGATTCAAGGTAAACAAAATTAATAAATTCGAACTTGACAGTTCAGCCACTCAATGCTTTGTAATCCGAGCTAGTCTCACTCATTTCTTCTACAGCCCTAAGGGATAGATGTATGAACATTTGGTGGAGAGCTCGGTCAAATTAATTAATTAAATAATTAATATTCCACAGCGCAGTTAACTCTTTTCCCTAGCTTACCATGGAACCAATAGATTAAATGTAGAGCAGCGTCTTCATACGATAAATTCTATGTCGCCCTCTAGCCGATCCAAATGATCTCCTTCTTACAACTGTTAGACTATATTACAACATGCACAGTAGCACCAGCCTTGAACAGGAACTTCAACTCATTGGTAGGGGTTGTCCCATTCGTAGTGCATTTAAGTTCACTAGGTGAGCTAGGTATCCTATAGATCAGCGGTGGCCAAACTTTCAGGCTATGTGTTCGACTTTTCGCTGAAATTGCTTACGCGTGCAACCTGCCCATTATTTTTACTTGGAAGAAAATACATATACTCATGTACACACCATAAGATGGTCACTAGCCAGAATGGATACGCCAAACTACTTGCGCGAATGATTGTATCCAGCTACTTCATCAAAAAAAAGGTTGTGATGTGAAACCAAAGCAGGAGAAAAGTACTAGAAAGTCGCGGCGGGAGTCCCACAAGGATTAAAAAACAGAAACTGTCCTAATAATCAGCCAGAAAATGTGGAATACGTGGAGGAAAAGTCAAACTATCAGATCGAAAGACTCTGTAAAATACCTAGGAGTAATACTCGACAATAGGTTTAGCTTTAAGCCTCACATTGACTGTTCGGGCAAAAAGGCGGGAATACTGCCAAACATCGGAGGAGGAGGTAGTAAGCTTAGTCCTATTTTCCGCTACCCCAGTTTATGTGGGGGCCCTAGCGACGAAGGAATCGAGGAGAAAATGTTCGTCCACATATCGACTTGGCGCACTTAGGGTAATCAGTAGCTTCAGAACAATATCGGACGAGGCAACCCTTGTCATTGCAGCCCAACCCAACTAAGAAACGACGCACGGTCATCAAAAAAGAAGAAAAAGTGGCTTCAATGACCAGGGTGGCAAGTTCGTTGGGATACTTACTTAATCATACTTACCTTAGATTTTTACATCGGTTTCCTAATCAGCGTACCCAACAAATGTATCTGGGTGTTTTCTATTTTTCTGGGATAGTACTCGTATTTTTCCGCTTTTCTCGAAGTCTGTTTTGATATTTAACGACTGGAAAAACAATCAAAATGAATGACCCATTGCTGGTTGGTTTCACTGCAAACAAAGATTCTATACTTCGAGATATACACGACGACATTTGAACTTTGTATTTGCCGATGTCCTCTGTCGGTCAGTTTATCTTACCCTTCCTCAACTTTCAACGATCTGTCAGTTCATCCTCGCTTTATTTTTTGACAACCCAGAAGAGTACAGATGTGACCTAAAAAACAATCTACGAGTATGTATCTCGTTAAACTAAATTAGCATCTAAAGAAAATCCAACCTCCCTGACGTCCCACTTCATTCGTGGGATATTTAGCCAAAGCAACACTCTTTAATTATTCAACATCCGCCATTCGTTAATCTTTTGCTCACGCTTTGCAGCTAACTACAACGAGTACGACTACGAGCATGAATTGTTCATCGTTCATACTCTGTGCACTATTCATATTTTTCTTTTGTTTAATTAATCTCTGCTGGAAATATTAAAATTTTAACACATTTCCCAGAAACACTTGACGTAGAGCTGGAGACGAGGAAGAGTAGAATGCGCCAGCATCTAGCATCTAACATCTGACAACCGACCGGCACAAAGTATCTTAAGCCATTTAGAGGGTAGAAGAAAGCATTGCATCCAATTGCAGTGATTGTTGTTGCTTTTTGTTAGGTAATAATTGCATAACAGTACAGAGGTGCGATATAAATATATCCGAGAGAGAATAGTTTGTTTCTTCCTCAATGCTGCTGCTGCTGTTGTTTGTCGTTCGGCGGAAGTGTCGTGGCATAGCGCCGCGAAAAACCCCAAGAAGGAGCTTCGCACAGTAAAGCAAAGCGAAAAGGAAATAAATCAACCGAATTTCCCAGTTGGATACATTTTTCCTCGCTCAGCATCATCATCTTCATGAGTATCATCATCGTACACGGTGATTATCACCATCGCTTCATCGTAGTCGTATAGTCGTATAGCTACATTAGCAACTTTCCAAAGTGAAGTGCGAAAATGAAACGAAAGGAACTTTAATGGCGGCAGATACCTATCCATAGAACATGGATGGAGTAAGCATTTAAAAACAAAAAAAAAAAAAAAAATTAAAGGAAAAACGCCCCGGAGCAACGTAACCGCATTAGTAATGCGATATGCATTTAACGGGCTACTGTTAGGTGTGTCTTAGATACTTTTTTGTTGTTGTTTTATTTTAGTTTCTTGGGAATGAGGAATCCAACAGAGTTAGATAAGTAAAAGATTGGACTTTAAAGTGTTGACTGTTGTTAGTTAGGTTAACTAGAATGCGCGCTTTAAATGGCAACACGATGGCGGTTGGCTTGAGGTGAACATTTTTAAAGCGCTGTTGCATTAATTGGGTGCAGTTTTCGGGAAATATTCATGGGGTGCCCATTTATAAGTTTTCTAATTTCCATTAAAGATTTAACTGTTAATAGGAAGGAGAGAAAAAAAGTGGCTTGCTTGGAGTGAGGCAGCTATTTAATGGGAAACTAAGAGGCACAACGCTTTCACAGATTACTTCGCCGATTAGAAGATTTTAAAGCGAGACCATCATTTGCTTACCGCTGTTTGAACGTTTCAAATTGTACGGAAGTACAATTAATCATAGTTAAACTGTACTTCAATCATTGTTAAACTGTACTCTGCTTCATCAAGTTTTCGTTCAGATCAGGGGGGGTACCCATGATAACACGAATGGATGTAGCTGTATTTACGACAAAAGAGATGCATTTCATTTCGAGAAATGTCTCGTATTTGTCGTATTTTTTTTTTTTTGATAATTCTATTTATGTATCAATAAAGTTATAATAATAATAATAATAATAATGTAAGCCCCAGGGCGCACTGGGGCACACTGAAAACGCACTGATGTGTTCGATGTCAGTCAGTGCTGCACTGAAAACGCACTGAAAATGCTGCCCTGTGTTTTATGTCGACACTGGGTCTGCCCTGTATTCGCCCTGGGTATTTCTTCAGTGCAAGAAAGGGCTGTCAAAAATTCTATTCGTTTATTTTTTTCATATCACGAACTTTTTTTGTGGTTGTTTTTTTGAATTGAAGAAAAGAAATTATTTCAGAAAAGTAAATATTTATAAAATTAATTAAGATCTAAATATAAACATGATTTAGATTTGTATTTTAGTTCGAAAATGGAAAATATTAGAATGACAGTGGTCAGGGTAAGCTATTTGCGTTCGATGAAATGGGGCTTGCACTGGGTTTTTTGACAGCCATGAAAATACACTGACAGCAGTCAGTGCGCCCTGGGGCTGGCGACATCATACAAACCTATTATTTAAGTATTTAGCCATTTAGAATTTAGTAGATTATCTGAGATTATGTAGCTACGAAAACTGGTGTAGCTGCTCTGAGGTAGGTACTTATCCAACTTATCCATAAACAAGACAAGCCCGCGAAAAGGCGAAAGATCGTCACAACCAGGAGAGTACTAGAACTCACCACATTATGTACTAAATTAAGTTTATTACCTTTTGTTTTGTTTCGATTCTAGTGTTTTATTAAAAAGCGTATTTAAAAGAGGAATATTTCATGAAAATTATGATGAAAGAATGGGATACAATGTGCTTAAATGGGGAATGTAGATGAACTATACGTGCTTAAAATGGGATTTTAACGAGAATATTACTTCATAAATTTAGGGTTTCAAAAAACCGAGGATGGTATGCGGGTTTTGCACTGCAGAGGGTGGTTTTTAACCGGGTTTCACTCTATGTACAATCACAGAAATAAAAACACCAGAAAATGTTACATATCTGTAGGCTTTGTATGTGGTTAAGGGGGGCAATCAACTTCAAAATAACTAATTTTTTAACAGTGTTCTTAAAGGTGTTAAAATAATGGTATCATTTTGAAATTATAAACATCATTTTATTCCAACTATGAAAATATGAAAACAATTTTATGTTTTCTCAAAATGGCGGCTCACTTCAATATCTCTTCAGGTGTCTTTGACGAGAGGTCCAAAAGTGCTGCATTTGTCAGTCTTTCTCTATTTATCTTTTTAACCAAAAAAAAAAAAAATTACAGTACACTCTCGATTTGTGCAACCTCGATTTCTGCAAACCTCGATATTTGCAACCGACTTAAATGGATTTCCTTTTCTCGATTTTTGCAACAAATCCAACAAAAATTTCAATTTTCGCAACTCTGAGATTTGATTTTCGCAACATACAAAATTTGTGTGTGTAAGTTTTACTATGCAATGTTGCAGGCAAGAGCAAATCTCTGCAGACATCATAAATCGTCTTGACGCAATGTAGTAATAACAACACGTCTAGATTTTTTTTGGTTTTAAATACAGTGAATCCTTCATAGGTCAAAGTCTAATAAGGTTAACTAAACCCTACTACAAAAAATTTTGCTGAGCCATCCAGTTTCTTCTTGCAATTATGAAGAAGCACTGAAAATTTAAAAGATGCCATCTTTTTTTTTTGGCAAGCGCTTGGAAAGAGTTATAAGCGACTACAATTGCTAAATGTAGGAAAAAAATTATAAGAACTCCTGATCATTGGGAGGGATTAGACTGTGTTCCTTTACATCTTATTCGGGATAGAATGTTGTCAGAAAGGCAGCGATGACATCTCTGAATGGATCTCCGAGAATCTGCAAAACGTAGAACCCCGAGAAAATGAAGAAGTTTCTGTTAAAAGTAGCGGAAATGGATATTATTAATACACAACCCAAAGTAAAATTAGAAGACGCAATAAAATGCTCCACGCCATGCTTGCAGTGGACAGAACATTAATTACTTCAAAACTGAAGAAATGATGCAACTCCAGAAAAAGGGTAATATACTATTGCGAAGTGATTTTCTGCAAAACAAGTGCAAACTATAATTACTACTTTTTTTTAAGGCTTTAATATTATAAATAAATATATTTGTACTCACTTATAAATTTACCTGAAGTTTCGTATAACTGAATTTCTTTTTTTTTGAAAATATGTTTAAATGCATAATTTTTCTTTTTAATAAAAATAAAGCTCTTACAGGCAATTTTATTTTGATAACTCAGAGAATAGCGTGTAGGCCTTTTTAAAGTGTTTTAATTTTCTGTTCGATTTGTGCACAACGTTTGTTTCCATTAGTTGCAAAAATCGTGAGTGTACTGTACTTCTATTTCTGACATATGCATGGGAAGGATAAACCTATAAAATCATAAAAAAGTATAAAATTAAAAATTGGGTACGCTCTTTAAAAAAATGTTCTGTTTTTTCGACAATTTTCATCCTCAAAAAGTAGTTTATTTAAATGAAATCTTTATCCTTCCGGTAATGATATAGAGAAAAGCCTCACAAAATTTCAGCCAAATCGATCAATAACTTTTTAAGTTACAGCACGAGCAGTTTTTGAAAATACTCATTCGAGATAATCGCTTTTAAAGTTTCACTTTACCATAAATGCAGTATATGTATACTATATGCGCTCGACTATATGTGCGATAACTCTGTAAATATTTAATATTTCAATTTTTCCTCGGGTCAATACAATATACAGTGGTGGTCCAATATAACGAATGATATAATGTTCAATTGCATTAGCTATATTGAGAGATTCGTAATATCGAACACATTTTTCTTGTACGAAACATTAAATAAATGTATAAATACTGTTTCTAATTCATAACACTTTATTCAATTTATTCATAAAGTCAACAAAACAAGTTAAAAAGTAGACATTTTTTTAATTTCTTTCCTTTCCATATCCAAAAAGCAATCGCCATAAGGATATGCTTTTGCAAACGTTCAACGCAGAAATTTGTAGCTATTTCCCGTAGACTTATTAGAACAAGTTGTTCTATTTGGCTCAGTTAATACACTCTCAACGGACACGAGTGGGCTTATACGCGTATCTTCTTGAAGTAACATTTCAGTATTGTTTCAAGATTTAGAATCTTGGAATCTTAGCTTAACTAAGCGGCGAATGGTTGGATCAAGGAGCTTACCTTCGGTTGCAAGTACAACACCCAAATTTTTCCATCGACCATTTCCTAAACGTTATTGTTTTTTCTTAGGTAAATTTGTCTCTTTCTATTTTTTAAAGCATGTACATAAACAGATATTGTAGCAACATTCGTGATTCGTTATATCGAATATAATTTTTTTGTTCGTTCGCTATATAGAGCCGATAATGCATCTGAAAAAAGTGTACGTTATATCGATCATTCGTTATATCGGCATTCGTTATACTGGACCACCACTGTACATTATATTTTCGAAATATAAAAGAAGAAAAAAAAATCGATTTTTTTTTTTTAATTTCTAAAGGGATCCTTTAAAGCTCCGTACGGAATCCTTACTAACAGACAGATAAGAAAACGAGTTAATATTTATTTTTATTTTTTATTTTTTGTTCAAGAAGCAATTTATGAAATAATCCAAAACGAAATTTTTGTAATTTTTTTCTGTTTGTGTGTTTAGTTCACTTTTCACTTTTTGTTCCGTATTTCGCTCCAAAAAATATGTTCACCGTAATTATGATAATACTGCTTTCAGTTTCGTCAAGTTTTCGACTTCAGAATGTTTTTAGTTCGTTAATAATGCACATTTAGAATGCCCGATGGAATTCATTAAACTGTTGAAAGAAATTGGTTGCTTTCAATGTGATACACGCTCGGTCGTTCGTTCATAAATCTTAAACCTATAACGAAATGCTATTTGACACTTCTATGCGGCTCTGCAGAGATCTAATTTTTCATGGTGTACCTAAGCGGCTTCTTTAACTTAATTTCTTTCAGAGATGAGTTCTGCATACTTTCGTTAAAGTTGCAGTCTGGCATACAAAAAAAAAAAAAAATGCTACCCATCGGTGATACATAATATATTAGGGATGACTAAGCTTAGATTTCAGTTATAATGAACAAATATCTATCCATATACGTCGACAGATTTCAAAACAAACACCTAGGTCTAGGCTTAGGTATACATTGTTTGCAACTCCAAGAGGAGCTTTCGTTTGAAGACTTTGATCTGTTTGTGATTTGAGAAATGTTAGCCTGATTTTAAAAATATGTCCAACTTGAGGTTAATCGAAAAGAACCATCGAAAGCCCTGACATCTTTCATCACAATAAGTGTGCACCAAGAGGGCTTCACGTATCCACCAATTAAATGTGTTTCCAAACTGAACAGTCTTTGTCTGATTCACTTCCAAGTCTGCCTCATAGGTGAATTCCAAGAAATGGAACAGCTGAAATAATAGCAATTTGTTGGAGTTTACTTAGCCGGTGTTGATTTTATTCATGAAAATTCATCAAAGAATTTATCTCTTTTATTGGAAATTAAAGAGTCATTTGCAAAATCGCCCCCGAGCCATCAAAAATTTGACTTTTACTTCATCCTGAATGTCTTTGTCTACCTTTTATCTGACAAATAACAATTAATTTGAATCAATTCATATCCTTCGACAGACGTTGTGTCAAACACGATTAACGCTCGCAGCTATTTTTACGATATCCTGCATCTTTCATTTTGTTGCATCATCATCATCCTCATCAATTGCTAAGAATACCTACGTTCAGCCACGTCATTCAAATAAAAAGCTACCCAAAGTGCAAACAAACGGTATTTTAGATTTTAATTAAAATAGCTGGTGTGAGCTTTACTTCTTTATACATAATTCAATACAGTTACACTGGATGTGTAACAAGGAACCACAGGAACCTGTAACCTAGATAAAATGCTCGTCGTTGTCATTTGCGACACCCTTAGTTGGTTTTAATGAAAGCTAATATCGATTAGAAACCATACCCTCGAGGCACACCTTATTCAAAAAGAACACAGGGTACCAATAAAGTTTAAGAGAGTTTTTTTTTAAAGTGAATTAAATGTGGAAGACTATTATATGGATGCATGTGCTTGTGCATGACACCCAAACAAATAAGTACAAATGTAGCACTCTGTGCCACCCTGTGCCAGTCCAGACTTTCTATGGTATATTTGCATGATTGTACACAGTATTCCAACGACTACGGTTAATTGATAGAGCGAATAGAAATTTATTGAGCGAGATATGTGTGTCGGTGTCGGCCACCCCACGGTCTGATAAATTTTCTCGTTTACCACCTTTTCCATGTGGCGCGACTCATAACTTTGGTGCGCGCGCCAATTTTTTTTTATTTTTTATTTTTTTTTTTTGAGATTCCAAATGTAATAAACCCACTGGCCAACCCAAAAAAAAAAAAATGGCTGCGAGTATACCGATTGGAGTGACGATAGGGGGATGGCGATGGCTGAGGCGACGCGACGTGACGTGGACCTGCACACGAAACGGCTGTAATCATTTTTATTTTATGTTACCTTCGCGTGTCTGCATGTCATTAGTTCATATATAATATGGAGTTACTATCACGATGATGATCATAGTCAGGAGGTAGGACTGGCCATCGGAGTGCATTTCTTTAGATAGAGTACACCGTTGCAGCACCCTTCCAGTCCTTTGGGGGTGACCTCAGTTAATTATAACTTTGAACTCGAAGTAATTGCGGCGAACAGTTTTTTGTGGGTGGACATTTTTTTTTTTTTTTGCTTCGTTAATGAATTTAAATTAAACGTTACATCGACTGATAAGTTCGATAAATGAATATTTTTATTTTTATTACAGTTGCATGTTGGTTACGGGTTTAATTGGTGCATATAGGTGGAACCTTGATGGATCACAGTTAATGTGAGATTTCCAAGCGAAAAAAAATGACAGTAAAAGGCTTTTAAAATGTCAGCGATTGAAGTCGAAAAGATTGTTGGCAAATCTCATTTTCTCAGCTGACACACAGTGACATAAATGACTGCACTCAGTTCGAAATGTTTAACTAGGTGAAAACCTGCATATACGATAAGGGATATTCTGTCCAACCGTCCGCTCTATTCCCATGCTCGAAATGACACGGAACAGACAATGGAACAAACTTTTCCTTCATTATGAAAATGAGCGACACATAAACAGTGTTGCCAGTTGACATGTCTGCTTCTTGTCAGATTTGTTTAAATAATCTTCAGTTAAGTCATTTTAAACTCTGCTTAAGATACAGTACAGTACAGAAATAACGCTTTCACTAAACAATGAAATATATAGGTCATACATTTTCACAAAATTCATAAATTCTCATAAATTCTTGTTTGTTAATTCAAAAAAATCGCAACAATTGCCAAAAATAGAGCCAAATGAGAGCGCCGAAAATTTCCCCTCAGTTGAGAAACTTGTGAGTTTTGGGGTCAAGTTTTTCTTTGGGTACAGTGGGTGAAACCTTTGGGTGAAACCTGTAAAACCAGCCATCTGACAGTTTGTGAAATGTCATAATCTTCATTGTTAGTGGAAAATAAAAACCAATTGACAAATTTACTCACAAATGTGGTTCAACGCGTTTGGTTACTTTTTTGCAAAAATTTCCAATCTCTGAGATGATTTTCCACCACTTTTCCCAAAAAAGTCACCAAACAGACCTTATCTCACAATCGGAAGGTCACATTTTCAGTCTCTATTTTTGGCATCCCTGTCTCCTTGTCTCTAATTATTTATAAAGAAAAGAGAAACTTAGATGAAAGTTTAACAGTTTTTCGTTAAGTACGTAGTTTCCAATTATTTCGATGATTTTCTACGCGTGAATGCACAAAATGTAGGGTACCAGGCGCGCTATCAAAATGTTCAACTCTGTTCTTGTCAGGAAAGGTTATTTTAGAAACTTGTTGGTACTTGTTGTCGTTTCTAATTTGTTCGTATATCACATTTGAATATTGTTCCCATGTCAACGAGATACATATTCAAATTTACATTACGTTTGATGGAAGTTGATGGTGTAGAGACGTGATGAAAAAAGTCACAAAGACCTCCGCTGCACGGAAGTGCATAAGGAACATTAATAAGTCATTGTAGTTATTTTTTTAAAATCATTTATTAAAATAATCGTAAAAGATTTTGAGAAAAATTGAGATCAGGGCTACTATTGTGTCGTACTTTTCAGTTAGTTTTGGCCATAGTCTGCAGTTTCCCTACTTTCCTTGCCAACTCATCGGCAAACTCGTTGCTTTCTACAACAAACTGACCAGTCACCCAACATAGTCTTACCTGGTTCTGCATAATGCCCTTAGCATTATTCGGCAGTTCCTGACTATTCGTTGCATTATCAGGACCGCTGGAGTCCTAAGTATGGCTAGAACTTCTGCCTGAAAGAGGCTGAAGGCATCCGGGAGTCTTAAGGATACTTTTAGCCCTGTGTTGCAAAATATACCAGTCCTCGTTTCTTTAACAGTTTTAGATTCGTCCGCAAAAACTATGATTCGTCCACTCTTCCCGTACAGGGTTTTGTTGGCTTTGCCATAGCCAGGTAAAAATAGAAAAGAAACAAAAAACAACAACAAAACCAAAAGAAACAACTTTCTTTTCTATCATCACGATTCAAAATACAACAAAAAGAAACAGAGAAAAAAATTTAAAAAAAAAGTAGTTCCCCCTCCAGGAGACGAACCGGGAACATATATACACTGAGCTACTGCCCATCTTAAAACATGAGTATCTAATTTGGTATATATTGCTCTGGTAACACTTTTTTAGCGCGCATTTTTCAGTACAAACATCAAGCGGTTAGACATATTAATGTCAAAAAAAATAATGATTACTGAAAAAGAGTTAAAATGGCTGTACTGGAAAGTATTAGATCACATTTTCGTTTAACAAACTACATACCTACATAACTAATAAAAAAAATTAATTAACATACTCGTGTGCTCTTCACCACAATGTACTTGTGATTCTATTTTCTTTGTTTGTTTTTTTGCAGTTATTTTAGCGTTATTTTCTAACAGGAGACCCATAGCATTGTTTCTTTTTTTGACAAATAGCTAATGAACTTTCTCTCGTTAGTGACATGTGTACTTGAAAAATAACCCGAGCATAACTAACTCAAAATGAGAACTTCTAAGGATAATTTTTGGTTGTACTTTTCAGACAGACAGTATTTCTACGCGTGCATGCTATATACGCGCTTTTAAAATTAAACATCTGCCGGCGTCGATTTACAAATGGTTCTAGAAAAAAATTGCTTTGTCTTCTCGATGACAAACAGTTTTAAAAATTATTTTAAATTTTATATTTTGAAGTAATTAGCAGTTCAAACGTATTATGCCGCGGAAGACAGTCAAGCGCCAAATTACGGGATCAATTAACAAGCACTCTGTCACTAAGAAAAAGTGACATATGAACGTTATCGTGGCATACCCAATCGAACATCGATAAACGTGATTTGACACTTTTGAAATAGTAATCGATTTAGTTTTTATTTTATTGCTGTAAAGCTGGGTGTATGAGTTTATGCAGTAATCAAAGTCAAACTAAAACAAAATAAATTCCGACTAGTGATTCTATGAACTATGAAACCAACCCGCTTGTCGCAGAGACTGTTCTTTTCAATTAGTTTCTTATTTGTCAGGCAACTCTGTCTGTCTGTGACCCTGAAGGCTTGCAATTCGCCTATTGCCGATGAAGTGGTGTAATAAGACTTTAACACCAATATTTGAGAGAAGTCATAGAATTCCTTGGGGATAGGTGTACAAGGCTTCCTTCACAATTTTATCAGTTCCTGACTTTTGAAAGTATAAAATATTGTAGGCCTTAATAAACCCGTGCAAAAATCGTTTCCTAGAATTCGAAGTTGTTTATGAGAAAGTATCTATCGAAAAAATGCAAATTAAGCTTTCCAAGACACTTGGGAAACCGAAAATAAAATATATCGAAAACAGCTAAACTAGTCTAGGATTCGAAGACCCTCTTAGCTGGAGCATTATTGTCCATTTGCTCTATGTGGCCAAGCCATTGTAGTCGACGAATTTTGGCTTTTCAGACTACATCCACATCTTTATATAGTTCATAGATGCCGCGGTTGTATCTTCTCCTCCACTCAGGGGTGTCATTAGTGGAGTTGATGAATAGTCCTTAACCTAAACCACTGCGAAGTTGTGGTCAACCAACGGCTCATACGATTAAAAAATATATCAAATCAAGATACACCTTGTATTCATGAAAGTTACTGTTTTTTGTCCAAATTCCGTAGTCAAAGTTCGAAAGTCAGCACTTTTTATAAAATGCCGTTTTCAACATATCTAAACGTACTACACTGTTGAAGCTGTCTTTTTAAATTTTTGGTTTTGGATAAACCTAGAAACGATATTATAAGGTTACCATGGAGCGCTAAAGAGTCGGAAAGCCTACTTTTCTTTTCCTCTTCAAGTCGAGCATGAAGCCATCAAATTCAGCTGTTTTGAGTTTTCTCAACAAGATAACATGGTTGACCCACCGTGAACCTTTTGCGGTGGGAAAAATTTGGGTGCAAAAATTTTGACTTTTCCTTCTGAAAATCGAATTGCATCAAATTAAAAAAGTTTGATTTTATTTAAAAAAGATACAATCTTCTCTTTAACAATTTTTTCAAAAACTTTGCTAACCCCCCGCAAGAAGTAAGATTGGGCTTTAATTGTTCATGTCCCTTGCTGAACCTTTTTTTAAGAAGTGGGACAGCGTCGGCACATTTGAGAGCCCCATGAAAAATTCACAAAAAATGACTACGGTTAAAAATTATGCTAGTACTAATATTTGTTTAAGACCGGTTGAAATAAAATAAACTCGTAACGTAACGCCACAAAAAAATGGAAATTATTTACAAACATTGATCCGCTGCAATTTGGGCAAATATTCATAATTTCAAATTACATTCCACAACCGCATTCGATGGTAAATGACAGCATTTGTATCTACAGTCCTGGTTAAAAAATTAAGACCAGTACGATAATTGTTCATTTTTGTTCTTATTTTTTTCAGATGAAGGTCTTTTACTTAAGTTGAAAACAGTCTTTTAAAATTATGCAGCCGAATATAAGTCTACAATCTTATTGCGTTTTTAATTTTGAGAAAGAATTAAAAATATGTTAGAGTTGAAAATCAATAATTTATAAAATTATCCGGCTGGTTTTAATTTTTTACACAGAACTGTATGTTATATTTCGATGTAAAGACCTCTGACGCTACTATTTGATCACATATATCGGTTGTGAAATTCTTTACTAATTGCTGCGGAGAATTTGTTGAGCGTGTGTTCTGGATCTGATTACCAACGTTTAAAATATGTTAAAAAAAAAGAAGAAGAAAATGATGGTTTCTACAAATTTACTCATACCTTGCAGTGGCATATTCAATCACCCATCAGCTGGTTCACGAGTTTGAAATGTTTTTCCAACCCTGTCAGCTGTGGTTCACTAAAGAGGGGGGGAAAAGCCATCATGTTCCATATCTATCGCATGTTTTTCTGTTTTAGTGGAGCTGAGTCATCACCGTTCAAAATATAAGTAAAAACTTTCGAAAGCTAAACAATGTGATGGCGGTTAATGGCAGCTAGCCCGCCGGAGAAAATGTATATTTCATCGCAACGCGCGCTTCAGAACGAGCAAAATACTCGGCATATAGTTTGCATACACAGACACGCCTTTAGGGTGCTCGCACAAGTACCCTTGTGTTGGTGCTGTTAACTTTATCCCGCGGTGAAATATACACCCACATAGGTACAACAACAATAGAAGAATTTCGAGTGCTTGAATGTGCATGGAAATTATTCGGTTTAGTGGTGGATTTTTATCAGTATTTGCGATAATTAGTGGCACACTTGGTGCTTTGCTTCACCCATACGGCAGGGAGAGATATCGTTTTTTGTAGGTTTAAAAATATAAATGGAACCAATCAATCAACCAACTCTTGAATCTTTGCATTTTGATCGTGATGATCTTCTAACCAATACTATAATTTTCTCTTTTCAGGTATAACCATCCCAAATGCAATTGACAAACAAAATAAATTCTCCTCAATCTATCAACCAATTAATACTGGCGCCCAACGCCAGTTCTGAGTAATAGAACACAAACAGAATACAAGAAAAATTAAATAAAAATAATAATAAAAACGAGCAACAATTGGAGTGAGTGTGTAGTGGTGACTATCGACGTCTAACAGAACTCACGAAAAACGTTCGAAAAAACCATCACCATTTCGTCGATTGCGATTAAACGCAGGCCAACGCTGCCGCAAACGCCAGCGAGTGCCCCACAGGTGTTGTCACCAAAGCGACAGTGCGCCGCAGTGTCCGTTATACCACAGCTGCCACCGCAGGTTCAATTCGCTTCACCGGCAACAGCAGCAGCCGCTGCCGCAGCTGTTGCACTTAGCTCCGCTGCCAAGGTAGCCGCCGTCGGTGGTGGTCACCAATTGTTTAATCCGGCTGCCGTGGCCGCTCATCATCCACATCCACAACATCATCATCCACATCATCCGCAGGCTGCGACCCACCATCATCAGCAACAACAACAGAGAGCTGCTGCCGCCGTTGCTGCCGCTGCTGCTGCACAACAATTACATCCAATTTTAAATCCACTCCATCATCAGTTACAGCAACATCATCATCACCATCAACAACAGCAACAACAACAACAACAACAACAGCAGCAACAAGCGGTCGCTGTTGCAGCAGCAGCTGCTGTCCAACAACAAATACAACAGGCGGCGTTGCGTCATCAACAGCAATTACAACAACAACACCAACAGCAACAGCAACAACAACAGCAACTTCATCATCACCACCATCAGCAGTTGCAACATCACCATCAACAGCAATTGGCGCACACACATCCTGGGCAGCAACAATTGTTAGTTTCGGTGACAACACCAGCGCAATCATCGGTGGCATCAGCAATCAAACTTGCAACAAGTGTGGTAAACAATAACAACAACAATAACAACAGCAACATTATTAACCAAAACCCATCGATAGAAGCAGCAACTGCGATTCATTCTAACATAAGTACATCTACTTCGGTGGCAGCGACAACAGTGAGTGTAAACAATTGTAGTGTTGCGGTAAATACATCATCTGTATCACCGGTAGCAAATTTAAGTGATAACAGTAATTCACCAGTTGCCAGTACAACACCAACAAATACGAATTCAAATAACATCAACAACAACAACAATAATAATAATACAAAAATGGAGAATCAAATGGCATTGGCACCACTTGGCCTATCACAAAGCATGGACTCGGTGAACACAGCCAGCAATGAAGAAGAGGTGAGTTTTTTGTTGTTGTTTTTTTTTGACAGAATGTATTCTTTTGTTCATAGAGTATGAGTTCAACTGCAGTTCATTGTGGGACTCCAATATTTTTATACACAACATGAATTCAGCTTGCTGCCTTAAAAGCTAAAAGAAGTGGTCTTAAGTTGCATCCTTGTGGTAGTCTTAAAAAAAGTTATAAAGTTGACGTAATTATTAATTAATAGTTGGCCCGGGGGGAGACGTTGTCCTGCCCTTTCCTGTATGTTGCGTGATGAGTTACATATGTATGTTGTAAATATGAGTCATTTTGGTCAATAAATATAGAATTTGCTAATAACTTGACTACAGCGCCACCTATCAGGTCCAGATTTTGTGGTTTTCTCTCTTAGCACCAAAACAACATATATTCTGAATATGAGTCCATTTGGTCAATAAATATAGAATTTGTTAATAACTTGACTTCAGCGCCACCTATCGAACCTCAGTCAGACTATAACGAACATTTAAAAAAAATGAGCCAAATCGGTCTAGCCGTTCTCAGGTTATGCGGTTACCAACGATCATCATTTCATTTTTATTATATAGATTCTTGTGTGAAAAATTTCGCGAGTAAAACAAGAAGGGTTTGAAGGCTCAGCTTCTCCACCAGTTGCGTTGAACTTACAAAACTAGTAATCTCTATCTCTTTATAAAGGTTTGAAGTAGCTAAGTCGAATTTTTTATTTAACCATTTAACTTCAACTACACTGTTATAGCTACATCTTTATGGGCTGTAAAATACCGGCCCTAGTTGTGTTCCCTGTGGTACTTCAATAAATTCACTTTTCTTCATCCATAGGTCAGTGCGGTTTTACTTAACTGAACCCTTCTGCCTGTTTCATTCAGGGCAGATATGCCAAATGAACTCTTATACTTTCTTAAGTGACATCCTTGGAAATGTGAACCCATCGAGTCCACTTGATTCCTGTCAATCTTAGAGCTTCGTTTCTCAATTCTGATGAGTGCATTTGTCATTCCCATCTACGATTTGATTAATGCAATTTTAATGACACCCGATGGCATCTGTAACATCCTCATTCCAGAGGTGATGTTGTTATCACTCTGATCCACTTCTGGGTGGTTGGTTGTCGGATAAATGACCAAAAGTCCTTACAAAGAAACATATTGCCTGATGTAACTAGCCACTTCATCTCTCTATAATCATTTCCATTATATCAGTACTTTATAGAGGATGAGCATCCTTTCTACATTCCCAACCATCTGATGACATGGATTATTGGCCCGGTGTTGGTATGCACTTTTCCCAACGAGTTGGAGGGTTTTTTTTTGTTAGTATTATACGTTCATCCTGACACAAGGATAAGAGTTCACTCATCGTGGCGCAACGCGTTATTTGTCTGTCTCTGTTTTCTCACCACTTTCAAAATGGAGTTTAATAGAGAGAGGCACCGATAAGGATGAATAAGAGATGAGCTAATTAAAGCAAAAAAAAAAGGAAACCAAAAAACAGGAGAGTCGAGGTTTTTTCGTGAATATTTCATTATCCTCTGCGCAAAATGTTTTTTTTTTTTTTGTTATTTTTATTTTTCCGTTCCCTGTTGTCATTTTATCCAACTCCACGACCCAACTCAAATTATAAGGATGTGGTTGTCGTTGTTTTTAGAGTGTTTTTTTTATGAACTTTATTTTATTGGTGAGAGAGCGAGAATGACGCTTCACGTTTACTGTCACTCCAGTCAGCTCTGTGAGAAAAAGTGTAAGGATGTGCATCTGCAGGATATCAGTTGAATGAAATTCGTGGTAGGTACGAGTGTCCTTGTGAATTCCTCCTGTTGTTCCTCCTGAATCTGCTGTATTAATAATTTAATCGAAGTTTGATTGATGTTCCCTTCAGGTCGATGCTCGCCACTTGCATCACAGAATGTAGGTGAACAGCAGCCGAGATAAATACCACCGTGTTGACAAGAGTGAATGAACCATGGCACTCGTCGGTGGATGCTGCAGCAAACGATTTAACTATAAAGATATAAATAACGGCTGCCAAAGAGATTTTTTAATTGAGATTGAATCCTTTTAAGGTTTTTTTTTTCATTCCTGCGTTCATACACGTATGTAGCTACTCGTATGAGCAAAAGAGTGAATTTTCATCATCGTTTTCACTTTGGAGTGGCAGTAGTGTTGGCTCACTGAATCAGTCAGCTGGGTGCGTAGTGGTGCAATTGGAAAGCCGTTAAGTGGGCTTGAGAGATTAAGAGCTGTAATTTATGCTCCTCTGCTGATCCTTTGATTGGTGAGGATTGTAGAGGAGTTAAAGGAATTATTTAATATTTCAGATTAATGGATTAGGTCTGCAGGCAGGCAATGTGCGTCTATAAATTGGGTGTCTACTTAATGGCTGCGTTCTTGGTTCTCTGAAGTATCGGTTTTCTTCTCTGAAATTGAAAGTCTAAATAGCCGCACGTATGCATCTCTACGTTGACATATAATTTCCACAGTCAGTGGCTCAAAAACATCGGAAGAGCTTCTGGTGAGTCATTATTGATGTGTGTGTCGTAGCGTTGTCCTGATGCAACACAATTCCTCACTTATTGGCCAAAGCTTGCCGCTTCTGGGTGATTGCTTTCTTCAGACAGACGGTCCAATTGTTGACAGTTCAGGTCTGAATTAAGAGTATTGCCGTAGGAGAGCTGCTCATAGTAGATGATTCTCTGCCAATACCACCAAACAGACAGTAAAACTTTCCTGGCCGTCAATCCTGGCCTGACCACCGTTTGCGCCGGCTCACCGTGATTCTACCACGACCGTTTTCACTTTAGGTTCTTGCAAGTGATCCAATATTCATCACCAATAACCATCCGCTTCAAAAATTGGTCGATTTTGTTGCGATTTGCAGATGGAACTTCGGACCATGAAGTTTTCTTGCGTTAACTTGTGCGGCAAGCAGCCATACGTCGGGCCTCTTTTTGTATCCAGCCTTTTTCAAATGATTCAAAACGGATTTTTGTGCGAAGTTTAGCTCCTGGACAATCGAAACAGTGCTTACATGATGGTTAGACTCGACGATTTCCATGGTTTTATCGACATTTTTTACAATTGACCTTCCAGGGCGTGGTGCATCTTTAACATCAAAATTACCAGAACGGAATCAACGAAACCAAAATTGGCGTGATAAGCTGTTACAGTATCATCCGCCTCGCCTGGCTTGCGTTTTCGCCTTTATCGAAGAAAAACTATAAAATATGGCATACTTTCTCTTTGCTGGTGTCCTTCATTTGCGAAATTCAGTCAAACGTAACGTAACGTTAGCGTGGAAAGGGTTTTTTAGCTGCATCGGAAATAAGACTTGATTGGAATTCGGAAACTTTAGCCGACAATTGCGAGAGAGCTATATATCAAAAATTATTTGTTTTCGCTTGTTTCTAGTAAAGAACTGGGTTTTTGTTGACGTAACGTAACGCTAATGTTAAAACTGTTTTATGACTACGTATTATACTACTTATGTAGTTCTATGTGACCTCGCAAATTATCATGTTTGCTGCTTTTAAATTAAGAATCACACTATTGGTGACGTTACGTTACGTAAAGTGGCGTTACGTTACGTTAACGTAGTTCAAATTTCAACTTGATTTAAAAACTGCAGAAAAGTTGTACGTGTTTCAGTTGCAGTTTTTCATAGAACACCCGTTATATCGTGAACTCTCTTTGAAGCTATCCAACTTAAATTCCACACAATGACTGATCACCAATGATGTTACGACAAGCACCAGACACAGTGTCTGCGTGACATTGTAACAATTATTATTATGGCTATCTCCTCTCAAACTTCGCCATCGATACGTGACACAGCATCCCAGATCCTTGTACAAGTTGCTGTCATGTTAGCACATGTTACAGCAAACTAAACTCACCACACAATGGCTATCAACCATGTAATCGAAAATTACCCTGTCACTTGGCCGAAAGTGACAAAACAACAAAACAAAAGCAAACAAGGAAAACCACCACTAGAAATAGTTTTGGTTCATTTTTTTTTATAACGGGTTAACCCCCCAAAGTTCCCATTCCGTGTGCGGCTAAAAGTTCCGCAACAAAAGATGAAAATAATATGAAACTTTTTTTTGTTGTTATTACTGTCGTCAAAAGTTTCCATGGAGAGGAGACGGAGTAGGGTGTGGGGGATGGTGCGAGTAAAAAAAAAAAAACTTTAAGCCCCCAAAGCAACGAACTGACTAGAAGACCGACCTACCCCCATTCAATTACTCAAACGCCCCACAGGTTATTTCCTGTGACAGGCAGCAGCTATTATGCAACCCTCTTTGCATGCTGTGTAACTGTTTTGGTTTTTTTTTCATCCCTTGTTTTTCTGTATGATGAATGGCTAAAGAGAAAAAAGTTTAATTGTGCATCTAACATTCCCGATGGTTATCCGCAAGGATCTATCTCCCGCTCAACGCCATACTCCGACTGATACAGTGTTTGAAATGTAACGTCACCATTAGTGTGTCAGCATTAAGTGGCTGCCATGAGACAACAACATTAAATGCGAAATTAAATTTCCTTTTTTTTTGCCTCTCGAACCGTGAAAATCCTTTTTATTATGATTTTTCCGCAGAGTCATTCGGAGATTTTTCCGTAAGTGAATTGGAAATTTTCAAACACTTTTGTATTTTTATCTGTTAGGTGTATACACACATATGTACAATGTGTCAAAGGAAGAAAACAAAACAAATCGTGTTAGCATTCGTCCGGAAATTGGGAAATGCAGCGCACATCCTTGCTAAAGTGATTGAAATTGACTGACAGGTAATAAAGGGATTTGCTTCCCCTTCCATTTGCGGAAGCGCTTTCTTTTCTGGAAAATTCTGAAATTGAGTTGAATTTTTTGCTACCCCCTTTTGAAGGAGCTTTGGAAAAATAAGGATATGATGCATGAACAGTTAAACTGTCTCAGGGATGAATTATGGGAAATTTCCCTGACTACTATCTCTCTCACTGTAGCTACCTTTTACACAAACCCCCTTTTTTCATGAGAATAACGGTCAACGAAATTAGTTCATGTCCTGGAGGGATGAAAAGTTTGAGCATATTTTTTTTTTCTTTTTTTAAATTTCTCCTCAGTCATGCACGGGTAATTAAATTCTTGTAATTTCGGTTGGAACAATTCACTGTTTCACTTCGTTAAGGGTTAAAGGTGTTAGTTAGGAAAGTTTGAAGGAGAAAAGTTCGTGGAAATTTAGTCCTAAAGAGTTTCTTTCTTTTGGAAGCAGGAAGGACTTATGAAGGTGTTTGTTTTGAAAGTGTTGACAAACAGATGAGTCCTTGCGGTTGTAAACAACTTCAATGAGGACTGGTTCCAACACAACTTTAATAAAGAAGATTATGTAAAAGTCGCCCCGTTACTTTGCTTGCTTCAGCGGAAAGAAAAACCTCCCGATTGCTACGGAACATACAAACCATTACACCAAGTGCTAACCAATTACATTCTCCTTCAAACGGAGTTTTTCTTGTTATGTTGCTTCTTTTAGCACCCCAATTATTCCTTTGAAGCATATTCACCCTCAAAGAAAATAAAACTTAAGCTAGGTATTCCATTTTAACTTATTCTCTCTCTTTCTCTTACTTTCTTTGTATCCGGCTCGAAGGACCAACTAATTAAGCCTTCCGCTATTCGTTTAAAAATTCACATCACCTTATAAGTAAAAGTAACTAATTTAGTTTTCCTTTTTGCAGCTAGCACACATACATACATTCGCCCATCCGGCTTGTTCGTTCTTCATTGTTACACCGTTATTTTTGTTAAGCTCTTCCGTTGTTATAATCGTAGAACATTCCTTACTCTCGGCGACGAGAAAAACTGTTAAAGAAATTCTTCTGTTTGTACATCATCATATTATTATCCTTTGAATACAGGACACAGCCACTGCAACAGTATGAAATTTATATGAGTGTTTGCAAAGAAAAAAAAAAGGGATAAGACGAACGAACAATAAGGATATCTTCAAGGTTTTTTTTTGTGTTCTTCATGGATTCATTCATGGAGGAATTTTCCAACTCAAAAAAGAACTTCAAATGGAATAAAAGATAGCAAATTGTGTTGAAAGTGGGATGTAGGGATCTTCTCTGTTTCGGATGCTTGCAGGATGAGAAAAAACTCTCAAGGATATTCTTAAAATGCAGCAGAAAGTTGCGCGCTACTAGTTAAATTATTATTGCTGTGAGTAGTTCTTGTACTCGTGAAAGTAATTCATTAAAGTTGAAAAGGACTCTTGTTCCATCTGAAATCAATTAGTAAATGGGTGCAGATATAGGTGTTGGTTACGGGATAGGTTTTGCTCCCTTGGCAATTGCACGCATCGTGTTAAATTACATGACACTTACAGAAGGAACGGAGATTGACAATTTGACATGATGGACGTCATTTCTGAATTTGTGGTCTCACGAGGCAGGAGAGAATGGGTCCTACATAGAAGAGAAGCAATTGCGTGCCTACTTTTTTTGTCACAATTTATGAGAATTGACACGAGACATCTGCGCGTACATATTAAAGAAGGACGACATGATTCTCACATTATGACTGCATTTCATGGTACATATTCTGTTGGCGATAAAAATGTATTTTTTATTTTTATTTTACTGGTGCGGATACGAATATGTGACTGAGGCAAACAAAATAAGTACACTTAAACTCAAATAGGAGCCGGTATCTGCCTTTTGGTCTTCTTTTAGATATCGAATTCCGATTTAGTGTATTTTGAATGTTTTCCCAAACTGCTTAGCTACTTGGGAATGGTGGTTCGACCTCCAAGCCTTGGCGCTTTATGGTAAAAAATTCAGCTTATTCTGTTTTTTATTATTTGTAAGCTTCTCCGCCGCTCCTGTCGACGACTCCATCAGGAAGCAGATCATATATTCAAGCGGAGTTGTCTCCAAGCATTCCAGGAAGATCATCAAGGCTCCTGGTCGCTTCACTTGCTCTTAAGGGGAGTGTACTGTGGCGGCCCCACAACAAAAAATTCAGCAACCAAGCATGCAGCATATGAACAGAGCCACGGCAGCATTTATAATACCTCGCCGTACCGACCATCTTTTTTTGAGCTGTCACTTCGCCATTGTCCGGCCTGGTTCTTTCTCTTTTCCCATTCTGCAGCGACGGTGATCAGACGTTTATATAAGGCTCGTGTTGAACTTTTACCTGACAAGAAATGAAAGAGTGTCATTTGTCATGAGGAGCTTCTCAACTCGCCGTTCGGAGTCGGCAAAAAACTGTAGGTCCCTTAGAGCAAGTAAGGTCCCAGCATCAATTTAAGAAGAGAAAATCAGAGCTTAGCATCTCTATCAAAATAACCAACCAGCTAAGGTCTTACGTAGCTAGGTATCTTTTATTTAAGGAAAGGATCTTAATAACTTTCTATGCAAGAACCACATTTAGGTTAGATTACTCATCAAACTTAGGTTCATGTGGACCCATTCTGATACCCATGGCGTGTTCCCACCCGTGGTGTTAATGTCTTGGTCCCCTTGGAAATTGAAGTAGGTCCGATAGCTCATCGATGTGCTCAAGGAAGAATTTGTCCAGTGTTCCATTTCTCTGCTGGCAGAGGTAAGGGCAGTGACAGTGACACAGTCCGCCACAACCAATAACCTGGTCGCTGCCCATCCGGGCTCGGCTTTCTGAATTTATAAGCGCGAGCGCTGAGAAAATAGCTGCACTTTAATACACGTAAGCGGATGAATCCCCTCGATGATGGAACCAACGGGGGTGCTAAATTTCCAGAACGGAACCGAAACCTTATCTAAGCTACTCCGACATATTCAGAGCCCAGGTCGATAAGGATTTCCATGTACTAACCAGGGTCTTTGAAAAGAGTTGATGGCGGATGAGCCCCTATTGGGCCAACGGCAGTGCTCACATCCCGTAGCAGGTTACGACATCGGTGCACCCGGCCCCTTGTCCTATTATAGGTAAACAAGGATCTGGCCCCACATGTTGGGGGTTATGCGTAGGCTTACCAGTTATTTTCCTCGGAATATTGGGTGTTCTTGGGAAAAAATCGGGAGATTAGTAAAATAATCGGGAGAATATGGAAAAAACCCCATTATTTTATATTGCTAAAAATTTCATATTGAACGTAAGGCAGTCCTGATAATTTTCCCGCCATCTACACTTTATTCCCAATTTTTGTGATTCCATTCAGATTTTTTTGAGCGATATTTTCGGAGATAACCCGAGGGACAGCAAGTTGTAATGTTTTGTGAAAAAAATTTAAGAAAAATTAAGAATTCATGTATTAACGATCTTCGATTTGACACCCCACACGATGACCGAAAAATTACTTTTTTTTTTAATTTCCCGTTTGACCCCCGAAAACAATCAACAATCAACAATAATAATCGAATAATTATAAATTAATGTGAAAATATAAGGAATCGAAAAGATCGGGAGATTCATTAAAGTAACAGGAGACCGGGAGATTACTTAACAAAACTGGAGACTCCCGGAATATCGGGACAACTGGTAACAGTAGTTTTGTGCGTGATGTTAACTAGCTAACCGCGTAAAAAGAAACCAGTTCCGAAACAACCCATAGCCTCGGAAAAGGACGGATCTACTGTTGAAATGCTAACTGGAAGGGGCTGTTGGTTGTTGCCGTTTGGTGTCTGTGGTCCCAAATCCGCACTTTTTGACGTAATGGACTATGACATTCCTTTTACAAGAAAGGCTGCGTTTAACGACTTTTGTCCATTGATACCTTTGGTCTCCTTTGGCATAACCCTTTGGTATATAAAAAAAATATATATATATTTGGTACAAGTTAAAAATGAAAATCACTCCTAATTTGGGGCAAAACTCAGACTAATTTTGAAAAATATTTCCAACAGAATCTCCTTTGCTAGACTACGTCCTCCAATTATAATTGTGTGTATCCTGCAAGAGGCAATTATTTCAAAAGACTAATTCACTAAGTTCCACTTGAAAGACCTCCGGCAACTTAATGATATCTAAAACTATCCGTTGAGTTTGTGAAAGATTTTCTTCCCAAAAAAAAAGCGAAAAAAGTACCTAAAGGCAATGAGGAAGAAAAGGGTATTACCCCGAAATCTTTGAATTTATTTATCTGCCATCTGCTTTTTGTGTTCTCTTTTTTTTCTTCTTCCTCCTGGCACGAGGCTTAAGGATAAAATGTCCTCCCAACTCCCCTTTACCTATCAATTCTCGGTCGGTCATTGGACTAAGCGAAAACTTTATTAAGCTCTTAATTTAATTTCGCAGAAAATTTCCCAGCTAAAAGATTTTTCTTCTTTTAACAAAGTTCAAGATCGAGATGAGCGAAGGATGGTAGATACTTTCCAAAGTTGACACTTGAAGAAGGATTTTTTTTTTTTTTTTTTTGTTGCACCTTTTCTAAATGAATTTAGTCGGCATTGAAACATTAAGCAAACTGAACAGTTACACATTGAAATGAAGTTAATTTACAACATCCTTTTCAGTAGATGGAAAAGGATGAGGATATGATGATGCCTAACTACTGCATGAATGCCAAAAAAAGGATACAGAGAAATTCTCTTGTAATTGCAATCAACGCGTTTACTCGGGTGTCTCCGCCCACTTTACACACCTTTTACATACCGTTTTACAGCATTTTACAAGCTCGTACACACCCACCTTAGTGGCACATCAAAAACCTAGGGCGTATCTAGATACTTTTACTTTTTGTGAAAATTAAATTCACCACCCTCAGCCGGAATCAACATGAGGTGAGCGTACTCATTATGAATATCACAGCCAGCAGTTGTAGAGGTGTAGTAAGTAGTCGAAACAGTAATAACAACAGGATCATAAGTGTTCTTCACACGCCCGCTTACACTGGCGCCACCAACTGACAACATATCGTAACAGCTGACTCTTCTCAACCATCACCATACTCTGTAGGGAATCCCTTATGCCACGAGTATAATGGAAGTGATATGACCTGAATGTTATGGCATGAAAGTGAACTGCTAAAACATGATATGCTACTCGGTTGGTTGATGGTGGTTCGGAGAGGGTGGGTGGATTCACTAAAAGCTATTTGCGACAAAAAGGGTTGAAATGTTGTTCGATGGGTGAACATATGGGTAAGCTTTAGTTGTTATTTAAGATTAAATTGTATCGCAGCTGTTTGGGCGGTTAGATAAGGTTGAAATTATTTTTGTTGGATGGTGGCCTTTATACAAAAAAAAAAAGCACATTACCGACCAATCTTTGGTTGGATATACAGCCTGGGCCTAATGTATTAGGCACCCCATGAAATTCCTAATATCTTCGAAAAACAAAAATTTAAATGAAATGAAAAGACGCAGACGAGATAAATAAATAGTTTTATTAATGATAACTAGTATGTATTTAGTCACGCCGCCTTTAGCCGTGATGACTGCAGCGACTATCTTGGGTATAGTGCTGACTAGCTTGCGACACTCTTCCGAAGAAATATCACTCCACTCTTGCTGTAACACACATTTTTAAGTGCTTCTTTTGATGTTATCGAGTGCTCCTTAATCCAACGCTTTCGAATACTCCATAGATGTTCGATCGGATTGAGATTCGGGGACTGCGCAGGTCACTCCAATAGGTCTACATTATTCTCCTCAAACCACCTCATAGTTAGGGCTAGTTTGTGGCAGGGTGCATCGTCTTGTTGGAATTTGTCATTTTCCATGTTGGTTTCGTCGAAAATGTTGGAAAGGGAAAGTTGAAGTACCTTTTTCAACACATTTATGAACTTGCGGGAGTCCATCCAACCATCAGCCACATGGATTTCACCCACACCGCTGGCAGCCATGTATCCCCAGATCATAATACTGCCTCCACCGTGCTTTACAGTCGGTACCATGCATTCTGAGTTCTACTCTTCTCCAACACTTCGCCTCACAAAAGTCACACCAAGGGTGCCAAATATCTGAAAATTGATAAAAAAAAAAATGGTTTCCAAAAATGATAAATTTATCTAAGGATCACCAAAATTAGTTACATTTTTTGGTATTTAAATTGAAAGTGATTCATACATGAAACTTACCTCAAAGTTAGATTCATCTGGCCACAATATTTTTGACCAATCTTTGTCAGTGAAATGCACATGTTTTTTTCGCCCACTCCAAGCGTGCTTTCTTGTTTTTTTCCGAAAGCCACGGCTTCTTCCTTGCTTTGCATTCCCCAAGTTTGCTTCTAGCGGTTCTAAGAGAAATTCTTATTCCTCGATTCTTCGACAACTCAGAAGCAAGCTCAGAAGAGGTTTACATTCGATTTTTGAGCGAAGATCGTATTAAAACTCGGTCCTCCCGAGGCGTGGTAATCTTTTTTCTCCCGGATTTTTCGCGATTGACATGCGAACCAGTCTGGCTGTACCTGTCAATCGCGTTTTGCACTGCACAACGTGAACATTTCACGTCTTTTGCTATTTGAGTTTGATTTTTGCCTTCTTCAAAAAACAACTGTATTTTTACACGTTCCGCTAGACGAAGTTCACTTCTTTTTGGCATTTTACAAGAAAAATTAACAAATTTCACTATTTTGAACAAAAAAAGGGCAAATTTGACCACGCGTCTGTCCATTTCGAGCAATAATCGCACACTGATCCTACACCGGAAAAAGCGCATAAACTCGCAATTCATAAAATGATGCCATAATTCATAGAATTCAAACTAGATACTTCCAAGAAAGGATTTGGCAGCAAATAAAAAAAGAAGGGGGTGCCTAATACATTTGGCCAAGGCTGTACATACATACTTCAATTCTTATACAATTCCTTCCTTTTTGTAAGGATTACACGTAGACTGAGATTGAGTTACACACTTATTGATTTTTTTAATACCAAAATTAAACGTAAAGCCAAGATTTCTGAAGTACCTCACGGCTACCAGTTAGTGTCGTTGCTTTTATTTTTTTTTCTAATTCGTTTCTATAGAGTTTAACTACAGTTAAACCCGGATAAGTGCATTAGCAGAATTATCCAATATCGTGAGGTACTTATCCGCGGATATGTAGTTACGAAAACCCGCTTAGCTGCTCAGAGGTACTTATCCACGAACAAGACAAGTCTGCGCAAAGGCAGAAGATATTCACAACCAACAATCGAAAAGTGACAGACAAGCGAAAACGTCAATGTCTTACTAGAGTACTAGAACCCAATACAGTATGTACTAGATTAAGTTTATTACCTTTTTCCTTGTTTCGATTCTAGTGCTTTTTTTTAAAGGGTATCTATTTAAAGGGGGAATATTTGAAGTAAATTATGACGAAAGAAAGGTAAACTATGAGTACTTAAACGAGGAATGCAGTTGAACGATATGTTCTTAAAAGGGGATTTTAAATTTAAAAACTTAGGCGCAAAATTATAGTCGATTAAAGTACACTTTAAAGTTATTTTAGCACAAAACTAAGCGTTTTCATAATTATAGTCGTCATAAAGCCCACTTTATTGTAAGCGCCTCGTATTAAAGTTAAAATCACCCGAACCTCGTATTAAATATTTAATATGGAGCTACTACTACGTTCTTTTTTATCGAAACTGTCACTTTTATGTGTGTTCGATTAAAATTTCTCATAGGAACGTTGCGAAATAAAAATTATTTAGCAGCATACTAAAAAGTGTCTATTATTGAACAAAACTTAAAGTATGCTTTTAAGTTTAAAGTGGCGTATAACTCTTACGGAGTTAAACTGATAAAGTGGGGTTGACTATAAATTTGCGCCTTAGGCTTTAAAAAAAACCGATGATAATATGCGGGTCTTGCACTTAAGAGGGTGGCTCTTAACCGGGTTTCACTGTATTTTGAAAAAGTATTCTGTGGATGGAAACACAGTAGAAGCGATCCATATGCAAAGTATCCTGCCAATTCTGAGGCATTTTTTGACGGTTTTGAGGTTCACTCTAGAAACTTTTATGCCTGAAACTCATCTCTGGATTTTTCAGAATCTTTCAGCAGGAATCAGTCGTCTCTCTTTCGGAGTACCTGATGCATAAGAGTCACAAATCCTTAAAAAGTCATAAAACCCGTCTTCCTTTCGCTCAATATGTCTCTATTCATATCCACACAAAAAAGTCATCCATTAGGAAATTAAGATGATCCTTGTTATCGTTTATACTCGTACATATACATAGGTATATGTATAAACACAGTAATGCATTCTTCGACACCGCAAAGTATAGATCCCAAAACGTCTTTCGAAAATTACTTGAGTCAACAGCTAAGGTGGTTGGTGGATCCCTATCGCGTGTCCATGTCAATAAAAGGACAAAAAAATAAAAATGGAAAAAAGTCACCAGAGAGTAGCCGAAGAAATATGGATGTACTGTACACATTCACATTCAATTCCCTGCAAAGCGTTTAAAAGTTTTTCTCCTTTTTTTTTTATCTTTAAATGAATACCTGATAAGGGGGTTGGAGTCGAGTTCGGTGTGCACCCCTCTCTCCCTGGAGGGATATAAGAGGACGTAGAAATGCACTTGGATATTCATTGGATTTTGCTATTTTATAAGCAACCTCAGGATAATCTTTTTCACTTTACCATAGGTAGCCAGGGACGTAGAGGAAATACCAAAAGAACCAGACAAAAGCGGAACTATTGGATTTATATGGGAGTCGGTGAGTTGGGATGAGATCCGCGTTGCCGGCCTAGTGCACTAATGCAATATTAAAAATGTCTATTGCGAAGGTAGGAGAAAAAGATGGATGCACTTTTGATAGAGAAACAGGAAATGAATAGTTTAAATATTTAAAGCGAATTTATGAGCACAATTTCTTTGAAAGAATACAAACAATTGCGCAAGTGATAGATTTAAAATGAGCGCTCGAAGGAGGTTATCAAAAATTACTTACTTGCTGAGGGATGATGGGATGATCTACATTTAAAGTGCAGCTCATCCTATTCTGAGACACTATGCTCTATAAAGTATTCAAAAATGACTTGTTGGAGTTGGGTTAGTTAACTGGAGTGGAAGATGCTATCTCTGGATGTCAGATATAAAATAATAGACAGTCTGTAGCATAAAATCGACAACATACTCAGAGTCGTACATTATCGCTTCGCTTGCGAAAAGAATTCAATTAAATAACGCTAGAACTGTCATTTCTTTATCTGTCATTATGACAAGTGCTTGACAGCTCGATGTTACCGCTACAAGACCTCTTTTTCGATATGAAGTGATCCTTAGTTCTTTCTTAACGGGCTCTTAACCCGTGGAGGGTCCCATATACACGGTAGTCTTCAATCCTTCTTGTTTTTGTGCATGCTGCTTTTGGTTTTTGAGACCAAGCGCACTGTCATCCACGTTAGCTTGCTCCTTAATGTGGATGGTCGGTCTTCCTTGTCATCTAGAACCTGTGGGCTAAGATTTGAAATGAAGTGAGCTTACGAAAGGATTAGATATGTGATATGTGATATGGATGTTGTTATTCTTCTGCATCTTACATACAACGAATGAAGATCTATCCAAATTCCTGGATGGGATGAGAGAAGAATCTGTATCAAGTGGCCATATACACCGATAGATCCAAAGTGGATGTTCATTGTCCTTCTGTGTAACGAAATAGAATCCATTTACTTGTAATACTCCTGCTTTAACTAGCTGTTGAGATGAATTTATTTATCTGAGCAGTTGTACTGGCGGTTAACCACTCTACTACAGTAAATCTCTCTTAAACGGACAGCCATGGAACCGGAGTATTTTGTCCGGTTATGAGAGCTGTCCGTTTATAAGAACGTATTTTAAATAAGAAATTAGAAATTGGCTCCCCAAAAAGGTGTCCGTTAATGCGAGTTGTCCGCTAAACAGGGTGTCCGCTTATGAGAGATTTCACTGTATATAATCTAAGACAGTCCGTTGACCCTACCTAAATAAATAAATAGCCGATGCTCCATTTTTTGCTGCAAAAGAGTCGAGATTAACGAGTCTTCCTACAGTTTAAAATGAGATAATTGTCTCCAAACCATATATCGAATGTATCTAGTTAGATTGGTAAGAATTGCTGTATGGCGAACCTTGCGCCCGTGCGCCATTTTGTTACAAGAGCCTTATTTGGTATATTATGTGTGTTTTGGGGATGTACTGCTCAAATCCATCCTGTGGAATGGAAGAATGGAGGAGGAATCCTATAAGGAATTCTATGTTGGAAATTTCTGTGACGTCTTTGAGGAAGTACCTATCTGCAAAATTTAAGCTGTCTAGCTCTGGCTAGCACCAGGCATTCACAGAGAAGGTGAAATAGGCTTTCTTCCGAAGACACACTCTCGCAGCTTGGAATTTATGTAATGGTCGTTATGTTTAGAATGATTTTGTTTACTTTTTCGAACAACCTCGGACCATTTATGTAATGGTACGGTATAGAGTACGAGGGTTTTACAGAACGTAGAAAGTAGAACAGGGCAGAGATGGGAGAAGAGTCATCTACGAGAGACGGGTTTAAACTTTTTGAGGATAGGGTACAGGAGGGATTCGAGGAAAGGAAAGGGAGAAAGAATGTAACAAAAAGAAGTTTGGCCACTAGGACGCGGGTTGCGTGCCTTGCTTGTCTTCGACTTAAGCTCGTCGGATTGGTAGTTCCAAACAGATACCACTACGACAAAAATATTGCCCGCGATAACGAAAACATAGGAAAGTTAAAAAAAAACCTGAAAAAACGGACTACCATTATCTGTGGACGAACGTTGGAAACTCTCCTAGCGGGTTTTCGCCCTCCCTACCTTGTGCTAGTCATCGCCGAAATTTAAAGGACTTGCACCCAAGTAAAATCTGAAAACGAAAACTGCCCCTACAGGGGACCACTCGACATCTAATTGAATAATTGATACCTTATCTACGAGTATGAGTCCCGATTGGCCAATGACCCGTACTTATTTCAACGATTCTGGCGATCTCGGCTCGTGATCTGTTGATTTGATAAGGTCTAGGAATATACTTTTTTGTGAACAGGCCAAATCTTCCTAGAAATGACGCAGTTGTTGAGAGTTTTCCATTTAGAATTACCGTTCGAGAAAGTATGCTGAAGGATTTTGAATTTTGCCAGTCCTAGCTGAGGGTAAACTACCTCCGCGACGGAGATGTCAATGACTGAACCTTTTTATTCCCCTCTATGTGGCTAAGGCCAGGAACCCAGAGAAGAATGATATTAAACCAGCTGCTTGCCAGAGACAGTTCCCACTTACACTGTTCTACAAATTTAGATGATGCAGTAGTTGCGGTGGTAGCTTTTATGGCTCAGTGTCAAATCGTTCAAGACCAAATCACCCAAAATGCAAAAAATAAAAAATAAAAAATCTCAACTCACGCCAAAAAAAAGTTGGGCGATTAGACATTTTTATATTTTGGGCGATTTGGCAAAATTTTGGGTTTCGGCTTTTTAAGACCGATCTATGTCATATTGCCCAAAACCAAAACACCCAAATTTTCGGGCGATTTAACACTGTGACAGATTGACCAAAAAATAAAAATGTCAAATCACCCAAAGAAGAAATCGCATTGTAGCCTTCAATACCCGATGTTGTCCTGGTCAACTTTTTTAAAACCGAGCAAATGTAATGGCCCGATCTGAATTAAGTAATTAAAAGAAAAACAGCTTTAATCCGAAATGAAGGATTCAAGAAATGGATATATTAAAACAAAAAGTCAGGTTCCACTTACAATCTAGGGGGAAACAAACGACCCGTGGAGGGGGGGGGGGGGGGGGCGCACCGCCGGTGCCGCTTCACGCGCTAATATACGTTTCATTTCACAATCATAACATGAAGAAAAAACAACATTCTGCTGTGGCCGTTACTGTAATTGTTACAATTCGCTTTGAACACACTTCTAAACCTAATTTAACAAAAATGTCAAACCGCCCAAATCGCCCAAAATTTTAGGGCGATTTGTCATAGTGCTGAATCGCACAAAAATGTTGGGCAATGTGACATTTTTGCATTTTGGGCGATTTGACACGGAGCCAGCTTTTATAGCGGGCTGGCTGTCTAGTACTGGCTCCTTCATGGAAGTGGTGCTGCGAGTAAGTTCCTTACATACCTGTTTGACTGCATGTACTTTCGCCTAGAAGACACTAGAGTAATCAGGAAGGCGAAGGTATTTGGAGATTCTTAGTTCGGCTGAGAAGATACCCGATCCGATCGTCGGTAAAGATCGTTATTTGGTACTTCCGGTCGGGAAATAGACTTGGATGGATTTGCTGAACTCAAGTTTGGGAATGGTGTAGTCTGTGTTGTTCAAAACACACGATGACTCGGTACCAGATCGAGAGCCTTACTGTGACCCGAATCTATCTACGTTATAATATTTTATAATTTTTAAAGGTGATGGTTATAGGTGGTAGAAAATACAGATATAATTCTAATTCACGGCCCTAGAAATATATCCTGAACTAACTCTCATTTAAAGATGATTTATCCAGCTTAAAAAAAAGCTTCAACGTAGCATGTATCAACCTACAACCAATAGCCGCGAATCTATTAAAGTAAACCATAAAATTTACCTAAAACGTGATATGCAAATACCTAGACAATAAAGGTGAGCAGATAAACTACTCGACTAAGTCACGTTTACTACTCAAGTAAAAAGCATGCAGGGAGGCGTCCATATGCAAACAATTTCGTGCTATTCTATGTATAGCAGCAAAATAAATTGAAATTATTAATAACATCAAAATCACATTCGGCAATATGCCAATAGATACTCGTTTACACTTAATCCGTTTATTTATAAAAAAACAAAAATGATGGGAATCCCATTTCAAGCCAACCAGATTATCCAATGATTGCTGATGGCTTCCGAATATTTTATGAATTCCGATGTTGTGTGTCCCCAATTTCCCACTTATCGAGTGGGACATTTTTTTTGTGAATGCGGAGCTCACATTTCAATGGGGGAAGCTCTGCATGACGTTTGATAGTCATAACGTGTCATCAAGTTCACTAACCTATCCCAACGCACAAACGGGTTCATCAACGGTCAGATGCAGATGGATGGCATCAGAAAAATCCAATTCAATACACCACTTTTGATTGCGGTAAATATTTGCTTCTGAATTTCAAAAGGCCACTCCACCGCCCACAGATAGATAGATACTCTGAAGCACGACCACAAAACACATTACTCCCACTATCATGGTCGGGACAAATTGAATGGAATGTGCATCCAATTCTGGGATAACCAGCTTCCTGTGTTGGTTTTCCTCCTCTCTTTTTTTTTTTGTTAATAATTCAATGTCTTTGCTCATCAACATCGTCTAACAAACATCAAGAAATCGACCGAATGAGACTTTAACTATAGCCGAACAGCAACTCTTCATTCATTCATCTTTCACAGAGCGACCACCATCACTGAAGCTAGCGCTTCTTTCCAGGCCACTCACCACAAACCTTCTTTCCTTCAAATACACAAACAAAACGTTGAAGGGTCCTTCGCTTCTGTACGCCTTTACAATTCATTCAAGGATGGGCTTTGCAGGTTTTTCTTTTGCTTCCACCCTGTCGATGATTTTCACCGTTTTTCTGAAGAAGACTGGGAAGAGAGGAGAGAAAAAAAATGCATGAAAATGAGAACGTTGAGGGAAAGCCAATTTTTTTTTGTTAGTGTTTTTTGCTCCTTTTAAAGGATTCATTCAGCCGAGATAGGACATCGAGAGAGCGCATTTTTTTTTATTCTTTTACCTTTTTACGGAATTTCCTTCTTTTTTTGGGAGTTTTCGTGGTTTTTAACCTGTAAATTGAACACGGAAAACTTAAAAAGACTAAGGATACATTTTCGTTTACTAAAAATTATTCCTGTATTCCTTATGCCAACGGTGGTTAATGATATTGACGGGGCGAATAAGAGAAAACCTAGATGGAGAAAGGTGCACAGCAACCACAGAATTTTTTAGAGGGAAATAGTTTTCGAAATAATTTTATAAAATTTAACCAAAGAGGTTGAAACTACTACAAAAAATGAGAAAGGATTGGGGATCAAAAATGTCCGTGGTACGAACTTTTTAAAGAACTTCTTCACTTGTGAGTCTTGTGGCATCTTTCTGGTCTAGTTTGGAAACTTGGTCCACTGACTTATGTTACGATATCACTGTACACACAATTTCATCTGTAGAATCATAGCCATACATCTCTTGCCTCACATCTCATACAACTGCTCATTTTAGAACCAATTTTGTGACTTTGCAGTAACAAAACAGTATCCACGTATGAGCTTCTTGACCGTATGGAAATAGCCATACAGCAAAAAAGCCTTATCCCCGACCACCAATTTGGATTTCGTAGACAACATTCAACAATTCAACAAGTTCATAGAGTGACAAATAAGATCCTTAACGAACTGGATGAGCGAAAATATTGTGTAGCTGTTTACCTAGACATTACTAAAGCATTCGATAGTGTTTGGCATAAAGGACTCCTTCAAAAATTAAAACGATTGCTACCAGACTATTATCCTCTGTATTTAAACGAGAGATTATTTTATGTACAGTACAATGACGGATATTCAGACCTATGCAAAGTAGACGCAGGTGTTCCCCAAGGAAGTGTTTTGGGACCAATATTATACCTCTTATATACAGCTGACATACCAAACCAAGAAATCTAAACACTATGGTAGCGACATTTGCAGACGACACTGTGATTCTTTCCTCCCATAATTGCCTTCTCACGGCTACCAACGTACTACAGGACATAATGGACATAACAGCGGACTGGTTCAGCAGATGGGGAATTCAAGTCAACGGAGATAAAACAATACAAATCATCTATACCACCAAAAGAACCTTTAGCCCTCAAGCCATTTACTTAAACAATAAGCAAATTCCGATCCACAATCATGCGAAATACCTCGGAGTTTGGACAACTGTACTGGCTCCTGAAAAGAAATTCAAAACTATCAATTGACAACAAGCTGTTAATATACAAGACCATAATCAAACCAATCTGGACATACGGAATACAAATGGAGCACCGCCAGTACATCAAATGTAGCCATTATTCAAAGACTCCAAAACAAAATCCTTCGGACAATTTAAGATGCTCCCTGGTACATATTAAATGACAGTATACATCGTGACCTTGGCATACTTTCAATCAACGAAGAAATAAAAAATATGAGCACCCAACACATAAGAAACTTGTCCACGCACACCAACAGCGACCTACAAGCTTTACCCTACTAAGAAACCATCATAAAAAGAGGACTTAAGAGACGCAGACCCGTAGACCTTCAACAGCGATAATCGAAGAACCACAAAAATCAGGTCAAAAAAAAAAAAAAAAAAAAATATATACATATACATATGTATAACCTTCTTATAACTTAAATCAAACAAAAGTTTCAATATAATGATCTTATTTTTGTATTGTTGTGTCCCGTGAATTGCATGTAAATGTAAATGTACAATCAATTACTGGATGTCCTATGAAGGACAGATGTAAATCTTTAACTGGGGGAAAAAAAAAAAAAAAACGTATGAGCACAGCAGTCAATCCTTGCCTCCTTGGTGTGCAAGTGAATTGAACAGATTCTTCAAATCTTTGACACTTCAATTCATAAGCAAAAGCCTAAACCAATTGAAAGAGCACGTACAACTCAACTGTTGCTACAAAACACGTTTTCATAAGTAACATAAAAGTAGCGGCGATAGTACGCACCACTGCGGTACCCCATTTTGTCCCTCGAATACCTCCTGTGATGCTTTTAATGTAGTTTAGGACGGTTAGCTTTTTGGTTACCAATTTCTCAAGATCCATATTTTATATAAGAAAGGCTATATGACCTCTGTCGTAGTAGTTTTAGAAGTCAACGAAAGCGGGTGTAGCTGAGAGGTTTACTAGAATTCTATTCAATGTTTACGTGAATTTTGAACAGCAGATTGTTGAGTCTACATCTGAACTTTGGAAGCAAATTCCTCACGAAATTTTGACGTAAGTTGTCAGCTCTTCTTCAGCGAATTTATGACCTGTTTTCCTATTGAATCCACTTGCAGCTTCGTTTTTGTCGTCTTCTCGGTTTATCTGAAAAAAAATTGTTTTAGTAAGAAAACTAAGCTAATCAAAGAAACACCACACCTTGATCGTTTCTTGTATCTGAAGCATGTGGTTACTGTCCCCCATTCCAACACAACTTCATATGCACGAACAGCAACACTCCAAGATGGTTCCCTGTACAAAATTCTTAACCAAAAAGCAAACAAACGAACACGAACATTGCCAGAGGCAAGTAACTTACACGAATTTCTACTGTCAAGTCAGTCAATCAAGTGAATTAAACAAACAACTGCGACGAATATCACAAGTTCAAAGTTTGCTTCACCGTTGCATGGAAGCCAAATTAAGCAAACATCTTCGGTTCCATACGCCACCGACGACGCCCTCTATACCTTGCGTGTGACATGATAGTTCTATTGCCATTTGTCAATAATTGAAAATGTTTTCCATCGGCAACCATTTGCGTTACGTTACGAAATATTTAATGATTAGAACAGGTTCTATATACCCAGACTCATTTCATACAAAGGACGAACGTCTTGATTGCCATCAGCCACGATCCGTTGCATTATTGATTAATATTTATAGACCCCAGCTCTGTGCGTACAAAGTGATATACAAACAGTAGTTAAAAAGTTATAAATAACAATTTTCTGTCGATAACAACAGAGCAAAGCGTATCCTGGAGGGTTTAAGAGGAGGTAGGAGTAAAAAAGAAAAGGCAGGACCAATCGACTTTTAATTCTTACTGAATTTTTAAAATCGTGGCTGACAGAGACAGTAGTTGGCAGGAAGTTTAATGCACGTCAACATGTATATATCTATATCTTTTCTATTATCTATCGATACATAGTAATAAAGGAAGTCCCCACTAAACCACTAAACGGATGCGGTTTTCACTATTATTTCCTTTTTCCATTTCCTGGCGGAATTTATTACTTTTCATTACTTATAGGAGCTGAGAATTTGAGATCGAAGTGGCAGAAAATCAAATGTTCTATCTGTCTGATTTAAACCCAAAAGAAATTCGTTGTAGTAAATTCCTCTAAGATTCATTTGAAGGTATAAATCATCCTTCTGTGCTATTCTGGAGCTGAGCTATGCTCGAAACAATTCATGAAATCATCGCCAACAATTTTCCATCAGTGGAGACCGAAGCCAACAGCCATGCAGCAGTAGGTGACGTCAAAGCGTGTGTATGTGGCATATTTGAATTTCTGCGTATAAACTGAAATAGCTTTCTATGATGTCTTGTGCCCGGCCTACTACGATAAATATGATTGTAAAAACAATTTTAAATTTTAAAAAAGGCAATGCCTGGCGGGCAACAGCTATAAATTACATACCTATACCTACTATAGAAATATATTAGAAGAAAATAATAATTTGTTTTCCCAAGTTGCAGATGGGCGAAGCAGGGCGAGACTTAAAAGAAACCACGAACATTAAAGTCGCTCGCGGGTAAAAAAGAACCAAATGGTGCCATTTTCGAACGTCAAAATTCTATATCTAAAGAGTATCGAAACTATGTACGTATACCATCACCGGTCTTCTTTAAGTTACGAATGAGATCATATTCTACCAAAACCGAAAGCTTTTGAATCAACATGTGATGAGGAATAAAGTGAATCTATCCAACATCTACTTTGCCATTGCCCCGCCCTCCAAGAACGACACTTCCATACTTTAGGTCATAGATTCTTGGCAGATCTTTTAAGATTCCCAAGATTCCCACAAACTAGTTGACGAGTTGGTAAAAAAAGGATTTACTGCCAAACTAAGAACGGATTCACAATGGACCTTTGGGTCTCCAAGTGGAAATGATTGCTCGTATAATTACACATCCTTCCTAACCTAACCTAACCTAAACACTTTTTTACATCTTTTTATTGTACCTGGCTCTCATCTTAGGTTTTTTCTTGACTAAGCCCATAGATGTCGGTGTAGTAGGTTGGTCGGTCTTTCCATTTTATATGAAAATTGTTTGAAATGGGAGCTGAATGCATTCAAAAAAAAACTCGATCACCTCTATTGCGAGTGTCAGTTATCGTTCAATTAACAATTGATAAAATTATCAATCAATACAATTTTCGGTATTGTGTTACTCAATTGATAAAGATTTTGATCATTGTGAATGTAATGGACTGCTGTGAATGGAAAACACTTTTTTGGCATTTTTAATTGACAATTCATCATGAATATTGTTAATTAAAATGCAGAATTGGTTTGGATATTTGGTGCAATTCGGTTCCATTCACAATGGAAATTTGTGACAAATTATTAATTATTTTCAATTGACAATCGCAATACCATCTACTCAAATTTTTTGATAAGTATCGTTTATCGTTTATATTTTGACACTCGCAGTTAGGGTGCATACTCATAGGTTTGTGTCTTAGGAATATGTTTTCTTGAATTCCCGCTTGAAGTCGGCTACAATATAAATACGTTTGGAAAAAATCAACCGCCTCCATTTATCATATTTTAATAACTCTAATTGCAATATATTTCCCCACAACACTCACTAATGTGCATACTTTTTCTTTCTCTCTTTTCAGGTATGTTTGATTCAACATTAAATAAAAACGATGAGTGAATTCCCAAAAGCAAGTATAATATTCATTATAAACTTCCCCATTGTATGAGTATTGTGTACATTTTGACCAAAAAAGAAAACGAACTTTTGACCTAAAAATATGCAACGAATAAAAGTTTCCTAATTTGACAAGAACGCCGGCCGCCCGGCCTGCCGTCCAATTATCCTTGACACACCGGATAAATAATGCAATAAAAGGAAATATTCACATCACTTCATTTGAAAGGATGAAAATACTCCATAACGGCAAATGCATACCTAGGCGTATGTTTGCAAAAATTCTGAATTCATTTATTATTGATCGACGAATCTTTCATCTCATTTATGGTTTTATAGGTTTGCATTCTTCAAACTTCTGCTTGACTGATTAATTGGGTTGCGTTTCACCAACATCATCATTATTACTATAAATGTACATATGTATAGAACAACTGTAGGTATTTAGAATTTCTGTATTTTGATCCAGTAAAAAAAAAAAAAACAAAAAATTCTGTGAATCCGCCTCAAACTTCCGAATACGCAGAAAAGTTTAAAATTAAATAAAAAATTATATTTATCATTTAATTGCTTTCCGCTTTGTTGATTCTTTGTATGCATGCACAGTTGTTGTCTGCGGGAATTTGGATGTACACACATGCATTTGTTTGAATTTGTACAGCACATGCAATGTGAACTACACAAGAAGTTCCATGGAAATCTGGGTCACAACGCAAACCACAAATCGAACAAAACCTTGTTTTTTTAAATGAACGTTGCGGCAATCAATCTAGAGTGGGGGAATAGGGAAAATATTGCCGCTGAATTTGTTGTTAACTTTGCACGTCTGCAATTAAACAACAATACTAAAACATACCTATGTATATTGACATTGTGTAATTTTTATTGGTTTGGAACTAATTGGGAAACGAATACTCGTAGATTGTGTCAAGTTCGAGGCAGAACTAGTTGTTGCTTTTTTTTTTGTCTGGTTTGCATTTTAAAGAGGCGCTAGCTTAGCAGAATTTTAAGGAACTGTCAGATTTTTCCAAAAAAGTATTTGATACTCAGATGGAGCTTGACATGCATTTAGTTTCACTTTGACAGGGCGCCCTTGCCATACTACAAGACCAATACATCTTTTTTTTTGAAAAGCGTCGAAAATGATAGAATAGGTAATTGCTGATAAAATGTTCATACATAGTACAGATACATATATGTAGGTAACATATGTACAATTTGAAGACACCTTTACACGTTCGGCTACTCAATCGGGTACAAAGCGATAGCTTATTCACAGTTATTGAGAGACCGTCCTTTTGGAGGAAAGTTGCTGACTTAACGCCGAATAAAAATCGTAGCAGTTCTCTTTCTGCTTAGTTTCGAACACCAAAAAACAATCTGAAATGTCTCCTTTCATATCATACCTATGCAATATCAGTTAGGGTATAAAGTAAATATTTCTAAAAAAAAAAATTAAAAAATTCCGAAAAGTGCAAGTCGTACTTTCGCACGAAGAGATACTTTTGGATTTACGAGTATATTGATAGATTTAAGCTACTTGATAAAACTACCTATCTGATGCCCTTTTTCATCTGCTCGCAAGGATGTATATCCACGCCTCACAAAACACACCAAAAAGTATACAAAATGTGCATCAGACTTCGTTAAATTGTATTAAATTTTTTTCTCTCTGTGTCTGTACACATACCCAGCAGGAAAAGGTAATCTATTGGAATCGAACAGGGAATCAATCGCTAGTATAGAATATTGATTCCAGAATTCATTATTCTTAACACAGACTATGTCCTAGGAAAATAATCGATTACCTGAAAGTGTTTTAAGAATGCATTATAGAGTTCATTCTTTGTAATGTATTATGTAATTCATCCATTTATAATGAGTTACATAATGCATTTCTCCGACATAAATTAAAGAAATGTATTCAGCTTTAAATGAAAAGTACCTACACTGTTTTGTTTTAAAATATTTTATTACAAAGAATTCTAGGATAAAATTAAAAAGGAATTTAAATACAAAAAAAAATATTATTAATAAAATAAAGCACACACAAAGCATTGTTAATTCTCTTCGCCAATACGTTTAGAATACATTTCTAACTTTTTTCACTCCTCGCTGTCACGCGTTGCAACACAAATTAAGTTTTTCATGCGTTTTTAAATATAAAACGCGAAATTTGTAGGCAACATGAAGGCGCCGACAAACAACACTGTAACCGAAAAATCGTTAAATTCAAAAACACTACATTACATTTTCTGCAGATGTGGGAATCTACGTGGTAAACAATTTGCTATTATATTTGTTATTATATGACATTACCACGTCGATTCTTTTGGATACATTTCATTTCTCATCTATAATAACTAATTATGTATTCGATTCTCCAAGGAATACATACCGTACTTTCCTGCTGGGTATTAAATGTTTCCCAATGAAGTAAAATGAGAGAGATAGAGAGAGAGAGAGAGAGAGAGAGAGAGAGAGCGAGAGAGAGAGAGAGAGCGCGAGAGAGGAGAGAGAGAGACTATATTTTAAGTATAGGAAACCATCAAGATTCTTTTATGTTCATTCCAATTAATGGTTTAAGTATAAGCTTAATGCTGATTTTTGGAACATATTTCTAGGATCAACCATTCAATTTTTACTCTCACCTATATGTATCTACTTTTATTTGAATTTGATAGGGTTACGTCACTTCTGGATAGGTATGTAAACAATTGGGTAGTTTAAATTAAAAAATAAATAAAAAGTAAAAAACTGTACAACGTAATGCAGTCCTAATAATTTTGGTTCAATTTACACTCTATTCTTAATGTTTGTGATTTTATTCAGATTTCTGACAGGTGGGACAGCAATTTTTTAGCGTTTTTTTTTTTTTTTTTTGAAAAAGTGTTAAAAAAAAGTAACACAAAAAAATATTTTATAAATTTTTGAGTTCGGGCTTTAACGAGCCTTTATTTGACACCCCACACGATGACCTCAAAACTCATTTTTTTAACTTCCCATTCGACCCCCTAAAATGAGTCCCCTAAAGTCGAAATTCAGCTTTTTTAAGTTCAGGTCTGTGTTTGGGACACTAATTGGTACAACGGTCTACGTCATATAGTTTCTGAAAAAACGCAGGTAACAGACAGACAGACACTAACTGAATGGAATCAGTTCGGTTTCTAGGTACGGAACACTAAAAATTAAAGGATTTTAGAAATCAGTCGACTGGATTTATTTTCAAACATCAAATGCCTTCATATGGATAATAAGCCAAAGAACCACAGGTAGTCTAAGTTTTAGTAGAGCGACATTCAAATATGATGATTGGACTTACAACACAGCCCATTTATCTAAACGAAGAGTCTATCAAATACCCAAAATAATTATATATTCCAATCGACAGATATTACTTTACTCATCACTTACCTAACATGAATCATATAATCTTATCTAAGCATTGACACGTGCCGTTGAAGGGACTGACCTTGCTGATGAATTGCCACTGCGAAACTGAACAGCTTACTTCAGAAAAAAGTTAACATTTGGATAGGTGAGCTGTATACTTTTAGACTACCTAACTAAATGGGCAATTTTAGTTGGGGACGAATTGCTCCATATCTGTCTGAGAAGACGTTTATGTTAGCGCCCTTGATGCCACTCTGTAGACTTAGCAAGGCGCATATCTCAATGGCATGGACTTCAGCTTGAAACATAATGGGTATTATTCCAGGAGGTACGAAGATTTTATTAATGGGCCCAAAGATCCCAGCACCAACGCCAGAGGCCATTTTCGATCCATACCGACTTTTTTGGTGTAACTTGGTATTTTTGTTGATTTAATTAATTAATTTAGCAACATTTAAGCAATTTCAGCAAAAATCACAACAAAACAAAATTATTCACTGCTTCTTCTTTTTCTTAAATTGGCAACACTGTTCTATACAAATGTCGTGTTGTATCGAAATAAATAAAAAAAAACACTGAACGCACCTCTTTTTATGTAGTATTTATTTCATTCAAACTTGATCACTTCAATAGTTTGACTCATGTTCACAAACCATCCACAAGTTGTGCAATTCTCTTCACTTGAAGTCGTGATTTAAATTCATATTGCACGCCTTCTTTCAAAATGATTCACGAGCACGGGCATTCTGAAGTACGGGTATATCATAGCAAGGTTGGTCCTAATGATCGGCAGTGACTAATGTCGAATATAACTCACGATCATATCAAGTAATTTAAAAAATAATAAAAACTCCATTCAGTTTTAACTCATTCGACCCTGAGAGGCTTGTCAGTTGCTTCACGTTACTTTGATCGATTCATGTTAAAAACTACCTAAAAGCCAATACGATACAGGTAATTTCGTATAACACTTTGGCAGATTTCCATCTTATTTCCATCTTTTTGGGCCACAGATTTGAACGTCATTTCTTTCTTTCATTTTTTTAAATTTCCTTCAGTTTCAGTGTCGCTGAACGACAATTGTAGGATCATCGCAATTATATTTCAGAAATTCCAAATTAACGTGCATTTGTAGCTCTTTCTCGCCTATACAACTTCCTCACGTTTGATTGCTGAGTTGTATAGTAATCCTAAGGACAATATCCTTGCATTGCAAACCAAAATATGAACAAAAAATTTCATTCTTGTCGTCGTCGAAAGACTTTTAAAATTTCTTGAATCTATTCAATACAAATTCCAACAAAGTATGCATACTAAAATAGAAATACCAAACGAAACTAATTTATGAACTGAACATCGGTGTACATTGCCAAAGATCATGTTGCCCAGATAAGGGCAACTAATTCCTTATTTCTCAGCATCAGTGTAGCAATTTGCCAATGGATATCGTTCTGGCTGCCACGAAAAAGAAGAAAAACGCTGCGTGTCTATTGCGGTGACATCTTGTGTAATTGAAACAACATAAGTGTCGCACACGAAATGCATCAGCTCATGCAATCTTCTGGCAACATCATCGTATCTACCTTCATCCCTTTCATTTGCCCTTTTCAAGTGGAAACAAGTTAAACCAGAAGCCTTCCGCATTCCAGTGGGACAAATCGTAAACCTTACTCGCAGCACATTTAAAATGGACAATTAAACTTAAGCCGCTCACACATTATGACATATGTAAGTACGAGTATCTGCCCACTAGATGGTGGTAGTGGTGGTGATTAACTAATGAGACTCGGTTCACGTGCCAAAAGAACCTGTTAATTGCATCCCGTTGCCGCTTCTGTTAAACGATTTCGTTTGACCACGAACCTAAATCCGATTACGCCAGTTGACAGTTGCACTTGCACACACATTCGAGTATAATCCCAGAGTCAAAGTGGTGTCCAAAACGTCATCGTATACGTTTATGAAATGTGATTAGCCAAATGTCAGACATGAGTATAATTCAGCTGAACTTACTCACGATGACGTTTGGTTGCAAAGCGTTGTGGTGGCGGTGCGGCAATGGCACTTGATTGATCTCTTGACCATGAGTGAGTTCGGGTATCTGCATACGTTCTCGTCAGCAGCTGTAGCAACTCCTGCGGTCAAGTGATATTCAATTTCCGATTCGTTCAATGGTGGCCCGATTTGCATGGCTCAAACAGATTTGGCGAGTAATCCAGTTGTGGCTTTACCTTGATTTTGAACGTGTGCACACGCAGCGGGAAAAAATGATTGATTAACGATGGGAATAAAAGTCTCCACCTATGACAGGTGGTTGAACGAAGAAGTGGAGCAAAGCAAAATCCACAGAGGAAGGCAATTTTCAGTTTTCACACGAAATCGAGGAAATATCTTCTTCGTAAAAACAAATACAAAAGTTTCTTTCCTACGGTATTTCCTGGTACCGTAACAATTGTATGACACATAATCGGCGCGCACATTTTTGCATTCCTAATCCAACCCGTTAAGCAACCATTTGCTTTTTATTTTTATCTAAAATTATGCAACACTTTGTCGATGCTTTTGTCCGGCAACAAACTGGACCGGCTTGAAGTCTTGTTCTGATAAAAAATAAATAGAAAAAAAATCCCCACATTCTGCAATATCTAAGGGGAGGAAAAAAAATTAAATTAGTTTTATTTTTTTGAAATTAGAATTTTTCGCGATGTCTTATCGCTTCGCCATTGTCGTCGTCGTCGTAGTGAGAAACTATTTGTTTTGTTTTTTTTTTATTTTCTCCTGTGTTATATGTGTTTTTATTATCATTTTCTTTTTTTTTTAAGTATTTCACTAGTTCACTGGGGCATAGTAAATCACAACCAGATGAAAACAATGCTCAGCATAATTTTTTTTGTGTAAAGTTGCAAACTTGTTGAGCAAGAATGCTGAGAGAAATTAATTTTTTTTTAGCCGGCTTTCGAGTTAGCTAGTGTCTACAACTTTTTAAATGAGATGCAGCAATGTGGTTATGTACGAGTATATTTTATTGTGTAACCAAAAATATGGGTTATTAGAAAATTTGCCTTCATTAGCTGATAAGACACGTCGCGCAGTTCATCAATCATTTTGTTTTTTTTTTATGAATTTTTTTAACTTTTTTTTTATCACTCGTGATTGTAGGTCGACCTTCAAGTTCTGTAATTAGATATGGATTTACTGCATTTTAGTTATTCTATGATATAACTAAAGGGTTTTTCAAAAGCTAATGTGTGTCCTAACTTTGACAGCTTATTGCTCTGACGTTTCAAGTGACAACGCTGTCATTCTTTGACGTATGTGTGTTCCGTCATAGTCATCACTTATCATGGAGCGCTACACCATTCAATAACGCGTCGAAATTGTTAAAATTTATTATAAAAATTCGTGTTCTGTTCGCCAAACTTATCGCTAAATTCAGGGAAACACATTGAAGCTCTAAGATCAAGTCCTGTAAACTAAGCCGTGGCGGTAAATTGAATGATATCATTTATGACATTTCTGAAATTAAGAGACGCTTAATGAAAATCTCTTTATAACTGCAGATCTCAAAAAGTTTTCGATTTTTTATTATTTAACTAACTACGGTCAGACTTGTCTTTTCAATAATTTCTGACTTACCACCAAACTATATCTTCATTCATACCATCATAAATTGTCTTGTTGATTTGTGAGTATTGATATGATACTCGAGTCTGTTTTGCCGAAATTGCTGTAAGGTCGATTTTAGATTTTAAAAAACGCCAATTGAACGACAACAGCTCGGGAGCCGTACGCTATGCCAGAGGTGTTTGAAAAAAGGCGCTTGATCTTTAAAGGTGAATTTAAAAGAAACCTATATAGAACAAATGCCAAAATATTTGAAGGAAAATAACATCGTTCAAATGGCTTTCGTGGCTTGGTTTACAGGAGATGATCCAATGGACACAATTTCGGATGCCACTTTGATATAAATCGTGTTGAATTTTAGGAAAAGTTTGATGGGCGATGTTCTCTAGGTTGTTGTTGCTAGCTTTAAATGGCATAAATGGGTACATATGTCAGAGACTGAAAGTGAATAGCTAAAACAAAATCTAAGGGAGTTGTATGTCGATAAGTTGACATCAACTCTTCTGGGAATAACGCGTCCTGGAAACATTAACCATTAAACGAAAGAACAAACATCTGACCTTCCCAAATTGAATGGATAAACACTCGCATTTACCTCAAGTGCTAAGTATTTGGGCATTGTCGTCGATCCGAAAATCAGTTGAAAGGAGAATACAGAGCTACGGGTCAAGAAAGCATGCATAGCCTTTTACGACCGGAACAAAGCCTTTGGTAAACAATGGAGGCTTAAGTCTACAGTATACACCTGTAGTGGGTCTAATTCTCATCCACGGGTCCATAGTATGGTAGCCCGCACTAAGTAAGAAATACAACGTCAACAATATTTGAAGAGTCCAAAGAACGGCAAGCATAGGCGTATGTATAGAGGCCATGACCAACTGATGCTCTTACTAAGATATTGCACCTTCTGCTAGTTGACCTCCATATCGAAAGCACAGCGCTGTGCAGTACAGTCCGACTCAATAATTCTGGACTTTTAAGCCATATGGACATACTACCAAATAGTCTGGTTCCGTTTCCAACTGATTGCAATATCTCCAAGGCGAGGATCAGCCCTTAACAGCTGACTAGCGGAAAACGTTCATATTCCTAAAATGTCTGTTAAGAGCAATATACATACTTACTTGCTAAAAACTAGCTGGCCTCAGGTGGTCCAATCTGACAAACTGTGTCGTATCCGGAAAGATAAGGCCAAGTTACAAAAGGTCAAAAACGAATGAGCTGCTACAGTGAACTTGTGTGGACAGGGCTTTGGCCAATAGGGGACCATACGGTCAAACTAGCCCTCCCTCACAACAATTGCTGCTGAAGCTGCAGCAATGGAAAAAAATCGTTTCAGTGCAAATTTCCGGCACTAGCGAGAGCCAATCAGCGCATACTGGGCAAAGCTTACATCCACGACCTTAAAGACATATCTGAGAAAAGGATTGCAAAACTAATCCTCTTCCTAAACTCCACAGGGTGGTTATAAATATCTCAAATTACATTCGAATAAATGGGTCACCTCAGATCATGTATCAAAATGAGCTTCTCAACTCGCCGTTCGGAATCGTCAAAAAATTGTAGGACCAGTGCTAAAAACACGTACATAAAAATGATAGCGATAAGTAGGCCCTGGTTCATTTGAACTGTAGTTCCCAGAACTAAAGTCCACAGTGACTGGATGCAAAGGAAACTTCTGGACCTACTCTCTAATAGATTGGCAGCGCCTCAAAAATGAGCTTCATCGCTGCTGAAAAGTATTTTTACCAAAATTAGGATCGGTTTTCCACCTATCTATGAATGCTCTATGAACGCTGTGCTCATGTGGCTTTAGTTATAAGCGCAAAGTCCTATTTAGGGATGCATTACCTCATTTCTAATAGCCTTAACAAACAGTGTAACAGTTATTTGCCTCTATCGGAATAGAATAGCACTACGATCGTCTCAAACAACTGCTATGATGAGCTTTTGATTGCCTTTACCTAAAAAAAGGTTCACAAAATTAATGATTCATTCTTCAATTTTAAGGCGAAGCCAGTGCTTTGTTTGTCTGCTCTCCTTTCTTCGTCGTAGATGTTCTAAGTTCACTGATCCTTTTCAAGAAATGCTTCTTTTTGCAGGCTTAATTTTTATTGATCTGCGTGTGCTTAACTTATGAAGAAATCCCACACTGCTGCCTTGAAGGGCTTGCTGATATCGATATTGTCTGCTTCCTGCTAACATGAGAAGTAGTATCAAAGCAGTCCGTGGTCTGTTAGTTTCTATTTATTTCCATAGAAATCGATAGAACAAAAAAAACTCTTCCTCCTGAAAACTTCACATGTAAGCGCTTAAAATAGAATGGATTCCCCGCCTTAATATAGCACCAGCAGAACACATGCTCCACAAATATCTCCCGTCTTAAAATCAACTTATAAATCCTTAAATTCGGATAATCACTCCGACTCTTCTAGGCATCTGTTGCAGTGACTCACTCCCAGTTGCAAAAAAAAAATAATTCAAAATTTAAATTGCAAATCCTATGCAACTTAAATCCAGATGCTGGTCCATCCCACAGTGTGTGCAATTTAATTCCAGCACCTGTTACAGTTTGTATCCAACGAGTACCAGCGCCACAGATACTCCTGGCACAGATACAATCTGCCACCATTGCACGTCATGTCAGCCTCCACTCCACCTGTGATGCGTGTCATGCTATACCGTGCTACTGATCGCTGTTTTTCTTTTAAAATTCAAATTTTATTTTTAATTTTCTCTTTTTTTTTGTTTCCAACTCCTCCTCCTCCTCCTCCTCCTCCGCTGGATGAAATTCAATATTTTCCAATGATTTAAATTCGTATATGGTTTACCTGGCAACAAGGGTAATTCAAGCTTCGTTATTTTGTTTGCGTCGCGTCGTGGCTTTTAAAGTTAGTCGCGTAATTTGTGTCGCACAAGTGAACAGAAAAAAAGGAAAAATTAAGTAGAAAACATGAAAAAGGTGATGAAAAACGAATTTCCATCAAAAGTAATATAATAGCCGGCAAGTTAGAGCGTAAAATAAATACAGAGCAACGCAACTCTGACACGCTATACCTTAGAAACTACGAACGAATAATAACGAATGTCAGTTGAAAATGGAGAGAGAAAGGAAATAACATCGCCACCTGCCGGCTATTCGAACCATGAAGGCTAAAACAATTTTCCACAAAAAAAAAAAACCATACAAAAAAAAAATAATTTAATTTCTCATAGTTTTTTTTTTTGGGGGTCGGGCGTTGCGTTGCGTTTGTCGTCTCGCAGTGCTACTGTGAGGTTTGTGGTTTGGTGGGATTGTTAAAAGTTCTAATGCGAATAGTCGTGATGACGCAATTCCTCATGCCAATACTACAATGATAAACAAATTACATTTGAGAGAGAAAAAAAAACCACTAAGCAAAACAATTGAAATAACAAAAAAAAAAAAAAAACAACAAAGACAACGAAAATGAGTGTAATTGTAATTAGTCAGGCTGATAGTCATCATTGTTGTTGTTGTTTTTTTTTTGTGTCTTGTCACATGAAAGGGCAGATGACAGACGTCAGTTCCGTGCTGCTTTGACAGGAGTTGGCATCGTTAGGCTCTATACATAATCACTGAGCTTTAAAACATAATCATGTATTATTTCACATTTATAGGTAATTTGCTATAATTTTTCATATTTAATGCGGCCATTAAAATCCATGACAATTTGTTTACTTTTAAGTCGACACCACAATGTCGGTTCCATGATGTGGAATTCGTTAAAAAAAGGCAAAGCAAATTGTCAGAATTCCCAGCTATATGCCTGGAATCGAATCGTCTTATATGTTCACGTATGAACGATTGAAGGGTATAGGTCTGTTTGGTAACTTTTTGTAGTCAAGTGTGTAAAACGTGTCAAATAATAAATAATTTTAAAAGAAGGAGAAAATTCTCTCAGAGAATGGAAAATAAGCAAAAAAATAAACAAACGCGTTGAACCATATTTCTGACACTTTGTGGGTATGAACCGTCAATGATGGATATTTTCACTGACAGAAACTGCCAAAGTGCTGCTTCGACAGGTTTTACCCACTTCATCCAAAGAAAAAGTTGGTATAAGAATACGTAAGTCTCTCAGTTGAGTCGACATTTTTGTCACTCTCATTTGGCTCTTTTTTTCGAATTGTTACGAATCTTTTAGGTTAATAAAAAAGAATTTGTGAGAATTCGTATGACTTCGTACTGAACAGATGAAAATTACGTTCACTGTTACTGTCCAGTGAACGGATTAAGGCATAGATTATTCACGAAACGTAAAGCTATGTTGTCAGATAGTAAAGGGTTTTCCAATAAGAGGTGTTATTTTGGTATTCAAAGAAGAATGCCATTTTTTGAGATAAATGATCGGATGTTTATTTCATAATAAAGAGAAAGGTATGCCGTTAATAATCAAAAACAACATCAGCCAAAGGGCCACCACGAGCACGCATACAGGACCATATCCTTTTCATGAAATTTTCCATAACCAAATCGCAAAGTGGCTGCCCTATGTCCTCGATAGCCTCACGAACTTTATCTTTGAGGTCTTGAATCGACGCTAGGCTGTTGGCGTAGACCTTATCTTTCACGTGGCCCCAAAGGAAGAAGTCGCAAGGTGTTAAATCACAAGATCTCGGTGGCCAATTGTGATCACCTCTTCGAGAGATAACACGGTCCGGAAACTTTTCCCGTAAAAGATCAATGGTTTCGTTGCTTGTGTGGCACGTAGCGCCGTCTTGTTGAAAGTAAACGTTGTCCAGATCAATACCATCCAACTCCGACCATAAAAAATCTTTAGTCATCTCTCGATAGCGCAATCCATTCACCGTAACTGTTGATCCAACCTCATTTTCGAAAAAGTAAGGTCCAATGACCCCGCCGGACCATAAACCGCACCAAACAGTCACACGTTGAGGATGGAGAGGCTTCTCAACAATAACTCTTGGGTTTTCCGAGCCCAGAATGCGACAATTTTGCTTGTTGACGTAGCCACCGAGGTGGAAATGGGCCTCATCAGTCAAGATGATTTTTCGATGGAATTCCGGATCATTTTCATGCATTTCAAGGACCCAATCAGCAAAGACACGACGTTGTTGATGATCGGCCGGCCGGCTTGAGTTCTTGTATTAACTTAACTTAATAAGCCTTAAGACCCAAGTCTTTATGCAAAATACGGTGTAATGACTTTTGTGGAATGCCCAATACCAAAGAACGACGAGGAATGGACAAACATGGGTTTTCTTTAACACTTTGCTGTAGCCCAAAGTGCTACAGCAATATTCTCAGTTGTTCTTGAGCGACGTGCACGGGTTTTATTCTTCACATCACTAACTTGTCTTAACAGCTCGAATTTTTCCACCAATTTCTGTATTGCGGTCCGACAAGGTGCTTCACGACGACCAAAAAATGCTTTAGTTTTGCGAACTGTGACTGCAAGATTTTCATCATTTTTGTAGTGCATTTTAATAATTTCAATGCGTTGTTGAAGCGTGTATCGTTCCATTTTTAGTAATGGCGTAGTTTCTACTTGACAAATATCAAACAATAAAAGCCAAACAATAAAAGCACTACCGAAATAGCGGGCCATTCACAATAACACCTCTCATTGGAAAACCCTATACAAAGTATATAAGGATGCGTTCTTTGTTTGTGTGGTTAAGAATTGAGTATAAACTAAATGTATCCAATCTTGCAATAAGTGGCAACAATTTCACTCTTAGCAAGTCGAAGTGACCAATATTCCATTGGAGGTGATTGATTGGAATGAGGCAAAGTTCAGTTGAAAATAAAATTAAATAGATATGATTTTACTGGAAATGTATTTTCTTTTTATTTATCCTGCAAGCCAATTTTTTTTTGTTGTACATAATTCATATTATTGTTTTTTTGAGATTTTACTCACATTTTGTTTCTTTTAAATCGTGCAATACAAATAATTTTCACTGTGAACCAATCGAATGACATTTCGAGCGTGCGATCACAATCATATACTTATTAGTTATTACCGTATGGCGTAGTCCCGAATAACGTTGCTACTACATGAGCACGTATGCCATACTAATTATTTGATCATGAGTTGCTCGTTCACGGATGGTATGATTCGACCCTTGATATCTGTCAAAATCCCGCGTGATGAAGTATGACTTGCCAATTGTCAATTTAATTTTAAGTTCACAATCGGTAATGTTCTATTGTATAGCTAGATAACGGCATCGGATTGCCTAAGAGAACTCGATTTTATATGGTTGCGAGCAATGGCAAGGCATATGCACAGAATATGTTTGGTATGCGCGGTGGCATGCTGTCGCGTGTTCAACACTAGCGATTGTCCGATTGTCCACTAAGCATTCAAAAGTATCATTTGTCATGAAGAGCTTGTATCTCTATGAACTGCCGACGTGGAATATATGTATGTATATTTATTTTTAATTTTAGGCCGCTTCTGGAGATGGTAGATAAGTAAAAAGTAAGGTAGGTAGGTAGATGAGTGATCCGTGACGTATAGTCACGGCTCACTTAGACCAAACGTGTGAGTCCAACTTACTTAGTTGACGCTACAGCTCGAGGTGAACCTGGGCCTGCTCTTCGCAACCATTTGTGTGTGCGTGTTATATTTTTTGCACGAATGGAAGGGACCTACAGTTTTTTTTTTTTTTGCCGACTCCGAACGGCGAGTTGAGAAGCTCAATCGTGACAAATGATACTCTTTGATGCTTGTCAGACATTCGAAAGAGGTGGGCACTGTGAAAAACTTTTAAATGTTTGCGGCGGGATTCGAACACAAGACTGCTGGCTCAGTAGTCCGACGCACTAACCACTTGCGCTACGGTGCCCAACGGTGAGTCCAACTTGCCCAGTAGAATTTTACCCTGGAACCTGTAAAGAAACCAATAGTTTAGAACCACTCAAAAAAAAAAGGTATGAATCAGAGGAGAAGGTATCTCAGCTCAATTTTACTTAAGTCCTATACCGCATCAAAGAAGTAACTGCCAAGACTCCTAATTTTTTTGCAGGCAAGGGCGGGACAATCACATCGCAGGTGATGAACAGATTCTATTTCTTCGTCATCCCCAAAACTTCTGCAGAAGTCGTTGGGACAGATCTCGAGACGTTCCACATGAGTACCAATGGCATAGTATCCCGTGTCCGTGTGTCTTTGAGGTCTCCTAGGGAAAGTCCGAGGGATCCTGATTAGCTCCTACGGCCTAACGGCCAATGAGGAAGTATGTTAAGAAATTAATTGATATTAAATTTTGACAGTCAGTAATCAATCGCAAGGCTCTCATCATTATTATACGTTCGAGAGATAGCTGAAGCAGACCCCCATATTGGGTCCCTCTTCATCTCTCTTCCGACTCTTTCCCCTGAGTAACCAAGACCTGGGTAGGAATCAAACTGTGATACATGCACGTAGACCACTGAGGCAGCCTCGTAATGACAAAAATAAAAATGGCGGAAGCAATTTATGACACTTCGCGAGTTGGACGAAACCTAATCCAGCTCTTCGTGTAATACTCGCACAGCAGCATTCGTTCTCCGGCCAATGCGCGTGAATATGGGTGGAACACTGCGAAGTGCTGTCAAAAGTGACGCAATAGTTTTTTGTAATATGATTCAAGTGCAGTTATAGAGCCTCCGATGCGAAGTTTTCCTGCTGTGGTTTGAAGACGGTATCTAGATCGGATGCAGTGTCTAGACTTGCGCTGGTTGTAATAGTCTTCTTCAAGTCGTGGTTTTATCATGATTTTGACATTATCACATAAGTGTTGCATCTACAGCTCAAAGCTTTAAATAGAAAAACCTCCCGTTTTAGTTACACCGCAATCTTAATGTCGCAAGAATAGCACAATGTGTGTTGTTTTAGTTAACTCAATTCCCCAAATAACTAGTTTCGGGTGATTAAACAAAACAATTAAATTGTCCCCATTGGACATCTAGAAATTCCCATACTCCCATTAATCCCTTTATTCGATTCTAGAATTTCATTGACCTAGTTAACTGCGGGAGCAACACATTTTCTTCAACTTTCAATTTGAGTCATTAGATCTACTTAAGCTACGCGTAGACCTATGTAAGTCTCTTTTTCACTTTCAAGATATGAACTGGAAAGATGTTGTATTAAGGTCAGATAGCTACGCGTAGATACTTCCTATACTCCCACTATCCCTGACATCGAATCTATCATCATACATAGCTCGTGTGCTTTGTGCAGCAGCAGTGCAATCAATTGTAAGGCATTTACGCAGCACGACATGACAGCTGTGTCTCGGTCGCAATATTCTGCTCATACCCCTTGATTAAGGGAATTTGCGCTCACGCACGCATAATTTGAGTTTTTTTTTTTTTTCATCCAACGGAAGCGCAACTTAAATGCGATGACATAATTTTCATTTCATTTCGGATTTCACTAAATGAAACAAAAAAAAAAACGTTTTTTTTTTCGCTTTTGCTGCAAACACAGATACACACTCCATACAGTGACAAGAGAATTTAGTGTGGGAGTTTTTTTTTTTTTGTCTTAACTAATTTATGGTTTGTGGATTGTATCTTAAAAAAGTCTCCAAAATTACAGAAAAACCTCGCTTTTTATGGAAGTCAGCTACGACGGAGTGGATGGAGTGACTCCATCGGAGTGGCTGAGCTACTTTTGCTTTTCAGTGTGTGTCATAAACTAGCATCTTTCATTTAATTGTATAATTAGATAATTGCACGTAGTTAAAAGATACTCGTACACCATCTGTAGGTAGTACGTCTCTGCTCTGCCATCTTGGTAATTAGTTTAATTGAGAAGTATTCCCGGCAAATATCAAATACTGTGGAACGTAGTAGGAACGCACACAAACAAGCTGAGAACAATTCCAACAGTCAACTGAAACAACAATTGAAAGTTTAGGGGAAGGTGGTGGGATCAACTGGTAGCGCGTAGGCAAAAAGAAGGCATTTAGTGGATTCCCCATACCGCCTACAATGCCTCACCGCACGTTCAAGTAACCATATGAGTCTCAATTGACTTTGAGAATCATTTTTTTTTTCTTTTCTTTGTTTTTTAATTGCATGCAATTAGATACAAATGAAAAGCTTCAATTGACTGTGTAGTCGTTCATATTGTTTATGTTGTGTCATGGGGGTTTGGGAAGACGTCGTGTGTTGCATCGGGAGAAAAATGTAAATTCTAATAAATGATGAAATGCATATTCTTAAAAGGAAATCTTTTATTTTAAACATATAGCTAGGTATGAATCGCTGAGAAAAATTAGTGTGTCGATCAATTTAATGATGACATCTAACTTTTGCCGCAACTTTGTGTCAGAACCGAAATATGATGCAAGAAGTGAAGCTTTTGCTATTCAGAATACATATATCAATCTTTTAAATAAATTTTTGTTATTTTTAAATGACAGTTCTAAGAAATACAAGCATAGCACATTATAATTCGTTTCTTTAAATGTGGTTTCACACTTACAAGTCGTCAAAAAATTCCCACCTTTCCTCGATTAACGACGACTTTGTCCCGCACTTACGAGTATTGTATGCACAGGGTTTTTCAACAGGGACGCTTCAAAAGTAGAGCGACAGGGACAGCAAACGACGCCATATTTCTTGCCGCTCTTTTGACATTTCTCTTCAGTAAGGTTTGCCATTTCATGATGAAAAGATATACGAGCCAACAACGAAACGAAATTATTAAAATTTACTACCGAAATTCGGAGTCAGTGGCCTCAACGTTAAGAGCGCTACGTCCAATTTATGGTCGTCATAATCGTCCTAGCAGATCAACAATTGAACGTCTAGTGGAAAAATTTGAATCCACAGGCACAGTACAAAATGTTCCCGTGCCAGTGAGACAAAGAAGTGCCCGTTGTGTCGAAAATATGGCTGCCGCTGAGGCTTCAGTTGAAGAAAGCCCAAATGTGTCTCTCACACGTCGTTCTCAAGCGTTGGGCATCTCTGTGACGTCGTTGTGGCAAATTTTGCGAAAAGATCTTGGCCTACATCCTTACAAGATTAAATTGACGCAAGAACTGAAGCCGCTTGACCACCAGAAGCGTCGTATATTCGTGAATTGGGCTGAGCAACAACTTGAAAATGATTCGGATTTTCATCGAAAAATCATCTTCAGCGATGAGGCTCATTTCTGGCTGAATGGCTTCGTCAATAAAAAAAATATGCGGTATCGGTCAGGCAGAAATCCACACGTACTCCATGAGTCATCATTGCATCCCGAAAAAATTACGATTTGGTGTGGTTTATGGGCCGGCAGCGTCATTGCGCCGTACTTCTACTTCTTATTGGAAACCAAGTTTGGAGAACGTGTTATCTCACGAAATGGTCCAGTCGCTTGGCCGCCTCGGTCGTGCGATTTGACGCCGTAAGCCTATTTCCTGTGGGGCTACGTCAAGTCTATGGTCTATGCCAACAAGCCAGCGACGATTGATGAACTTCGTACGAATATCGAACGTGAAATTGCAGCAGTATCGGCCGATTTATGCTTGAAAACCGTCGAAAATTGGGTTCAGCGTCTGGACTTCTGTAAGCGTGCCCGTGGTGGCCATGCAAAAGAAATCGAGTTCTATACATAATGGCATCGAACGTACTTTCACAGGAATAAAGAATTTCATTGATATCCAAAACCGTTTTTGTTTTATTTAAAAAAAACTTTTGTAGCGCTCTTATTGAAAAACCCTTTAATTGGTCGTGCACTGAGAGCTATGCTTTTAATCAAAGGTTTGAAATATTAATTTAGTTTTTGCTCTATTTTAAATGTAAAATGTAAAATGTAACATCTCTTCAATATCGATGTGAGTGAGTTTTTCGGGATGTTACAGCATTTCATGCAATTACGTTTGCTAACATCTATTCATCCAAAAATGCGCCTCTCGTCTGAGAAGATGATTTTTTGTCCGAAATCAGAATCATCTTCCAAGTACTCAAGGGCTCAATTAGCAAACTTTTACCGTTTTGCTTCAGCGCTTGAGTCAATAAAACTTTGTAAGGGTATAGGCCCAAATCCTTATTCAAAATTTTCCAAGTTGACGTCCGGCTGCATTTCCTAGTTAAGTTCTTTTGGCTTATGAGTAGTACTGCGGCACCCTGTAAAGTTAAATCATGCTCAAGCTTTTCCATAGTGCGGCGTATAGCCTGCGCAGAGTAATGGTGACGGTGACCCATTTTTCTGGTGAACAAACGTTGAGCACACACAACTGAGTAATATTTTTTAAACATTTTTAAACAGCCGGGAAACGTTGCCGCATAATGAAACTGCAAGTTATACTGAATATTTTGACATCTAGAAATAAAAAAAAAAAAAAAACAAATATATCAGGAACCAAGAAATCTCTTTTCAACAAAGAAGTTGCATTCAATTTTGTATGTGGAATGAGATTTTTGCTGAAGAAACATTGAGAATGTTGCAGACGGCCTTCGGTAGCCAGATTTTGTCGAAAACACAAGCATATGATTGACATTACATACTCAAAGAGGGTCGAGAATGCTTGGAAAATGAACCACATCCGAGACGAATCAAATCATGAACAACATGTCAAGGAAATCAAAAATTGTGTGGTCAAAAATCGTCGATTGACAATTAGAGACCGGTAAACACAATTTTGAAAGATGTTTTGGGCCTTCAAAGAGTTAAAATCGATTGGAACTAGTAACAATAAACTTTTTTTGATTGGTTCTTCGAGACTATTTTGCCAAAAATGCGACCAATATCGTTTCAGAACCACCGTATTCGACTGATTTAACACCGTGTGGGTTCTGGCTATTCCCTCAACTCAAAGGGCCGCTCTGAAGATACCATTTCGATACGTTCGAGAAGATACAAGGCGAATCGCTGCTTACTTGATATGACCCTGAGTTATATTCGACATAAGTCGCAGCCGATCATTAGGACCAGCGTTGCTAATTGTCCATCTTTGAACTAAAAAGGTTCATCCAAATAAGCTTATTCTTCGTTATTCTCCATTGTGCATAGCTTAGGGAATTGTTTTCTGTCCTTTTACAGAATTTGTGATGACCTGGTTCGAATCTTTGCTAAATAATTAATGTCCAAACTAAGTTATGGAGTATTACGGTTTTTGCTCTGCATTCGGTCACGATTCCAATAGAACAGGTACAGTCACTTTTTGATAACACAAATACCAAGGCCATCAGAGTTGCCGTCGAGTTTTCTTCAATTCGCCATAACGGGGTTTACGATTTCTAGGGCTTAGACGGCGACTTGTAGAAACTTTGGAATTTATGGAGGTTCCCGACTTACAGAAGTTAGCATTATCGAAGTTCCAACGTATTTATTTTAATGAACAAGAAATAAGATACAGATTTCCTTTATTTGGAGTCAGCCTAGGTAAGGTTAGGTAAGGTTAGGTTGCTATCCATCATATTCGGTATGATTCACTTAGACCAAAGTAGGTCCATTGTGTTGCCACATGAGCCTATTCTTATCGGATCTCTTGGAACCATTTTGAAAGTCGGCTGAATTTCCATATTCTATCGATACCTATCTGTTGAGGAAATAACTTTTAGGCCTGTAAAGAAATAATCTCCCATAATTTTTTTCCTTCTTAAAGAAGGCAAGTGCTGGCCAGCTGCACAAGTGGTGATAGGGAGATTCTTCCTATTCCTCATCCATGCAGCTGTGACAAAAGTCATTGGCGAGAACTTCCAGTCTATTGGTATGTCTGCCTATTGCTTAATTACCTGTCAATACCCCAACTAGGGTACCGATACTTGCTCTGCTGATTTTTAGCGGGCTGTCCTGTAGGTTAGGTAATAGGGAGATTCTTCCTCTTCCTCATCCATGCAGCTGCGACAAAAGTCATTGGCGAGAATTTCCAGTCTGCCTATTGCTCAATTACCTGTCAATACCCCAACTAGGGTACCGATACTTGCTCTGCTGATTTTTAGCAGTCTGTCCTGTAAGTTTTGCGCCGATTTAGCTGAGGCCAAGTCTATATAGCATGACTACACCGAATCAAGGTTATGCCATCTTTCATTGGACTGTTGTAGTGCTTATGCAAAGATGTTGTGCCTTATCGTTTCTATTGGTACATGGGGTTGACTTTTTCTGGTTGGAGTCAGCCTAAGACATGTGATTTTGCAGAAGACCCCATGAAAAAAAAAAACCACAACCACAACCTACCCAATTCTTTTGCAGTATTTTTTTATTTACATCTCCCTTGCGTATTTAACCGCAATCAAGCGATGGATGTCATAATTATTATTTTTCTTTAAGATAATCAAAAGTCGTCCAAGTTTCTTATTTTCAAAATTAACCCTTTAGATACTAGTCCTATCTTACACAGCGTTTAGCAATTACAAGAAATTAACCGCCAACTTGCTCCCGGCAACACAGATAAACTTGTAATTAATTCTAACATAAGGCTAAAACAGCACGTGCCATCCGATAAGAGACGACATTTAAATCAGTGCGTTCCGCAATAAACCCCTAATGGAATAATCAAATTTTAAAATTCTCATAAAATTCCGCGTACGAGGAAATAAAAATCAACTTAACCCGAAAAAGGTAAGAACCCCCCGCGCTAGCTCGTGTATTCGTATGTCATCGAGCGAATTACATAATTACCAATTAACGAGCTTCATCGCGCTTGAAATTCAATTAAATTGCGTTACATCAAAAGCGTTTTTATGCCGCACTTGCGGTGCCATACCAGCCACCACCCTCCCCCCGACTGTACATCGTGCACCTTTTGTTTATTTTCCTCGTCGTTGCGAAGATTTACTTAGGACTTTCTGCTTACGTACGCATTTTTTAGCCCCAACCCTCCGGAATTATTAATAACGTCAGGGGGGAGGAGTCTCCTGCTGCGTTGGGCAAACAAACTGTACATCATCATGCGTATGTACACACACTAAGCGGGATCAGTATAGAAACACACTGAACTCAATATATTGTCGTAAAGTCCTTGCAAGGCAGGTGGAGGCCAAAGCGGAAACGGATGCAATTAACAATGGAGCCCTGCTGGAAGGAGGACATGACGTACAGCTCTCCGAGAGAAAGAAATCTGTTTACCGTTGGCAAACACAAGCACTTATTAAAATCCCAACATACGTTAATAACGTTCGAGATTCGTGGTGTATCTACGCAGTGCAAACACCACCCACCCACTCACCCACAACCTACCACCCACCCGCACCTTAATTGACAGAGAAAGTGCTCGCAGGGCGGAAATTCCTCTACACCGGAAAACCTAAACAAAATAATAAAACAGAAGTGTCACCTTTTGACTTGCAATCGCAACCCACCACCAACTTACAAAATTGCATATGCCAGGAGGATATACGAGGATGTGTGTGTGTTGATATGAACTAGAAAAGGATATGCTGAGGTAGAGCTCAGAGAATGCCGACATTCAAACAGTTGAATGAGTAAAGGAACAGAAGCAGCAGCATCGTTCCATCCTTGAAGCAGGCAAAGTCAACAAAAGACGCAAACACACGCACACAAACACATACATGCATGTATACTCGTATATGCGAAAGTTATCCCATGTTGTTGGATGATTTACACTTAGCTGTAAGGAATGACAGAGCAGGATTTTCGCGGGTGAGTAGAGAGTCCTTTTTTTTGCTTTTCAAACTGCTCGACGTTTTGTAGAACCGAAACAAAGGATTCAGGCGGAGGAGGTTGCTGGCAAATAGCAAAGCATTTATATTTAATGCTCAACTAGTATTCTGCTTGTGTCATTAAATACCGCCGTACATCTTATTGTGGTTCTGTTAAAAAGGCGTACTAGCGCATACTGCTTTCGCGCCGCACTGCTTTCAAGGGAGGCCATGAGTAACTGCTGCTGCTCCTGGATGCGTGTTTTGTCTTTTCTGATTGCTCTAACGAGATGAATGTGAGGAGTTAAATGTTTGTTAAAATGTTCCTTTTAATTGGGGCTTGTTCATGGGTGCAAATATAAATCTAATTGAGTTCGGGCGGGATGAGCAGAATATCAGTTCACCCCAACACGGCATTTGTTCGGATAGGACTCGGATGAGTGCTTGGCTAACAACTTGTTGATCTTTGAGTGCAATAACAAAGCGGGAAGGTTTTTCTTGTATTTTTAAGTTTAATTATGATGATTTGTTGATTCGTCCTGTGGATGTAGTTTTAGAAGTAACAATGGAATCCTTTTTTAACCCTCCGGGGTAACCTCGCAGAATAGATGAGTAGTGAGTCTTACCTTTCCTTGAAATTCTGTGACACGTTTCCATCAGGATCAGGATTAGGTTGAACGGGGAAAAATAGAAACAACTGTCGGGTCGACCCTATTCAACTTTTGAAAGTAACTACCAGCAACATAATGGACCTTCTGCCGAGTATGGGGATATACACCCAATCTAACTACTAGCTCACTCAGGCATGGAAATGCGTAGCAACCGTTCGAAGATCTGTAGCAAGGAGCCCCTAATTCTGACGATCTAGTTACTGGCGGGAGCAATCATGCCTCCAGCTACAGAAATTCAGATCCCCGTTCCTCTAAGAGCAGTCTAGGAGAAAGAAGGCTGCCCAGAACTTGCTGGTGTAACATCGGCCTGCTTCAGGAGTTCTGGGACACATTGCAGGTATCGCCCAATGTGAGGTCGAGTGAGTTAATTTCCTCATTCCGTTACAGGTGATTCTCAAGCCGGCCGTCACAGTTCTTGCACTTCTTTCCAGTTAAAGATATATTGTGGTATTTTTGTAGTTCTAAGGATTCTAAGCTCTGCTATTACATCAAAAAATGACATTTTAGCGGAAATCAAACGAAGGATTACTTTTTCTAATCGCTATTTCTTAGCCCAAAGAAAGCAATTGAGTAGTAAGGCCCTCTCCCGACTAACTTTGGAGTCTTACTTACTTACTTACTTAGTTGGCGCTACAGCTCGAGGTGAACCTGGGCCTGCTTCTCGCAACCATTTGTGTGTGCGTGTTATATTTTTGCACGAATGGAAGGGACCTACAGTTTTTTGCCGACTCCGAACGGCGAGTTGAGAAGCTCAATCGTGACAAATGATACTCTTTGATGCTTGTCAGACATTCGAAAGAGGTGGGCACCGTGAAAAACTCTTTTAGGTGTTTGCGGCAGGATTCGAACCCAAGACCGCTGGCTCAGTAGTCCGACGTACTAACCACTTACGCTACGGTGCCCAGTCTCTGTATAATATAAGACCCTTATAATCGCAGGCTTGCGAAATGGAGCTGAAGCTGCAGGATGAAGATATCTTCGTAAAATATTCGCCCCGGTTTGCGTTGGCGGGATTCGGAGGAGAACATTCAACCACGAGCTATACGAGCTGTACAGCGATATCAACCTAGTTAAAAACTTGGACGTTTTATAGGGCAAAGATACGTAGAGCGAATGGATACCAACGCTCCAGACTGCAGAGTATTCGACTCCGACCCAGAGATTTAAAGCATAGGATGACCTTGTCTCAGGTGGCACGCACAAATAGAAGAGGACCTTAACCAACCTGGAGTGCCCAACTGGAGGCAGTTAGCTAAAAACCGTGATAGCTGAAAAGAGTTATTGGTTGAGGGCTTGGACTGTAGCGCTAATAAGTAAGAGGGTCTTTGGTAAATCTCAATAATTTGCTACTTCTTTCAAGTTCAATGCTCAGCACATTATGCATGCGGAGCCAGGAAGACTATGTGCCTGGTGCCTGGTCACTCCGGAATAGAAAGCAAAGAGTTTGCCGATGAGAAGGCCAGGAAAGGGGGTGGAACTGCAACTGCCCGAGGCGGTGGAAGTAGATCCACCACTTTGCTGCATTAAGGGCTGACCATAGATGGTCTAACATTGTATAACACAGGGTTTCCAAGGCACTTTGGCCGGTGCTGGACCGTAAGAGGATCAGTGAAATCCTTAGACTAAACAGGTCACAAATGAGTATAGTTATAGGTTCGACTCATTGCCTTCTGGATGGATATTTGCCGATACTGTAATGATATGTATAGGTGTAGGGGAGGATATCGCACATATTCCGTGTGAATGTCAGAGCATAGCACGTTGTCGCAGGAACATTTTAAGGCTCCTACTTATTTAGTAACCTGGAGGAGGTAGGCAGAATCAACCATAGACTCGTTCTAATATTCTGCAGGATAAGAAAATACTTTGAGGAAACTGGGACGGTTTACGTGCCATCCTTGGATTGGATTGGATGGGGATCGCGATGGGTCCACTCTAGTGCCCAGTGTTTTGGGATGGCTCAGCCTCTCAACCTAACCTAACCTAATCTTCGAGTTGAGAAACACTTGTTGCCACTGTAGTGACTTCGCAGAGTTAATATGCGGCCAAACAAGGATCGTCTTTAGACAGTAGTTCCATGTTCTTCCGGTAATATCGAAATGGCCAGTGCGCAGTCTGATAATCAGTCAAGAGTCCTTAGGACTTATACTAAACGTGTGGGAGCTTTTACGTTGAGATACAATTATGATAAAGCAAATTCTGATTGCAAGACAGGATGTTTTAAATCTTTTCGATTCTATTCCCCACGATCAAGGAGTCTTAAAGCGGCATCCCCAAGTAATTACAACTCACCCACATAATGGAGTATACGGCATCCGGCTGCCTGTATTTATCACCATCGTCCAAACACTAAAGGTACCTTACCAAAACTTTTTAATGAAATAATTAAATTTTAATGAATCTAACATTCAAAAGGACATAACACATGCCGAACAGGGTAAACTTGACCAAAAGGAATATCACCTTAAACCACCCCTCAAAATGCCTAACTACCAATTAATTAATAACATTGAATGATCCAAAAGTTCCATGTATACATATGTATGTATGTATATCCTTTTTGTCCTTTCAACTTCGTCGACTTGAAACCTTCACTCGTGAGTGAATATGACTTGAAGAGAAAGTTTGTCACACCCTTTGTGAAGCCATCCCATGTCGATTATAATAACATGTGTGTAAGTACACACACACACATATGTATGTTACACGATGAATTTAGTTTTAGTAACTTTTAAATGAAAGCCAAACAGATGTTACGCATCCTGTCAGAATCAGTTCCTTGTGATAGAAAAAAAAAGGATAAAGAAAATCTCTTCAAAGGTTTTTGGCTAAATTGCCCATCAAGCTTTAATGATTGCGTCTAAACGATGTACAGTGGCGCGGCCAGAAACATGAGTCGAAATCCTCGAAAGGGAGAAATAAAAATAATTTCCTTGAAAGGATATCAAACTCGTGTATAGTATGTAGTTGGCCCCATTATTCTTTCCAAAAAAGAAAACAAACACAAAACTCTTCCAAAGCTATATTTGGTTAATGTGCACCCAGACTAAAAGCTTGATTCGTTAATGGTCTTATAATGAGATGAAGGCATGCACAAAGGATGGGGTTGTTGTTGGCATGGTGCCGTTTGCGACAGGATATAGGACATTCACATTGGCTTAAGGAAAAAAAAGAAGAGAAACCGAAATAGGACTCGTCGTCGTAGTAGTTTTAGGCTCATTCGCAGTTGATTTTCAATTTTCCTCGAGCTGATGAGTTCGTATACAACTCGTATCCTTTATCCTCTTGTTATTATTTTTTTTTTTTGCAAAACTGGAACATAAGAGCAAATACATTTGTTATGGGGACGAACTTGTGTGTTGTATGCGGGTTAAGTCGTCTGTTACATACATTTGTGGTAATTTGTGCCACACGACATATCGTATCATAAGGGTGCGGGGGTTGTTTCTGCAAATGACCTCAAATGGTAGATGAATGGCAGTATAATTGTGTGCGGTGGTGGATTCATATGTAATAAGTACGAAATTAGCATACAGTTTTGAGGTAATGATGGAACAATGTTTTGCATAATTAATTTATATAATTCCAGTTGGGATTGACCTTTAGAGCCTGGATTATGTTGTACATCGACAAAGGCGAGGCCGAGGATACACTCGTATGGTAGCCAATGACAATGAAGGGATGACTTGAGTTCGATAACAGGATATGCGGATGCCTAATTGATTTTTTTTAGGTGAAAATGATTATCGAAGGCATCTTTCGAAGCTTAAACTTAGATAGAGGTCCTGTGGAACTACCTAGGTCTACTCATCGGGCATCTGCCATCAGTGATGTTGTGATGCATTACCAGAGTCTTTTGTTAGTACTTCTGAACAAGGTCACATTTGCTTGGAAGAAAAAGAGGATCTTTGGCACTGACTCTTCTCTTCTTTAGATGGCACTACAGTTCGGAGTGAACCAGGGCCTACTTCTCGCAACCATTTGTGTGGGAATGTACATTTTTTTCACGGGTTAGCCCGTTCCTTAGCTAACCGCCTCCAGTTGCGCACTTCAAGTTAGTTGAGGTCTTGTTCTACTTCTGCGCGCCACCTTAGGCGAGGTCGTCCTCTGCTGCGCTGACCTTCTGGGTAACAGTCGAATATTTTCCGAGCCGGTGCGTTGATGTTCATACGCTCTACATGTCTTAGACATCTTAAACGCCCAATGTGCAGTTTTTTTTACCAGGTTGATGTCACTGTACAGCTCGTACAGTTCGTGGTTGAATCTTCTCCTGCAGAACCCGTCAACGCACATGGGACCGAATATCTTACGAAGGATTTTTCTCTCGAAGCGACCAAGGATATCTTCATCCGCTTTCGATTAAGTCCACGCTTCAGCTCCATATAGCAAGACTGGGATGATAATGGTCTTATATAGAGTCTCCTTAGTCGATCGAGAAATCACTTTACTACTCAATTGCCTTCTTAGCCCAAAGAAACAGCGGTTGGCAAGAGTAATCCTTCGTTTGATTTCCGACGAGATGTAATTTTTTGATGTTATGGCAGAGCCGAGGTAGACAAAGTCCTTTACCACCTCGAAGTTGTAGCTGTCTATTGTGACGTTCTGTCCAATTCGTCGACGTTGGGTGTCCCTTTTTGTTGACATCATATATTTTGTTTTGCCCTCGTTTACCGCTACAACAACTGGACTCACAAATAGTTTTTCACCATGGCATCCCTTTAAATGTCTAACGAGGACCCAGAAGTATGATAAGTTCCTCAACTCGCCCCACCGTTCAGAGTCTTGAGTCCCGTTGGGTCCCACAATACTAACATACAAATTGCTGTGGAAATCCAGGTCAATTCAGGATTTTATAAGAACCTTAGCATCTTGACTATACAAGGTTTCCATTCGAGACAGACAGACCTGGAACAATTCTAACAATACCAACAATGGAACATCCATCTTTACAGATGACTCGAAAACAGAGAAAGGAACCGGACAGGAGTCTTCTCGGAGGAAATGTGCATAAATCAGTCTTACCGACTAACCGACTATTGCAGCGTCTTTCAATTAGAGATATATTGTAAGAAAGCAGCACAAATTGCCCCGGCAAGGAAATTACCCGCAACGGAAATCACCATTTGCATGGACAGCCAAGCACTAGACTCCACTTTTGTGAATTCAAAATGCGTAAACGATAGCCTCACGGCACTTAGAGCAATAAAACACCACACAGTCTTACTCTGCTGGGTAGTAGTAGACAAACTGTTAAGGAACGGCTCTGATATGGACATCACACCAGCTGGCAGACAGGTCGTACTGACCTTCAATACAGCTTAAAATTTCATTACTACTAATCTAGCCGAACCCGCACCCTGTAGCCCCCAATCGACCAAAAAAGATCAACATCTCTACTTTTAGTGGGAAGAAACCAAATCCATATGCTTGTCTGTATTTTAACCGGACACTGGCCAGAAGATACGGCATCCTTACAAATGACCCCTGTAGAAGCTTCATGGATGAGGATGAAATAGAATCTGTAACACAGCTTCTATGTCACTGTCCGGTTCTCCAAGAACGACACCTATCTGGTTTGGGAGCACGGTTCTTTGACTGCCTGGACGATCTAGCTAAGATACCTCTTATAGACCTAAAAAGATTTAGGTCAAAATGGTTTTAGTGAATGCATGTTCCAACTAGTACAACTAGGGTATTCTACTAGGGTAATTGCATCTACCACAAATGACCATCCTAATAACCTAGCCCAACCCAACCTAGTGTCCAAAGTACTTTAAAGGAGGTCTCCTCAGCTCCTTTTTCAAGCTTGTCTTTATAGTCTGCTGTATTTTTTTTTTTAAATCAAAAGTATACTCAGGCATCCTGATTTGTAGGGTTCCTAAACTTGCTCGAGGCTTGTAGATCTCTTAGCTTATGTACTTATTTGTTAGAGGGAAACCTTCTTTCCAGATTTCCCGTTTCCTCTAAACTTTCTAACAACGAAAGTGGGTGACTTCCCGTGACCTTTTCAAAAAGCTTTCTTTGCCTTTTCCGCTTTTGGATTCAGGGTCAAATGCAAGGAACTGCCTATCCGTTACCGTGACACTCAAGTCGACTTTATTCATTCTTTATTTAACAAAGAAATTACCTTCATCAGCGAACCGTTATTTGCCATTAATTCCCCCCTCATAACACACTTAAAGCCTAACATGTCCTCCTCCCGGTATCATTTGTCATTTGTCAACTGTCATCCTATCCTATTGCTCATCAGGTAATCTCTCACTCTCTCGGTCGTTACGATTCCGTGTGCTTTGTTTGCTGAGCGCACTTAGGCTGAAACGCAATTATTAAATTACACACAAAAAAAAAACGGTACGTAAAACTGTATATTCTTGTGGATTTTAATTTCAATAATGTACCAACGCTACCGCCGCCGCCGCCCTGTGCATTTAGATGCGTAGATAACAGAAGAAAAAAGTTTTTTTTTTAAAAAAAACTGAATTTCAATACATTTGGCCCCGAACTGGTGTTGGACCGTGCGGATATGCGCCGCTGAGCGGAACCAAACATCATGGAAACGCAGAAAGCACCGATGGTTAGAAAACAAAAATGGAAAGAAAGAAGATAATTCGTATGGAACGGTCGCTGGAAGGAAAATACAAAAAGACTCAAAAAACAATTTAAGACAATAGCATTGGATAACAATGCATTACAACGTACGGCGTGGCGCGGCGCGGCGCGGCGAACTGGTTAAAAAGTGCCAACTAATGGAATCGCAGTCATTAGTGCAGAGAGGCACATTCGAAAACGAAGACCGCAGAGAAGTCATCGACCCTGGTAAATTTGACGGGTTTAATGATTTGTGGTTAGGCACATGACCTGTAGATACTACTCGTAGATTATGAGAGCGCAACACTATCCGATTGTGGAACATTGCAAATGTTTCTTTCTCGTTGATAAGAATCTCGAAGAAACGTAAGTAGAGTGTGCGAAAAGGTATCATTTAGCAAATGGCCAATTTGTTTCTTCAAATGGCCAACCTAGGAGTGTGATGATGAAAACCAATTTTATTGGAGTGAAGCTGATTACCTAACTTTATTGAATTTCTTAATAAAAACCAAATTAGCTTTGCCTCGATTGTATACAAAATATTAGCCAAACTTAGCTCTTCTTAAGTGGAAGTTTACAGAAACATAACTGGAGCGATTAAGATTTATAGCTAACCTTGCGACATTTCAGAGTTAAACCGTATCGAGTTCGTTAGAGCTAAGGCCCAAATCACAATGTCGCTCGCGTGTTAATGGGCTTTGTATTGAATTTACTATATTTTCTGCCCAAATCATGACCTCGAAATTTGCAAAACGAAATACCACTTCGGGCGCCGGGCGTGAATAGGGTGGGACTTGGGAGTATGATAAATAATATGTTCTGTTTCCTCGAAACTCCCATACACGAATTCACGACAGAAAGAAGAGTTGAAATGTATTCCTTTTTATTTTAATTTTTTGATTAAGTAATAAAAATTTAAGAAATAAATTTACAAACAAAAATGTACTAATTAAAGAAAAACAGACCCCACACGACCACACATAATTAATTTGTGTTCGAAAAACCTGATTTAGTAATATTAAAAAAATGAATGGCGTGCATTTGCTTTAAGCCAACGAATAGTGTAATGTCAACACAGTTGTGAGCTGTCAAAACGCGTGACCTAGTAGAAAGTAGGCGCTTACGATATCTACTATATTACGCCTGAGGTCTATACGGCAATACAAGCAGTGAAAACAGCTTATAGCCAGTCTCTCGCTAAACGCCATTCTAAAATGTGGTGTCAAATCCAAACATGCAAGACTGCCAAAGAAATGATAGAAAACCCAAACCCATAGCGGGCAAGGAAAATATTGAATTTAAGCAGAGCACAACTAAAACAGATGATTGGCCTATATACGGGACACATCAACTTGAACAAACATGCAAACCAACTGAGACTAGTGCAACACAGCACCTGCCCGGGATGCGAAGAAGAGGACGAAAGTTTCACGCATTTCCTCTACGAATGTCCAGCTTTATGTTCAAGAAGACACATCCTACCCGGGCTGACATCGCTCAGATCCATCGATTTCTCGAAAACACTGGAGTTTACACGACACACAGAGAGTTTTTCTTGAACTCACATATTCCCTTTTAACCTTTCCATTCCACTACACAACTCCCCCTTTCACTTCCACAAACCCCAAACCTCTTTTTTCCAGCACAGTTCTAGAGGGGAACACAATGGGCCCGACTTGTGGATTAATTCCTCCCCCTTACTAACCAACCAACGCAACGCCTGAGGTCACATTTAAGTACCCCGAGTGCGCATTGTTTCTACGCAATGTGTCAATGCACTAGCGTCCAAACGCGACATTGTGATTTGGTCTTTAGTTTTCGTATTTACATAACACAAAATGTTCTAGTTTCATTACCGTTTCCAACTCAAAGAATCCGCTATCTGTTCGAATGTAATCCCCCCTGTGATCAATTTCGCGTTCGAATATGAAATTGAAACATTTTCGAATTTTCGCTGTTTTGTGTTTCGATGTGACTAACAACCAACGATGGAAGTTTTCTTTGGAAAAGAGTTCACAAACAGTCAAAATAAAACAATTTTGAAAAAAATATTACAAAAAAAGTCCCTCTTTTGGTTAAAATTAAGTATTTCCCGTCCCGTACACTGTGGACCAAAAGGCTTAATCTCTCTCAGGGAGAAGCAAATCTACCAGAAACCACTAGAACCAGCTTTTTGAGTTGCACATATGTACCAAAAAGTACTACCTACATATAATTTTGTGTTGTTGTTGCAATCATTAAAAATGCCGTAATTTTTTTTTAACGCATTCAGTTTATACAGTTAACTCAAACCGCAAGAAACTTAAAAAATAAGTGGATTTTCGTTTTAACATTTCTTAAATAAAATGAAGAAGAATAAAAGTTGGTTGAAGGTAAGGTTAGGTTAGGAAGGGAGCGTTACTGTATAGACAATCATTTCCACTCGAATTCCTTCATCATTTCGGAAATAATCCTCTTTTCTTAGTTAAAAGCTCCCGTTGCGCTTTATTTTGTTACCTAAGGTAAAGTTTTCTACCAACTCGTAAACCAATGTGTGCTCTTAGTGAATCTTAGAAGATCCGATATCTTGAAGGTTTTAAGCTCTGTCGTGTTTCCAATAATCTGTAGCCCAAGGTATGGACGCGTCGTTCTAGTGGGGCGAGATAGTAGCATAGAATATATTGGAACGATTAACTTTCCTCTCCGTGTTCGCAGTTTCTGCAGATATTATTGGACACAGTTTGCCATTTGGTAGTCATATTACCTATTTCGGTAACTAAGCATATAGATGAATTGTCTAGGTCTATAGCCGACTTAGTCCTTTTAGAGATAACGAGATAACAGTTCAATTACAGTGAACTCTCGATAGTTCGAATTTCACCAGACCAAGGAAAACTTCAAATTACATAGGTTTTTGAATTATGGAGGTTTCAGAGAAAAAACTATATGTGCGCTAAGGGTAATTGTTATTACTTTTATTTTTATTATTTAATTATACATCACGAATGTATACATAGACCAAGGGCAGATCTCTTAAAAATTTGGTTTTCATGGCCTATACTCGTTACATACGAATTTCAACAAACAGTTGAGGAAAAACTTTGAATTATAGAATATCATTCTGTTCGAATGGTTGTTTTGTCGTTGTTGTTGTTTTGCACAACAGTAAATTCGAATTAACGAAAGGGACAAATTGCATACAGGTTTTCTTCGATTAACAGAGTTTTGCTCACGGGATGTCTTGTGGCTTTACTATTTATTTTGGTTTTTCAATTATAGAGGTTCAAATTATCGAGAGTTTACTGTATACGGTCGGTAAATTGATTGGGTTGTTAAATATCAAAAATCCAGTAGATAACATAAAATGCCATTGCTGCAATGAATGAGCTTACTTCAGTTGCAGCAAAATGACAGCACTTGCTTGTACACATCGAGCAGCTGTGTTCGAAACCACAATTGTTATGTTTTTTTTTGTTCTATTTCCGTTCTGTTTCAGTGGGTTTTGCGATTCATTTACGTTTCGCAATCTAATAAAGTTCTTGATTGAAACTTCTCCTTCATGTGCTCTCATCATGTCCAAAAATAAATATCAAAGCAAAAAGGTTTGTCTATTCGATGTGTCTACTTAAAATGTTTTACTCCACCAAACTAAAAATAGCTACTTCTCTTCGAAGTACGAATTTTCTTTATATATTGATTTTAAAATCAACATAGCAAGTTTTAAGGAAAATAAGAAAATTTGATTAAAAATAATATTGCCAGAAATCGTACGTCTTCTTGAGCATTCAGCTGCTCCAGAAGACGTCACTGCCACTGTTAAATCGAAAGGTATCCTACTCGATAACCGACTTTGATTTTTTTTTTTGAAAATTGAAAATTGTAAAAATTAAAATATCAACGATTACAAAAGGGACAGATAAATTATTATTGATCTGTGGTATGGAACACCAGTTCTGTTCTCCGATACAGCGATTTAGTATCCGTAAATAGTATCAGTAAACAGTATTTGCCAATTCGCCTTTGAAAGACAATGGCATTTGAAAGTGAAAGAGGTTATATGTATAAAGTTTTGCCTAATTGGCCGCGTCACAACTAATATGAAAGATCCTCTTCAATTTGTTTTGTTCTTCCTACGATTTCCAGTTTCTTTTTCTTAAATATCTTATTTACTCAACATGGCTGATCAACAAACAAAAAGGTCATGGCGGAACCTCTGAGAAGAGGGTCAAGACAGGCTAAAATGGAGCGAGCTGGAGCACGTAGAAATGGGTGGTAGCGTTGTCTATAGATGGTGGGAATTTTGGGTGTCATGGGGGAAGTTGAAACAGCGACATACTTACTGTACTGTGTGAATGTCCGGCACTGGCTGGCACACATCACTGTGCGGAAACCCAGAGGATTAAACAGATTTCTTTTAAAAAGATACTTTTATTATTATGATTATTGAAGGGTAAGATGCACCACGACCTTAAGATCTATTATGCCCCCCAAAAGTCCTAGATAGAAAATCCCTTACATCATATTCCTATTGGAACTAATTAGAGACGGCTTTGGTCACACCTAGGAAAGAATTCCACAGATCATTGCACCAGTCACCGTGGCCGTGGTGGTTAGCGCTATGGACTACTACGCATGCTGCCCAGGTTCAATCCCAGCAAAAACACTTAACATTTTTTTCACGGTGCCACCTCTATCGAATGTCTGACAAGCAATCAAAGAGTATCATTTGTCATGAGAAGCACACACAAATGGTTGCGAGAAGCTGAACTTATAGCACTGCTGACGCCGTATATTTTTTATGTAGCACCACATCCAGACCAATTTCCCTGAGAAATCGCAGTAGGGTGTAGTATTGGGTGCTATGAGTGGTAGGTCCTCTGCTGTAATTAGGTATTTACCCAAGCACTTGAACCTTTTCTGGCTGAATGCCCCACATTCCACTAGTATATGTGCTCTGATGTTTCACTGAACACATTGCAAAATCTGCACGAGTCTTCATCTGATAAATCTAGATGTTCCTCGGGCTTACAATGCCACGTAAGGAATGTAGTCAGGATGCAGAGTTTATTTTTATCCAGGCTAATGCAAGCTTTGAATCTGATTTTTTGTCCAAGGCTTAGTCCTGTTTGCTTTTTCCAGTGATCCGAGCTCTTCATTTATGGTGTGTCACCCTATGCTACAGAAAGGCTCAGGACCTACGAAAGGTATGGTGACCTCTTCATTACCTTTTATCCCCAGATGTCCTGATCCTGGTACGCAGTATATAGTGACATTGTTTCGATAACCCAGTCTATTTAGTTTATCTAGGGATTCCCAGACAGTTATAGATTTGATGATCCTTGATAGCTAAACGGATATCAGCGAAGAATCGCGGCCAGGGAAGAATTGTGGGGAAATAAAGAGAGTCTCCTTAGGTAAGATGGGTCGTAGAAGAGGGGCGAAAATTTGATTATACTCAAAATAAATGTTAAATTTCTTAAATTTTTTAAAAATAAAATATTTGAAAAATGATAACTTACTATAACGTTTAATAAAAAATTGTTTCTTTTTATTTTCAGGTAAGGATTACTTGTTTTTACAACTTACTTCTTTTGTAGTTAAATTTTCAGTAAGTGGACATTTTTTTTCAATATTTATATGTATTCTCCGCTTTCACGGTTTTAAAATAAAATAATTTAAGACTGAATTCGAGAAGATATATGCGGTTTCTTTTTATAGCAAAAATCAATAAACACTGGTGTACCTGTAATTAATTATTTCTTTAATTCATTTAAACACGCAAACACCATTCAATAGCTAATAAAGACATTTTAATACCGTTTGGCACGTAATTTGTGTCATTTGCGTGCTTTTTCGTTTCCCTGACTAACAGATGGCATTGAGGTAAAGAAGTTTTGGTTACAAGACGATACTCAAGGCTATCGAGTAAGACAGACGAAAATATGTCATTAAAGATTATTTGGCATCATTCCAGCCAATGGAAAGTGGAGTCCGAAGCACTCCTACCAACCTAACACTCAAACCATACCTATTGTGCTTCCTGTAAGTTCTTACATCAATCAAAGCAGTTTCTTTTCCTGTAACTTTGATGAAATCGCCATAATCCCTTAGTTCTTGACAGGACATCCGTCCATGTTAAAAACTACAATACGCACCTTCCAATTTACACGAATTAACCAGCAGCAGTAATGCATTACCTGCTTCTTACAAAAAAAAAAAAATAAAAACTGTCATCAAGGGAATTACTCGTAATCAACACAAAACAAACTGCCACTACAATTGACATTAAGTTGAGTGCATTAAAATAAATCAAGATGAAAGCGAATAAAAGTCCTTTGTCGTTCTCCCTTTCGCTCTAGAGGATGCGGGATAAATCACACAAAAAAAGGGGAAAATAACAAAATCGCGTATTTTTTTAAATATTCAACGAACCCAGACTTTTTTTTTACAAATCTGACCGCGCCACAACAACATCAACTATCGGCTCGGTCTGGTTTGTTGTTTTGTTGCGTAATGTTGTTTTATTTACAGAAGTCGTACGAATGTCCTTTTTCTACCCTTTGGTATATTTTTGTCTACTCGGTTTCTCATATGCCTTTTGATTCTCATTTTTACGCTCTGTTGGCAGCGAACCGGTGCGATAATTTACTCCACACGAAGGATATTCGAGACCGAGAACAGAATGTCACGTGGCGGAATATGAAACTGGCAGGAGTCTACCTTGTGTGCCTGAATTTGTGTGTAATGTTTGTACTTTACTGCCCCATGGAGGGTTCTCCTCTATATGTTTTAATAATTAAACAGGATAACAGCAAATAATGTATACGGCAGAATGTGAGTTAGACTCGCACCTGCCAGCAGTGTAGAAACGATTTCTACCCCTAAAACAACAAACAACAACCCCCAGTGGTCAGTTATGAAGCTCTGTATGTCATTCGAGAAGGAGGCACGGGCACAGGACAGTCCGTGAGTGTTTATTTGCCCGTTGAAATTCTGAAATTTGTGGCCTTAAAGTAGGCCAGAGGCACTATTAAGCCGCCCAGCCAAGCGAGCGTCGTACCTTGGCCAAAGCAAATATTCCCCCGGACGCCATTTTCGCGAGTAAGCACAAAAATTTCATTTGCTCTCTTATTATTTTTTTTTCCATTCCTTTTTGCTCCTTCCTCTCTGTGTGTACTTATCAAGCGGTGGTTTATTATTAATTAGTAAATTGCTTTTTTTTTCTCTCACCGTTGTTGTTGCTATGCTGGCGGTGGAAAAATGAGTGGAAAAATGTATCTGGGGGTTTTTATTTTAAGCCCCCCTCCAACTCCTGTGAGACGAATGAATTTTTTCTGATGGAAAAATTCCGCTTCGTGTGGGAATGTGTTTAACTATTTAAAGGACTTTTGCGGAAATTGCGTGCAGCCGCGACTCTACAGCGTCAAGGTGAAGGAAAGAGAAGAGAAGCGAAGGTATAGTCGTTAATAAAATGAATTACCTGCTTTCATTTTGATTTATGATAACGAAACGAATAGCGTTGCGAGTGAAAACTTTACTTTTGTCAGCGAAACGTACTTCTTCGCTGGGAACACATCCACCTCGACAGTGACTAATTCCTTAGTTTAGTTTGAGAGACGAATTTAGTTACACATTTTAATTGGATCGGAATTAGGTGGTGGGATTAATAATAATTGTCTTATCCTCCTTATCCTGGTCTTATGTTCTCAATTTTCTTACAACGAGCTGCGCTTTCCACGTGGAAGGGATAGACTTTCGGCGGCTTTTAAGGAATTTCGAATTTTACAATTCTTAATTAGTTTGACGTTAAGATCCTGGCTTACTGTTAAAGTTTTTGAATTGGAATCAGCTTTACTGGAAACTGCCTGTCAAATCATTCTCCTTCAGTCTCAGAGCTGTCATTTCAATTTCTTCGAATATGCCAAATAAAGGTCGTTTCGAAGTTACTTTAAAGCAGTTAAAATTACAACAAAATATATCCAAATAAATTCTTCCGTTGGGCGCCATTTAGCAGATCGATTTTTTTTATACAAAAACGTGTCAGTTTGGGATGAGTGAACTAGAATTGAAGCTACCCGTCTGTATTTTGAAGCACTTTCAGCTTCAGAGCATGACTGACAATCCAGAAGGTTTCATATTTGAGTTACTTCAGCTGTGGGTTAAGAATGTATTTGATTCAGATTTCAGCCCCTGCCCGGAAAGAGTGGATAAACAACACAGTAACTCGGCCTGCAGACACTGCAGTCTTCACGGACGGGTCTAAAACTGCAAGTGGCACGGGTTTTGGTACCTACTGTGCTGAACCAGATCTATAAGTGTCCTGAAAACTCCCGGATACCTGCAGAGTCTTTCAGGCAGAAGTTCTAGCCGTACTTAGGAGCTGCAGAGCTTATGAAAGTGAAACGAATAGCCGGCATGGATATTGATATTTCCGTCGACAGCTAGGCTGCGCTTAAGGCGCTAGAATCGTGCAATATCAAATAGTCACTAGTCGGAAGTTGGTAAGTCTATGTAGGGTGCCTGATCACTTTGGAATAGAAGGCAACGAGTTTGCCGATTAGTTGGCAAGAAAAGGGGGGGAGCTGTCACTACCCGCGGCGGTGGAATTTGCTCCACTGCAGTACTCAATCAAACGTAAAAGATAGTTTCACGAGAAGGGCGGACCATAGATGATTTAACATAGGGTTTCTGAAGCACTTTGGCCGGCACTGGGCCGTTAAAGGACTAGTGAGGAGGAGGTAGGCCATATTAACCATAGACTACTTCTAAAATTTTTCAGGGTGATAAAATGCCTAAAATTATAATCCCGGTATTTTCGGGACCAAAAAATGACCGGGATCCCGGGATTGCAATCTCTATTTATATCCCTATACATAAGTCACTTCAAACTGCTGATGCTTAAATTAACGATCAAACATTCGTCATTATACACGTTGAACGTCAATAAACATATCTGCAACTAGCAACTTTTACGTTGGGCGCCATTATTTAAAATTTTGAATTTTTTTATTTTTTCTACCTCTATTAGTCATAGTCCTCGTAAGCCATATGAACAAATTCAATATAAAGAATGAACAGCTTGATATCGACCTAACGGTTTTAACCCATAGAACGCTGGTCAGTTTCCTGCATTTTAGGAGTAAATAAAACTCCACTGTCAATGGAAGTTCTTACTGTAGTTTTTCATCCTTAATTTTCGTTACCTCAATGCTGCCCCTCTTGATCCATATTAAATTTCCAGCTGATCCCGGCATTATTTTCCTTCCCTCCCCCGTGCCGCTGCGTGAAGAGAAATTGATTACCATCGTCTTTTCTCTGATAGCGTGCTTTATTATAACCGAAATGTATTCCATTTCCCGTAGAACATATCAGTATCGATACGAGCTCGCATACTTCTCCGAAAACCCTTCGAGGATGTACAGTGCACCGAGTGAGTCGACGGATCAAGTTTGCGAAACAAACTGTTCGCGGTGAAACTTTGTAATATTTCCAATTTCAATAATATCCACACTTTCAGGTGAATGAAATTTTATTTTATTTTCTGAACTTATGCCAGTGGAGCCCCCTACCATCGGCAAAACTCTGACCCGTCCATGACACACCAACTCATCACTATCATATGCTATTTGGCCTTTTCAATTTGCCTATTCAGGTATTGAAATTTTCGGCGAGTGGATACGTATACGAGTACCTACTCCATTAATAACTGATGACGGCGAAGTGCGGGTACAAACAAACGACGAACGAAAAAAAAAAAGGAAAAAGTATCTGCTCCTGATTTTTATCCATTGAAAGAGTACCGGAGGAAAAAGAATGGCAAGACTTTATGCCGCAGGAATAGATGGCGTGGTGGTGCATACCGCATTTTTGAGTTATTCATTCCAGAGAATAATCCTCATAAAAGTTTTCGATTGCGGATTGGATGGAAGTGTGCACACATACCTACGTATTCATATGATTCGATTTTTTGTCATTTCCCTGCACAAAACGTGGAATTGTGAGCCTTTGCATAGCATATCCTGGAAACGGTTGATGGTGGCGGTGCCTGATCGTTTATTCTTTTGGTTTTTCGCTCATTGCGCGAGGCTATTCCTGATTCACATTTGTTTGTGGAATCTTTTAAAATCGAAATAGATTTTTTGTATATCTGTCCTTCGAATTTGCAAAGATATCCTTGTATCTATATGTGTGTGTTCCTTTCTGCCGTTGACATGAATCATATGAGTATATTGAGTGATGATGATGAATCTGCGATATTTGGTTTCTGTTAGCAGAAGGAGATGATGATGATAAGCAAAGATGAGTGGAAGCGGACGATTGCTTTGCTTATTTTTTTTTTTTTAAATTGTATTGAGGACATCTTTTTGGATGAAATCAAAGGTGAAATGCAAATCCATAAAATTTATATTCAAAGTGACAGTGGGCGAATATGTTTTTTTGGTTATGGAGCATTTTCCCCCACACATCACTAGTGGAGGTTTGCAGCTTCGATAAAGCAAGAGAGGACTGGAACTTTTCCTTTTTTCTTTCTTCTGATTTTAATATCACAAAAATGGCGCCCAACGAAAAGGCTTTAAACCGTTGCGTTGGTGCCACGTGAATATCTCCTTCTGAATATAACTAAATGAAACAGTCAAGATTTGTTATCGAAACCTTATCATAAAATTCGCAAAAGTGTATCTGGTTGTTTCGAACATTGGGCGCCACTTTTATTTCTATATGTATTTCATGGGGCCATTTTTGAACCCATCAAAGAAGGAAAGCAATTAAATGCCTGTACTGTAATGTCTGTGCTTGTTTTATTGAATACAGTTTTTTTTTTTATGTTGGGCGCCAATTAAATAATTTCTTTTGAAAAAATAGTATACGTTGGACGTTTCACTAGATGAAGAATACCTGGGGAATGCATTCAAAAAGCCTCACTGTATTTGCAATTCATTGAGCTGGTGCAATTTCATATCCATAGATCTGAATCACTTCTCAACGAATACAAAACAATGACGCCTTCCGTTCTCCATTGAATTACAATTATTCAAATCCGTTTCCACCCAATTATATAAACAACAATCGGTATTTATTTCCATACCGTGTAAAATAACCTTACCGATTACAATAAGACCATGAGCTGCTTTGCTATCATTTGACGTGCACATCCTCTACATTCAATTAAAGTCCAATTACGACGCAACAGATTCAATCATCCGATTCATATAGCTTTTCTTGTTTCTATCGAGTACACACGTATATGCATATTTTACACTCTAATGGATTGAAAACTTTGTCATCTGCTTATTGAATGACAGATGTGCCAAACCCTATGTATCTATATGGCAAACCCGCTCTCACTGCAAAATGTAATTCAAGCTCATCGAAGCCAATCGAAAGTCATTATTTGGCATTTAGTTACCACATTAATGTCACACACCTAGAAATTGTATGCGGAACGGAAATCACAATCAATTTGGGTGATTTCCTGTCCAATATACGTCGCATTTATGTACGTTCTGTAGATGCTATCCGCAGCGATACGGACGAGTATTATCCTGTTTGGAAACTAATTCCGATAGTCAATTGTATGAGACTCGAATTCGCACCCGTCATGGTAGGCTGATTGAGTGAAATTTAAATTCAAAACTATAAAGGTGCCAAGCCTTGTTTCGGATACCATCTTTAGATATGTGTTCACATCCGAACCGGGGATAATATGGCGGAACAATATGTAATTTGTAACTGGGGTGCGTGTGCGAGCGAGAATCCATTAAATTTGTTGTTTTCGTGTCTATTTGTTGGGGTAAACACCGGAAAAGGCACGTTCTTTGATAGATAATTGTGTATATGGTATTTCAATGGAAACTTATTGACATTTTTTTTTATTTCATGAACCTCAACATTATGTTGGGCGCCATTTTTTTAAATGTTATTTATTCAGCGCTCGGGGTCCAGAGAAAACTATATTGAACTTCAACTATGGAAAAGAATTTCATTGATTTGAGAAAAAAATAATTTTATTTGCCGACTGTTGGGCGCCATTTTTTTTTTAAATTTTTTTATTCAGCGTTTGGTGTCCAGCTAAAACCATATTGGACTACTTACTTAATGGGCTCCCAACCCGTGAAGAGTCTCTACCTGAGAATCGGCAGCCTTCCACTCTCTTCGATCGCGGGCACACTGCTTCCAGTTGTCTAGACCAAGAGCACTGGCATCCGCGGCAGCTTGGTCCTTAAAACGGAGGTTCGGTCTTTTCCATCATATTGGACTTCAACTTTGAAACAGAATTTTAATGATTTGAGAAAAAATCAGTTGTATTGGCCGAATGTTGGGCGCCATTTTTTTTTTAATTTTTCTATTCAGCGTTTGGTGTCCAGCTAAAACTATATTGGACTACTTACTTAACGGGCTCCCGATCCGTGAAGAGTCTCTACCTGAGAATCGGCAGCCTTCCACTCTCTTCGATCGCGGGCACACTGCTTCCAGTTGTCTAGACCAAGAGCACTGGCATCCGCGGTAGCTTGGTCCTTAAAACGGAGGTTCGATCTTTTCGATCATATTGGACTTCAACTTTGAAACATAATTTTAATGATTTGAGAAAAAATCAGTTTTATTGGCCGAATGTTGGGCGCCATTTTTTTTTTATTTTTTTATTCAGCGTTTGGTGTCCAGCTAAAACTATATTGGACTACTTACATAACGGGCCCCCGATCCGTGAAGAGTCTCTACCTGAGAATCGGCAGCCTTCCACTCTCTTTGATCGCGGGCACACTGCTTCCAGTTGTCTAGAATAAGAGCACTGGCATCCGCGGTAGCTTGGTCCTTAAAACGGAGGTTCGGTCTTTTCCATCATATTGGACTTCAACTTTGAAACAGAATTTTAATGATTTGAGAAAAAATCAGTTTTATTGGCTTTACTTTATTTTGGTTTTATTTTATATATTTAATGTTGGGCGCCATTTTTTTATTTTTATTGATTTGGTGATATCTGACATAAGCAATCTCGATGCGAATACTGGTTTTAGATATCTTCAGTTCTACGGAGGACTAAAGCTGAAAAATTCACTTTCTATCTTCAAGCTTCAGCGTTCTTGCATAAACAAAGCAAAACTCATTCAAAAGAAACCACAGCTTATTTGAAAACAATAAAATGAAAAGAAAAAACACTAGATAACAACACCCTAAAGGACCAACTAGTTGCCAGGATATTTTCCCCAGAACTATGTACGTTTGTCTTTCCATCTTTTTGTCTATTCTCTCTTAAGTCCTCCTGGTTATTCACTGGAATCACTACAACTGTCACAAAAGCAGGAGAAAACAAACGAATGGGTAGCTAAAGAAAAAAAATCCGAAGGAAAGGAAAGATTTTGCAATTTTCACAAAAGGTGATTCCCCAGCTGAGTACTAATCTCCTCTTCTCTTACCATAGATATGCAAAAAGCGACTCCCTATCGTTTAAGGTGACTTTCATTCAGGCACTGGTGAGCATTCACACCAATATCGAGTGAAAATAGTTTCATCCATCTCCTCGTCGTCCTCGTCGTCTGCCCACGACTAGAGAATCTTTGTTTGTCGTTTTCATGTTACAGATTCCCATGACACTTCAAAAGAGAGTTTGAACGCTGCCATCATCCATCTTGCCAGCATGAATTGTAAGCAGAAAAACTAACAGAGGAACAAGCAAAGATGAAAAACTGTCCTGTTTGCGTGCGAAGACTTTTCTATTTTTGTCGGATTTTTTTTTTCTCCTTGTCGCTGTCATTTCTTTTGGTGGCAGGAGTCATGTTCGTCAAGTTGTTTGGAACGAAGTTGATACCAATGCGATAAGAACAGTGGGCAAAGTTTTTTTTTTTTTGCTTTCCCTTCTCATAGTTGACACTCACACCTCTCCTGTGTGCTCGTTTGGTCTCCATATTCATTTGGTATTCGCAAAACGTTTGGCAATATTTATACCATTACACAAGTGCTAGCGAAGCGGGTTTGTCCCAAGTGGGTTGATTTAGGGGTGGAAGGACTCGATATTGGTATCGCAATCACCATGGTTATCGATGTAACTCCCACAGTGCGGTGCTGTTTAATATACCGACAGTGTGGCTTAAATGACAGTTGAAGTTTTAAAAATGTTCGACAAGTTTTCGAATATGCATGGAGAACTGCGTTTGAAACACGGGAACATTTTTCAAACTTTCTAACAGTTTATAGCGTCTGCTTGGAAGAGTTTTGCAAGCTGTCAATGAAAAGCTTTTGATGACTCAAAGCTGTTTGTATTCCCAGATGTTCTGTGTAGGAATTCGAGGCGATATAACTCTCCAGAGGCAGATGGAAATTAGGTTTGACGCATTGTGAAAGCATTTTTGAACTGCTTACATGTCGTTTAATCCCACAATTAATTCATCTCTATGTTTATTTTGAAAATCATTGAATTTGAAGAATGAAAAACCTGTCTGTATCTTTTCCCGCCGAACATAGTGTAACTATTGACATCATACACCCTTCGCACAGATCCCTGCACAGTGTAGTTCTAAACTAGGTATAAAACCAAAAGAAAGAAGGTAATATTACTCCTCCCACTCTGTAGCTGGCAATAACGACAAGTAGAACACTACAGAGAATCATGATAAGAACAGCAATATTTCCAAGAAAGACGTGCTGCTCCTTTTATGTATATTGATGTCGGTGACACATGGTTGCTGGAGATAGCATACCCGCAGACAGTTTCTCTGGGTTTTTCTTCGTGTTGCTTGTTTTTAACTCACGCAGCTTCAAATCATCGCATGATGGATGTGGTAGACAAATTCATGAGTTATGACACCACTTTCCGGACTACTCTATTTATCATCCATCCTGTGGGCTATATAGACCCTACGTTATTGTTGGAGTGACCTGTTTTGTATTCACAACAGAGTTGGGGGATAGGAATTGCTTTTTTTTTTTTTGAAGATTTCCCTACAAATTTGGCAATTAAAAGCAAACATAAGGCCTAACGTTGGGCGCCAGATTTTACATTTTTTTCTTCTCTTCAAAACTGTGGAGACAATATTTTTGTCTATATTAAAGGGACTTAGAGATTAACAGGAGACAGGACTTCGTATATTTCTGCCTAGGTGGGGCGAATTTTAAATATGAGAAATTGAGAAATAACCAAAAATTATTTTCAAAAACAAGCCAACGCCCAAAAGACGCTTTTAGTTTTAAGGTGAAGAAACTCACAATACTTCCATGTTTTAACAGTCATAAATCTAAGAGACTTTCCTAAGTATTCGTATATATTACACCTCCTGACAAATTCCATCGAGTCCGCCATCATTCTTATAAATCTCATCACCTTCTTAGCTTACACTTTTATTACACAATAAGTCCTAAAAGTGAATTCTACTAAAACGGATTTAATTATCTCGGTATAAGGACCTAAAACACTCCTCAAGCTTGTATTAAATTATTACAAATATGATGGAGACAAATGTCACCTCCATTGGTAAATAAATTACCTCAGAGACGTCTGCACTCAGTACCGGCCCCAAATACAATGTATTTTGAGGAGAAGCAGTGTGAAAACATCCGTTAGTTTTCATTTCGATTCACTTGGGAGATCCTTTGCTAAATCATTTTTCATGTCACACACACACACAATGGCTCCATAGGAAACGGAGACGTCTATAGGCGGGCGAGATAGAGTGGAACGGACTCGGGTGGTACACAAAATTCAGGAAGAAAAAACCCAACGCAACAGCAGTAGATGAGTAGCAAAAAGAAAAAAAATAAAACAGTTTCACAGGACACCAACCAGGCAGGATAAGCAGACAGAGCACAGTCACAGGAATAAAACATCGGAAAATATATTTTATTGTCCACTTAATCCCCATTAGGGTCATTTCGTTGAATATGACATTCGGGCGAAAACATTTCACTTAATTTTATTTACATTTCACCGTGTGGCGTGATGATGGGACACCTATTGCATGTCGGTATGAGTATCTACTCGTATATGTGAAAGAGGGCAAAAGGACTATTCACGGGGATTTTCACCTCTTCGGATGAACGAGTGGAATAATGCGTCACCGAGTGGGTTGGTAAGTCTATTCTCGAAATTGGTTACAAAAACCACAACTTGTGCAATAACATTCAGGACACGTTACACCTAGTGGGTGGGTGGGTGAATTGCGTTTTCACATGTACGAGTTTATGTCGGTGTGGTGTGTTGTGCCTTTGGAGGGTTACTATGGAATTAACGATTATCCGGTAGCTGTGCGCTTGCTTTTCAATTTATTGATTGTGTTCACCTTGCCATGTAAATGATGATGAAAACGAAGGATTACTGGTGGCAGGCTTTGAAGTTTTCAATGGATTGGTTTACTTTTTAGGTTGTGGAGCTTTATGCTATATTTGAATTTAAATGTGTTTTCTAGTTTTGTTTTGCTGCTATATTGTACATTTGACCATTTCAATGGTTACTGTGGATGGTTTGTTCAATTAAAAAAAAATGGCGCCCAATGAGGGTCTAATACAAAGGATTGGATTGCAAAAAAAATCGCTTTATCTTTAAAAAGTTCGATTTTGCTAAGCAAGTAGCTACAATGTTACTCATTTTGAATTTGATTTTTTGGCGCCCAACGCTGGTCCCTACAAACAGTTTTCCAAAATTGCCTATTTTATCATTTCGTTGCTGCAAATTAAGTTCAAAAGTCAATAAAAATGGAAATCCAGTTACAATTTCCAAAGTACATAGGACGAGTATCTATCCCCCATGAGCTTAGCAAATATTTTCCACTCTGCTCATCAAATACTCGCCCCATCGATGCAGTTCTATTAAAATTCATTATCCAGCGGTGATTCCCAATATCAGCTAAAACAAATAGATACATATTTAGCTTGCGGGTTGCCCTCCGTCTAACCCAATCAAACAAGATGAAGCAAACATTTTCAATAAAAATGCACATCACCTGCAACAGAGCGGTTAGTTGGTTGGTTGGTTGGTGGCGTGCTGCTATAGAAAATCCAATTGATTTGATTTACATATCAAATTTGGAAATTTGCGCAACGCATTAAGCATGCAAACAACAATTGCGTTCTGTAAACTGCAAATGCAGCCATCGGAGTTTAGGAGTCCACCCGCTGGAGCACACCAAAGTAGATTATGTAAAACCTTTTTGGCATCAAAACGGGAATCCATTGATTTGTGGTTGCAGCGTGCTTGATTGATGATTGCTGGGCAATGGTGTCGTGGTGATAGAGGCTACATTCTAGTGGATTCAATCAACGGGGGCACAGAAGCGACAGTTGAACGCCGATAGCAACCAGCGATCTGTATCACGTTAATATTGTAACACGTTTACCTTATTAGCGTTTTGGAAATTTGGAAGCTTTGTATTTATGTGATGACGGATGTGTATAGCGCAGCAGAATGCTTATTTTGTATTTTAATGGAATCGAGGTGAGGTTAAACATCGGCATTGCAATTTAAATTTATAAATTGATTTGCCTTTCCTGTGTCAGGGGATTCATCAGCGAAGTGTGTCCTTAGAAATTTCTATTCCCCTTCGGATGATTGAAAGTGGAAAACGTATCGGCTTTAGGAGATTCCACCAAAGGCATCAACACCGATGGCATACAATGAGAAATGAGTCGACAAATGCACGTTTAAGTCAGGTGTCTGAATGGAAAAAGTTTTGCTTTGAAATCTAAATTTTTTAAGTGGCGCCCAACCTGGATATATAAAGATAATATTTTTGATCTAAAAAAAAAACTGTTTGGCTGTAGTTCTCGTATTCAATTATAATTTGGCATCCAACAAGAAAAAGAACTGCTATCATAGAGGTGATTAGTTTGCATGTGATCCCGCCTAGAACTCAACCGTTTGGTGTTTCTGTACCTTTAAAGTTACTGGCAGCTCTCTCAATGCTCTACTACTATTTAAACTATCTGCTTTACCTATTTCCTTGGACTGTATCTATATCGACTCCCACTACGATCTAAGGAAATTATAAAAAAAAACAATTTGCAAAAAGTGGCGCCCAACGTGAACTTTATTTTTTTTTTATTTACAAACTTATTATAACTTTATTCTATTACACAACACGAACACAACAACAATGAACTACAAGTACTTCCTTGATTACAGATTTCTCCTACAAATTCACTGTTCCGCATAATGCTTCCTACTTAAGCCTTCTTCGTCCTTTTCCACATAAAAAGTTGAACCTCTTAACCTTAAATTATGGAGTTTTCTTTACCTTAACTAATAGGCACTTGCCTATCGTAGACACCCTGGTATATGATTCAGGTTCAAAGGACTCGTATCACTGCTTCGGCATCAAGGGAAAAAATACATGTGCGGTCATAGGAGTTTATGTAGGGAGGTTCAAGGAAAGCTAGAAGTGTTTTGCGTGGAAACTGTACACGCAAAAATTAATATCCAAGGCATATCATACTAATGAACTTGGGTAGTATGCCAGTACCACTTGCACAAGCTCCTTCGTTTCGAAATCATTCATCTATTAATTTCTACCCCAACAGTCCTAGAATTGTGTGACTTCACTTCGAAGCCCTATGACACGCTGCTGCAGGTGGGTGTGCATTATGACCTCATAGCTTACTAATTTCACTCAGATAACAATCGCTAATCCAATTGGAACCAACCGATTGTACATTAAAACAGAAACACAAATGTTCTCGTACACATTCGAACAGCATGTGATGGCGGCGAGTTAACGATACATTATGGCGTTGTCTGTGTGCACAAGTAACGTAATTACAATTAAATCTCTGCTTGAGCAGTCATGCGAATCAGATACAAGATACATCAAACACGAACTCTATAGTGCTACAGTAATTATCCTCATCATCATCATCATCAAGTTGAGGTCTGATGGCGGTATGAGTGTGGTGGCTCTTACTGTAGTAGCAGTCGGTTTAGATAATCGCTTTGTAAGATTTATTGTTCGGGAATAATGATAACCCACCGCACAACTGCAATGGCAGATTGGAACACAATACAATGAAATTTATTTCCCGGTACCACCATTGAATCAGTCGGGTAGTTGTCATCGTCGCGTCGCCTGACAAAGGACAACGTAGGTTAACACAGGTATCCTGGTACCATCGACATCGTTAATTTTTGTTTTCGGAAACTCAAATGGATTTTTCTGTTCGTCCGCTAATTTTTTACGGTCGAAGGACATTTTGGAAAATTCCCTTCGAATTGTATGCGTGGCGCCACTATGTCGTCTGACAGGGAAGGTTTGTTTGGGACAATGTGGGGGGGGGGGGGGTGCTGGTGGATATAACATTCGACAAAATGTCACCTGGTGGAGTAAAAGGAATGAAAGATAATTGTTATTTTGTGTTTTACGGTTTTACATTGCATGCTTTTTTCTGAAAATCTATCTAGAGAGTGAGTCATTTCGGTTGAAAGTGACGTCAGCTCCTGAGAAATGAAGAAAGTAAAGAATGTTATGTCTAAGGGAAGGAATGGAATTCGTCTGGAACGCTGGTAGGGTAGGTAAGAGTGAGCAAGTAACCGTTCCACCCCCATTCCTTGGTATGTGTCATATCGTATTGAAGAGGGTCAGACTTTCCGTTCGTTCAAAAATAGCTCTTTGTAATGATGAAATCGATTTGAAAGGGTCCTAGCCGCTAATAAAGTTAGATTAATTTCGGTAGGTGAAGAAGTTTTATTTTATTTATATCTACAGAGAGTATCCCAGTTAAGTGGTATAATCCTTTTAGTGGAGATTTGAATGCGTATCTGTATTTGTATCCTGTACATAAATTAAATTTTTCCCAATGTATTGTTTCCTATATTTATTTGAAGTTATTTATTATTAGAATAAACTAAAAGAGTAGATTCGTTTGGATTTAGAAAATCGCTCTTTTAATAACTTCCAATCTTTTTGTAACGAGGAAAAACTATGGATATCGTATTATTACCTTATCGCTGAAATCGTCGGTAATCGTGATCGTGGCACAGTCGTTGCAGCCACAAATGTAGGAAAAGTAAAGACACCTATTTTATAATGTCTAGGAAAATATCAAGATTTCTTTATGTGCATTGGTTTAGGCATAAGCTGAATGGTGCATATTTAAATGCAATTTTGGAGCATATTTCTATGATCAATTATTCCATTTTTACTCTCTCACATACAAATTTCCCGATACATTGAGCCGTATTCATAAAAGCTTGCGAGGATATCCTTCAAGCACAAGTAAAAGGTAGACTTGTCAGATAGCGTAATGAGATGCTAGATGCTAGAATATCTTTTAAGCTTGACTAACTACAAGTTCTTCACTGATACCTTTCTGATATCCAGGATCACTGAGATATCGCAAACACACCTTCATTCTATGGGCAGTTGACAAGGCACCTCACGTGTTTCTTCATTCGTACCTAAAAATCTGTCCGCGAGCCACTGTAAATTTCTCTTTTCAAAACGGTATAAATCTTTAAAATCAGGAACAAGTGTAGATAAGCGGGTCTTGTAATATTTAGCATCCCTCACATGTACAACAAATTGAATAACACAACCGTTTACAACCGAGATGAGTCTGCTTCTGACCTAACTCAGACTTTTTGAAGGATTTGCTTTTTATTAAAGTAAAAGGTCAAGTTTATGAATACTCATTTACTTTTATGTGAATAAAAGGATATGCTTTTACTCGAAAAGTATAAGGTTCTGCTCGAAATTATTATGAATAGGAACAGAAGGATTTCCTTCATATTTTGCAAGTGTAAGCATATCCTTTTCTTTCTGAATACGGCCCATTATCTGTTTCTTATGCTAGGGATCCACTTGTCGATTTTAATTTGACAAACGACGTATTTTGACTTCAGCTCGAAAATATGCAAGTGGAAATAATGAAAAACTTCTTATTTATCATTATTTCCAATTGCCAATTTTCTAATTGACCTAAAAATACGTCGTTTGTAGATTTCAAATCGACAAGTGGAACCCTAGCATAAGCGATTGTAATAGGGCAACGTCATTTCAGGATATGTTAGTTGGGTAGTTGAAATTAAAAAAAATAAAAATAAAAAAAAAAACGGTCGAACTTAGGGCAGTCCTGATAATTTTGGTTCCATCTACACTTTATTTTCAACGTTTGTGAGTTTATTCAGATTTTTCTGAGTGATATTTTCGTAGATAAGGCCCGTGACAGAAATTTTTTAACGTTTTTTGGAAAAGTGTTAAGAAAAAAAGTAATGAAAAAAATAGTTCATATATTTTTCAATTCGTGCATTAAAGAGCTTTCATTTGACACCCCACACGATGACCTCAAAGTCAGTTTTTTTTTTTAATTTCCCATTTGACCCCCCAATGTCGATATTCAGCTATTTAAGTTCTGGTCTGTGTTTGGGCCACTAATTTCTACAATTGTTCCAAATTTCAATAGTCTACATCAAATAGTCTCTGAGAAAAAGGCCTGTGACAGATAGACAGACAGACAGACAGAGGGACACCTAACTGATTCCATTAGTAGGTACTCTAAGGAGACAACCCCCTTCCAAATACAATACAGTAGGTACTTCGTTTTTAGTTACGAAACCTTAAAAATTATTTTTCCGTCCTGAAATTTGCGCAATCCTTACATCCTCCAATGGCGCCACAGTCCGGAGTCAAAATGTGCCTGAACCAACAAGACTTTCTTGTGGCAAATAGAGCAGTTTCGCAAATATGGTGAAGTCTACTTTCAGAGGAAAGCAGCGCACTTCCACCAGGCAGGGCAGATCACCACAATGAATCTCATCACTGGCCAGATACATACATAGTATGTTTATTGTAAAGGTGAAGTTACTTAAACTTGCAAATGAACTCGAACCGCTTTAGATTAACCTCAAAACAGACAACTGCCAGACTATCTCAGAACTGCCCGCCATCAATCTATGGCACTTACGAATACAAATAGCTGAATTCCACCAAATTACCTCATAATTCCTCAGATTCCCCCGCGCGTATATTTATTCATTCTGAGTTTCTCTAATGCACAATCACATTAGTCAACCGTAAATCCACTCACTCTGTGCGCGTGAATCTACTTAAGCTACTCAGAATGAACAAAAAGAAAAACATGCACCCCTTTGGCAAAAGATACACAATCCGCAGACAAAAGCAGAAACAAATGTCATCTCGTAGAACAAATCGACGACAAGTGCGTTCATATGAACAAGTATCTATTTGTTTGTAGATACAATCGAGCCCTACGAAGTACTCGTATGTAAGCACGTGCATGACCAGCAGCTGTCGGTACGGAAAAAAAATCCGCGTCACGTAACAGGCGCATTAATAATTTTCATCCAAAAAAAAAAAAAATAACAAAGAAAGGACACGTACTCACTACTCGTAGGCCTTGCGGAGCTTTTGGCAACTCCTTGGCAACGGTGTTCACTTTGACAGGTGACTGACTGTGTGTATATGTGTGTGTGTCTATACCGGAAATTGTTTATGCCAAGAAAATACTTGTACATCGAATGAGATAAGAAATAACAGGGCCGGGGGGGGGGGGGGGGGGGATATGAATTTTGTAATCCTTTTAGCGAAGGAACTCACGATTTTAATTATCATCTCATCTGGCGGTCGGGGGTAGTGGGGAGGAAATTAATTAAATTTCAGAATTTTATTGGAGAAGGCTCTACCTCACTCACAGCGCTGCTTAATTGGGGAATAAACCCATCAGATGGGTAATCCTTTTTGCGGAGGGATATTGTTTTATGCGTCTGTCTGAAAAATTCAACCGATTTTTATGGCTTAATCACGTTAAATTCACCAAACTGAAGGGAAGGGAGGGAAAGCTCTAAAAATATCGTTCCCATCTGGCGATATAATTCAAGTTCGAGTATTTATAGAAAGAGTAGGTACGGCCCTATGCCAACCATCTTGTAAACTCAATCACGAGCAATCAATTTCACGGTTAATGGACTTTTTCCGCCGATACACCTTCGGTCGATTGGTTGACGCTTTAAGGACATTTGTTTCCCTTCCTGCTTCAACACGATTCCATCAAGAATACACTCTTTCATCAAACTTTCATCTTCTACGTGCTTTGGGTATACAACCTGCCCTTTGGCACTGTCACACACTCGACATATCGCTCCTTCCAAGAAGCCAATGAGTACCTTAATGGTTATGTAAGAGGAGAAAAAAAAACTGTCATATCGCTGATAGTTCCTTGTACATATGCTCAGAGGTATCCACACTTCCGTTGTTACTTTTATCCTTCACCCGCCAAAGTAAATTTTCATTACAGATGGTAAAACTAATTCGTACTCAAGCGATGCTGCCATCTAAGGCAATCTCAGGATAATGATATTTCACAGTTGAATTGAGCAACGATAACGAATAGCGTGTGTGTGGCGCAATCGTTCACAATCAATTGACGCGCTCCGCAGGACGAAGAGAGGAAAACAATTGGAAAGGATGCTGGAAATCGGAAAACGTTTCTTACTGAAACTAATAAATACACATGGGAATCCTGTTTAAGGATAACAATGAAATAAGTTGAAATGGTTTGCGCATTTCGTTTGGAGATTGCAGAGATGTACGAGCGATGGAATTTAGTTCGAATGCCGGTGATGAGTCGATACAGAGGAAGTGATTTTCGTTAGGAAGGATCTGAGGGGTAAATTGAAACAAGTGGTGATAAGATGGGTACAAAATCTCAAAGGGTGATCCTTGATATGGGAGTTCTGAGTGGGATGATAAGACTAAACATGACCTGGGGAAACTGCTGCAAGTATGGTCATCTGTGCTTTTTGAAGTGAATACTTCTTTAGCAACGTATTCGTGCTTTAGATCAATGCCGTTGTTTGATTGTAGTATGATAGAAAGGAAGTAGTAGGAAGCGATATTATTTATATTAAGATTCTAAAGAATTCTGAAGTCAATACATTATAATCTGAACTTAGTGGTTGTCCCCTATAGATGAAACGATTACATAAAAAATTTATCAAAATGTAGTGTACCTGTGTACAAACACATCTGCACACATATGTTCATAATATGTATTTTATGAGCATCAAATAATGGTACTTTCTGGTATCTCATATCTAAGAGTTGTACTTAATGTTCATAGTTAAAGTAACATTATGTAAACGCCGAAGATATTAGGCTTTGATGTGAGCATTAATCGTGGAGTAACTGGTAAGGTTTGTCCGAAATCACCAACTGTTTACTGATTTTTAAACTCAACAACGCCTACCTACCCCTACTACAATATATGTATGTATTTGTGAATTGAAATAAAAGGTGAAACTTTATTCTAAGGTATCTACTGACTTAACTACTTAACCTTATGGTAACCAAATACCGCTGTAAAGTGACAAAAAAAAGAAAGTAAAAAAAATCGTGAATTTCCCCCTTTCCGTTGACCTAGATCCGCACGCTGGTGCTGATGAAGCAGAAACACAACTAACTAAAATCTCTCTCAACAGACTGGTGATCAATGACAATGGTTTACCCAAAAATAATGAGCAAATAATAAAAGCGGAAATGGAATGGAATAATGCTAATTATGGAATCAAGGAATTGTATTTCTTATATAAAAAGTTGCCTAATCTCTAATCCAGGAAGTAGACTATCTATTCCGGAAAGTTTCATTCAAATCTGTTAAACCATTAAGATGTGATTGAGCAACAAACATCCAAATATCCAAACATCTAAACTTTCACATTTATATATTACTAAGATAGGATTTTCTATCGATTGTACTAGACAACTTTCTTCTTCTCTTACACATTACACATACACAACTGCTTTGGATTGAATAAGTATTTACTTCCCCCGTGAGCTTATGCGGATGCGGCTCACACATTTTTTATTTTTTTTATAAGTGAAGTCTAGTCATCAGCTTTAATTTAGCATCATTGCCCTAAAGGAAGACAAATTTTCTCAATGCCTGAGATATTCCTCAAGCTCAAATAGATTCTACTGTCAAATTCAACTAAGAGACAATTGAAACTCAAATATATTTTTATGGTCCTTCGAGCCAAATAAAAAAAATTAATTATTCAATGACCATTCTGTTAATATGAGATTATCCAATACATAGTTGGTCCGATTATAAGTCAGTTGTATCTGTGAACATTATAACATACCACAAAGAAATAAAATATGGAACACATTTACTTAAGAATCAGTAAAAACGAGACTCCCAAAAAATGCCACATTACAACAGGATGACTGGGATATCTTAAACCCAACGTATTACAACATCCTGTTTTTGTCCTTTGAGACAAATTACAACTTGAAGAACTCTTTTGAGCGAAATTACAAGGGACTTGAAAACTTCTTAGGTTATCAAAAAAAAAAAGGTGGGCTTTTTAAAAGTATTCTGCGATTTTGTGAAATTGTCAACCTGTTGAAGTCGCCTTAGCTTCTTTGACTTCCTATGAACTTTTTACCGACATTTCTTTTAAAACTTCCCAGACCCCTTCTCAAATACTTATTCAAATAAAATTTTATGACAAAATTTCTCAAACACAACTGCAACAAAATTTGCCATAAAAATAATAGTCCTTGCAAATTGGCCACTTAACCAAAAACTTTTACTCTCTTTCCCGTCCCTTTGTTCAAACTCAAATCATTTCATATCGTGTTCCAAATTACGTGCCATGTCGTTCAGAATTTTGTCCTGTACCTACTTTTCTGGAGAAACGAACAAATTGGAATTGCATTTCGCCTCTAGTCCTTTAAAACTGAACTCAACCATAACTAGAACTCCTCATGTCTAGAAGAAAATACTACAGGATAACTGGAACTTCTTAAAATTGATTTATGCTTTTGCTCTCTCTCCTTCAATTTAGGGACATCAAAGGCGAACGACCAAAAAGTGAAGGCATAATTTTCTTGGCTCCATTTTCAGTCGCGCAACTAGACGACCTACATTATTATACGTTCCGAAATATCAACATCCTTATCCTAGGCGTTGCCTGAAAAATTGCCCCAAAATACGCGGTACAGTTGGAGAAAAGTAAATACCTCAACACACACACACACACACAATGCCTACAAAATGCCAAAAAAGAAAAGTAAAACTTTTTGACTATTCTGACACGTTCTCTCTGCACCACTCAACACTCACCAGAAAGTAGTAAGTACGACTGCATACGAATACGAATGTGTACTTCCTTAAGGAAGAAGTCGTGATTTCCCGATTTTTCTTTCAACTTGACTGGTCTCCAAATTTGTTCCAAGGGAAGGAATGTCCTAGTTTTTCAGATTCTCCTGTTTTTTTTTTTTTTGTGAGAAAATGTCTTTAGTAAACCACAAACGTGTATTGCATGAATAAGTTCCTAAAGTAGGTTTGCTCGTTTGGTAAGAAAAGCACATTCCAAAGGACCAACAACCGAAGGCATTAAGCAAAATCCACATACTCTTGGTTTTGGTCTCCGTCTTCGTCTCGTGTTTTTTTTATACAAAGTCCATTGATCCGGTGTAGACATGGAGTGGAATAAAATTCAATTTACCACCCGGACTACGACAATGACAAAGGAGTTTTCAAAGGACGAAAATTGGACTTTTCCCTGTATACAGGATTTACTGTTTATCTTGCAATCTTTACGGTTTGTTACCTCTCTCTAAAATGTATGGGACTCAACAAAATTGACCGACATATCGATTCGGATCCACAAATTACTCAAAAATGTCCAACATGTCATTGCGAAGGAAAAAAGAAAAACAAAACTCTGCCATCGAATAGTAAAAAGGACGAAACGGAAAAATTCGACATTTTTATTAGGGCTGCATTAAAATTCAACGTTGGCCATAAATTCACTTCCTGGACTCTTTCCTGGTTTTCCTGGTTATTATGCTGTCATAAATTTCGACACACAGTCCAAGTATCCAGACTGACCAAATGCACAACACGTACTCGGACAGATATGTACAAATACCTACCGACGAGGGGATGAAGGTATCCTTTTATTTTTTGTATTTTATTGGTATATGCATAGCTTTTGGTTGTAACTATATATGAAAGGACTATGGACTGATGTCGACATGGGCAAGCTGCCAAATTGGTACTCTCCCTGGTTGAAAAAAAAAAAACGAACGAGTACTGTCTGATTGGGAAAATATGTTTTTAGTTATGTGAGCCTATGGTCTCTGGGTCTTAGTTCTCTGATTATGTCACACTATAGGACGGGTCGATGGTGTCAGAAGTTGTCTGCAGTATAATATAGTTGGTGACTACCAACAGGAGGTGGTTGTGTGGTATACAATAGCTTGGAATTAAATGGAAGCTTACAACTAAATTGGTAAAGTAACTCACTCGTTTGTGTAAAATGTTTTCTACTCTGTCACTGTATTCGTGTATGTGTTTTAAAGTTTGTTTAGTTTCGGTTGACTTTGAGAAGCTCTATCATAAGAGAATAATATAACTTTGCCGCCGAATATCGTCAGTCTCATGAGACATAGGCTAACGCTGGAAGTTTCACAGTTATAAATGTTCTTCATGCAATGTCGTAGACCAAACTCAACTGCCTTGATGATAATATTTGCAGCCTTACTACCTCTTCGACATACTCGCAATATCTTTTCGACAAATTGTGTAAAAAGTGTCCAAACAAATTCTTAGAAAATTGCCGGCTCTGAAATAATTTCCAAAACTACTGACCAGCAAAGAGGATTTACGAATCACAGCCCCCAGGTTCGAGACGACAAGGAAGACCGAACCTCCGGTATAAGGACTAAGCTTCCGCGGATGCCAGTGCGCTTGGTCTGGATAACTGGAAGCAGCGTGCCCGGGATCGAAGAGAGTGGAAGGCTGCCGTGTCTCAGGCAGAGACTCTTCACGGATCGGGAGCCCGTTAAGTAAGTAGTAGTACTGACCTTTGGTCAATTCGGCTAGCACGCTATAAACCCTCCGAAGCATTGATCCTAGTATCTTCCTATTCGTCATATTTGATTATAGCCTTCTGGTGTTGTTGGAAAAATAAGAATGAAATTGCAGAGTTCCCCGAAGGACATTTTCATTGCCCACCAGAAACAATTGGGGTGACAATATGCAACCTCGTGTGACCCCGCATGGGATTTCCGATCAAAGTTTAATAGAGATGTAGAGATAAGAAGAGAGACGATAACGAGTGAGTGAATGAGTGGCGCCTGTAAGAAAGAACTGTAGCATGTATTAACACAATAATTGAATACTCGGCGAATTCGGGTTTCCATCTCCGCCCGTGCCATAAGTAGTCAACAGTCTCTTATTACTACTCAAATGTTCGAGCTGTCATTTTCACAGTTTATATGAGTAATGGGTTATTTTAGTCCTATGTTCCACTCATGTGTTCACAAATGCAAGTAATCGGTTTAAAATCACTCTCCTCTGAGTTCCCGGGTATAGCAATATAGAGGAAAATTAAAGAGCCGATGAGCTGGGCGGACGTGGTTCAGCATATTGTTGACTCGCTTGCGGTGGAGTTGAAGCCAACTCCAGATAGAGGAATCTCAGCAACTGTCCCATATCCCGGAAGACATGGCCCGTTTACCACAAAAATATACCATAGGACCCGATCGACAGATCGAGAGCTGATGCCTTCAGAATTGTTGCAATCAGTATAGTTCACAGGGCATGGGGCACTTACGCTTTAAGGTTAGGCATCGCGTTAAACCTCCAGTGCCGCAGTTGCAAGAATGCAAATGAAGAGGAACATTTTTTCCATTTTCTGACATATCACACTTTAGCAACTTTTTCCTTGATGACATTTCAAATACCTCTGCCATAAAATTCTGTAGCCTTATTAAATTCCTCAACTCCACAGGATGGATTTGAATTCTATCTCCTCTACCCCAATTATCTGGTTATCAGGTAACTTTGAGTTATGGCATCAAAAAGGAGCACCAGTGCTAATTGTGTATGGCGAGATCTGTCATATAGCCACCCTGCCTTACCTACCTACCTAGGTGGCGCGCTATGAATTTTAGTCTTTTTGGCTTCTGGAAATATTAGGGTGACCAGTTAACGATTTTCTGATCGTAGTGAATTCTGAAAGTATCCGAATAAGTTGATGCTAATCATTTAGAGTTGCGTCAGAAAACCCACCAGAAATGCCATAACTCTTTCCACTCTTATAGTTCAGGACTAGCAAGATACCAAGATTTTTAACAGGAACTATCGTAGCATGCTCGATAGGAAAAAGACAAAGACCTCCATTGCACGGAAGTGCATGAGGAACATTAATATGTCTTTATAGTTTTTTTTTTTTCAAAATCATTTATTAAAATAATCGGAAATGATTTTGAGAAAAATTGAGGGCATCATCGTTTCATTTCATCTTGTGTCATACTTTTCAGTTAGTTTTGCCCATAGTCGGCAGTTCCCCTACTTCCCTTGCCAACTCATCGGCAAACTCGTTGCTTTTTACAACAGACTGACCAGGCACCCAACATAGTCTTACCTGGTTCTGCTTAATGCTGTTAGCATTATTCGGCAGTTCCTAACTATTAGTTGCATTATCAGGACCACTGGAATCCTAAGTACGGCTAGAACTTCTGCCTGAAGGGACTGAAGGCATCCGGGAGTCTTAAGGATACTTTTAGCTCTGTGTTCATGCAAAATATACCAGTCCCAGTTCCTTTTACAGTTTTAGATCCGTCCGTGAAGACTACAGGGTCTGTATGCCGAGTAACTGTATTATTCGTCCACTCTTCCCGTACAGGGTTCTGTTGGCTTTGCCATAGCCAGATAAAAATAGAAAAGAAACAAAAAACAACAGTAAAACCAAAGGAAACAACTTTTTGTTCTGTTATCACGATTGAAAAATCGAAAAGATACAAAAATGAGAACCGTTGCAAACTTACATTTATATTTGTTATCAGAACAGTAAGTCCTATCTCCACGATTAAAAAATATTAAACCGAAGGAATAAATAGAAAGACACAAAAAAAACCAAAGGAAAAAAACTTTTTTTTCTATCCTCACGATTGAAAATAGGATAAAAAGAAACAAAAAAAAAAGTGTCCCCGCCAGGAAACGAACCGGGAACCTATGAGATGGGAAGCCGACATACCATACACTGCCCATCTTAAAAAATTAGTATCCAATTTGGTACATATTTCTCTGGTAACACTTTGAAAGCCCACAAATCTCAGTACAAACATCAAGCGGTTGGGCATATTAATGTCAAAATATAGGTGTTGAGAAGATTTCCGATATTTTCTTCAGCAAATTAGAAATCGCAACTCTGTTTGAACTTCAATTTATTTGGTTATGTGGAAATTCGTGGAAACAATTCTTAACAATGTTAATAAGAAAGTTAATTATATTATAAATTATTATTCTGACTTCAGTGTTCTCCTTCTCCGCTGTCGATGTTCCAAGATCCGCCTCGTGTGTCGTCCGGACGTTGCTTTCTTGACGTCTATTTTATTAGGACGCGCTCGGATATTTTATTGCTCGCAGTGGCGTTGCCAGATCTGTCGTAACAATAGGAATGCTCCTCGCTACTTGCAAGCTAACGCTTGATGCTAAGGTGAAACGACCTGTCTTGCCACCGAATAGATCTGGCCGCTCCAACTTCCTTTTGTCCCTAAAAAGACTACATATAAGCACGACTATCGGTGCATTACAGGACACTGCCTTATAGGCAAGCACGCAACTAGACTTGGCATCTTTTCGAATGACTTCTGCAGAAGTTGCAGAGACGAAGAAGAGGAGGAGAGCCCAACACATCTCCTCTTCTCATGCCCAGACCTTACCCGTAGTAGGAAACCACACCTAGTGGAATACTTCTTCGATGATCTCAGTGACTTACCACAAAAAGATGTGGGAAGCATGTTTTGCCTTATGCAAAGCTCCAAATGGTTCTCAGGAGTAGCGGGGTTAAATATCCCCAAGATCCATGAGCCTCTATATGCCTAAGTGTGCTGTTACTTGTTACTGGCAGCCACTGCTACCTAACCTAACCATCGTAGCATTACAAGTACACAGTTGTTCACCTCAGTCAAGTCACTGTGTCCTTTTTATCCTTGAATATATGTAAGTCCATCACAAGTCACTTTAATCCATAGGTGCCAACACTCAAGAGCTTCATCATAATGATTTTGTATTCCACTCTATAATCCTGGGACTCCATTTATTAAATTAACATTTTAAAAGTGAAACAATTTACTAAATTTAAATTCATATTATTTAATTCGCTGCTAACACGGATCTCCACAGGAACAACGTCGACGTGCGCTTAAAAATAACAACACCATTACCAGATTACCGTGATTCCTGAAGTGATTTATTACACCCTGGATAATATTTTCTTACTTTTTTACTTTGCTATATCCTGTCCTCCTTCAGCACACACACACATACACATTTCAATCCATCAAGACACAATCTACAAAAAGTAAGAAATAAACAACGAATATCCTTTAGATGGTTTCTGTTGAATTATTGTTCGCCTAGCTGCAGTACGAGTATATGAATGTATCTACTATTACCCCTTTATCGTCATAATAAGGATAATAAAATGTTCAAATGCGATTTGAGGACCCTCCAAGCTAGTTGTGAGATCCTAATCTTCCTTTCAATAATGTTGTTCCTTGTTCTACCGAGGAATTTCGGTATATCTGTTCGGGTGTGTGTTTTAAATTTATTTTCTTACCAAGGACCAACAATGTTTTCCTAGTTTTCATCTCTCTTTTTCGCTTCATCGAAAATATACTTTAAATCGGAACAAATGACTTGTGCTTACTTGCGGTGTGTCGCCTATTTTTCTACTTTCTTTTTATTTGTGCATTCATGACCGTGTGTCCTTTGATTTATTTGTTCCCATATGCATATGGTTGTCCCTTTATTTTCCAGCAATTGGCACCACATTCAAATAAAATTAGAATTTCAATTTTTCCCTGTTATACGAGTATGGAGGGTTCGACTGGTCCCGATAGATGTCAAGATAAAAGGATAACTTCTTCACCAAAGGAGCGATGAAAAGTGTTTGCTTTTTGTTGTGGGCGTGGGTAACTTCAATGAAAAGGGGTGAACATACCCATTATTGACAGGTGACACAATCCATTTCATATCTCCCTTGTTCTTAAGAAGAAGGCAGGTGAGTGGGGTTAGAGTGTGTGTGAAGTAGCTACGCGTCTATACTTCTGGAAAGAGGTTAACAAGTTTTTTTTTTTTAAATATCCTTGTGATGATTTCTCTCTTATTTCCTTTTCCAAACCAAGAACAAAGAAAGTGTATATGGGAAAAGAAGGTGTTAGATGGTACAATAAAAATATCCTGTTGAGATTTTTGTAATCCTTTTTTTTCGCAAATTGTTTCTGCTGTCTTCGAAATGGAATCTCTTATTGAGCTTTTGATCTGATTTTTATGTTAACTACAAGTACGTATTTTAGGAGGTAGTATTCCCTTGATTTTCACTCCCTTAAACAGATGGAACAACGCGTAATGTGGGTTATTAAATTAGATTGTCTGTGGATTGTTTTGAATTGGAAATTCAAAAAGGAGTAACTTTTTTGGAAAAGTACTTTGTGCGGTGTAAAAAATTTTGTTGACTTTTAAAGATGGGTTAGTACTTTCAAGTCGGAAAAATAAAGTTTGCCACCCACAGGATAATAGCATTAAACAAAACATCTCAATGCTAACAAAACTTCAACTTCATAAGCACAAAAATTGTTTTCCTTTATCAATAGCATTAAGAACTGTAATGCTAATAAAATATAAACGAAATACTCGATATAATCGAAATATAATTGTAAAGAGTTTTTCAATAAGGTCATAAAAAATAACATATCGGGCTGAAATGATTTTCAGGTGTAGTACACCTATATATAGAACTTCCCCTTCAATAGATCATAGATCGTCATCACTGGTACCAAAAACATCCAATTCTGGCAAAAAAAAAATCCGGTCACATTCAAGTCGTACTTGCGCAATAAGTGCTCCGTACTTTTAGTTATTTTTACCTACATAGTAACACATTTATGAGTTTTTTGATAGATTTACGGACACAAATGTAAGGAACTTGATAAAATTACCTACATATCTGATGCCGTTTCTCATCTGCTCAGAAGAATAATTATACCTCTACACAAAACAACAAATAAAGTATACAAGAAATTATATACATCAGATTGTATGTCTATTTTTATTGGCGTTGGGTTTCTATACTAAAAAGTATCAATAAAGCCGCTAAAAATCTACTTAAGTAACTTACATGATAAATATGGCTAAAGTAAGTAACGACTTTTGCCGCGGAAAAATAGCTTATGTTATTTTAAGCTACTTCGCAAAATTGATTTTTGACCAATATGAATTTTTTTAAGTAGCTTAAGTCGACATAAGCTGCTATAATTCCATTATTTCAATAAGCTTTATAATAGCTTTTGTGATAACTTAAGTAGTTTTAACAAATCGAATAGAAAACAGAACATGGTTGTTTTAAAAAAAATCAGTTTTTGTCCAAACAACTTAAGCTGTTGTGTATTCTTGCGATATAATGGTTATTTATTGGCGTAGATGCATGAGAATCAGACCAAAAAACAAAAAAGGTAGTAAAATATACAACATTTTGGATCAAAACTCTAACTAATAATCATTTCTGATCTGGAAGAAAAAAAAAATGGAAAAGAGAAAAAAACGAGTTTGGTGCAAGAATTGCCATCTAAAAAGAAATAAGTTTTCCCACATAGGTCTTCTAAGGGAACCTGAAGAAAATTCACCGGAAGATTATAGAAATTTTAAAAGAGTGGATGCTTCGACATACGAGAAACTTCTTGGTATATTAGAACCTCTTATCAAAAAGAAAGATACCCACATGCGGAATGCAATTTTCTATACATCAACCATTGAATTTTTACTCTTACACATACAAATTTCCCTATACTTATCCACTTTTCTTTGATTGTGATAGAGTAACGTGACTTCTGGATATGTAAGCAATTGGGTATTTGAAATAAAAAAAAACATGAATAAATAAAAAAAAACTGTACAACATTGTAGTGCATTCCCGATAATTTTGGTTCAATCTACACCTTATTCTCAATGCCTGTGATTTTATTCAGAATTTTCTGATCGTTATCTTCGGAGATAAGGCCGGAGACAGCAATTTTTTAATGTTTTTTTGAAAAAAATATTTCATAAATTTTTGAATTCGTGATTTAATGAGCTTCATTTGACAGACCGGCATGAAATCGACACAACACTACACGGTCACTTTTTATGGATGCAATGGAGTCTCTGGAAGCATACATGGATTTATTGCTGTAGAATTGTGCTAAAAAAAAAATTAAATTTAATAGATGAATAAATAAAAAAATATATAAATAAATAAATAAATCAATCAATCAATAAATGGCATTTCAAATTACGTCACTCAGCTTATTATATTTGTCTTGACAAACTCTTTCATTCGATACCCATATTAAGTAGGTCGCGAAGATGATGGTAATTCGACATCTTGGTCGTCCGCAATATTGAATTTAGAATAACGTCAGTTAACTCACCGTACTCTACTTGCCAAACCCTTTCATTTAATACCCATATTAGATGGGTCGTGAGCTTAGCGGTACTCCGCCATCTTGGGGCCTCAGCCATATTGAATGCTTCTGTGACATCATTATTATCTAAGATACTCCGGGGTCAATACCAACGGAATTTTGTAACGCTTGAAAATTATAGCCATCTTAGAAAAAAAAGTTTCACTTCAAAAAAAAAAAAACAACTCTTTAATCCTCATATTAGAAGAAACCGACAGAAAGTTTGAATGCTAATTTTTAACACTAAACAAAAATCATTTAAAATTGAATACTAAGGTTATTTTTTTCTTCTCTCGTTTCAGGTATGTCCATGTTTTTTTTTTCAACACATTTGTGGTAAGTTCGTAAGGTGTAAGAAATTTATTTTATTTAGTTGGCGCTACAGCTCGAGGTGAACCTGGGCCTGCTTCTCGCAACCATTTGTGTGTGCGTGTTATATTTTTTGCACGAATGGAAGGGACCTACAGTTTTTTGCCGACTCCGAACGGCGAGTTGAGAAGCTCAATCGTGACAAATGATACTCTTTGATGCTTGTCAGACATTCGAAAGAGGTGGGCACTGTGAAAAACTTTAAGGTGTTTGCGGCGGGATTCGAACCCAAGACCGCTGGCTCAGTAGTCCGACGCACTAACCACTTGCGCTACGGTGGAAGAAAACATGGTATAAAAAAAATATCATCTCCCCTCATCATGATTGATTCGTCTTCCATCCGGTCCATCTCTTAAAATAATGCAGAAAAAAAGAGTAAATTGTCACGATACAACTTTGCAATATTTCAAAAAAAGAGTTGCCCAGAAACTTTACAAGGATAAGAGCTCCAACACATACACTTCCCCTTACATAATACTCGTATACTTTGACTACGTCTCTGGCTTTACGCTTCCCCGGGAGTACTCGAGTAAAAGATTTTCACTTTAGTTTACATTTCATTAGCATAAGTGAATAGTCGTACGTAGTAGAAATAGCAGCAGCTACTGACGTAGACAGGAGTGAATTCATATTTTCCTCTTCTGCCGTGCGCCGCAACTGAAAAGGCTAAAAGCACTGCCAGAGGGCTTCATAGCAGACGGCATGACACAATAAATTTCCCCCTTGACAGAAAAGGATTACATATGTGATATATTTCGAAGAAATTTCCTCTCTCTCTTGTTCGTGTGTATTTAAGGTAGTACAGTGAGCGACGGCAAATTTATGTCACTTGATTTTTTTTTTTTGTCGATTTTAAATAATAACAAAAATATTTTCTACTTGCCAGCGAGTATAAATCACAGACTTCAAATTATCGAACGTGACAAGAATTTTCAACATAGAGAGCATATAAAAAAAAAATACTGCAGACTGACTCCTGTTTTTGGTCGCCGAATGTAGCTGCCAAACAGTTTTTACTTTAGGGATTTTTATAATTCAATCTTTCTTTTCTATTCACCAGGATGGCCCCTGTTATGAACATCCCTTTTCTTTCATTGTGTAAAATGACAGGACGAGAGCAGGTTAAATGCTTATTGCTGCTACTTTTTGTCGCTGCATGTCGCCATGTTTGTAGTAGAATGATGCCACTCTTAATTAAATCCATAAATTTTAATGCATTCTGCTTTTTTTTCCTGTCTCTCTGATAGGTATGAGATAACGTGGATGAGAACGATGCAAGAGGATGATTGTTATCGCCATCATCACACCCCCGATGAAAAAGGTGTGGCAGTGTGATATATTAGCTTATGAAGGATAACAGTCTGTTGACAGTGTCGGTTTTTTCTGTCGTTAAAATAAGTTTGTTTCCTTTTTCCCGAATGTGAATGGAAAGACATACGACACACGAGAATGAATTTGCTATCCTTGTACAAATGAATGACTGACCTCCCTTATCACCTTGTGTCAGTGTTTGTTCCTCTTTTTTTTTCGATCTCTCCAATGACTTGTGCGCTGGCAAACAATGGTTTCTTTGTTTGGATACCGAAATTGCATCACACAGAGAAGACACATGCACACATACAAAGTTGCAGATTATAATTTGCCCACGCTTTATCTGTATATTCACACATATGTATGTATGTATGTATATAGGAGGAGAGGACCTTCCTACACATTTCTTTTTTTTTTTTTGTACTGTTTTATGACACACAAAAGTTCAATGTTGTTGAATGCTGACTGAGAAAAATTTAAATCAACATGAAGCCCTACAAAAAAACTACAACAACAACAAAACAGTTGGGCACTTATCACCTTTGAACGAAGTAGATACAAAAAAAATATTCCACGAAAAGTAAACAAAAGTGAAGCGATTATAGGATTTTAGTCAGATTTTGTTGGGCTGCCAACTGAGGCGTATACGTAACTTTTTTTCATATTTTTTTTGTCTGAAAATACCTTTGTAAGTGGGCACGGGCACCTGAACGTCGTATTTGAACGAAACGATTTGTCGTAATGAATTTGACGCGTTGAGTGTAGCTCTGTGACTTTGTGGAGCCCAGTAGCCAAATTGACTGTTGTTGATTTTTCTGTGCTGCAGGGATATAGCTGATGAGGATGATTGTGATGATGATGATGTGACGTCTGTCTGTTGACTTTCTGACACTGTGTTGACATTTGAAGTGTTTGCTTTTGTCTTTGGTGCTTCGCTGTGGGCAATGATGATTTTTCTCAATGGAACGTGCTGTTTTGTTTAGGATTCGCTTTTTATTTTGATTTTTTTTTTTATTACTAAAGGCGCGAGTAAACTTGTTTTATTTTACATAAATGGACTTCAAATAACTGATTGAAAAATAGAAGATGATTGTAAAGGCATTCCTAAGCTTATGAGAATATTGGGAGGCAAATAACACCCATCGTTTGTCGCAGATAATCAGTTCTTTTGATAATTTGATTCTTGTCCAGGAATGAAAGTGACTTTGATGTATAAAGAGCTCGTTTCATCTTACAATATATTGCTTCATTAAATGCACTCAGTTATTCAGCAGGATTTGCAGTCAAAACTTCTGCTATGGCTTTTTAAACCAAAGTCTTTACCTTTCTTAGATATAGCGTTAAAAGCGATAGCTGCTACGCAAATAACATCGAAGCTTGTAAAGTATTGCCGCGAAGAGCTTAAGGTTCTCAGTACGCAGCACAATGTAAAACTCTGCTGTGTCCCCTGGTCACAGCGGGATATCGGGCCGCAGACGAACTGGCTAGAAAGGGCTCAGCCCTAGATAGAGAACAAGCAGACGGGACGGTCAAACCACCACTCTGCAACCTTCGGGCCAGAATTGAACAAAAATCAGTAATTGAAGCGAACAATAGGTGGAGATCGCTAAACACCTGTGTGATATTGAGAGGACTATGGCCAGAGTATGATAAAACAAGAACTAGGAAACTCCTACAAAAAGATAGAAAGTCGTTGTCAATACTAATTGGAGTGCTAACAGGGCATAATACCTTAAGATACCACATGAAAAAATTACGATTGAATGATGATGACAGCTGCAGAGGATGTGGTGACGAAGAGGTATATGAGGATGCAACCCATTTCCTCTGTCACTGCCCTAACCTCTGTCAACTAAGAAACAGAACCCTAGGCAAATTCTTCTTCGATCACGTCGAGGAGCTTTCTGATGGATCATCATCTAATATACTTGAGTTTGCTAAGGCGTTGGGTTGGATGAAAGCATAGACATTGATACCACGGGTAGGACCACACTATGGGTATCATAATGGGTCCACATGGATCTAAGCGTGATGAGGATACACACATCCCCATCAGCCCGAAAACCTAACCTAACCTAACCTAGATATGACGTGGTAAATGAACTATATAGTAGTAGAGAGGCTACACTAAGAGCGCTCATGGCATTCAATAATATATGTATCTTAGAGTGTAGGAATAAACTAAATTTTCTTTCAAATGAAAAAATGCAATCATTTAAAGTGCCGTTCGAAAAATTTTGCTCAAACTATGTTTTTCGAAGTTTGACGAAATACCTAACTATGTACATTATTTTGTAATGAAGATTTGTTTAGTTAGGCATTTTGAAACGTTTCATTAAACTTTCAAACTAATTCATATTTTCACTTTTGGCTGAATGGCAAGGATCATTGTCCAGTTAAAAAATGAATCTGCAAGTGTTACCAAAAAGATATAATTCATATTTTAGGACTCGTAGATAAACTGCTATAGTGTCTTTCAATTCCAAAGAGGCCATTCTACTATCTCCATCTCTAGATAAACATCCCCAGACCATCACACCTTCAGTACCTTCTTGGGACATCCCAGGGGATATTCAGAGTCCAGTATTTCCTTTGGTTCCCTTCGCGCAAGAATCCTTTCATCTCTATCATGCAGCTTAAACTTGGATTTGTCGGCAAAGGTAACATTGTTCCACATGTTTTGAATCCTTAAGATGTTTCTCAGCCCAACATAATCGTTTTTCTCTGACTCTTATTGGAAAATCCGGCTTCAGTACTGGCTTGAGTGCTCTAAGTCCACCTTTTACGAGCCTTTTTCTTACTGAGCCCGCTGAAATTATTTTTTGTGTATCTCAAAGTAGATAATTTTTGATATCCACTGAAGTCTTGAACCAATGCCGACGGTTTTGGAGCACAAAAAAAAACGATGTTCCACTGGAGCACTCTTTTTGGCCTCCCTGAGCCCTTCTTTCAGCTGGTAGTTCACGATATTTTTTTTAAATTGAATGCCACAGTTCATAGAGCAACATTAAATCTTTCCAAAAATTTGACCGGTTATCAAATTTAGTCGTGACATGTACAAAATATTAGATTTGCACTCAGAACTGATTTTTCCTTTTTTGTTTGTTTTTTAATTACTTTGGTTTGAGCTAAATGTACCTCTAATACGTAATTGCATCGACTTTTGTGCACTAATTGAACGATATTTTGCAACACAACGTAGTGTAAAAACTTCATAGCTCTAATAAATTCCCAGAATTGCCATCCGAAAGAGTAAGAATAGGTTTGAGCAACATTTTTTGAACAGCACTTTATATCTTATTCAGGATGAAATCACGGACAAACTAGGTCCTCATAGCTCTGATCCCAATTCGTGCAGTCCCATAATGGATCAACTTTTTTATAGTGTTTAGTTTTCCATTCCAGTTTAGATTTGATTTCCCGTGAACACATCGCTCTAACGACCGCTTGACTGTCTGAAGATACTCGAGTCCATTTGGATCAGAAGACCACATATAGTATGTATCAGAATACTTGAGCTATCAGGTTCGCTATGTTCCCAAAGAGTTCATAAAAGGGATGGCCCTTTTCTTACTTACTTAACGGGCTCCCGACCCGTGAACAGTCTCTGCCTGAGACACGGCAGCCTTCCACTCTCTTCGATCCCGAACACGCTGCTTCCAGTTGTCTATGTCGATGTCGTCCGTGTATCCCAGTAGCTGGACAGATTTGTGAAAGATAGTGCCTTCCGTGTTTACACCTGCCCTGCGCATACTATCTGTTCCAGCACAAGATTGAAGAAGTCACATGACAGCGCATCTCTTTGCCGAAACTTGGTGCATGTTTGCAATAGTTCGGAGGAATTGTTTCCAAATACCACGTTGCACCGCGTGTTTTCTTGCGTCACGCGGCATAGCTGGGTCAATTTATCCGGGATCCAGAATTCGGCCATTACCTTGTAGAGCTCAAGACAATGAATGCTATCATATGCGGCTTTGAAGTCGATGAAGAGATGGTGAGTCTCGACTTGAAATTCGTTGGTCTATTCTCCATCCATACTTGGTTTGAAAAGCTCTGCTGGTAGACCATCAGAGCCGGCGGCCTTGTTGTTCTTCAGCTTTTTGATGGCTGGGCCGACCTCTTCAAAACTGGGAGGGGGGATTCTTCACTGACTGGATGCGGATGCCCTATCACTATCACTACCTGATGCCCATTAAGTAGCTGCTGGAAGTGCTGCTTAACCACATCTACTATCCCCTGCACTTCGGTGACTAGGTTTCCTTCACTATTTCGAAGAGCCTGCGTTCCGAGCTTGAAGCCTGTTGCCAGTTGCTTGGCTTTCCTATAAAATATCCGGATGTTGTTCCTATCGCGGGACTCTTCGATATCCTTAAGCTTGGAGACTGCGTGGGCCCTTTTCTTCTTACGCACCTTTTTCCGGCGCACGCATTCATCATCATTTTTAGAGCTCTTCCCTTTTCTCAGCTCATCTATTTTCTCATCGGTAAAAAGGGAGATCAGGAAACTTATTCAAATATCTCCCAACCCCCAAAATTATTATTGTGTAACCATATGGAAAATAATTATTTAAACAATCACTTCGACAGTTTACTTAACTCAAGTGTGCAATTTGCTTTATACAGAACTGTAAGTGTTTTTATTAATTATTTTATGTTTAAATTGAATTAAATTAAATTAAATTAATTCTTCCGATTTACCGATAAAATTGAATATACATATATATAAAAAAAAAATGGACATCGTTGGCAGCATCACGTCACGAGTCATTCCCAACCCTTTTAGCATTCAGAGAACAACAAATCAATCAAAGCCAGAGAAATAGTCGATGTAATTAAATTTTAATTATTTATTTGTTCGAAAGGACGACAATATGCAAATATGTGTCAATGGGGTAGAAAAAAAAATGCAAATGATTTCATTGTTGTAAACATGTAAACGGATACAATATGGCAATGTTTTCTACTCGTATTTGCTTGTTTTTTTTTTTTTTTTCTAAATTATAGATGGTTTGAGTTTAACTGTAAATAGACCTAGAAATCTGTGTTAAGTCCTTGTAAATGATTAAATAAGTCTCGAATAGCATTTAAACGAGACAACTGGGCGCTGATGTCAAATACCACTTGACATCCAAAACTTTGTTTACATGAATTCGAAAATACAATAGATCTAATCTACTTGTGGCTTCAAATTAGCAGATAAGTTGATCAGGGCTAGAGATTTGCCTGCATGGAGATACAATTTGGGGTCAACTTGGGCCATAACCAACTTGCCTCTTCAGACAGCATGACCCAGATTTTGCTTAGGTCACCATTCACCTAAATAAGTCAAAATGACATCCAAGCCCGAGTCGGTCCGTTTTTTGGAGGATTCTCCTAACCGTCTTTGAATTTGTTCCTTGTGTCTATCGCTCCAAATTTTATAGTCCTCTCACAAAGTGGCCTTCGCTATGTAGTCATATCCTTATCCATTTTTCCAACATTAAATTTCTATTTACATACAGCAAACACGTGGAAATTTAACAGTCTATGTTTGTGTGAAGAGATTTGAGTATGAGATATACCCACACACACACACACACTCAAACAAAAGGCATTCCAATTCGATGAGCCTGCCTAATTTCTTCATGACAACTTTCCATGTTGATAACGAATTCAAATAATTTAATTATGCAGGAGTGACATCAGAGTTGGGGAGGAGATTAAGTCTCTCTACGTAAGGGATGGAGGAGATTTAAGGACGTGTATATACGCTCTGCCAATAAATAATTAAGGATATGTTAGAAGGATTTTCGCTGTGTTTGTATGTCAGATTCAGTATATATCAATTCATAAGCAGATGATGTCGGTGATTTAAGGATGAATTTCCGTTGACATTGTTTGTTGTTACCGAACAAGGAAAGGATACCCGAGGAGGCTGACATAATGTTTGCTTGAATAAATAATGCATACCAATACAGAAAGACAGCTCTTTCGACCTATCCGTTTGTATTCCAATGGGAATGTGTGCACATACACTCGTATGCCTGTATAATGATTTGAATTGTTGCTCGTTAGAGGTGGAATCCCTTTTTTGCTTAGAGGGTTTTTTTTTTTAATATTCACCAAAAAACTTTATTGTGATTTGTCTCTGTTTTGTTTTTTATTACAAGCGTTTCCTTGTTTATATCAGTTTTGTATCTGTTTCAGAGTTTTTATGTCTTTCATGTGTCATTTTTTTTTTTGGGGAATTTATGTCCGCTACACGGATATTTTATGACGATTTTTGACACACTCAAGGGTATATACGAATGACTTGAGTTGAATAAGAATGATCTGTAGGCGGGCGTAGAATTTGTATTATTCTGCTTTTGACAAATGTGACGTTTATATTTGAAATCAACTGGTTGGTCCTCTTGAAATTATATTGCATAACAGGAATAAGAGTAGGTCTGACATCTAAACTAATGCTGTTTTGATACTAAGAGAGTTTCGAAGTTGCTATCATTTAAAAAGACAAAATTCTGCATGACTGGCCGATAGCATCACTTCTGTATTACAACTCCCAATCCACTTGAAAAAACACTTCAAAATCCATCTTAGGTGTAACTTTAAACTCTCAAAACACAGTCCAATTGTTTTTCATTGCACTAACGACCAAAAAAGACACTGCCCTAGTCTAAGGATACAAAAATAACAAAACCTGCCCATGCCCACCATCACGTCCCAAACATTCTTCTACTTTAAATTCACTTCACAAATTGGGAAACCAATTCGATTCGACCTTAAAAAAAAAATGAAGAAGAAGAAGTCTGAGCAACATATTTAAACGTTCTTCCGTCAGCATTGAAATGAACGAAGGCATTTTTATCCCTTGCCCGGATCCTGTCTGTGTGCACGGCTGGATTTTGAAGCAAAACAGAATGAAAAACATAAAGAAACGCTGCAACCCGTATAAAACGAAATGTATACTACACTATTCGTTTTCTTTAACATGGGGTCTCCACGAGACATTATTCATGTCTGTGCTTATGTCTGGCTAGGAAAATATCTAGTGGAGACCACAATCAGCCAGACAGATCTCCTACCCCGCCATCTATGTCTGTGCATGAACTGTCACTTTGGTGGAAATTTTTCAATATCATTGAAGTTTTCAAGAGAACTGATATGAAAATGCGAAAAATGAAATGTCAACCACACAAAATTTGACATTCGTGCCGCCATCTTGTTTTTGTGCTTGCCGTGTATGTCCGAAATGAATAATAGCTCATGGAGACGCCGCCGTGTAACTTGTCACGGCATATAAGCATTGATTTTCCATTTTTATAAAATTTCTTGAGTAAATTCAGATCTATTTTATTTACTTTTTATTAGCAACAGCCGGGTAAGCGAACGTCATCCATTGTATCTCGGAGATAAAACACACTGACATTAGTTTCGTCAAGTTTTTGTTAATTTATTTGCGCTGAAGTCAGCTTAGCATGGGGTCTCCACGAGACATTATTCATGCCTGAGCTCATGTCTGGCTAGGAAAATGTCTAGACAATCAGCCAGACAGATTTTCTACCTCGCCATCTATGTCTGGGTTTTCGGCCCGACATCTATGTCTGGACATGAGCTGTCACTTTGGTGTAAATTTTCAATTTCGTTGAAGTTTTCAAGAGAAGTGATATGAAAAGGCAAGACATGAAATGCCCACCACACAAAATTTGACGTTCGTTCCGCCATCTTGTATTTGTGCTTGCCAGATTTGTCCGACATGAATAATGTCTCGTGGAGACGCCGTGTAAGGCACTCAACTCGAATAAAAATTTGACCATTCGTAAACTTTTGCAAGGAAAGTTAAAAAAATGAAAAAAAAAATATTTTGACAAGTGGACAATACTTTTGACAGCAGAGGCAATTATGGGTACTTTGTAATTTTATCAGCATTTTTGGTCGATTTATCGTTAAAAAAATCATGCTAAATTCGAAGGACGTGCCACTGGTCAGAGTATTCAACTTCATCATACTCCTAACCGTTAACATCAATAAAACAAAGAATGTACCTTATACCCTATGAGACAGGATATAAAAGCAAGATCCCATTCCATCCGTCCGCAATGCAGAAGGAATAAAAATCAAATAGCTTCCTTAAAATGTCTACTCACACAGAGATGTGTATTCTCGTATGCCATCAAACGTTCTAGTTAAGTCGTTGACGAAAGAAGGTCAGGAGCGCGTCCTTTTATTTTCTCTTCGGTTTTTGTTTGCTTTTCATTTTATTCCTTCGTCTTGATAATTCAATTAGTCGATTTGGCTTACAAGTTTTGCGTGTTTGTGTTCTTTCTTTTTAATCCCACAGCAAAAGGGAAGATGGAGTCAACAAAACAAAACTACAGTGGTATCCTTAAGCTTTGTATTAATCGGGTACAAAGCTAACGCATCGCTGTTCGCTATTACAAAATGATGTGTTTCAGTTAAGTAATAAAAACCGTTATCCTTGTCCCAGATTAAACAGTGTTATTTCTTGCGTATCATACAAAATTCAACACACACACACTGGCACATGAAAGAATGTATACAAATATACAAACAAGAAATGAGATGTTGTAAAATATGAAATACAATACCGCCCAAAGGACGACGAATATGATGTCTGCAGAAGAAAAACTTTAAGTGCAGTATCTGCTATGTGTGTATGTGTGTATGAAAAGTAAAATGAAAGCAGCGAACGCTTGTCCTAATCCTTGAAAAGATTCTCTAATTAGTCACTGTTGTCTCTCAGTTTGTTCAGTACCATGTCGACGAACGAATAATTCATGTTATCCTTCGTTCTGTGGATGTAGAAGTAGAAGGACACACCCACTTTAGTGTTTTATGGTAGTGAGCATGACAGTAGTGTTTTCAGGTTATACTGTGTCCGTCAAATTAATACAATGGGAGTAATAATGTTAAGATATTAAAGACAACTTTAATCAAAAATATATGAAGCACAATGCAGAAGGGTAGGTATACTTAGGATCAGGTTTAGTGACTTTTACAAAGGATTTCATTGAAGGTATAAATAGAATAGATAGATCCGCGGGAGCTTCTTTAATGTTGCCTGCTATTATTTTTTGCGGTACATCCAGTAAAGGGAAATGATGCACATAGGGACTCAGAAAGAACTGATAATGCACATTTAAGGAACAGAGAGGACACAACTTGCCTTAGCATCAGATACTGGAAAAATCTGGCAATGTCCTTTTCCAATTAAAGCATTTTTTGATTCGAAAAAACCGGGCTTCTGCTTTAAGTTGGTCGTTCAAAAACTTCAAAACTAAATGTGTCTTCTCTAACTGGATGCTTTAAGATTTTTTTAAAAATTAGGTAGATCGAAAGATTTTTTTTTGTACTCCTCAAGGAAGCGGTTTTGGACCCATACTTCTTATTTGAATGCCGTTCCAGTAAATTGTATGCAATTGAATTGGTTTGTGAATGCTGATAGTCTTAAGCTGGATCAGAAAATAACTTTGGGAAAATGTTGCAAAATACTCCAATTGAAAAATTGTACCCAAGCACGGAAAACTGTTCGGTGTATGTTTGTCTGTCACAGGCATTTTTCTTATAGACTATTTGACGTCGTAGACTATTGAAATTTAAAACAGTTGAAGGAATTTGTGACTCAAACACAGACCAGAACTTAAAAAAGCTCAATTTCGGCTGTGGGGGGCTGGTTTTGGGAGGTTAAATGGGAATTAAAAAAAATTATTTTGAGCTCATCGTGTGATGCTCGAGAACGCATTCAAAAATGTATGAAATATTTTTTTGTATCACTTTTTTCTTAGCACATTTCAAAAATCGTAAAAAAAATACTGTCACATTATGTCCAAAAATATCGCGCAGAAAAATCTAAATAAAATCACGAACATTGAGAATAAAGCGTAGATTGAACCAAAATTATCAGGAATGCATTACGTTGTACAGTTTTTTATTTATTCATATTTTTTTAATTTTAACTACCCAACTGTTTACTTACGTAACTCTATCACAATCAAATACATGTGGATACATATAGCGGAATTTGTATGTGTGAGAGTAATAATTGAATGGTTGATCCTAGAAATATGCCCCAAAAATCAGCATTTAGCTTATACTTACTGTTGATTTTAATCCAAATAGAGAATTCTTGATGGTTTCGTGTACTTATAATATAGGTGTCTCTCCTTTTACTACCTAAATTGGAGAAAATGAATTCGTGTACAGACACAGAGATAGAGGCAAATTCCAAAATTCTACGCTTTTAATATTGTACAATTCAACGAATAGCGAGACAAATAATGAAGTCTGATGCACCTGCGTAAATGTCATGTATATTTTATTTGATGTTTTATGTGATTGTATAATTATTCTTCTGGGCAGTTGGGAAAAGGCATCAAATGGGTAATTGTATCTAGTTGCTTACATTTGTGTCCATAAATCTATCAACATACTCCTAAATGTGTTACATACATATGTATTTAAAACAAAACCTGATAGTACGGACCACTTACTGCGCAAGTACGACATGCACTTGACCGGATTTTTTTTCGAATGCTACTATACGTATACAGGGTCTTTCAATGACTGCACTCAATTTTTAAAACTAAATTGGATGACATGTTCTTTAGGGTTAAGTTTGCAGAAGATTTGAATTACATTGCTCTTCAAAAGCTGTCTATATCCAGATGATCCCACTCGGGTCGATTTAACCCCTTCGGACCTGCATTAACTACACGCATCATTAAAAGATTTCCAACGCTTTCCAGTGTAGTTAGGATCTAATTAAAGAATATTTGTCAAAATAAAACATCGTACCTCCCATAGATTTTTATAAAATTGAATGTCCACTCACGTGCATGATCAGCTTTAATTGCCAATTTCAATTACAAATCGGACATTATTTGTACTTATGTATAAATTTAAACTATAAGAAATATCTTTTCTACACCAAAAATCATATTCGGTAAAGCAAACACATGTTATGCTAAAGAAAATAAAATAAAACTGAAGACTTACTTGCTTGGTGTGTGTCCATGACTAAGGTAAACACTTAACTACATTATATTTTCCTAAATTTTGTTTGAAAATATGTTCTTAGAAATCGCATAAATACAGTTCAATTTTTACAATTAGTTTCTATTAACACAGCATGAATTAGTAAAGTATGTCCATTGGGACGCCAGGACCGAAGGGGTTAAATCATCTCCCGATTCCTCTTGCTGCTAACTTCAATTGCATCTTCGGCTTTTTTATTTCGAAAGATATACGACCCGATGAACACTACCTGACTAAAAGCCCTCACAAAATTAGTTATGTTACTATACTAGACTTAAATAAAGCTTCTGGCACAATTCTGGATTGGCATCGTTCTGGATCAGCCATTCAGTAATTTCTTTTCAAAATTGGGATCTTTTTCCAATTGCTTAATGGTTCAGTTAACAAAATTCTACTTGTCCTTAGTTTTTGAATCCATTGAATCTTGAATGGATGATGACCAAATATTTCCCGAACACTAGGACAACAAACATATATCACACTGTGCTGTCTGCTCCTTTTCTTTAAGTGGCGCTACAGTTCGGGGTGAACAAGGGCTTTTGCACGAATGGAAGGGACCTATAGTTTTTTGTCAACTCTGAATGGCAAGCTCATTGACAAATGACATTGTGGCACGGTGAAAAAACTTTTAGGTGTTTGCTAGAACAGCATTTCGTGGTAGTCCAATGCCCTTACCACTACACCACGCTGCTCACAAGACAGTGCTGTCAGGCGTGGATATTGAAAGATTCAATTGAAATCAAGCACCTTTAAGTGGTACAACAAAAGTTTCCAATGCCGTGTTTTGTTGTTTTTATTTATTTAGCTATTGCTCTCAAGGATACCAACTCTGTTTCAGAAATAAGTTACAAAATATAGATATATTGATGAGATTTACAAACTGAATAAGAATTCCCAGTACCGTAAAGGAATTCGAATCCTTTAAGTGCTCCCTTCATTTCAACTTCATTACGTCACCGATTAACGTGTCTAATTGCATTCGTGTCCTGGTTCCACTAAATAAATCTTTCATCAGCAAAAGAAAAAAAAAACCCTCCATCCATTGCCAAAAATAATTAAGGCGCATAACGAAATGATTCAATTTATAGAACATCTTAACCGTCATAATCTATTATACTGTTTTAATAATCCGTTAATTAAGCCCTTTCTCGCTTCCTCCAGAACCCTTACACAATCAAAGAAGTTCACCAAAAGACGTTTATTAAAGTACAAGTATTCCCGCCAAATACTTTATTCAATATTCATCCTTATACACTCCGGTTGCTCCCCGGTTGAGGCACGCTGTTCTCGTGCACGCTGCTTAAAAGGATGGATATCATCATTAGCCTTCAACCGCATTTCATATCTGCCAATAAATCCTTTTGGAAAATTTCCCCTGGGATAGATACAAATGAATTTTCCACATGAAGTGATTTCGTATTCACTCAGGGGGAAGAAATGTTTTGCGATTATATACCACACCGTTAAGGATTTTCAGAAATAAGGAGCAATGCGCACAGCCAGATTGTGATGTACCGTCCTGTTGCCTGAGTGTGTGTTTTTGTGTCGAGTTAAGGCAAGCAAAACACCAGGCAAGGTGTCAAAACCTACATTACAAACTTTTAGTTTTGGAAAATTCCAAACTGTTTATTAATTAGGATTCCTGTGAAAGGCATTTCAACTGATATTCTCTGCCGCACAGTCTTAGGAATCACATCGCAGGAAATTAAGGAGAACGACTGCAAATCCTAGTGTACCAGCAGTTCCTTAGACACAGACATTGCTTGTATCCTGCTAAGGTTCATAATTGCCTTTACTGTAGTATTAGTTCATAAAGTGTGTGCTGCTGCTGCATTTAAAATAGACAGACAGGGGGTGGAACGTGGTAGACGTGAAAAGACAGAAATAGGGAGGTGTGAAAGGATACGACATTACAATCCCTATCCGTGTCAATAATTAAAACTCATTAACACTTTCGAAGTGCTCCTTAATTAGCCCATCATCCTATCTGGCACCAAATATCCCTTTTCCAACAATTTAGCTATGTTAAATCTTTCCCAAGAGTCCTCTGCCACCACCTCCTTTTGGATACACGCTTTGCCGCTGACTTTAACTTTGCACTATTTATGTACTAGAGATGATGTTTACTTGGCTATGACTGTATATATACGTATACTCGTGTATAATGAAAGAAGTGAAGAAGAAAAACGCGGATAAGAAATTGCCAAAGAAGGACAAATGGTAAATAAATGTTTTAAATCGCTTGGAATTCATTACAACGGTTGGACAGTATGTATTGCAAGCTAAGCAACTTTTACCTCCTCGCTGGCTGGGATAGATGGGATTAGAGAGGATTGAAATAACATGTAACTTTTTGAACAACTAGGCGATTTAAAAAAAATTAAAAGTCGCAGTTCTTTCTTGTAAGATAGACTGTAGCGTTCAAGCCTCAGTCTAGAAAGGAAATAGAACATATGGGAAACGTGTATATTTCATAGAATATTTGACCACATAGCATTGGCTTTCAATCCTTAGCTAGGTACAACCTTCCGAGACTAACAAATTTTTATTGGGCGAGGGGTTGAAAGTGACAAAAAAATGTGTCTGCACCTAGTCGTGTAGGGTGTCATATGAAAGGGCACTCCGTACAGATTCCACAACGGACTTTTATTAAATTTTATGTCTTGTAGTTTTGGACACATTAGCGAAAACGAGTGTTTTTTGTTTAATTCCCAAAGTAAATCTGGACTTCATGGGATTAAAAATTTAATATAACTTACTATCATCATGGTATGGACTTTTTTTTAATAAGAAAACCCATTCGCTTGGAGTAAACATGTCTACCCTAGATTAGTGGTATCTTAACCGCTTATCCCGTCATTACAGCTTTAAACTACGCCACGTTTTTTAACCATCCCCCATCATTTCTTTCATTTTGTATTCTACACCCTGCGATACATAACCCTTCAGTGTTCATAAATCGCGTACATCGCATAAAGACGCCATAAACCACCCCCAACACCCGTCCGGCTAATTTCTCTCGTAAATTTACTGGCCAAAAGCCTCGGCATAAAACTATTTTTATGATGCACTTTGGTAGGAACTAATAATTCTTGCTCCATAGTTTGCTCTGCCGAAAAGGTGTAAGATACGTAGATACTCCTTCCCTATTAAAGATTCATTCATATGAACAACTCGATTCTGGAGCAATTTGCTCATAGAACGGCAGCTCTATGTGTGTGTGTGTGTGGTGAAATTTACGGTCCCACATGTTGATTTTTCACCTTCGACGCAAATGCAGTCCACGGAGGTCTACCGCACTACAGATAGCCTAGGCAGCCACCTATATGAGTAGATACAAAACTGTTTCGGTGCATTTGGCATAACTATCGGATGAATGAGTTTTGGGCTCCACATGTGTAGCTGTTCCGAGTACTACCTCTCCTGGGCGGCCGGCGTTGATGGAAGCAGTAATAATTTTGTCGACGGAAGATACTTTATTCGAAATTCCATTCATAAAACATCAGATGACGACGACAACGACGATGAAGACGACAAGTGATAAAATCAAATCGAATGGGGAATTCCGAGAGGGAAACGTGAACTACTGATGCATGCGGTCATGAAGAAGAGCTCCCACTTAGCGTCCGTCAGTCCTAGTGTCATCGTCATCCTCATAGTAATCAGCATTTGTGAGAAGGAAGAGTCATCGGGGCATTCGACCAACATCATCGGAGCATTGCAGTGTTAAGTGGAATTTTGTGGCTTAACAGGGTACAAGCGAGGAGGATGTGCGCTTCGCTCCCCCTTTGGTGCACAATTATTCCACTTCATTTAAATTTGACTTCAAAGTGGGTACTATGTGCTGCAGGAGAAAACCATGCACCAGGGTTCTCTGTTTAATTATGTGGGGATGTTACAGAATGGCATGCAATTTTACAGGACACTTCTTGTTACACGACTGACCATCAAATCAGTTATGCTTCTATTATAATTTTGAAACGTCTAAGGTCACACAATCAGAAGCAATTTAACTCACCTCAGATCCTTACACCACAGCACGCCGCGGCTACCATTACTCCTTTGACCACATTAAATCCTTCTGCAAGACCAGTGACTTCATCAATAGCGGTACAGTGTCAATGGCATCGGCATCGGCATCAGCAGCATCTTCTCATCGAACCACATCGAGGACATCGAACTCTCGATATTCTCACCACAAATTGCCTTGTCCCCGAATGTCCTTGCCATTTGGCTGATTGTCGATGCGATAATAATAATTATTGTCGACCATCGCAGACTGGGTGAAATGTTCATAACACTAAATAAATGTCCCCACAAATACAGGCGCACACAATTAGCCACACAACAGGTCGATAACTTGCTTGTGCCACTCGAAGGCAATCATCCCATCTCGTCGCTTCTCAGTTTTCCTGCAATTGTTTGGGTGCAGTGCCTCCAGCTTCTTTGGTGTTTCTGTTTATACGAGTACGAGTGTTGTTCGGTTAGTTGACAGTTTTCGCAATCAGATAACAACCCTGACTTGTCTCACTTGTGGCTGTGTGTATACGGGTATTTGTGTTCCTGGCAATTATATCACACAATTTAGCTTGAAGGCTTATTTCGTTGTCGATCACGTGACGTGTGTTCTCCGATATTTTAAATTTTGCGGTTTGGCCATTAAGGGTGAAAGAGAACGAGAAATAAATTCATGAACCGTTTGACAGTTTCAGGATGAGATTTCACGTGTTGACCAGGAAAATGTGGGTCACAGTGAAGGCAACGTAACACTTGAGGGCAGGAAATATTGTGTATGCGGTGAATGGGTGCCTTTGGATATTCACCTCACGTCGAAATAATTTCTTACACTTTAGAATTGAATAGTAATAGAGAGGGGAGAACCGGATTTCCCTTGATGTATTGTCATGGTGAAGGACATGTCAGTGTGGTTTAATATATCGCCTTCAAGGGAAACAACTTGACACGAAGATGGACAATTATAAGATTTACGGAAGAGATATTGCCTGGCTTAGTTCGGATTTGCGTTCTGAAGGAATTGGATTTTTGAGTTTTGAATTCTATTAGAAGAGAGGAACCTTAGGTACCCGAAGACTCAGCAGCGCTGCATTTTGAGACAGTTTTATTTTATAAATATTCGTGTTATTTTCCAGGTACCATGGCTCAGTGGTTAGAGCATTTGACTACTAGACGTGCTGTCCAGGTTTAAACGAAATTGGTTTATATTCTACTTCCTAGTTTCACAAGTATGGATTTTAACCTCAAAAATGTTGGTATCCCGGAAGTATAGCTTCTTATCACACGTTAGACAAAATTCTTATGTAACGTAAGGGGAAACAACATTTGTATAAAACGCGAATAGGAAGAGTGCATGCGGCGAGAAATCGAACTCATCACGTGACAGTGGGGAAACCTGAACGGAGTAGAGGTGTATACTTAAGCTTCTCGAAGCATTTGGAAATGTGTGTTGAAAGTGAATAAACAATTATTGGACTTATCATTCTGAAAAATGAATTTTGATTCTATTAAACTTTATTATGAATGATTAATTTCTCTGTGAGCACCGTGGTGTAGTGGTTAGTGCGTTGGACTACTATGCAATGCTGCTCGGGTTCAATCCCAGCCCGGGTCCAACACCTAAACGTTTTTTCACGGTGCCACCTCTTTTGAATGTCTGACAAGCAATCAAGGAGTATCATTTGTCACGATTGAGCTTCTCAACTCGCCGTTCGGAGTCGGCAAAAAACCGTAGGTCCCTTCCATTCGTGCAAAAATATAACACGCACACACAAATTATTGCCAGAAGCAGGCCCAGGTTCACCTTGAGCTATAGCGCCACCTATATAAATAAGAAATTTCTCTGGGTAGAAGAAATGATCAATTTCAGGTTCTGACCCGCCAGTTGCGGAGGGCACTGCAACGCAAGCGATATTTTGTACCGTTAGTTTAGGGAACCAGCAGAGGTTCAATTCTTTTGATGAAATTGAGGACCTTACTGGTGGAGTCTTTAAGAATTTCCACGGGAGTTAGGAGGGCAGAAAATGCCATGCAGTCGCATAAAATATGTTCCGCAGTTTCGTCGTCTTCCATGCAGTTTCAGATGGCAATGCCCTATTCAAAATCCCTCTACTGAGGATGAGATGTTTTATGGATCTATTATGGAAGGGTTTAATGGCTCTTTTAGCCTGACGAAGACTCTGGGTATTTTCCCAATGGAAGGAGCACATTTTGTTTTCCCAACTTTTGATTTTTAAGTTTATAGCTGAGTTAGGAAAGATTGAAGAATGTAAAGTTATCAGCCGAACCTTGTTTAGCTAGTTCGTCGGCTTTTTCGTTTCCATCAAAACCCTCATGTCATCGAAGTTTCACTTTTCTATGGGAGAGGTCTTGGAGATTATTGAAGCAGTTCAGGACTTATTTGAGCCTATTGCTTTTATAGCTGCTTGACTATTCGTGAGTATATGAATTAGGATACATGTTATTCCCGATTCGAGGATGACGTTGGCGCACACTTGAATGACATGAATTTCATCTTGCAATATATACACTGGAACTTTTTCCCAATGGTGTGGATATTTTTGTGTTAAGTCGAAAAATATTAGCACCCACCACGGTGTCCATCTTTGATCCATCCGTATATCACTTGTTACCTATCAGGTCTAAGGTTGGGTTTCTATAGTATTGTATAGTATTCCTCACTTCACGGCTTGGGATCACTATATCGAATTTCTTTCTGAAGCATAAAGTATTATTAAGATTCCGGAGAGATCTGTGTGATTTATGTACATATGTAGTTCATCTCTCCTGTTTGCAGTAGACTGACAGTGCTGCTGATTGCCATCTTTTGTGTGAAAAGGTGGATTTCCTTTCTTCTGAAAATAACTGGCTACGACGATTGGAAATAAAATGATCAAGCCTGGTGGCACAGAGCCCCATGAATTCGAGAAATCGATTGCTCAAGCTCTGTTGGAACTAGAAATGAACTCGGAGCTGAAGTCGCAATTGAGAGATCTTCACATTACCCGTGCTAGGGAAATCGAGTTCAACAACAAGAAAGCTGTCATCATCTATGTCCCTACTCCAAAGCAAAAAGATTTCCAAAAAATCCAAATCCAAATCCAAATTCTTTGGCAAATATGTCATTGGCGAACGTAAGATCTTACCGAAGCCAACAAGAAAATCGAGGAATCATCTGAAACAGAAGAGGCCTCGTTTCCGCACTCTTACATCAGTGTACGATGCCATTCTAGAGGATTTGGTGTTCCCTGCCGAGATTGTGGGTAAGCACATCAGTGTTAAACTCGACGTTACGCAGCTGATTAAGGTGCATTTTGATAAGAATCAAAAGACCACAAAGTTGACACCTTCACTTCGGTGTACAAGAAACTGACTGGAGGTGATGTTAGTTTCGAGTTCCCAGACAACTACTTGTGAATTTTTTAAAGAATAGATTGCTACATACATTTTTACAAAATAAAAAAAATTTAAGAAATGGCCAATAATTACAAATTATAATTATTCTTGCATGTTGTATGTAGGTATGAAGTTTTAGTTCCGTCGCGCTAAGTTTGTATACACAATTTTTTTACCGCCTTGAATGACCCAGAAAAGCCTTGAGAAAACACCATTTGTGGACTAATACTGTGATACATTTCATATAATAATGTTCTAAGGTCCAACAATTTTCTCATTTTTCCCATAGACTGGTGTAAAACCTTTCTCCTGGCAACACTGCTTCCAGATATACTCGATCATATTCGAAGTTTCTTTTTGACATTTTGTTCAGCTTTAAATACTGAAAGTTTACGTTAGACTGTTTGCCAAATTTTCTTCTTCTTTTTATATATGTATCAAGTTCCGGTCCATAGTTCCTGTTTAATACCAAGTTTCCAACAAGACGCCTATAGAACATGCAAAACGTAAACGATTCACGACGAGACGTTTTTCTGCAATCAAATTAGCGCACGTAATTCATAATCCGCAAGAAAGCAACACCTATTTAATTAAGCGTAGAAGATGATTGAGGCGAAGGCAGACGACACCAAGGTGGAAGGAACAAGCAACGAAGGCGAAATGTCATCTCGTCGAACATGCTCAAGAGGAACCCCCATTATGAACTAAAAACAAAAAAATGAAACTGTTCTTCATTTCATTTCTGCAACCATGCACTTGGCGGTTTTTTTTTTTTTTGGTCGGCCATCTTCGTTTACACCTCTCCAGAGGCAGAATGTCGTGATTTACTTTTCTTTCTTTATTTATTTACAAAAAAAAAAATGTCTTAATAGTTCGGTACACCCTGTCGTGATATTACGCTATAATGAGTTAATTTTAGCACGTTAATTAGTTGGAAATTTATGAGCGTGCGCATGTAGTTCTATATGGGATAATGATGGTTCTGATGACGATGACGTGTACTCGTGTGTACACATGTACTTGGTGGCGTACAAAGCCGTGCAAAATTGTGTAATGAAATGGACTATAGCTACTCATATGTACAACGTGTCATGTTATTTTGCCGCTTTTAACAAAATTTAATTTGTTGTTTGTGTATTTTTGCACGTGTGCGACTGAATTTCCAAAAAAAAAAATACAAAAACACCGAATGTCATTGCAGAGTTTGGGCAGTCTCTTATTTGAATCGTCATACGATAAAGGTACATGAATCTGCTCTCGATAAGTTTTTGGATTTTTGTATACTCAAGTATCTTCATAAAATTATTATCAAAAAGTAGCCTCGTTATTTATTTAAAAAACTTTTACTTAAACTTTTTAATTTTTACGCTCGAGCCTGTCTCTAAGTTTGATTCACCCGCGCGTATTTTACCAAAACTCGGAGCGACAATTTTTCATTGGTGCCATACGTCTCTGGAATGCGCTTCCCCTAGGTGTTAGAAGGCTTTATAATACTGCTGGTTTTGGGGAGACTCTTTTTCGGCATCTGGCTAATTAGGAACATTAAAATATAAGAAACACCTCAGTTGTACATAGATATATTACAGATATATTACGCATAGTAATTTTCTCAACTGTTTTTTTTTACTCGACTTAAGTTAAATTATAACTCGATTGTTTATTTTGTATTTCGGATTGCATAGTTTCTCATTTATAGCTTAAAGACATTACTAAGTATATTATGACTGATGTTAATTAATTAAGTAATAAATAAATAAAATAAATAAATAAAGCACAAGATTGATCAAATCAAGTCAAATTCCGCTACAGTAGCCAAATATTTTCTAGAGTTTCGCTAATTCGAATGTTATAGTCAGGAAACGGATTTTGTTGACTTTGTCTTTTTACTACGTTTTTATTAGGTATACAAAGCGGTATGTTCGGTACAAATTTTGAAATTGATTTTACACTAACTTCCCGATGAGCAAGAGACTTGAAACTTTAAACTGGATGACAATGCGATATTAACCCGCTTTCTTGTCTGTCTGTTCGTTAGGGTTCCGTATGGAACACCAAATCGCGGAAAAAAAACAATTTAGATATGCAACGTTTTTCTTGTAATTTTTATTTCTGTAATTATATACTTAACATTTTGCATTTTGCAGAGTTCACTTATGATATGAATGTACATACTTAAAATTTGCACACACATAGTAACCGTAACTAATGGTAATTTTTTTGGATGTTCTATTTTATTTTTTGAGTTTCAACGAGAAAGTAGAAATTGAATAAAAAAAATGATTAACATAAATAAATTTTTAATATACCACGTTTTTAAGATGGACTAAAAACCATAAAATAATTGCTCCTTTCACCATAAAGATAGTCCTGAAAATTGTGAATTTTGAAGAACTATGAAAATATGTACTTGTAAGATTTAAAACAAAATCAGATCCCTGGTTATAGTTAGGCTTGCCATACGTCCCGGTTTGACCGGGACAGTCCCGGTTTGAGGCAGCTGGCGTCCCGGCCAGTTTGGTATTTGGTCCCGGGTTTTTGTTTTTTTTGTCAAAATGTATTTTGGCGTTAAAAAAAAGCCAAACCGTCTGGAACTTGACCGTGCGCGTCTAGCTCTACATAGATTAATAATAATTATGTTTTCCTTTTCGCGAACTAAAAAAAACATGTTATTATGTTATTGCTAATGAATAATTTTGTTTTCATTTCCAAAATGTTTCGAACTCTATCGGCAGTTCTCGGTTTTTGTACTACCTTCTCTGCTTCTCGATTCAGTATCAATAGCCTTGGGGGGAGCTCTGGACACCACAAGCTCCAAATATAATTTCGGGCGAAGGTTCCAATGTCCCCGTCCAGATCGTTCTGAATGGAACAGCGGAGGTTGGTCTGATTTCCCATCAGAAAGTATAGTCTTCTATACGGACGGGTCCTTAATGGATGAGCTCTCAGAAGAATGCCACGTTGAGCAATCTATCCCAGTGTGCGGACATTCTGATATGCCTGGAAACGATAAAGCTGATGCTCTAGCTAGAGCTGGATCAGTGGCCCGGTTGATCGGCCCTCAGCCTGTTATTGGCTGCAGTTCAGCCTATGCTAAGAACAAGCTTCTTGAACTGCTGCGACTACAATACTACAACCATTGGCACGAGCTAAGGTCATGCCGAAAGGCCAAAATGTAAGTAGACGCGCCCAAGTCAAACAGAACTAAGTCTCTGTTACACCTTAGCAGTAATGACCTCAAAATCTTCGCAGGACTGGTCACTGGGTTCACTCCCGAGCACCGAGCACACAAACGAGCACCTGCACAAAATTGGAATCAGAAGCTCGGGCCTTTGCGAGATGTGCCTGGAAGATGACGAGACAGCTGAACACTTCTCGGCCTTTGCTCGGATCAGAAAGGCCACAATAGGCAGCTACTTCCTATGGGACGTTGATCTACTAGAGCTCAATCTTGCCCTATTGCTTTGTTTTGCGAAAGCGAAGGGCAGATTTGGATCTATGTTAAACTCAGCAGCAAATCTCTAACTCGGCGAATGGGGTGGTGCTTCACCAAATTACAATGGACCTACAGGTCAACGTGCTTGTTGTCCCTATGGAATAACCCCCCTCTAAACACAATACAATGCACTACCTTCTCGGTACACGGAGTACTCGCTCACGCTTACGTTGTTTTTCTGTATTCAGTAGAGTGCTGATCAAAAACTTTAAAACCTTCTTTTTAAGGTGGCGTGTCCCGGTTAGTCGGTTTCAAAATATGGCAAGCCTAGTTATAGTATATGATTTTTCCAACCTGTAGCTGGGTAATTTCCATAAGATCTGTCAAACTACCTTCTGGTGTAACTCATGTGTTAACTTTTTTATTACCTACTTAACTTAATGTTTTTAATGGTTATAAACTGGTTCGCTACATGTAGATATACATATACATATATATGTAACTTATTAAGACACTTTCTTTCCCAATTAAAACTTCCAAAACACTTCATTGCTAAATAGTCACTTTAGATTAAAACATGATTCTGACTTTCGACATGCTCAACTTTTTTATTTTTTACACACGCTTAAGAGGTTATGAATACCCTTATAATGTTTACATACAGTGCGAGCATATGAAGAACAGAAACGAGAGACTGACAGATCGGCGCATAGTGATAGGAGACTCAGATGTTAGATTTCAACTAACTCTATGGCATGGGTGATATCCAGGATAACTGGAGAGTTGCGTGTTATTGAAAGTTTTGTCGTTGCTTATGATTTTCCGAAGTTTTTTCTGGATGTTTGTGCGATCAATTTCTTCAGCCATACCATCATCCTATTATCAGTAGGTTTTGACACTAATTCCTGAAACTTCTTATTAACGTTATTTTTAAGCAATTCAAGCAAATCGAATCCTTCAATTATATTTTAGTCAGGAAACAATTTTATTGGAGTTAACATTTTCAACAATATTATTGCAAATCCATCTATTTTGTTCCGTAGATTTTTTTCCCCAATTGCATCTTATTTTCAAGTGCACTATTAGACACAATGGATTTCTAGAAGATCATGAAATGTAGTTTGTCTATGGTTTTGGCAGCCTCACTTCACCTTAACCCTAATGTAAGCAGATGATATGAATGTAACAAAACAACAAAACATGAACAAAATCAGATTCTCTTCGTAGTCATTATTCCTCAAAGGACAGGTGGCAGCTTAAACTCGTTACTCATACAAAACCATAAAAGGATTTAAATCTACCACAGGAAAGCACATGCAGATTCATTCATAACTTTCCATCAGCATTCTATCCACCGACGATGCGACGACCAACATTCGCCATCAATTAGTCCAACGCAGCGCCGGAGTAATAAAGTACCAAAATGCCGGGGCACAAGAAAAATCAGGAATACGTATGTGTGCAAGAACCTGCACAACACCAGACGTCGGTCGGACAGTGCCGCAACGCAGCGTGAAACTCGCACAATGTTCTGCCATCAGAGCGAGGAGCATAAAACATGATCTTGTTAGCATGATATGTTGATTAATTTTCATAATTTTTGCTTCGGCTGCCAACTGCGCCACATGCGGTTGTATAATCTGTACAGTATGTGGTACAAGTTAGTCTGTTATGAAAGGTCAATAGCTTTCTTTACTTATTCTGCTTTAAAATTATCGGAACTGTTAAATTTACTATATTTATGAATGGCGTATAGGGGGCATCACTTGTCACACATCACTTGTACTAAGCGCATATAACTCAAAAATCTCATCGCTCTCGTCGTCATCCGAAATAAACTTTTCCACATTTCATCCTCGTCCACATATCTCATGCTCGTACCGAGAGAAAATAGAAAATTCACCAAATAATTGAATGAAATATGGTTGATCGTGTTCTCTGTGGTTGCCGCCGGTTGCCGCCGGTTGCCCTGTCATCTCCTGCAGACCCCCCGTTCGTGTATATGCGCTACTAAATGCCAACGCGTGTTAAATGAATATCTCTGCGAATTTTGTCCTCGGGAAGAGATGCCCCCACCCAACCCCCCCTGCCATGAAAATATTCTTCTCAAATAGAAATTTCGAAATGAATTGAACGGTAATTAATTGTCTCTCACTCGGGTGTGTGTTGTTCTATGAAAAGCGGTTATGAAGGACCACTCTAGAGAATAATTTGAAATATTTATTGCGGGAAATTGTTTCTGTGACATCTCTCTTTCTCTCGCCGGTCATTTATCTTTCTCCCTCTTTCATTCTTTTAGAGATCCAAACATTAATTTTCTAGCAAATGCAATTCCTGCCCGTTGTGTTCCGAGTGTGTGTGTGTGTACAATGGAATGTGCTATGTGCTCTCCCCCTGTGCAATGTTTTAATTAGTCAGTGTCGATGGAAAGGATTTAAGGATGATGACAATGATGATGATGATGATGGTATTTTTAGAATATGTTTTATCCACGTATGATGCCATTGCCAGAGTGTTGATTAGGTGTGCAGAGTATCTACGTATCTACTTTGGGGTTGGGATAAGCTTTATAATTTTTGACACATTCGCCAAAACAGTTGTGCATTTTTGAGTGCCAATTTATATATGTCAGTCAATCAAAGAAAGAATTGTTAATAGGTCACAGTGGTTTTATGTAGTTTGGTTATCAGCTAGCGATAACATATCGATAACACAGATAATTCCATAAAACTGGCCAACACGCTGACATGTATCGTAACTTCCACAAAATTGATAATTTCACCTACTTCCTGTTTAGGCATTTGGGAAAATGTCAAGTTTGATAAAGGGTAAACCGCTCAACTCGTGACAGATGAAAAACAAAAACAAACAACTGTCACCTGCTTGTCAAGAATAAACGTGGTCTTCATCAGTTGCCCGCACTTTGTCACGTGGCCCCGCTTTGGTCTCCCCCTTTCCCTATTTATAATTTTTTTCTCTTTGCTATCCATCAGTATGTATGCGCGTATTATAAACAACTTGACGACTCCAATTTTCCGATAGAACACGTTTTAATCTTTTGCTTCAACACACGGTCTGTTTTAACCATAATTTCACTATATATCGCGCTAATGCATGCAAATCTCGCAACAACAACAACAACGAGGATATGGGGAGATAATGAGAATGTACATATGTATGTGTATTTGTCCTAGATACATTCACACCACTGGCTAAACTGAAGTACATCGATACACAGCCAGGGATACGATTCTTTATGTCGAGTGGAAAATGTGTTTGCTGTTGATCCTTTCAAGAATAGCTTAGCTAGATGTCCACCCTATTCCATCGATATATCCGTTACAAAGGGAATATTGTCGAGTCAACTCCACGTCCACCCCCTGTTCCTACTTGAAAAATTAGCTAATAATAGAGCGGGCGCGGGAGGGGGACTTCTCTTTATCTGACAAGCGAGCGTTGTGTTATTTTCATTTCCGTCTTTTGTTTGTGTGCTCGTATACTCGTACAGTGATGATATGCCATGCTACCCTTAATCTAACCTTTAAGTGATGGATCTATTTTACCTGTATCCGTCGAGGTTTATTTTTCAGTTGCAAAGTATGTAATGCGCAATATTCATTTGATTTCTTTTCTTTTGCAGGTTCGAACGCTTTTTGTCAGCGGTTTGCCAATGGACGCCAAGCCCAGGGAGTTGTATTTATTGTTCAGAGCTTATGAGGTGGGTAACCTGCTTTTTTTATCTTAGAAATTCGGTTGAAAATGTTTTGTTTTGTTTCTTACTTTCAGGGTTATGAAGGATCTTTGTTAAAGGTCACCAGTAAAAATGGAAAAACTGCATCGGTAAGTTATTTAGGTTTTTCTTTTAAATTTAAATTTTTAAATAAATAAATTCCCCCCACTTGTAGCCAGTTGGTTTTGTAACATTCCACACAAGAGCCGGAGCTGAAGCAGCTAAACAGGACTTACAGGTAAAAAAACTATTTATATTCATATAAATTTATTGCAAAACTCTAAATTTAAATACAAAAAAAAAAATGTTTTTGGAAAACTAAAGTTAAATGTTAAATTTACCCTTTTTAATTAAAATTTAAAAAAAAAAAATCGCATAGAATTTGCAACAAAAAATCTATAAATATAAACCTCTTCCCCCCTTTCTAATTATTAATTAGCAAAGGAATGTTAAATATATTATAAATATGAATATAATCACAAAGAGGCACACGATATTACACAATATTAAATATATACTTGGAATTTATTTTTTATTTTATTTTATTTTAATTTTTTTCTAATTTTTGGAAATGTGCAAGTGCAATTTTTTTAAATACATAGTATGTCATTTGAATGGTTTTTTATTAAACAAGAAATTTGGTATAAATACTAGCTATGCAAATGTATTTTGTTTTTCTTTTTAATTTAGCATTTATGTATTTTTATTTTTTTTTTAAATTAAATTAATATGTTAACTGTTTTTTTTAGTTTTACTAGGCGACAATTTTTCAATTAATAATGCTGGTAATTTATCCACAAAGCCTTTGACACTACAAAATTGAATGATAGCAATTGCTTACAGTCTGTTCACCAAGAATAAAGTTAAGGCAAAACATTTTGTTTTGAAGTGAATACTTCTTTAGCGACGTATTTGTTTTTGAAAACGAGTGACGATAACTGCATCACGATAGATTTCGATAACTGTATTTCGATAACGTGGAAATGATTCCATGCAGGGGAAATATGTATACAGAAAACATCAGCTGTCTGTATGTCTGTCTGTCCGTCTATCCGTCCGTCTGTCTGTCTGTCTGTCTGTCTGTCTGTCTGTCTGTCTGTCTGTCTGTCTGTCTGTCCGTCCGTCTGTCTGGCCGTCTGTCTGTCTGTCTGTCTGTCCATCCGTCCGTCTGTCTACCTTTTAACATCTAAACCGCCGAACCAATTATAATGTAATTTGGCAAAGAGATAGTCTGGGACCTACGGAAGGACTTAGGTGGTAAACCCGCACGCTAGAGGGCGCTGGAGTCAAGTTATTAACAAAACCTTTTCACGCATAAACCGCTTAACCAATTATAATGTTATTTGGCAGAGAGATAATCTGGGACCTAAGGAAGGACTAAGGTGAAAAAACCGCCCGCTAGGTGGCGCTGGAGTTTATAAGCAACTTCTTTATTAACTGACCAAAATGATTCATATTGACAATTTATGTTAGTATAGTACCAACAGAGAAAACTACAAAAACTGGACCCGATGGGTGGCGCTGGAGTCGAGTTATTAACAAATTCTATATTTAATGCAATTTTGAATAGCTTTTCCTTTCATAATTTGTATTACAAAAATATAGTCAAGTTTACATTCATGTTTACTAAATTTTATTACACATTTTCCATCGATTGTACTAGACAAATTTCTTCTCTTACACATTACACATACACAACTGCTTTGGATTGCAAAAGTATTCACTTCTCTCGTGAGAAAATGTTCCCATCAAACTCAAACTGTTGAAAAATTGACTTAAAAGAGTTTTACTGAACAGACTGTGTAAATGGTCCCTCTTTTCACATCTTTTCAAGATGCTGCACACCAACCTTCTTCTCTAATTTACACCAAGGATAGGTTAGGTCAGGTTGGGTGGCTGTCCCCATATTTGGTAGGATTCATTTAAACCAATGTAGGTCCATTGTGTTGCCACATGAGCCGATTTTTATCGATACTCTTGGAACCATTTTGAGAGTTGAATAAATGTCCATATTTTATTGATATCTTGAAGGTCTATAAAGAAGTAATATCCCAGAGTGCTGGGGAACCGCATTGGATATGGTGGGGGATTCCTCGTCCATGCAGCTGTGATAGAAGTCATTGGCGAAGACTCACAGCCTGCTAGCATGTCTGCCTTTTGCGCAATGACCTGTCAATACGCCAACAGGGGTGCCTATATGTGATCTGCTAATTTTTAACAGGCTGCAAGTTTTATGCGATTTAGCTGAGGCCAAGTTTGACTGCCTGTTGCAGTGCTTGCGTAGATATTTTGTATTTTATTGTTTCTATCGGTATATGGGGCTCACTTTCGGTGGTAAAACTCCCCAGCTATGCACCTTTTCTGGCTAGTTCGCCTGCTTCACATCTGAACCCAGCACACCAGCATACATCTGCTCGATATCTCGTTTAGAGATGCGCGGCTGTGCCTAACCAATTTGAGTGCTATAACAGCTGCTTGACTATTTGTGTAGATGAAAATGTCGTGATTGTACAACGATTTCATCGAAAGCCTTTCAGCAGCTTCACAAATAGCCGTCACCTCCGCTTGGAAGACACGAAAGTGATCTGGAAGTTTCAAGGACAAGTTCAGACTGAGCTGGCCCGTAAAGTTACCCGTTTCTATACCATCACCTATCTTGGACCCATCCGTGTAGATCTCATTGTGAGTATTCTGGTGTGCCCTAAATTAGAAGGTTCCGACTGTGAGGTTTCTTAAAGTCGTAACGCCCTTTTTGTTGCTAGCTATGTTCCTACCATAAATATCCAACGGATGCATATTTAACATTGTTCCGAGAGCTGCGGTGGGGATGGTTCGCATAGCTCCCGTCACCCAGATAATTTACATCTAAGTTTGCTTAGTGGTGTCTACAGTTAAAAGAATTTAATCTTTCAATCTACTTTGACTCCATCTAGTGAAGTTCAAGGAAGCACAATAAAAAATCAGAGATTAAAAAAGTTCTTGAATTTCATTTTCCTAATTTTGTTTTGTTGTCGCCGAAGCCGTGTGGTTAGTGCGTTGGACTACTACGCATGCTACTCGGGTTCAATTCCAGCCCGAGTCCAACGCCTAAAAGAGTTTTTCACGGTTGCCACCTCTTTTGAATGTCTGACAAGCATTCAAAGAGTTTCATTTCTCATGAGAAGCTTCTCAGCTCGCCGTTTGGAGTCGGCAAACAACTGTAGGTCCCTTCCATTCGTGGAAAAAATAACACGCACACACAAATGGTTGCGAGAAGCTAGGCTTTGTTCTGTATAGGACTGCTGACGCCGTATAGTTTTATTTAATTTAATTAAATTTTGTTTTTAAATTATTTCTAACTTTTATATTATTTTCAAAAAAAAAATATACCAAAAACTATATAAAAAATCCTAAAGAATTGCATGAGCACAGCCCTTATGTATACATATAAAATTATATAAAAAAAAATATGTATATTTATGCATTTTTGTTTACTGCGAATAAAATGATTAAGTTCAACGAATTAATTGCGTTTGCACATTCACAAGATTCCCACTTTATCTCAAAACCCCCATCTATCTATATAAAAAATACTTGTATGTATGTATATTCCAAGTTGATTGAGATGAATTTCCCAATCAATACATCCCAGTTTACTTTCTGTTTTTTTTATTTTATTCTCCTTTAGTAGTACACAATTATTATTATTTTTTAAATATATACCAACAAACAAAGTACGTCCTTCGTATGTCACAACAACATCTCACAAAAAAATCAAATACAAACCGCCAAACAAAATTTGAACACAAAATTTCACAACCAATTTGAACAAATAAAAAATAAAAAAAACAAGCACAGAACCTAAAGCTGAATATTGTGGCTTTCCACTTTATTTACAAAAAAAAAAAAAAAATACGAAACCAACTAAGACAGCTTTTCATTTCTTTGTTTGTTGATAAATGGAAAATATTTTATTTTGTAAATTTCTCCACATTGCGTATAATTTTTTTTTTCGAATTTTATTCTTGAAAGCATTTATGGAGAATTATGGTTTCTTTGAATCCCCATTCAATGTAGCGGTATTTTTGGCGAATTTAGTTCATTTTCATATTTTCGTTCTATACAAAAGAAGGGAAATTTTTCCTACCTACTCACAAGAAAGGCATTAGTTTTTCCTTCTTTTATTTTGTTGTCTCCCTCTTCGCAAATACTCGTACTTTACCACATATCCTTTTTAGCAAATGAAAAACCAAACTTGTTCTCTTTCCACACTCACCCACCCACGGTTGCATGTCAAAAAGCTGTTTTCATAAAAAAAAAAAAAAAAATTGAAATGCGAATGATATAACGGTGGATTTAGGTCGAACCGAACCCTAAAAAAAAATATATATATATTTCAAGAAGGAAACTCACCCAAGTCAGGTGAATCACAAAAATGCGAAAATATACCCCAGCTACATAAAATCAAAGGATAATAGTGGCTTGAGGGGCGGCGCGGCGGTAAAGAATTATAGGAGCTCATACTACGTACACGCTTGGGTGAATTTTGTAGCCGTGATAGTAAAAAAATGTGAAATTATTACTTCAACAACGTTGCAGCAATGAAAGCACGGAAAGTAGAATAGAAAAATAGTAATCGCATAGTTATCTATGCTATTTGTGGCACGCAAGTATATTTTTGTGTGCTTCATCATGCTGAATTTTCAAATAAGTGAAAAAAACACAGCAAAACAAAAACAAAAACACAAAAGATAATAACCGAGGTAAATATACTTTGTAAGTACACGACAGCACGAATATTCCATCCAGTGAAGTTCGTGGCCATGCTCCAGGAGGAATGGTAGGGATTTTAGTGCTTAACAGTGCTTTCGCATGGCAATCCTATTAAAATTGTGGGTTTTATTATATTACCTAATATACATAGTAAAAAGGTAGTGGTAATAGAGGACACATTCATATTTGTGCGGCTGGGGAGCTATACGTTGTACGAGTACGTACACTGCTAATGGCATGTAAATAGTCTTAGTACGCATAACAGAGATTACGAGCGAATTAGGGACAATTTGCAAGCGTGTTTAGCGAATATTTTAGTACTAGTTAGTTATTATCTAAGATAGATGCTTTATATTGTAAAATTTTAACGACACATTCGTGCTATTTCGAAAGGAATTCTCTTTAGCACACGCGCCCACTCACCCCTTTTGATGAGGCATAAAAATGTGTTTGATGAACTACCTGTGGTAGAAGCAAAAGTCTGCTTAAGATTGTATTGATTTAAGGCCAGAAGGTCTGAAAAGACCTAAATATACGTATTCCTGGAAGATTTCTTGGTTTCTCCTTTGGGTGTGAGCTATAGGTGTTTAAAATAGTTTTTGGCTGTTCAGTCAAGCTTACGTGTCGCAATTTCTCCTTGGATGTGATTGACACGGCCCTTCTCAGAACGATTCGATCTTATGCTGGCATTGACGTCCATAGAACGAAATCGAAGACCTTCTGATTGGTTGCTAATTTCCGCCGCTTGCTCGTCCAGAAATACAAGCATCTGCGTCGATGTCGGGGTTTCACTCTGGCGCTGCAACTCGCACTGTTTCACGACGCGCTGTCCAACCGCTCATGTAGCATGAGCACAATGAACATGTCCCATTGATCCACTGGCAAGCCATGGGCACGAAGCTATTTCGTGTATCACATTTTACATTCGCTGCAGATCATCAGATCTTGGGCTATCCTACAATATTCGCAGACGTACAAACTAGCGCAAAACCTCTCGACTAATTGAGTACCTTTTGTTGTACAGCTGGTTTAAGCATTCCCAAGCTTCCTGATAATTGTCGGGCAGCTGCCACTCGCCCATTGTCCTTGTTGCTTTCCCTGTCAGAGATTTTCTCAAATACGAAAACTTGGATGCTGGCGTCAGTTGCTCATTTTGATGCACCGCTGCCACCTACCTATCGTGGGACCCTTGCTTTTTAGTAAGAGAACCATCGAATTCACCCCAGGTGTTCTTGAGGTCGTTCGGCTGTATCGGCTTCCTCTGCTAATTTCTGCTGGCGCAAACTTACCAGCCGACGTCGAAGTGCTGCTTTAGCGACATAATATAGACCCTCTGTCGCCTTCGTATTTTCCTCGGCGACTTCGACATGAACGTTGTTGAAGCGATAGGTGGCCAAATGACGGAATGAATGTAAGAACATTCTAGTTTGTCATTTTTTATTCGTTGCTAAAAAGCGACAAGTGTAATAAGACTGTTAGGAGGTTTAGAGATGGGATAGGACGTTGGAAATTTAAATGTGAAAGGAAGTTAGAATGTGGACGGGATGTTAACATAGAATAAGAGGAAAAGGAAAGGGAAAAAAGGAAATAGCTGAGTGCGAGGGACGTGGCATGCTCGACTTAAACCGAAATGGGGTGGTTCACATCTACCATCTACATATACCCGAGTACATATGTATGTAATACTTACCTCAATGTATATCTTTATTTAGTCTTCTATTTGCGCTCACTCGGCAATAGTTTCCGCTTCAGATACAGAAGTTTTAATAGTCAGATCTTAAAAATAAAAATAGCTATCCTTACCTCCCCACAACAACAAATAAAAAAGCAACAAACTACTGCCTTTCTGTTAAAAATAAAATAAAAAATAATTGATAAAAAAATATACATATAACATTTTGAAACCTCCCAAAACATTTTTGAATTTCTAAATAAAAACTAAAATTAATTTAAGTAAAAAAAAAACATTGCAAAAAAAAACAAATTCCAAACTATCCGCTGTACCGCTCATTTGCAGCAGGGTGTACGCTTCGATCCCGATATGCCCCAAACAATTCGCTTGGAATTCGCCAAGAGTAACACGAAAGTGAGCAAACCCAAACCACAGCCCAATACAGCGACAACAGCCTCACATCCTGCATTGATGCACCCACTCACTGGACGTAAGTAAAGAAAAAAAGAAAAACAATTTAAAAAAAAAAAATTAAAAAGAAAAAGGAAAAATATAAAACCAAAAAAATATTTTATTTCTTTTGTTTTATATTTTTTTTTTGTGTTAGTGTAAGTAGTTAAAAAAAAAAGAAAACACATATTAACAAAATTGTTTGACGAAATGTAGAAATTTGTAAATTAGAATAACCAAACAGCGCACAATCCTTAAAAAAAAAAACCAATACAACTTTTAAAGATGTCCCCGTTACCAGCAACATAACGCTTTTATAAAGCACCAACCAACCACCCACTTCCACTTATCCCGGTCACATGAACTTCAACAACAGCAATATGTCGCACTATATCACATACACTAATCACCAATGAATACAGAAAATATTATATATTAAATAATTTATCACCAATCTATCACCATTTAAAACAAAACAATTGAAACTAATTTAAGTAAGTGTTCCGTAAAAACATGTCGCAACAAGTGTGTCCTTTTTGATTATCCTTTCTGAAGTGAAAGTTTATTCTCTTGTAAGGATACTAGGTGATGTGGTATAGGCGCATGTTGCAGTGTAAAAAAAAACGAACAAAAGTCCTTTCTTCCTTTTGAATATCCTTTTTCGTTAAAATGTGTAAAAAGAATAAAAAATCAATTATTACAGCGCTTTTTTGTCAATAACTTTTGGAAAGAAAACAATAAAAAAAAAAAACATATTACTCTTAATAATTATAATTATGTATAACAACTTTTTTTTGTAAATATATTTAGATTTGGGTGGACCATTCTTTCCCGGTGGACCGGAGTTATGGCACCATCCGTTAGCTTATTCAGCTGCCGCAGCTGAATTACCTGGAGCTGCAGCCTTGCAGCATGCGACATTAGTCCATCCGGCTCTGCATCCTCAAGTGCCGGTCAGATCTTATCTCTGACTAAATACAGATAAAGTACTAGAGCAACCTATGCATCAAGTAAGTACCTATTATGAATGGATTCATACTGCATGTTTTGAATATTAGTGCACTTGAACAAAAAAATTGATTTAAATAAATTTTATTAAACTAGAAGATTGAAGAGCTACATAACTGGATGGGCTCAACAAAAAAATTCCTATTGCATGCAATTTTTATTCAAAATTTGTAGGGTCTTACCATTCTAAAAATAATTTTATCCAAATCAGCAATTCCCACAATTCAGCATAACTTTATGAATAATTAGATGAATTTCTTTTAAGACCCAAATGGCTATGCCGCCCCATCATACAACAGCAATACATCCAGCCTCAATGCACATGTCAGCCGGTCTGCCGCCGGGCGCCACCGCTGCTGGACATCATTTTTTATCAAGTCCCGCTTTGGCCAGCCCCGTTGGTTCAGCCGGTAACACTCATCCCTCAAATCCTCCATTGGCCGCAAATGCACCATGCTCAACGTTGTTTGTTGCCAATCTTGGACAATTCGTCTCTGAACACGAACTCAAAGAGGTCTTTTCAAGGTGAGTCCAGTTAAACAGAAAAAAAAAAATAATAAACTTTTGTAAATACACATTTTTATTTCTATTTTTTATTTTTAATTTAAAATTAAACCTTTTTTATTTGAGAAAAACTAACAGTTAAAAAATAAATTAAAATATCTGACTTTATGCATAACCAACAAAAACAACATAACGAGAGCATTATCTGATGAATATAAAATCCTTTTTGTTTATTGTACTACTCACCTCCTCTTATGTAACAATAACCAGCAAACAAGAGCAGCTGCCAATTAAAACTTTATTAAAAAAGTAAAAAAATTAAACAATTACTCGTACATTGTAGAAGTTTGATGCACACACGATACAAAAAATACGCACCTTGTTAACTAGCACCTGATTATATTCACATACACACACATGTCATTAATTTTCTGTTTGGTATTTTCTTTCGATTTCATTTATAATTAACTACGTTTGTGGGAAAAAATGTCATTGTTTCCAAGTTGTTGGAAAGCGAAGATATAATTCTGCCGCTGAATTGAGTTCAGTGAAAATCAGCGAGGTATATTCAAACAGATTGAAAGTCTTATTTGTATATATTACGTACGATTGTATTGTATTTCCGTTTATAACTTATTTAAAATACATATCAGGGTTATCGCGAATAAATTCCGAAGGAAAAATTCCCTTTGTCAGCAATGTAAATCAGATTGCTGAATGGGAAATATTTCCCGGGAAAATTTATTCACAATAGGCCTGATTTAAGCATTTACATTTATATAAGCCAATTATATAGAAAAGTATGGAATGCTATGTTATGTACCTAACTTTATTTAGAAAAGGTTGAATTTAGCTGAAAAAATCTATTCTCTGAATGATATGTATCTCAGTACGATATCTAAAGGCGTGCAAGTACCATATAATCTTAAGAACTTAACTCGTAGTTAGTTGAAAAATAAAACAATTTGCTGATAATGATCTGATAATTTAAACCACAAATTTTAGCCCATAGAGAACATTCAGAGCAATTTGATAATCACTTCTAGCTCATTTGCTAAATATTTTACAGTAAGAAAAAACTTTAAAGTGCGCTGAATTTAGCTGAAAATAATTCAGCGCGTATATAAACATTGGAGAACATAAGAAAAAGAAACACCATCAAATGAAAGTACTCTTCCTTCTCAAACTTCTTATACCCTAGCGTTATGGCCCGACTCTACAATCTCCTTCAAATATACCAAAATATTCCTAGCTGAATACTTTTAAATACACTGAATTCAGCTGAAAATAATTCAGCACGCATTTGAGAATCGAAAAAAAATTACCCCATTAACAGGAAATGCTCTTCGTTCTCAAACTTTTTATTCCCTATCTCTATGGCCTACTTACGACATTTTTTCAACTACGATTCTACAATTTCCTGCAAATCTACCAAAATATTCCTTGCTGACTCTTTTTAAGTGCGCTGAATTCCGCTAAAAATAATTCAACGCACATTTAAACATTCTCAGAAATATTTGAGAATCTAGGAAAAAATTGCACTATAAAATGGAAGTGCTGAAATGGTACTCTCTCTTCTCAAACTTCTTTTACCCTAGCGTTATGGCCTGCTTACAATATTTTTTCAACTACGACTCTACAATCTCCTTCGAATATACCAAAATATTCCTAGCTGAATACTTTGAAATGCACTGAATTCAGCTAAACATAATTCAGCACACATTTGAGAACCTAAGAAAAATCACGCCATTAAATGGAAGTGTTCTTCCTTCTCAATCTTTTTATTCCCCATCTTAATGGCCAACTTACAACATTTTTTCAACTACGACGCTACAATCTCTGGCAAATATACCAACATATTCCTTGCTGAATCCATTTTACTGCGCTGAATTCATCTGAAAATAATTCAGCGTACATTTAAACATTCTCGGAAATATTTGAGAATCTAGGAAAAAATTACAACATAAAATGGAAGTGCTGAAACAATCAACAATCTCCTTCAAATATACCAAAATATTCCTTGTTGAATCCTTTTAAATGCGGTAAATCCAGCTACAAATAATTCAGCGCACATTTCAACATTCTCATCAATATTTCAGAACTTAGGAAAAAATCACGCCACTAAATGGAAGTGTTCTGCCTCTCAAACTTCTTATACTTACTCTATCTTTATGGCCTGCTTATAACATTTTTTCAAATACTACTCTACAATCTCCTTCAAATGTACCGAAATATTCCTTGCTGAATACCAATGAATTCAATTCAGCGCAGCTGTGACAACTTTTATGACATTCCTATAACTATTTGTTTTGAAAAAAAGAAAATCACATCATAACAAAATGAGTGTAACATATTTAACTATCTATATTTATTAATATTCAACATTTAATTTAATAATATTATAAACAACTTGCACAGTATGCCTGGCTTTTGTCGCCTCCGAATGCACACAAAAGGTTCGCACAATCTCACTTGTACTTCTACCAGCACAACTTCTTCTTCTTCTACTGCTGCTACAACTGCAAATCTTGGCACAGGTGGTAACGTCAACATTTCGAACATCATCAACAACAACAACAACAACAACAATAACAACCAGTCCAATGGCAATATCAACAACAATTTAAACTATCAGAATCATATCAATCAACAATTTATCAACAACATGAATGCGACTATCAACAATCCTGTTGCTTTTATTGAATTTAAAGATGCCGCTTCTGCTGGCGCTGCAATGAATCAACTTCAAGGTAAATATCTTCTATCATCGGATCGTGGCTCTATACGCATTGAGTATGCAAAGACAAAAATGCTCAACGATATGACAACAGCAGCTGCATCTGTCACCGGTAATGTCCTGTCAAATCTGAACAATACGGTTAACCAATCAATGCAGGCGGTATTCAATGCTAATCAATGCCATCGTCAATTGATCAACAACAACGGTCAGAATTATGAGCTGGTAATGATGAGCGGAGGGGTACCTGTCAGCTGCAGCACTTTGCCAGCAATGTTAACCACTACCACAACCACAAATCTGAACAATAATAATAATCTTACCAATAATCGTAACGCACTACAACCAGTTGTTGTAAATTCACTACAGCACCATCAAAACCATCAGCACCAAAATCATCTTTTTAGAGACGTATGTATTTCAGTTTTTCATTTTTTTTTTTTATTTCTCTTCTTGTATACCTATAGCTGTTTCTTTTCATTCTTCCTTCCTTCATTTTTGTGTGAGTAAAGAAAGTTTCATACATACATACTCGTAAATACTTGTATATTGCACACACATTTTGATGAAGCTCACTTCTTGTAAAATTGATGTTTAAGTGTGTTTTTGATGTAGAATACTTGCATTTAACATATGTAGAACTCACATTTTTTATGATTTTTACAAAAAAAAAAGTATTAAGGATAACATGCGTAGTGAAATTGTGTACCACAGGGTTGACATAATGGACTCATACTCTTTGAACAGAAAATATCTTCTTTGATTACATCGTTTCCGTGATATGTATATAAAGCATAATTAAACCATGGTGCCACCTCTTCCGAATGTCTGACAAGCAGTTTAGAGTATCATTTGTCATGAGTAACTTCCATTTGTGCACAAATATAACACGCATGCGACTGCTGACGCCTAAAAACAGCAGACATCCATTATCTTCCATCCAGTGCTGCCACTAAGAAACAAAATTCCCGTAGCAAAATTCAATAAGTCCGTAATATCTTATTTCTTCAGTTTTTCATCGAAAATGAACCCAAAAATACTTAATTCTTTAGTAAAAATAAGCAGCTTCGGAATTACTAGTTGGTATAGTAAAACTTAAAGTAAAAAAATTTAGTAACAGACATAACATTAAAAACTTCATTTAAAATGCGCTTTACATACAACCATAGTCTCCAAAAAAAAATACTTCATGCATAATGTAGGTAAATAAGTATTGGAGCAATAATGTAACTCTGCATTGGGAACAAGAGGTATTCAACTTGCCATTGCAATACCAGTCCAAATCCAGTCAAATTCAAACACATCCGAAGAAATCTATGCTACTTGTGTAGGGTACGATAGAACAGTAACATGAGTTGGTGTCGAGGACATGAATTGAGTATACAGTACACTCTCGATTTTTGCAAACCTCGATGTCTGCAACTCATGTAATGGATTCACTTTGTTTCGATTTTTGCAACAAATCTTAAAAAAAAGTTCTCGATTTTCGAAATTTTGAAACGCTTACTATGGAATTTTGCAGATAAAGCAAACTCTTGCTGACATCATAAATCGTCCACTAGATGCAGTACAGGTACAGTACAGTAATTACGACTACTTATCTTATCGATAATGCCCCTTGTTATCGAAAAGAATCAGATATTGAAATTAGGGGTCTCAGCATGAAAATATAGGCGTGTTTTGTTTGCAAGCTTTCATTCTATAGCTTTCATTCTATAATACAACAAAACCTTAGCCTGGATAATTATCCAGGGATCCATTGAAGAGATGATGCAACTGCGAAAATTGCGCGATAAGGCTGTGATCCAAGTGATCTTCTGCTTAACTCTAATTGAACATTATTTATCCATGTACCTGCATTTCAATGTTTTATAATTAGTTTTTTTTTTAAATATGTTTACTTTTTTACGATAAAAATAAAATTCTTAAATATACCCACCTACGAGTATGTATTACATACATATATGCAATTTTATTTTTACAATTCAATGTGTAAGCATTTTTAAAGTGTTTTGAATTTCGATTTTTGCAACAGGTCGTGTTTTCATTAGTTGCAAAAATCGAGAGTGCACTGTAGTTCATTTTTTTCTTTTTTGTAATTGTGATTATGAGAGTCTTAAAAACTCCAAATTCTTGTATGAACTCAAAAAAAGCTTAGCAAAATTGGGGTGTTTAAGGAGAGTGCGATTCAGCGTATCAAATTTTGACTTTGACTTTGGAATCGGGTAGCAGTTTTGCTACGATCGTAGCAAAGTGGCAGCGCTGCTTCCATCACCGGAATGCCGTTTTCAGTTCTACAGATGAAGAGCTCTGGCATCTGGGATACCTGGTTCCCTAAAATTAAGATCCATTCAGCACAGTTACTGAGGGGAACACAACGGGCCCGACTCGGGCGTCACCCTCACAAACCAACCAGGAGAAAGGTCTAGTCTTCATTATCATTTCAAACCTGAGGGCTGTGACTTGAGGATCCTCTTGTCCAAAATATAACTATCCATTTGCTTGATGTAACCAAGCCAACATCCATATTTGAGTATAGCTAATGTTCACTCCGGGTTTTTCTGGCATCACGCTTTGTTGTGATTGAGAATTCCGCCATCGCCTCATAAGCATACCCCTTAAAGTCAATGAACAGATGGTGAGTAACTACTTCAAATTTGTCAATCTTCAGGGTCATACACATGCAGATTAGTGAATTGCAGAAAGGCTGGAGATGATCACATAATGCATATATTGGAGTGGATCCTAAATGCGACGTCTAGCAAAATATACCTCCGTACACCTTTTTAGTGTTGCAGCTTAGTTATATCTAACTGAAACTGCCACTACCTTATGCGCATACGTTTCTCACAACTTTCTAACTTAAAACACTGACACATCTGCTGGTCCGCTGATTCACTTGTCATTATCATCAACTGAATGAATAAACTACTCACTTGCATATTATGAAACTCTGGCTTAAATACTGCTCATAACTCTCAGCCTTCTAATGTGAAGAAATCCAACTCGTGTGACTACACAAAGCTTGAATTGAGTCCTTAAACTCGATACACAGCTCAAACCATGATTGTCACTCGAAAAAAATCGCCACCAAATTTTCTTAAGAAAGTACAAGTAACGCACGACGTACTTAAAAATACAGTGAAACCTCCTTATAGCGAGCCTCCTTATAACGAAATTCTCCATATAAAGAAAAATTTTCATTTGGCAATTTGGCAAAACACCGTCTATATAGCGAATTTGCCTACATCGAAATTTGATCTATAAGACCGCGTCTCTACCTGCTATTTCAAATCGCTGGATTTTATGGCAAGCTATAAAAAAGAGAACTGTCAAATTTGTGTGTGGGCATATTATGACTGAACATTTAATTAACAATGTCGTCGCCATATAGCAAAGACCTTTACAAACATTGAAATTGGCGGTAATTTTTTAATTAGTTTTAAAATTTCTTCCTGTGCCATCTTCCAATTAGCCATAATTTTTTTTTTTAAGCAAAAACAGCGAATACAACCAATCTTAGTTATATTTTCACTTAAATGTCAAAATATAGCACGCCATCAATGGCTTGCGAAAAATCCTGCTATAAATGACATGCCATCGGCATTAGCTCGCCATATGACGTCTCCATCAGCCATTTTGATGGCATGCTAAGAATCCTGCCATAGGAAATGTCCGTGGAGACAGACATTTGCTTTGCGCAAGTGTACAACCAGCCTATATCCACCTCTCTATAGCAAATACAATTACATGCAAATAGTATATAGATTTATTTGTTTCGTTTCATGAAATAAAAGTGGAGACAAATGTAAATTTATTTCTCGCTATAATGAACAGATTTCGTTGTCAAGTTGCATTTCGTTATAAAGAGGTTTCACTGTAATTAATTTTGCCCTAAAATTTCAGCTCCTATTTTGAATTTACTCAAATGTTTGACGTGCTAGTATTTATTAAAACTTCTTTTGGAATTAAAACCACCGAATCACTAAAACCACCAAACAACCAGGAAAAACTACAAAGCTGGATAGAAAAAGCTCGAAGTGGGAGTCCTCTCACCTAGATATACATAAAAACCATTAGCATAATGTAAAGTTTAACGATGTTCTCTAGCCCATTTACCTCCAATCGATTGCCAATAAATTCGTAATAATCTCCAATAAATTTCATCCAACGTCGCCGGCGCTCACATAAGAGTACATCTCCTTTAAGCAGTCCCGCCGTCATCCTACTTCATACAAACCTAACTTAAGTATATCCCAACAGACCGCGGTAAACTCTAATTTAACCCCAATTCAACAAAAAAAGCCCATCGGCGCGATATAAAAATTTCATTAAGCACTTTAAATAATTTCCTTGTTGGTTCGTACCCTTTTTTTGCCTGCTCTCTTGCCCAACCCAAATCGAACCCCTATAACAAAACTGTCTCCTTTATCGATAAATAAAGGGGCGGCATGTCATTCTCGCTTTAAAAGAAGATTCACCTGTCGGCTATTACGATTATTATGCAATTGAAAAGGGTCAACTTGTTCGCCGTTTTATTGGAAACGGATTGTCCTTAAAAAAAAAAAACGAAAACCGTCCCAAACACTGCACGAACATAGGGTGTCATAAATACTTTCGAAATATAAAAGACCAAAACTCAAAAAGGGTTTTTCTGCCATTTGTATATAACATACGGGAATTGACTTGGAAGGCACACAGAAACAAAAGGAAAAGTTCGACTAATTCAAATGCACATCACATAGTTCTGACACGAGCTACAGATACAGACAGCCATACCACGTCCTGGCACCCTTTCGAACAACGAATTTAGTTATTTTCAATTTTAGGAGACAGGAAGAATTTTTTTTTTTGTATTATTGGAAATAGAGAGCACAAATATGTTATTAAAATTTCATAAGAAATAAAATTGTTTCTCTACGGGTATACCTACAGAAAAACAGAGAAACAAAAATATTTAATTTTCGCCCGGCCATATAAATAAACAAAATGGTGCCAACATACATACGTATACCAGCAAGCGAATTGAATTATTTAGCCGCATGTTATCCTATTTTATTTATGCCAAATACTTGCACACACATGAGTTTGTTTTGTTTTGTGTTTCAGTTAAATACATAAAAATCCTCTTTCTCATAAATTTGCAACAAAAAGGACCAAGCACCAGGCACCGGGAAGAAAAATACAGACATGATAAACGATTCATCCAAATACCTTTGCTTTGTCAGTTTTATTTTACATTTATTTCGTGTGCTCTTAAAATAAGAAAAAAAGTCCCATAAAAAAATATACCCGACTCAGCTATGAGCGCGCTTCTTTGGATTTGGTTAAATTATTTATAATTTTTTTTTTTTTTGCTATATAAAAGTTTAGGCGCCAACTTGAAACCTTGCCCCGATGTTCCTTTAAAATTATTTTCCAACTAAGTATAGCATTTCTTTTTAAAACCTTTTATTTGGCATTTTAATGGACTATTTCCATTTTCTTTTCTTGCAATTTTTTTATTTCTCTTATAGAGGAGCGGGTATGGAATCAAGGCATGATCTGTTCAGTAAGAAGGCTGAGCGAGAACTTCATCATCAATTCTTAATGGCAGCACCAACTTGACCCGTCTCAACGTCGTCAAATACATCAACGGCGACAATGGCAAACATCCCGGCAGCATTATTTACAGGAGCGGCAGGACCAGGAGGAGGATTGTACTCATACGTACTACCAACAGCATCACATGTAGCGGCATAGTATATTTATATTCCAACATAACAAACTTCATTTTTATGTTTTTCTATTTCCCCCCTTTAACTTTATGCGCGCAAAGTTATACAACTATTAAAAACAAATAGACCGGAAAAAACACACACATACAAATAAAATACATTTATCAGCGGCTAGCAGACGTTTCATGCATAGGAGAAGGATAAACGCTTAAACAAAAGACATAATAAGCAAAAAACAAATATTCAGCTTAAGTTTCAATATTATTTAAAGACAAATTATGAACTTTTAAAAATACTACAGATAATATTAAATAATAAAATGCATAGTTCTTATGACTGTGAATATTATTGTGAATACATACATATTAAATTAAATGCATTAGGGTTTTAATATAATACAAACAACAAAATAATCTAAATAATTTGAGAATCCTAAGAAAAACTATCTTACAGGAACTTTTTCTAGTATTTAAAATTAATTTACAATGAAGTTGAAAGCAATTCAGCTCCTTATTTCTATTTTTTAATTTAACTCGCTTAAAAGACATTTCGACCAAAATTACATTCTTACTTATTCAGCTGAGCTGAATTAATCAATTGGAGTATCAAAAAAAAAAAAAGAAATAATCAATATACTATACATACATTTATGTATGTGTGTGCATTTGTTAATCAATCGGCATATTTTATTAAACAAATTCAGCTCAGTATTTTTTGATTTGTTGATTTCCCTTAGCTGAATTGCATATTTTTTATAATATTTTCTTCTTTTTTTTTAAATAAAATAATATAAAAAAAACTATTTAATATATACAAACACATATATATTAAAAGAACATATTTAAATAAAATATATATAAATATAGCTTAACCGAATGTGCCCTTTACATAGCTCTCTTTCTAGATTTATAAAATACAAAATGAAACAAACTAAACAAACATGAAAATATTATAAATTATATAACAAGTTTATGACTTATATATAAGCATGTGAAGTTAGTTAAAACAAATTTAAGAGACAACAACAAGAAAACTGTGTATTCTGGATTAAAGAAAAAAAAAAGAACAACGATGAAAAAAATCCTTCTTTTGCAAATCAATTAAAAAACTAAACAGGAAGACAGATTACATAAAATTAAACAAACTCTAATTAGGCTATTTTAAAAATAATGCTACGCATATTATTAGGAAATAAATTTAACGTTAAAAGTAATTTTTAATTTAAAAGAAAGTGAATGAAATATGCAAATGCAAAGTAAAACAAAAAAGGGTTTCACATTGACAAAATATTTATAATATTTTTAAATAAACACGAAAACAAAAAAAAACCTTAATTTCCATGCTATTGTAGGGAAATATACATATATAACTTCTATTCACAGCTCTATAAATTGTGGCTATTTAAATAGACAAACAAATCGTATAAACATGACAACAACAATTTTCCTCCTCTTGATTGAAAAACAAAAAACAACCAAAAAACTGTTTTCCGCCCACAGTAATAAAACAAAACAAAAAGAAAACTAAAGGCAAGACAAAAAACATAACATAGTTAATGTTACTAACTAAACAAAAAAAAACATCTAAAAAAACAACCAAATATAATGCAAGAACAATCAATTTTGTACTTGGAGAGACAAAAAACAAAAAAACAAAACAAAAAATTAAACTGAAACTGAAATCCCAAACAAGAAACAAACAAATGAATTACATCATTTACATATCATATTTCGTAGAAATTTGTGGATAAAGAGACAAAACAAAAGAATATAAATATATATACAAAATATTTAGTAAAACAAAAAAAAAACTTTAAGCGAGTAAAAGAACATAAGAAGTGTAATATTGTAATGTTTAGAATAAGACGTTTTTTTTTTTCATTTGATTTCTTACCATATAAATGCTATTCAGCGGGTTAGAAATATCTCCAAGATGTCTTGTTTATGTACTGAAAGGTTTTTTCTAAGCAGCTTTCAAAGAATTTACGGCGCTGAATATAAATTCAATGAATGCTTACATGTCCTTGTATGCTATTCAGCAGACTGAAAACTTGTAAGCGACCCTTTTAACTTCTTTTCTAATTAAATCAGACAACTTTTTGCAAACCGTAGATCTCCGTTTTAGCAAACTTCGAAAATATGTGCAAAACTGCAACAAGCAAACTATTAAAGCCTTTATGCTAACCTTTCTAGTATAACACGCCTCCTTGTTAAAAGGTTATTATAGGTTATTTCTTGCCATTGTCTATAACATCTTCATGTTTCACAAGCACAGGATAATATTTCCCATGGACTGATCATGGCCACCAACATCATTGTCCTCTTTATTTGCACTTCATGTAACTTGCTACAAATGAATCATGATAATTAAGGAGGCTATGGGAGATGTTGCCTAAAAACTGGTAGACACACTATTTCATCACTTATTTTCTGTCATCATTATTTTAATCCTTATCCCTTGCCACTAACTTCATTTGAATTGAACTTCCATCGCAGGATAATCTTTATATATAAAAATGAGCTGTTCGTTTGATACCTCAGAACTCATAAACTAACCATCCGATTGAGCTGAAACTTACACTATATACTTCTTCTGATGTTTGAAGTGTTCGTACATCAAAAAACTGATGATGACGATGACTGAGTGGAACTCAAACATTTTTAAAATCACCGTGCGATTAAGCTGAAACTTACGCAATATATTTGTAATGAATTGACAAATGTTCGTACATCAACAGTTCTTAAGTTTTCCGATAGATGGCGCTGGGACACCAACATTTCAAAACCATCGGATTGAGTTGAAACTTACAGAATATATTTGTTATGAAATGAGAAATATTTGTAAATCAAAAGTTTTCAAGTTTTCCGATAGATGGCCATGAAAACCAAAATCTCAAAATTATTACTACAGCAATTCACGGTAACAGCTAACGCAGCTAACTTTTGATCTACGTGCACTTCTCGCTTCATAACAAATATACTGTCTAAGTTTCAGCTCAATCGGATGGTAAATTTTTGAGTTCTTAGGATATTATTGTTTGGACAGTTTTCTTAAATTCAAATAGAGCTGTCGGCATTTAATTCTCCACCAGAGTCATTACTATTCACTAAAAGTCACTCGAAAAAATTTCATTACATTTATACTGTTTTCAATGGGAGTAGCGAAGCGCACCGGGTAACCGCTAGTGTTCTATAAAAGGAGGTGCAAACTTACTGCCTACAAGCTGGTACATATTCTACTATGGTTAATCGAAGCCAGAATTTAACTATGGAAGGATTGAAATACTACCACCGTTCCATTTAATTTTTGTTTTAATCTTTCTGCAGAGGATGCTTATATTTAATTCAAACTGCTGCTTAAATGTTAGTAAAAAAAAATTGCATATTCTCAACATCATCCATCCACTGAATAGCATTTTTATTATAATTTAAATAAAAAAAAAACACATTTTTCCTTCGGATTTAATAAAATAGGTATTATACAACTTTAAGTTAAATATTTTTTCTCTCTCAATATATTGACCTAAATAATTCAGCAGCAATTTAATTTTGCTGAATGTTATTTTATTTAATTTTTATTTTTATTTACTTAGTAATAGCAATTACCAAAGCTGTCCTTATACATATATAATTTTTTTTTTATTAAAAAATCAAAATATTTAAATACCAAAGGCATATTTTAAATTAACTCCAAAGTTTTCGCTTTTTTTTTCTTTTTTTTAATATTAAAAAAAATATATTTATATATAATTATGTATAATATGCAAATTATTGGATTTACAATTTTTCCATTCCTTATTTATTTAATTTTACTTTTAAACAAGAAATTTTGTTTATCATTTTAAGTAATTACGAAAAATTAATTATGTAATATATTTATATATATATATATATATTCCGTCCAAGAGATATAAGAAACAAAATAAAAATCATTTCTCTAGAGAATTAGCATAGAATAAAATTATATGATTATGCATTGTAGAAGTCATGTTCATTTGTCCGCTTGCTGTTTTTTAAAAATGTTTATTTAGAGAATCACTCAGCCAAGCTATGATAATCTCCTGATAGAAACAAAGTTAAATACTAATGCATATCATTCATTGCGCCTTTTTTATTTGTCTTTAGGATATAAGTGTAAAAAAAATATATAAAAATTATATTACGTAGGTAAGCGACTTGCCCATAAGCAATCTCTACTTTAAATATAATAAAATCTAATCAGGAGATGACTACCTTGTTAGAGTGTATTTTCAAAATCGACATTTTAATGAAGACACAAGTAAGTTCAAAAATAATTTAGAAATATTTGATTCATCCTTTTTGGGAAATAATTTGATTTTCTAAATCGCAAAGCTTGACTTTGTTTTTATTACATTTCTGGACATTTCTATAGCTATGGGTACCAACAATTTAAGTTTCTATTTTTAAATCTTTCAAAAAAAACCTGCAATGCATAAACTCTTCATAGGAATTAGTTTACCAGGATTTTAAAAATTAATTTCTATCATGTAAAACGTATCAAACAAAAAGGAAATGAAAATATCGTGCGTGTATTTAATGTAGTAATGGATAAAAAAGAGAAAAACAAAAACAAAAAACCTATGTAACAAACAGAAGCATTAAAAGACAAACTTAGATGTTAAAATGAAACAACAACAAAAAAATGTGAATTAAAATAAAACAACATAATATCATTTGCTAAAGGAAACATAAACAAACAAATGTATGCATAATATATAAATAAATATTATATACAGCATTTAATATGGGAACATTAATTAAACTTAAACATATCAAATTTTCAGAAAAAAAAAAGAAACAAAATTTTATCATTCAAAAATGTTTTTAATTTTGAAGTTAAAAATACAGAAAAATAAAGCAAAGCATAAAACCAAATATAATTTAATTATAGACAAATTATTAAATATACAGAATGGAAAAAGAACAAAAAATAATTAAAGAAAGTAAAGTTAATTGTAAAACATTTATTTAAATAAAATAAAATAATTAATAATTAAACAAAAAGAAAAAAATAGGGAAATAAATTTAATAGCTTAACCATTTATACAGACAAAATTAAAATGAAAAAGAAAAAGACATTGCTACTGTACAACATAATATTATTATATAATTTGTTTTATTTTTAATTTAATTATTTTACTTGTCCTTGTTTTGTTATTAATTTTATTTTGTTCTCTTAGTTTATTATGTAAATTTTACTAATTTAATCGAAAGTTTTAATTTATGTGTAATAATATTTTATTTACTTTTTTTCTCTTTATAAATAATTTTTTTGTTTAGTTTTGTTTTTGTGGTAGTAATAATAATAAATTAATAAATTTTATTCTTCAAATAAAAACTCTGAGTTATTTTCTTTTATTTAATTTTTTTTTTTTTTTGGCAAAACTTACTGGATTTCTTTTAATTAATAATCATGATACTTTTTTAGATATGGGTTCTTTTACGGTGACTTCAGGGCAACTGAAGACTATCCTATCTCATCTAGTCCATTCCATGCGATGAGAGTGAGCACCTATTGTTCCCTTACCTGGCTTAAACTACGAATTGCAATTTTATTTACCTAATCAAATTCTGTGTGTTCCCTTGCTCAAAAACTGCAGAGATTTTTGGCAAGGACATAGCCAGCTAATGAGAGGATATTTAATTTTTAGAAATTTGTAAAGTCCTTCAAATTACTGTTCTTTCACTGAAGTGTTTGCTCAAATTTTTCTTTGATTAAACTCGTTCCTGTATTTATTCTTTGTAGCTTCACAGTTGACGAAGTTAGGTGCACAACGTACGGGAGCAGAGCTTTTGTTGAAATTGAGTGGTCTGTCGGACAAACTCTGAAGGCTCAACTATAATAGTCGAAAGTAATCGGTAGCTACTGTCGAATTTCTTCGTTAAGTTTTTTTCATTACTGTCAATTGCTCAAGTCGCCCATAATAAAGTTAAAGTCAAAATGTTGAATTTTCGTACGAAAGAGTGAATCGTATCGCTCATGTTGTAAGTTAGCAAAAGTGACCGAAAACTACCGAAAGGCTATTATCCTCGTACAACCCAAGTTTCTTGTATGCGCACAGTTAGGTACGTCGACGTACACACCCATTCGTGTTGGGGGTGTGCCGGTAATGGAAAGAGAGGAACAAACTGAACTACAGTAAAACTTTCGAATAGTGGAATCTGCGAATAATAGAATCTTGCGAAACCTGGATAGTGGACATTTTTGGATGCCAATTTTAATTTTCTTCATACAAACTCACTCTTATATAGCGGAAACCTGCGAAATCTGAATACTACAAAATTTTTCAATGAATTTTGTTTTTTCCCCATACAAAGTCACTCTTCAATAGCAGAATCGAGATATGAATGCGCCAAAATTCATTAACATTTTGTCGGCTTTATCAAGATGAATTTTCGTGTTCCAAAAATTAGTTCGACTATTTCTCACTATGATACACTTTCGTTTGTGAATGTTGCTGTATTATCGACAATCTTCAAGGGTAAATGTTGCCAGATTATAATATAAAAATATTATTGGCACTTCAAATATCATTAAATGTTATTTTGTTCGAATTTTGTAGCGATGTGAAACTGAAATCATAGCTTCAAAATATTATTTTCATTCGGTATCTGTTAATAAAAATTAACAATTTCCTCAAAAAAAATAAAACAAGCGCATTCAAATTTCATTTAAAAGAAAATATTCACTCGAATGGCAACTTCGCACTAAATGTCAAAATGAACGTAGCTTGTTCAATCACCACAACACAGAACTGCGATCTAGTTTGTTTTATTATTTGTGATCTGATCCGGATCAGATCATGGGGATAATAAAACACAGCTATTCCTACGTTGCTGACTCATAAAACGGGAAATCTCCTTTTTAAGTGAAAACCATTTTGATAGTTGGCTTATGATCGGGTTCCTCTATGAAATTTTAAATAAACTCCGTTTGCTAGGTATCGACCAATTAAAGAAATTTTTGAAATTCTATATTTAAATGGCTATCGAAAACAATCGATAGTTGTCTAAAAAGTATCGATTGTTTTCGATAGTGAAAACTATCGATTATAATCGATAGTGCAGTCGATAGTTGTCCACCTCTATTTTATACAGCGCATCACGAGTCCTTAACATTTACATTGAAGTTTGCAAAAAAGCTAAAATTATAATTTACCAGATACGGAAGTTATGTGGGATTCTATTTAAGACTGCCAGGACACCAACCCTAACAATACTAAGTATCCATCACCTTTGTTCAAATAGTAGTGGTTAGTAGCACCGGAGCGCAAGTGGTTAGTGCGTCGGACTACTGAGCCAGCGGTCTTGGGTTCGAATCCCGCCGCAAACACCCAAAAGTTTTTCACAGTGCCCACCTCTTTCGAATGTCTGGCAAGCATCAAAGAGTATCATTTGTCACAATTGAGCTTCTCAACTCGCCGTTCGGAGTCGGTAAAAAAACTATAGGTCCCTTCCATTCGTGCAAAAATATAACACGCACACACAAATGGTTGCGAGAAGCAGGCCCAGGTTCACCTCGAGCTGTAGCGCCAACTAAGTAAGTAAGTAGCATTCAATGGTCAGATTATGGAAGATATTTTTTTACTGACAACTACCTCAAGGTGGTTGTTTCTCAATCGACATTTACCTAGGTGCGTGAACTCATCAATAAATTTTGAATGGTAGCCATTTTTAATATTTACTACTGTAATGAAATTCATTCAAATCGGTTCAGTATTTTTCAGTTTCATCAGCTCACATTCTAAAGCACATAGCAACAACTTCGATTAAGCTTATATAATACGCTAATTACATAATAATCTTCCTTCGTTGACATTTTTTAACTTTAATTACAGACTTTCATGATTTATCCCCCTGCCATTTTTCCAGAGCTATTTTATGTATTTTCTATTTCTGTTCGAATTTTCTTAGTTTTCATATAATTTCACAGTCATTACCTTATGTAAATGGCCGCTCATAAGTTCCATTTAATTTTCCACATTATTTATATTTTATTCGAAAAGTCAATTCCGAGTTGTTATGTCACATACTCTTTCAGAACAAAACTATAAACAAAAAAAATAAAACCATTGAAACGAATTTTAAATTAGGAAAACAAAACAAAATTTAACCTAAAAAACATATTATACATAATTCTCTATATACATATACCCATCTTATATCAAAGTCGGGTATATAGTAAGTAATTTATAAAATAAATAAAAATAGATTACAACAAACAAAACAAAAATTGTGTAAAGTGAAATTTCATGTTAAATGTAAGTAGTGCAATTGAATATAACAAAAATACAAAAAAAAAATATTTAAAATAATCTTATTACTAATTATCTACAAAAAAAATGATAAGTTAAACATATTATATCCAATTAACTTGGAATAGAAAAAGGTAAACATAGAAGTAAAGTAAAAGTAGAGAGAAAGAAATAAAAAAAAACTAAGGATAAAAAAAGGTGAAAAGTAATTCAAAACATATCAAACTCGTGCCCGATTTAACTTATTACGAAACAGCAACAAAATGAAACATATTATTAACAAAAATTAAACAATTGATATTTATAAACAAAATAACAAAACATATTTAAGAAAAAAAAATCATTTAATTATTAAACTTATATATTATAAAAACTAAAAAAAAAACAAAACAATTAAATCATATTTACAAGAAAAAAAATATAATAACAGAAAAAACAAAAAGTATATTTTAAACAATTGTTTTGTCTTTGAATTTATTTCTACATAAAGGAGAACGTTTTTAGTAATTCAAATTAATGATGAATAAAATATTTAAGAAAAACTATCAATAAAAAAAAAATTAAAAAAAAAACAGCTGAAATTAAAATTAAAAAACGACAATTTATTAAATTTTAGCCTTGTTCTTACATAAAGTAAAAATGAATTAAAAAATAACAAAAAAGCAAATTGTTACAGAAACAAATAAAAAATTACAAAAATATCTTATTAAAAAATAAATAAATTTAATAATCGGGAATAACCTTTTAGACAGATGGGATTTTTAATTCAAATGGAATAAGATATAACAATGAGACGAAGAGTAATTTGTTTTGTTCCTCCCAGTAGGTACATAAATCATTAATGACCACTCTATGAAATGTTATTATTTACCAGGTTTTTATAAAAATTTAAATGACATCAACTGAAAAAAAAAACCAACAAAAAGAAAATGGGAAACGGAAATATTTATAATAATAAAATATAAAAGAAATAACATTGTTGTACGAAAGAGAGATATGACGTTGATATCAAACATATTATTATAGATTAATTAATTAATTAATTAATTAATTAATTATTATGATTATCATTATTATATGAAAAATGAAGAAATGATTAAATAAATGAAATTTTAACATTGTTTTGTGTAATTGTAATGACATTTGTTTTATTTGATTTGGTTATTTGTTTCAAACCGTGAACAATAAGAAGTTCATCTCTGGAGCTACCAAATATTTCAACGTAAGTATCAAGTATTTTGCAGAACAACCGAAGCAAATGAAATATCTATCTCCTATTCATGTTTCTAACTTTTGTAGATTCATCAAAATAGTTACTCGTTTCACATTACACGTGAGTAACTAATTAAAAGAAGGGAATTTAAAATACCTTCGTTGACCTTATTTCGGTCTTTTCGGCCTAACTGGAATAAGCTTTGGTCTTTTAAAATTAACGCATTTCCAGCTTAAATGTTTTTGAACTTGCCGAAAATAAATTCAAACATCATTCTGAATTTTCGTCTCTTACTGTACTGAAAGCAAATAAAACCCTAATCTAACAACTCAAACACACAAAACGTAAGATAACCTGAGCAGAATCGAAAAAAAAAACAAACCGTCATCCACCCAACTGTCAAATCATTTTCAGCTCATAAATGTCAAACAATTTGTTGTACATGAAAAAATATTTTTCTTTCCTCTACCAACCAACTGTTTCCAAATCAATGGCAGAAAACTGCGTAGAAAATTAGTTGATTAACGTATCAAACAATTGCATATATACCCAAACCAATCATTTAGCTAAGTACAAAGTAGAAAAGTGTATAAATCGAAACCAACTCAGTTATGTTTTGTTGCTTGAGAACGTGCCTCAATGGAAACCTTCGATCCCCAATGACTGCGACCCATAGATCCCGTGAGCCGGAGATCCACTTAGATGCAGCTTTTATGGGTACATTGTGCAAACATCAACTTTTTTTTTTTTTTTTTTTTTTTTTTTAAATAAAAATTTAATTTCCTGTGCAGGTCCCGAAGTGATTCTTCTTTCCAATCAACTTCGGATTACCGGTACCGGTGGTGCTTTGTCCACCGCTCCGCTTGTACAATCAAAATCATATTTCGAAGTAAAAATTCAACAGACTGGCATCTGGTCGGTGGGTTTGGCCACGCGACAAACTGATCTGTCGAAGAAAATTGGAGGAACAGATCGAGAATCTTGGTGCCTGTGCTCAGACAACTCGACGAGGTTTAACGATGAAGTGTTTCGGCCAGCTGTAGTTACAACACAACCACAGGCGAATGGGAACGCTGGTGGTGGACTCATTGGAATCGATGAGGACGCCGATGATATCCTATTGACGGTTAATCAAGCGATAGCGGCCACATCACAAGAGCAGGACGACCGAGAATTCCCTGGCGATGGTGATATCATTGGTGTAACCTTCGACCATATTGAGTTGAATTTCTACTTCAATGGAAAGAGTCTCGAAGTGCCGTTTCGAAATGTCAAAGGCAATGTGTATCCAGTCGTGTTTGGTAAGCGAAAAATTACGGTGAGGTGTCTCAGACTATAGTATCGAATCCATTTCAGTGGGCAATGGGGCAATCTTGGATGTGATTCTAGACAATTTCACATATGGACCACCGCCGGGCTTCGATAAGATCATGATTGAACAGTCTCTGCTGTAAGATTCGCTGTAGCCGATGCAGAAGATGCCATATGAACAAGATAGAGACCAGCTTTAGTACTTAAGGGGAGGAAATTAATTTATTTAACCAACCAAAGGAGGGGAGGACGCACTATTATCCACTATATATACACATTCCGTAATATACAGCAGCTAAATGCTTGATTTTAAGATTTCTGTTTGCCCTGACTTGGGAAAGAGGCGGAAGGGAGAGCTTGAGCGTGTGCTGCAAATAAAAACAAAAAAAAGTCTGGAAAATCAGTATTTTCTGTGGTACTCTTATTTTTCTTCAGCAGAATTACGTGGGCGGCTTAGGAGTCCTCATTGCTTGAAAGATTATCTGTGGGAAAATATGAAAAATAAATTACGGTCAAACTTCAAAATTTTAGTTAGATAACAGTCAGCTATCCGATTTAAGTCAATTTTATTCATTTTTTTGGAACTCAGACAAAATTCCCGGTACCTACCTCCAATGTCAGGAGAGATAATCCAGATACATGTGGGACAAGCTGGTGTACAGATAGCGAATGCATGTTGGGAACTCTATTGCATCGAGCACGGCATCAATGCGGATGGTTGTGTACCCGCTGGCCCTAAAGATGACTCGTATAAGCCTTTCTTTTCCATTACGAGTGCGAGAAAGGTGATACCGCGCGTGATAATGGTCGACTCGGAACCAACAGTTATAGGTTACAAAATAAATCGCAATGAAAACAAAACAAAGCCTTTAGAGATGACGAATTTTGTGTGCCTTTTCAGACGAAATAAGAACAGGCTGCTATAGGCAACTATTCCACCCCAACACTCTGATAAGCGGCAAGGAAGACTGCGGCAGTAACTTCGCCTGTGGCTATTACCACATCGGATCAGAACTCATAGATTGCACGATGGATAATATACGGAGATTAGTTGAAGCCTGTAGCAATGTGAGAGGATTTCTTATGTTTCGAGCGATTGGCGGTGGAACGGGATCTGGACTAGGGAATCTAATATTCGATCGCATTCAGTCGAGTTATGGCAAAACACCCAAGATGGAGTTTATCATATTCCCATCGCCATCGTAAGTCAAGGTACTTTTGTTAGAGTTCATAGTTTCCTTTTTACTATGAATTACTGTTCCGCTTGAGAGACTTAAATCTAGTGAATTTAAATTTGCTATCCTGGACGAACGCATTTGTTGCTTGTTAAGCTTTATTGTTTGATTATATGAATCGGCAACTGCTTCGCATAGCTTTGAAACGCTTAGTCAACATCCCGGCACAGATAAACGATTAAATATTTCCAGAATGTCTCCCCTAATCGTTGAACCATACAATGCTATTTTATCGACCCATAGCCGCTTGGATATCAGTGAATGTAGCTTCATAATCGACAACGAAGCGCTCTATGATATTTGCTCACAGAAATTGGAAGTGAAAAGTCCAACCTACACCAATTTGAATCGTATTATCGCACAGGTGATCCCAAAAGCATATCTTCTCTTTTAATCTTTGTAATTGTTTCCTTTTTTTTAGGCCGTCTCATCATTTACATCTCCACTTCGTTTTGGCAGTACTACTACGAATTTCACCTTTTCCGACTGCCATACAAATCTGGTACCCTATCCACGAATTCATTTCCCATTAGTCAGCTACGCACCACTGCTTAACCCTGTTAAAGCAAGTTATGGTGATCTGTCCACAGAACAGGTGACATTCCAATGCTTCGAAACATCCTGCCAATTGGTTCGATGTAACCCTGCTGACGGAAAGAACTTGGCGTGTGTATTACTATATCGGGGAGATGTTTCATCGGGCGAAGTGTCTCAAAGTCTGAAAAATATTAAGAAAAATAACGCAGCACGCTTCGTCGATTGGTCACCGACATCCTTTAAAGTCGCCATTAATTCGAGGCCAGCAAGTTTTGTGATCGAAGGTGATTTAGCAGCTACCAACCGAACCATACTAGGTCTGACAAATAATACTGCGATACAAAAGGCTTGGTGTCGATTAATGATCAAATATAATCTACTAATTAGCCGAAAGGCGTTTCTTCATCATTTCGCCCAGCATGGAATGGAAGAGGATACATTAAGGGATGCTTCAGAGAATGTTTGTACGTTGATACGAGACTACCAAAAGGCTGATGGAATTTCAACACTTGCTGAGTTGAAACAGTAATTCACCTTGCATGCAAAAAAAAAAAAACAGGACACAAGGACCTAGAAGTAAAGGAAATGCGCAACTTGTTTAAAAAGAATATTTGTCTCTCCAATAAAGACCTAAAAATGTTTACACACACTCATCAGTTGGGAACAGTTTTGGATAGTGTTTTCGTTCTATGAGTAAAGATAAACAAAAATAGGGATCTGGACCAATTTGTTAAACAAAGGGAAGGGTGACTAAGATGTTCGGAGATAAATATAAGAAGTCTACAGAAGGGAAACGCCTTGAGCTACATTATAACATTTTCTTTTAATTTATAATTTAGAAATCACATATAACAGCTATACTGAGTTACATTTTTTTAGGTCAATACTTATTACAGACGATTTCGGTTTAACTTCTTTACCAGGCGTACAAGGGACACAACAGTATTGCTGCTCCGTCGTCGGATTTCTATTGCTCTCAACATCATAACCGCTTCCTTCCCCATTGGTCAAATCCAATTGTGATGAATTTGCGAATTCACATGACCATTTATCCTTATCAAATGTAACGTTAAGTACTGAAGTTGATGCTAGCTTAGATTCTGTTGATTTAGAACTACGTGTTTTTTGCGTCTGAAAGTATAAACAGGTGCTACAAAGTGGAAGCACATTAGAGCTAGTTCAAAACTTACCGAGATTCTACTTTTTCGCTTCTCATTGATGGACACAGATTTTCGTTTTGGTTCACTTTGGCTATCACTAGCTGCCCTGCTTTCTCTAGTTAATGATGATGCCTTGCGCTTCTTCGGTACTTTTTTCGTTGGAATCTTCTCAGATTTTGATCCGCGTACTTTATACTTGGATTTTCGTTTATTTCCTGAACCCGATACTGGAGCACTATCATCAGCATCAGCATCAGTGCTTGGGGGAGGTGAGACTATCTTGATTCTAACGGGAATTCTCGTCATCTTGTTTAACTTTCTTCTAAGGATGATGTGTTGTCGCATCAGACCGCACTCGGAAATTTTACTTGATCTGCTGACATTTATGTCACTGTCGGAGCTGCTTGGACTAAGAACTAATTTTTCAACTTTAAATCTTGGTACGATTGAGTTTCGATATACATCTGGAGGAGCATCTTCAACTGGATTGCCAGTCGATTCGGTAGATGACAAATGTTGGCTTCCATCACTCGAAATCTTTCGATTACTTTCTGGCATTGGATATTCATTATCTGCGTCAGTGTCTGGAGCAGAAAATACATACCGAGAAGGAGCGACCAGAGAGGTCGCTGATGCCTGCTTCTTCCTATTTGCGGTATCGCCGTCAGAAGTGGAGCTATTTGAACTTTCTGATGATGATATACTGATAACGTCAATATCGTCTTCAGGGGGACTGCCTTGTTTGATTGCAAGCGTCGTCTGGACACCATCAACACAATTTGCTGAACAATTATTTGAGGTGCAGCAACATGTTGCATTCACTAAGTCTAAAGTGCAAGTTATTGTGGCGACTCCATTTGAAATTTCTTCGGCTCCGACGGAAATAGCTGATCCCGCTGGATTATTACGTGCTTTTAGGATAGATTTTCATTAGTATCACCATATTGTGAGATCAGTGGTTGGATACTGTACCTTCGGGAGCACCTCCGGTGCATTGATTGGCTTTCGGGGTGCAGTTGCTATAAATATGAAAATGGCAATCAATACGACTCATTAATTCACAATTGCTCGTCTTTTGGGGTTTATCGCTTTTTGGCGCCGATGTCACTGACATTTTCGATGGTCTAGCAGGAATGGCTAGCTGCATGGGTAGATCTTCACGGAAAGAGGTTTTGGCAGCGCTCAAATTCGAAACACTCCCATTCGGTGTTCTCAGACTCGAATTGATCGCAATCGAAACACTCATATTCGAAGCATTCGGAGTAACCAAATCCGGAGTTCTTGCAATCGGAGGACTTGGAGCATTTGAAGTCCTAATTGAAGCCCTCAGATTTGGAGCGCTCGTATTTAGCCGCGGGGCTCCACGATCAGGCCTTTTTGGTACGTGCGGTTGGATCCTGGGTATTTGCTTCGGCGCTGTCACTTTTTTTGAAACCACCGGTTCCTGTGGTTTTTTTACATACTTATATTGACTTTCTCGTGTATTGCCACCTCCGGCTTGGCCCTCAACCTCCCGATAGTCACCTATCAACGAGCAGATATCCTCGGAAGCTTCCATAAATGTACTCTCTTCCATGCCCTCACGGGTGAAGTGATGTATGAAAGCCCTTCGCTCATAGAGCTGAGTGAATTTGTCTAGCAGGCGACACCAGGTCCTCTGGATGATGGTATTGTTCATGAGTGCCATCACAGCTCGATCTGTGGGCCCGACATCCCCACCAGGAACAGCGCAAGGCGGCATCGAATTGATTCCGATCTTAAATCCCGTCGGCGACCAATCGACAAATTCAAAAGCCCCCTTCGACTTCATTTGCCTAATGCTGGTATTTATGTCCACTGGTGCCACATTTCCACGATACAACAGCACGCAAGACATGTACTTGCCATCTGCAGGATTACAGCGGACCAACTGGCTTGCTGGCTGGAAGGTTTGATGTGTCAACTGTTCTGTGCTAAGGTCGGTGAAGCACGCATTGCACATGGTCACCAGTGGTGCGTAGCTGACCAAGGGAAAGTGGATCCGGGGAAATGGCACCAGATTCGTTTGGAACTCTGTAAAAGAGACGTTTGTGCTGCCATGAAAGCGTTGAGAAGCTGTCATTCCCGATATGGCCTACGAGTTGACAAAGAGTTAAAACAGATTTTGAATTTGATGGAATCTATAAGTATGTACCTGTCCAATGATTCGATTAAGATTTGTATAAGTCGGAGAGATAACGTCCAATTTGATATTGCAAATGTCGTAGAGAGCTTCGTTGTCCAGAATGAACGTGCAATCGCTGTACTCCATGCCGACATGACTTGCCAACAAACTATTATAGGGTTCCACAATTAACGGTGACATTCTTAGAGTTGAGAAAACGTTATTCCATATTATTCAATCTTTTTTCACAAAACTTACGATGCCGATGGGAATATAATGAAATCCATTTTTGTCGCCTTGCCGTATTCATCAAATAGTTCTTCCATTATACGATCGCCCAGGCCGGATCCTGTGCCCCCGCCAATCGATCGAAATGTAATGAATCCCTTTAGGCCACAACACGCCTCGGCAACACATCGAATAGTGTTCATGGTGACATCTATGAGTTCCGCTCCCACAGTATTGTAGCCACGGGCAAAGTTACTTCCACTGTCCTCCTTTCCGCTAATCAGTGTCTCTGGCTTAAACAGGTGGCAATAGCTGCCAGTCCTGACTTCATCTAAAAGTTCGCATACACCTGTTATGGGTACCCATACATTTACTGAAATTGTCTTTCTTACAAACCTATAACAGTTGGTTCGGAATCAACCATAATTGCACGGGGAACCACTTTAGCCGTACCAGAGCATCCGAAAAAGGTTCTAAATGAGTCATCCATGGGGCAATCATACACACAACCATTCGCACTAATGCCATGTTCCAGACAATACAACTCCCAGCAGGCGTTCGCTATTTGCACGCCAGCTTGACCTACATGCAAATGGATTATTTCTCCCTACAAATAGAAGTTGATTAGAAGATTTGTATGATGATGTCGAAGGGATTAGGTACATTACTGGACATTTTTTTCGCTTTTTTTTTCTTTTTTTTCTTGCCGCAGAAATACTAACAATTTTGACCTGACAAGTTTCAAATTAACAGAAAAAACTGACTTAAATGAAGGTGCAGCCTTTTTTTTGAAATTTTTTTCTTGAATATTTTTTTTTGTTTTAAAAATATTGACACAAATTAATTACTAAACATTTTGATTTGGCCGACACTCAAGGAATTTAGTTCGTCAAAAAAAGCAACAAACAACTGTCAGGATGTTTTTTTTGGCAGATTTGAGCTGAAGCCTATCGTTACACTATTTTTGGGAGTAATGGGTATGGCTGAAGAAATTGATCGCACAAACTATCATAAGAAACATCTGGAAAAAACTCCTGTGAATCATAGGCAAGTACAAAAATAATACGCAACTCTCCAGTTATCCTGGACACCACCCATAGAGTTAGTTAAAATTGAAACCTATCATCTGAGTTTCCTACCACTACGTCGATCTGTCTGTCTCTCGTTCTCGTCCTTCATGTGCTCGCGCTGTGTGTAAACATTAAAAAGGTATTCATAGATCATAAAAAAAAAAAAAAAGTAATGAAAGCCTAAAAAATTGTTTTGGTTTTCTTTATTCCAGTACCCTGACCCTGACGTTCTTGAAATTAGCCTAGTCCCATCACCAGGGTGTCCTGGGATGTGTCAGTGCAGTTTCAGTGTACCGTAAGCCTCGGACATTTAGGTAGTTCAAAATCAAACGCTATACGAAGAAATGGCCCGACTCTTCTCTGCCTGTTTGGAATAGAGATCATCTTGACTGACAGGGCGACCATTTTAAATCTTCGATCGGTCTTAAATCAAATCATTTAGAACAGAGTAGAAAAAACATTCCAAGTCCACCCGAACTGCTAAGACATATGGTCACTGTAAAATCCTCGACACACTACCAAACGTCTCCAATGGATTACATTATCCCAAAGCTTAACTTCAAGAAGCTCTTCGCTGCAAGCTTCCCAAGCAGAGAGGAATGGAAGCGAGAGAGATTGGTGACAGATTTCGATACAACGGTATTCACCGATGACTCAAAGATGAACTGCCGGGTAGGTGCGGGAATTTTCTCGGAAGAAATCTGCATATCGAAGTCCTATCGCCTTACAAATTTCGCTAGCGTCTTCCAGGCGGAGATACTAGCGACCCTCGAGGCCTGTCACAACTTAATAAACGACCCGAAACCCAAACATAATATCGCTATTATTACGGATAGCCAAGCCACCATTAAAGCCATAAAATCGGCAATAACCTCATCGAAACTAGTAGATCGATGTCAGAGAAAACACAATCGCTTGTGCAACCAGGCTAGAGTCACGCTTCTCTGGGTTCCTGGACATGGGGCCATTGAAGGGAACGAGAGAGCCAACGAACTTGTCAAGCGAGGTTCAGCCCTTAACAGCTTAGAAACGTTCACATTCCTATAGGTGCTGTTAAGGGCAATATGCTTTCACACTTGTGTCATACCCAGAAAGATATTGCCAAATTACAAAAGGTCTAAAACAAACGAACTGATACAAAGAACATGCTAGAGTAGGGCACTGGCCAATAGGGGACCATGCAACCAAACCAGCGATCCCTCAAAATAGTTTCTGCTATAGCTGCCAAAATGAAAATGAAAAAAGAGTCGCTTATTCACTTTCTGTGCAAATGTCCAGCTCTAGCGAGAGCCAGGCAACGTATACTGGGCAAACTCTTTTCGATGACCTTAAAGAGATATCCGGGAAAAGGATTGGTGAGCCTCTTCCTCTTCTTAAGCTCCACAGGGTGGATGTAAATATCTAAGCATTACATCCAAATAAACGGGTCACCTGAGGTTGTGGTATTAAAATGGCGCCCTCTGTGCGCTATTTGCGTTTTTTCCATCGAAACCACCACTTCTACCCACCTACCATACCAACTGACCGTAATTTCTAGCGAATCTATTAACCCATGCTACTAATATGAGTGATCTTATTGTACATATTAATCTGCAGCTACGTTACGAATCAGACCTCTTTTTGATAACAATATTAGAAATCGATTGAAAAAGCCATAGCAAATAACATTGAAAGGCGACAAACGGCCATATATTGGTTAAAATCTTTCAAAGACCGATAATTACATAGCCCATAGGTACGTATTATTCCAAATAGTGAAAAAATGAGCACCGTGGTGTAGTGGTTAGTGCTTTGGACTACTACGCAATCCCGTCCGGGTTCAATTCCACCAAACACCATAAAGTTTTTTTTCCACGGTCCCACCTCTTTCGATTCAAAAAGTATTATTTGTTACGATGAGCTTCTCGCCGAACTTGCCGTTCGGAGTCGGCACAATACTGAAGGTTCCTATACCATTTGTGCAAAAATATAACAACACACATATGTTGCTGCTGTGTTTTTATTCTTTACAACTACCGTTATTTTTATTTTCACTTCTTCTTTCTTCTTTAAGTGGCGCAACAGTTCGGAGTGAACCAGTGGCCGAATTACCGCACTCGACAACGAATGAGTGAGTAGGACTCGTTATCGAATGATCGAGTAAATGATCCGTACAATGATACTCAATAATGCGGTAATCCCAAATCGTCACATTTCGATAACGAGTAATTCGTTAACGAGTGCGGTAATTCCGCCACTGGTTCACTCCGAACTGTTGCGCCACTTAAAGAAGAAAGAAGACGTGGAAAGAAATAACGGTAAGTTGTAAGGAATAAAAGCAGCAACATAAATAACGGACACTAACGATTTTCTCAAGAGACACTACTGAGGGGTGAGGGCTTAAGATTTCCCCTCTCTACTATCTAACAACGGAGTGAGAGTGAGTGTTGTTGCTCTATGGCTCTCAATTAATTGTTTTCTATCAAACGCAAATTATCTTTTAAAATAAAATAATTATCAATGCTAGAAGTTTTGAATTCTGATATAAAACACACGAATAAACATTTCGTTCAGTGGACATTAACAAAAATTAGCTGTTTGGTTCTCAGAGCGAAACAAATCTCCAAAAAGTTCTCACTCTGGAATTTCGACAGAAACGCGGAGTGCTGAATGAATTCATCATAAAATGTATATGACTTTACTGAGCTCATCGGTTTTTATTAAGAACCTCAAAAATTCTTCATGCCATCCCTGCCTCATTTTGAGTATGGTGAGTAGAATAATTCAAAATTGATGGATCCCACTAACACTAAACAAATCAACAAAAAAAAAAAGAAAAACTCACCAATCAAATTGCAAACATGAATGTCCTTAAATTCCTGAAAACAAGTAAGCCTCCCGATTTAAATCACTTCATTCATTATTTGATAAACCTTCACTCAAAATTAAACGTAATATCCCAAATGTCCAATGGTAACAGAAGCTAACAACCTTAAAGAACACCAACATCCTGTCTAATTAACGGTTTTTTTTCTGTGTATATCCTCCTAGGGTGAAATAATACAAATACACGTGGGTCAGGCTGGTGTTCAAATAGCCAACGCTTGCTGGGAACTCTATTGCCTCGAACACGGCATCAATGCTGATGGTACTCTGTGCGATTGTCCTTGTGATATGAATTTTGAAAATTTCTTCGCTTTTAAGGATACGAATAAAGTAGTTCCGCGAACAGTTTTGGTTGACTCTGAGCCAACTGTCATAGGTTTGATTCGCCGCAGTGAAACACCAAACGTAACGTTACCTACCACTTGTGTGTATTAATTTCCAGATCAAGTTAGAACCGGACCCTATGGCCATCTATACAGTCCCGGCAGTCTGATCACTGGCAAGGAGGATAGTGGCAGTAACTTTGCTCGTGGCTATTACACAATGGGAGCAGAACTGATCGATATCACAATGGAGGCCATCCGTGTTGTCGCCGAATCGTGTTGCAACCTAAAGGGATTCATTCTTTTCCGATCGACTGGCGGCGGTACAGGCTCTGGCCTGGGCAATCTCATAGCGGAGCAAGTTCACGAGGAATACGAGAAAATCGCCAAAATGGAATTCATTATATTCCCATCGCCATGGTGAGTGGGTGTTACCTTGTGCAGTGGAAGAGACCTTATTTGAACTTTCAGTATGTCACCTTTAATCGTTGAGCCGTATAATGCTCTGCTGGCGACTCACTTGGGCATGGATTCCATTGATTGCACGTTTATTCTGGACAACGAGGCTCTCTATGATATTTGCTCTTCGAAGTTGAACATAGTCGCCCCGAAATATAAAAATCTCAACAGAATCATTGGACAGGTTTACTAATACTCAAGTTGTTAACCCGTTTCCTACTAATACGTTTCTTCTTAGACAGCTTCAACTTTCACAACCTCACAACGCTTTGCTGGTAGTTCGAATGTGTCCTTTGTGGAGTTCGAAACCAATCTGGTGCCTTATCCGCGCATTCATTTTCCGGTAGTGAGCTACTCACCTTTCATTCCCGGCACTGGTTCGGGATACACAAACTTCTCCACGGAACAGATAACAAATGCTTGCTTCGAGCCCTGCAGCCAGTTGATCCGGTGTAATCCCAGTGAAGGAAAGTACATGACTTGTGTCCTGCTATACCGTGGCAGGGTCACAACGTCTGATATTAATGGAAGTATAGCACAGTTAAGGGCTACGAAAACAGTTCGTTTTGTGGATTGGTCACCGACGGGATTTAAGGTCGGCATGAATGCGGAACCTCCATTCGCAGTACCTTGCGGAGGCTTGGGTAATTCGGATAAAGCGCTAGTGGCACTCTCCAACAATACAATCATCCAGAAGGCCTGGTCCCGGCTGATAGGAAAACATGAACGTCTCTACAGCCGGCGGGCTTTCATTCACCATTACATACAAGAGGGAATGGAGGAGGACGCTTTTAAAGAAGCTGCAGAAGATATTTGCGCTCTAATATCTGACTATATGGAGGTCGATAAGGCAGCTACGACCGATGACATTCCCGTTAACATTAAGAGTTGCGGAGATAAAGAGGTGCGCGTATCCCATCATCGATTGGAGTCTGCATCGCGGCACTCGACGCTGTCTAAACCGGACAGGGACATTTGTGAGTCCCGACACTCTCACCATACCGTTATCCTAGCACAACACTCACATGGCAGCAAAATGGCGGATTTTGAGGATTCTGATGCCGAAGTATATGTTAGTGACGACGAATATAGTCATCCTAGTAAGCACCAATCAATGCAAAAGCTACCAGGAGTACAGTCATTGAATTACTTTTTCGGTGCCTGCAGTTGCACCGACATGCAAACAAACGAAGAAGGAACGTCACCCGAAGGACCAACAACGTGGAAGTGCGTAGGCCACTTAGTGAGCACCGAATGTCCTGTTCACGGTACGGCCGCGAATGCTCCACCAAAAAGTCCTCTTGTTAAGAAAGTATCAGATTCCGAACCAAGCACTTCTAATAAGTTCCAACACCTGTCACTTCCGACGAGATCCGAAGACACCGTCCAACTAGAACTATCCCAAGATCTGTGCCACTCTGTAAGTGCGCCCATATTAAAACAACATTCTATTGAGAGCCCACCGCAACCGAGCCACTCGGAACCAAAAAGTAGTCTGAAACTCCCAACAAGATCTGCAGAGATGCTTGAAGAAGACTCGAAACCTGTTAGAAAATCAAAAAGTTATGAGCATGTTTCTACTGATAAGCTATCACAGCACAGCCTAAGACGATCGAAATCACACGAACCCAAGAGAACAGAATGCGCTGCGCTGCAGTCAGCACATAACGTTAGAAGCTGGCAAAACTTTGACTGTGGAATTGACACTGAAGCGACTAGAGCGAAGAAAAGATTCGTACAATCTTCGTGTTGGTGTGGATCAGGATGTAGACCAGCTTGTTGTGCTAGTAGGTGCTGTCCAGGAGAAGTCTTGAGACTGCCATCACCACGACCAGAGGGTAGAGAGTTTCTAGGCGAGGCTCTCAGCGCGAAAGAAAGATTCTGCAATTCCACCTGCCAACGTGAAAGCTGCATAGAAAGGCCACGCGTTTGCTGCAAGAGTCTCATGGTGCAACCGACGTGCACATGCGAAATGCCAATCAACCCATGTGACAACCAACAGCCATCATGTAGCTGTCAGTTTCAATGTAACTGTCCACAAGATCAAGGGGCCAAATGTGCCAGGATGATGTGGGTAACGCAGCCGTTAAAATGTGGTCCGAAGGCAAGGCGACCACCATGTTTTTGCTGTCATGACACCGATAACTTTAACTATAGCAACAGTGATGATCAATTGGTGCCTATGTGCTGTTCGCTACCCAGAAAAAAGTGCTGCTATCCGCTAAATAATTCCCGCGATCGGGAAATCGATCGTGATAATTGTGGGCCTTTCAATGTGTCCAGTACGGTTCTAGTTCCACCGCGATGTCCCGCATACAATATTTGCTATCCGGACGACGAAGTGATCTGTTGTCCAAGTGATGATAGAGGATGTGAATACTATCCTCAGTGTAATATGAGGCCGACCATGTGCCCCACAACGATATGCAGTCAATGCATGAGTGCCCCATGCTGTTGTAATCGTTAATGTGCGGAAATGGCACGGCGCCGCGGTAGTTCAAGCACAATTTACTATGGATTGCCTTTAAACTTAAATTAAGAACTATTTATTGTAAGGAAAAACTATCAACAAGAAAAAAAAAATGCAAAAATAAATTGTGAGGCTGTCGAAAATATTGTCGCACTGTTTTAACCCTAGAAAGATAATCATATTTCGGTGTATAAAATGACACTCATGTATAAAATTTACTCACGGAGTTGTGAGTATTTCCAAATTGATGAGACTTAACTCAATGACATGTGAGTTCTCTGCTCTGGACACCAATTGGCTGGAAAGTCATGAACGCCCATCCCGTGATTCATAATAATTAGCAAAAGAGCGGTATATTTCGCTCGCGAGTGAGTCATTTTGACGCAGATTATCTTTCCAGGGTTAAAGCGCCACTGATGCAGACTATTTTGGAGCAAGTCCGGTAATTGTACAATTTATTTGCAATTTGAAAGATAAGACGTGCATTTGTTGAATAAGAGGCGACCATAGACTTAGCCCCGCCTACATGTTTGAACAGAGTTTTTAAACACATTATACACACTTTATAGTTCTTTCGAACCTAAGTGAAATGGGGAGTCCAAAGCTTAATATTTATTCAAAGAATTTTGCAACACAAAATGAGTCCAAATAAATTGCTTACAGTTCAAAATAAGCGCGCCTAATAACATACCTATTTTTTAAAATTCGATCTTTGCAATATTAAATGAAAATGAAGAGTAAAACTGCATAGGTTGACTTCGTGATGCTATAAAAACGAGAAAACATTTTCAACTCCGAAGCTAATAATCTTAAAACAATCAACTCATCCTGTCTTAGTAAATTATTTCATTTCTGTTATTAACAAACATTGTGTTCAAATTCCCCACAGGAAGCACGCAATAATTTACTTCATCATCCGCAGAGTATGCAAGAAGAAACAAATTGGTCGAAATCACTGAAAACTGCTGACATTTTATTTGAGTAGGTACCTAAGCGTCTCAAACTGTGAATGCTGCTGAAAAGTATGCAATTAAAAATTGATTAGTTTCAAAGAAATTATTTTTTTCCGTCGGAAGTGTAGACATTCAACGAGACAAGTCCAACGAGTTTGTTTTTATTCATTATCATGTATGCGATATGCTGTATTATGCCGTATGTTTATGCACAATGCGGAAGGTCTACTGTTATCTAAGTCTACCAAGAGCTGGACATAACATCAATGTTAATAATCGGTATCAGCTATGAATAAGAGAGGGGGAGCTGACGTCTTTTCTTGCAGTAATGTTTCATTAAATATCTGTGGCAACAAGGAAAAACAGCATAAGTCGATTTTTACAACTTTTCAGGAGAGCAATTGAAAGGTTTGACGTTATTTTACAGAAAACTATGCATCGTGTTAGAAAGTTGTTGATACAGAAATAAAGATGAGAAAAAAAATATTTTTATACAATTTCTTATGGTTGCGTTAGTTTCGTTAGCTCTTCGAGCATAAGAACATAATAGGTATGTCAAAAGCTTCCGGAAAATCTTTACTTATGCTGTTTTTCCATAAGAACATTTGCGGGAAAATAACTCATGTTGTTTTTTGGTGGTCTATAACTCAGCAACCGCTAGAGATAAAAATAGGAAAACAATATGGCAAATAGAATCGAATATTGCGCATCCGTTGTTGTAAAAAACTCAATTTCGACATAAGTCGACTTATGTCGTTTTTCCTTGTGGCCACAGATATCAATCAGAAAAAATTAAAATATCTTAGTCACTGCTGGTGGTATCAAGGAAGAGAGTCAAGAAGGAATCGAAACACCAATAGAAAATTTGGAGTTAGTTAGTGGAAATGTGCATAGGAACCAACCTGGGATAGGCTGTGGAAATCCTTGCAGATGGCGGAAAATTGAAAAGAAAGAGGAAAAGGAAAGGACTGTCAATTAAAGTAAACAAAAATTAAAAAAAGGGGAAAGGAATCTAAAAAAAACATCCAGTCCGACCACCGTGTGAAGAAAAATGCAAAAAAATGCATTTCAAAAATGTTTCAAGGTGGGAAATTTGAAATTAATAGTCAGTTTTGGTCTTTAGATTGGATTGAGAGGCGACAATTCATACTAAGCTCAACACAAAAAAGAAAAAAAAATAGTTTTTTTTAGCGGTGAAGAAAACTGCGATGTGTGCAAAGCCCGAGTAGCGTTGACAAGGGTGGATGGAGTATAAAAAGCACAGCGAAATAGATTCTATTGAAATTGCGCCGGATACTATAGAATATAGTCTCAAAACCATTAGGCATTGTTGTACATCGGTTTGCTTTTATTTACCCTTTTCTCCAAATGCCTAACAATGGTTCCTTTGTTACTACTTCAGCAAATAAAGCACAAAAATAAGCAGCAAAACAACATTTTTCATGTATTTTTCATGTTCTATTATCAGGCTGCGGAAGCCAATTTTGCAAATTTCTCTATCACCCCTATCGTGGAATCCGCCGGATCGGAGATTTCCTTCAATTGTTTGATTCACTTTCACTTCAGCTTGGTATCGTAGAATCCGTCGGGGAAGTCTCCTTACCGACGTGAATGTCGAAAAGGAAGTGTCTCTGTCAAGCAGAATTTATGACAGCAAAGTGAATTTGTGTTTTGTAATTGCAACAAAAAAAAAAAGAATTGTAAATAAATTAACAATAAAATGGATAGCACAGTTTTATTTCTGGATTCGTCAAATGAAGAGCATGAATTATCTTCAGAAAAAAAAAAAATACGCACAAGCGTAGGACGAGCAGGGGAACTACCAGATAAGACGTGTTTTCAAATGCACTTGTCCTTTTAAATTTATTTAAAAACTATTTAATCTTGCAGGTTTATTAACAATGTTCAACTAAATAAATCGACTTTTTCATAATTATGGGGTAAACTCGGAACTCATTTTCAAATTCTCCCAAAGTGAAATTAGCAGCTTGACCACGCTGATTGTTTCTAAGGGAAATCACCAACATGGTGTTGGAAAATCTTCATATTTACTGTGTTAAAGCACTAAATTGATCAGTATTAGTCTTTTATTTGCTGCAAAATAAATGTTGTGTAAAATGTGTTTATTTAAATTATCAAGTTATCCAGTAAAACAAATAAACAAGATGAGATCCGCAACGTTTGAGCTGCGAGTGAGAAATGTCAGATTTTCTATGAACAAATTCGATTCGAACGTTTTCTACGATGCCGTGAAACTGATTCACATTACCGACAAGGAAAAGATGCACTTCGATGGATTCAACGATACCAATCCTCAAATGGCAGTGAATCTTTCCCACCGGCGGATTCCACGATAGGGGTGTATATCTCGAAAGTGTGAAAATAGGGGCAGTTTTAAAGTAATGACATATCGAAAACATTGTACAGACAATTCGGTCACACTCACAAAACTCTACTTTTGAGCTGTATATCATTGTCAATAGAAAACCGAATAGGTAAAAGTGAATCATTACCAAACCCTAAGCTCTAACCTTATCCACTCCAAATAGCCAAGGCCTAATCACGCCGTGACATATGAAAAGGAGAAAAGAGAAACAAGACATCTAATAAATTTCAGCTGTAAATGAAAATGACGTTTTGGTCGCAACTAAACAACGTTTCTTTTAGTGAAGGCTCGTTTTTTTTTTTCTGGAGGAATTAAAACCTACAGTAGGTACTTTGCCATATTATTGGACCCAAACCAAGATGTTTAAAATGTATAAACTAGGGTTATAATATAACTTTTAACATTTATTCGTTTTTCGTACAATGATTTCGAGTAGGATAAAGTACCCTAATTCGAGGCCCCCCCAATATCGAGCCCTCTGGATGAATTTGGTTCAAAAGCTAAGTCCCTGCTTCTCAGACAATAACTGTTTTTTAACCGAAAAAATCACATATCTTTTCTTTGTATCGTATAATTCATTTTCAGGTTTCTAATTTGAGTACATTTTGCGACAGGTTTTGTCTAATTTGTAATATTTTGATAAAGGCTTGAATGATTGCGTCACACATTGATGGGACAATTTTTTTTTTTTTTTTTTGAATATTTTTGCGTTTAAGAGTGATTTTATCAACTAAAAATATGGTTCAATATTTTTTTTTAAAACGGGCTGCGTCAAATAAAAGCATATTGAGCCCAAAAAAAAAAAATAAATACCCAATATAGAAATATTGACAGTACATGCTTCCAACGTATTTCTTATAGAAACTTATGTTCCTTTACCAGTTTAAAGGTTTTTTTATATTTGTACATAGATTATGTAATAAATTAATAAACAAGTACAAAAAATTGCCATATTTATGGCGAACTTACATAACAACCACATAAACATTGGCGCAAATTCATAGTTTGATAAAGCCGACAATAAAAGAATTTATTCACCTATACATAACCTAAAATATACTTTTTGCTATTCAAAGTCACCTTATAGTCGACTTTAAACGTATAGCCGGCTCGAAATTTAAAATGATCTAAACGTCGCTTTAAATTTCTCATATAATATTTTGACGTTTGAGTTTGTTCATTCAAATCACTTTACAAAAACATACCAAACTTAAACAGTACTGTGATATCAGGGACCTTAAAACAAATACTGAAAAGTCAAAAATTATGATATATGGGACTTCACAAGAGAATTGGTCGCTGGGAGCCGAACCTATTGAAGTTTTCAACCAATTTATGTAGGTACTTAGGTTTTCTTCTTTCACCCAAACTTGATACCATTCTCTGGGCACAAGTAATTATTTCTCTAGTCGGCTTAAACTTGGCCAAATAAGTTTAATCTTTAGGACCCGAACTGAATTACTGAGGCTTAACTACAGAGCTTATGTGTCTGGTGGCATGCAAGACTCAAGTACATATATGTAGCCTTTGTAACCTGAATGCAGTAGAAGACGTCTACCACAGCAGTTTGTCCCATTTTGTCAGAACTACGCTTGCTTCACTTTACCAAGAGAACTTTTACACTTGAAGAAGCTTTACAAATTCTTAACGGTTCTCGGGGTTGGGTACTGCTTGTTCGGTACTGTGATCATGCCTTAAGCTATAGAAACATTTATAGTAATATATATAACTTAGTCTATATGTTTATAATTGTATAATTTTCAAGTATAAGAGTTATTACATTTGAATTTCTTTTATTTGTAATTTTGTAAAAGTTAACTAATGTAATTTTTTTTCGACAGACGGCACTTTTTGCCATGTTCTTCTTTTGTTTCTTAAGATGACATTTTGTTATTAGCATTAAAGAAATAAATAATAATAATAAACAAAAAAAACATACCAAAGTCGATACTAACTAATAAACAGGCAAAAATGTGTTTATGAATAACGAAAAGTTATAGCCGGCTTTTTTTATTTATTTTCGGCTATAACTAAAGTCGGCTATAGGTGCTATTCATGGGCTGACTATGAATTTGCGCCATTGTTTTTTGCTTGGGTCTAATAATATGGCAAGGTATTGTATATAGACTTCAGGATGTTCCTTTTCTTTGCAAAGCTGTAATTGGGCCTGTTCTTTTTGATATTTATGCCCAGTAAGTCTGAGAAATAATTGCGAATACGCTTGAAAGATGCTGTCAGATTATAAGAATTACCTTTAATCGTGACGCGAGTTTATAGACGACTTCGTTTTTTTTAAGCCCATATAGATAATTGTCAATCTGAATAAGGCATCCATGGAACAGTGGATCGATTTTATGCCATATGGAGCGCGACCAATAAGGACACCACTGCATGTTCAAAAATACACCGGCCCTCGTTTCTTCAAAAGTGATGCTGGATACTGTTACCAGAAAATAGCGACGATAGTGATACGGATGAGATGTGCGGAAATACGGCAACCGAAAACATCGAATAATAATTTGTTGACTTCGAGAAATGTACTTCTCGACTGCCTCCCAAGATTGGGCGATCTGACTGATTAGTTTCTGTAATGCTACGTGAAGTAGCTGGTTTATGCTGACAAATTAGCAACAATTGAGACGTTGGAGAAAATTGCTTGACAATTGACCAAACAGAATATACATAAGCTTCGTCAGAATACCCAAGGGCAAAAAAAAAATAAGTTCATATTTTACATATTTTAGTACACGAAGTGAAAGTGTTTGAAGCTGAAAAAAACACAAACTTGTGTTAGCTCCACTTTAATACAAAAGCTGTTATGGGACAAAGACAAAATCTGGTATCATAAATCTCCTTTTATAATCTTCATCAAACCTGGTCGGGAATAAGTAGATACTCTTTAGTTCGCGTTTGGCTTAGAAAAACTAAATATTTATGGCCATGACCTTTTCATCATATCATTGGTTCTAATGACTTCAAATTTTGAAAATTTCCCAAACAACTAGCTTTCCTTGAGATACTTAATCAATCCACTTATTATTTTATATAAACATTCCTTAGCTCAGCGAATATCATACTTGTTCGTGTTTTAACTATTGCGCCCACACTTAGGAATTTGGTTAAAAAACATCTTTATCACACAAACGTTGACATTTCCCACAACAAATAAAATTAAAATTCCTTAGAGAGAGAGATAGACACTCCAATCAGGTAATATCGGTTAACAAAATAATAACTAAATAACCACTCTAGATGACAAATAAAATCGTTCGTCGCCCTAAAAGTCCAAACTCTATATTTTTATTACTTTCAACAATGCTCCGCCCAAAATGTATCAAAGACCACCCCCAACTGATGCAAATGTTCGAATTTTCGAAGATGCGAATCTGATCCCTTATGTCAAAGCATCTGACTTTGCACATCTGACTTTTATTATGCACACCAACTGTCGTTAAATAAAAAAAACACACGTTTCATCAAATAAAACTTAGTCAGTGTGCATTAAATTATCGTGTATTCCCATATAAAGAGCATCTGCAATAACACTTTCGACAAATATTAAAACGTCAAAATTTTGTTCGTCTCTTCAAAATAAAGCACTTTTTGTAAATAAATAAATAAAAAACCGGAAACAATTAATTTTCACATCTTTCTCCCTCTCAGCGTTGTTGATCTTTAAGCAGCAAACACACAGACTCCTAACCTGTTTAGCTCGTGTTTATGTCGTTTCGGCGATAAAAAAAAATGAGGAAAAAAAAAAACAGCAAACACCAAGTCACCAGTCACACATCAACAAAAGAACCAGCGCACACAATCTCAACAAAAGAAAGGTGAATCACTACAATCCCGTACTGTGTAAACGCGCGCCTCTTCTGTCATACATATGAATACTCATACGGCCTGCGGGCATACTGTCAAGGTGTCATCTCTGTCTCATTGAGTTTTCGTAGCCATGGAACAACAGGGCAGGCAACAACAACTGAAGAAACCCGAATCTATAAACTTTTGAAAGATGACATAGAATTGATTAGAGAATAATAATCATTGTGAATGCTCCATAAATTGGTTACGAATCATTAAAATGACAAAAAGATAAAGTATCGCAGCGTTGTGTTTTGGAAGCTTTAGAGGTTTTCAATTTGATTGCCCAAGCGATTTTGCATTTTATCGCTCAGCTTTGATCGAATTGTAGAAGAAGAGTGAACCCAATTTGGGTTTAGTAGACGATGGCACTCAAATGTATGTATAACATAAAATCACCGGTTTATGAGCCTTTTATTTGGTGAAATTAGTTGAATAGACCTTAACGTTGAAGAGCCTTGAATGTTGGTTTTTTTTTATGTATACAGAATGGGAAAAACCTATGAACAAAATACTTGCTATAAATTTAGGTTGGGTAATTATAAAACAAAACAAAAAACTGAATGCGTCCATTGAAGGGTCAATTTTAACGGGTTAATGGCTGCTGTCAAGAAGAAAAAGTGTTCGATGAGTTAGAAGATAAGTTGTTTGTGACAATGAGAACCGAGACATCATTGGAAACGCGAAAGATCGTGCTAGATTTGCGTAAAAATGGAAAAAGTTTACGAGAAATTGCTGAAATAGTAAATAGACACCATAATACCATAAACATTTTTTTTAGTCAGATACGAAATTTCTGGTACATTAAAAAATGCCAAAAGATCAGGACGACCTAAACGATTAACTGGACGCGAAACTCGGGAAATTGCAAAAGAAGTGACAAAAAATCCGATGTGCAGTGCCGTTAAAATTGCCGAAAATATTTCCAGCAACAAATCAAAAAACGTTAGTGCAAGCACAATTCGCCGTGCTTTGAATACAAGTGGCCTTTATGGTAGAGTTCCTGGGAAAAAACCTAGTATTTCCAAAGTGAACAAGTCTAAGAGGCTGAAATTCGCAAAAAAAAAATTTGCAAGTGTTGGTGACTCTTTCTGGAAAAGCATTCCGTTCAGTGACGAAAGCAAGTTCAACATTTTTGGACAAAAAAGAAGACAAAAAGTGTGGATGGGTAAAAATAAAGAGCTGGAGTTTTAAAATATTACTTCCACAGTAAAACTTGGCGGGGGTTCAGTGATGGTGTGGGGATGTATGAAGGCGTTTGGGGTGGGAAATCTAGCATTTATAGACTCCACAATGGATAAGAAAGGGTATATGAAAATTTTGCAAGAAAATTTGAAAACAAGTGTGCAGAACTTAGGTCTTCCAAGAACGTGGGTCTTTCAACATGATAACGACCCCAAATATAAATCTAATCTTATTCGAGAGCGTCTGCTATACCATGCCCCAAAACAATTGGATCGTCTTCCCCAATCACCGGATCTGAGTGTAATTGAACTTTGGTGGGAACTTTAAGACAGGAGATAACATCGGCAAAGTACCTACAAGGGAATGGGCTCAAATTCCAGAAACCGTCACTAGAAATCTGGTGGCATCTATGCCTAGAAAACTGACAGCTGTTCCAAAGGCCAATGGAAAGCATACGAGATACTAGTAACTAGGTTCTTATATAAATAATAGCTTTAAAAGAAAATGTACACTCACTTTTGACTCGTATTTCAAGCTTATTTTTTGTTTAAATTGAATGAATTATTTTATGTGTATTTGTTATTAACTAATATATAGTCTATTTTGAAGTATATAATTGGAGCTTTGAATTAACTTATCAAAACCTGGGGCCTATTCCACGAAAGCACTCTGCTACTCTGCACTCTTCACTCCGCACTCTGCGAATCATTTTATGTTCCCCGAAACAATTATTCAATGCAGAGGCAGAGTCTAATGCAGAGTGCAGAGTTGTAGATTTGCAGAGTAAATTTAGTATTTCTGTTCCACTAAAGTTCTATTTCGCAAAGTTTGTGGCTTATATTTGCAGAGTTTAGATACTTTTTGAAGAGTACGTAAAGCTCCCTTCAATTAACATTATACAAACAAAGATGAGTTCGTGACATTTTTAAACAGAGTTTAATATTAAAAAAGCTTTCTAAAATCGGTGGCAACAGGGAAAAACAGCATAAGTCTTTTATTTACAGTGGAAAGGTTCCACTCTAGCTTACAAAAAAACTATACATCGTATAGGAAACAATTATTCAATTGCAGAGGCGGAGTCAAATGCAGAGTGTAGAGTTGTGGATTTGCAGAGTGAATTTCATATTTCAATTAAGTTCTATTACCGCCCTTCATTGGCTTGGAAATAGCTCGCAATATCATGTCATTGGAGTACCACATGGAATTGCCAAGTCCACAACCTGCCGCGCTGTCCATGATAATATAAATCTCATTGTATGCCAATTGTTTCAAGATATAGTCAAATAGCTAGTTAGCACATATATTATTGCATAGCAATTCTTCAGAAAAGAGGGGTTTCCATTAGTGCGTGTGTTGATGAAGTAATAATAAACATTGACTCACCTCCAGACATAAGAGATGAAGCGAGCCGTGTGGTCAGAAGACCCTATGAACATGTCTTTGTAAATAGACATGCAAATATGCATTACGAGCACCTAACCTAGAATTTTTTTTGCAGTTAATCCAAAGTTTAGAGGTAGCATCGACACCGCAAGAGCACCCCCAAAATCTTCAATCGCAAAAAAGTTGGAAGACGGTTGCAGACCTTTCCCAGAGGGTCTGCAACCGTCTTGGCTTTTGGGTGATAGTGCTGCCCGCTTAGAGAATGGATCATGACTCTAGTTCAGAGATTTTGAGTTGCAAGTTCGATAGCTTGCGTTTTAACTAAAACTTCTTTCCAAGCATTTTCTTTATCAACATTAGTTAGCGTTGAGGAAAATGAACTAAACAAAATACTCTTTTATTTTCTAATTACTTGTCAAACCGCAAACTATTTTTCACTCGAATTTTTGCGTTACCTTTTTGTAAGAAAACCAATCATTTTGTGAAACTTTGTGAAAGGCTATTTTGTTAACCGTTGTTCAAAACGACAGTTTTCCATCGTTTCCCACAACATTATCACGAAAATATAAAAAAAAAACATAACTCTGCAAACATTCATAAATGGAGAGAGGGATTGAAGACACTCTGCAAACATTCATACCTAAATGCAGAGCGGAATAGCAGACACCTAAAATATTTGTGGAACGGTCAGACTCTGCACTTTGCAAATTTCGCAGAGTGCAGAGTGAAGTGTGCAGAGTTGCAGAGTGCTTTTGCTTGAAAATATTCATAAATGCAGAGCGGAATTGCAGATACTCCCAAAATATTTGTGGAACGCTCAAACTTTGCAAATTTTGCAGAGTGCAGAGTGAAGAGTGCAGAGTTGCAAAGTGCTTTCGTGGAATAGGCCCCTGCTCTGGCCTGCTTCTGTAAATTTGTATTTACAAAACAATTTTCAAATAATGGGTGGTACACTCACTTTAGACTCTGAGTGTATGTATGTATATGTATAATGTACTTACAGTCAACCCTCGTATAACACAGTACTTATATAGGTTCTCAAGGAACAGCGCATAATACGAAATCGTGTAATACGATAATTCTTGAATTAGTCTGACGAAGACACTGGATATTTTCACCATAGGAGATATACATGATGTTATCCCAACTTCTGATTTTTAAGTTAATAGCTGAATTTGAAATATTACAAAACGGCTCCGGGTCGATAAAGGATTCAGACAAACCTTTCCTAGCCAGTTCGTCAGATTTTTCGTTTCCATCAATACCCACCAAAGTTTGACTTTGTTTCTATGGGAAAGGGAGGGGAGAGTATTGAAGCAGTTCAGTATTTGGATTTGAAGTCCAATCATCAGATTTGAGCCTGGTGCTTTTATAGCTACTTGATTATCCGTGAGTATATGGATGAGGACACATTTTATTCCCGATGGTGTACTGTAGGTACATAATTCGCTATTAGTCTATGTGACACTGTAAATTGGACTGAGAACATTATTGAATCTGGAAAGTGTATGAAAATTTGTTCCATTCCATACAATCATGTCTCTTCGAACAATTTGGAATGGGTTTCCCTTTAAAAATTTGGCTCTTAGAACAAAGGGGGTAAAGATTATCTGATAAAGAGAAGGAGGTATGTACATCGAAACGGCATTATCAACTTATTTTGGGGAAAAAAGATATACCAATTATGCTTTCCGCTGACGATTTTAAAAGAAGGTTATTCAGATTTCAGAGTAGGTTTGACAGCTGTACTTGATTTGTCAATTTTATTAAACTGCCCTGCTTTTGGGACTGACGATCACACATTTGGCAAGTCGCCCTTTGTGTCTTCATCGTAGATCAAGCTGGCAGGTATTCTTCTGTCAATTTTTATTCACTGCATCAGAAGGTGATGCGAACATTTTCAATTCAACCATAAAGTTATAAGATAACTATGGCTTAAGTTCACTTAATACACTTGGCACCACTGGGCATAATAGTGAAATAAATGCCACTTCAGTTGTAGTATATATTTTACTTTCAATTAAGCTTTTATTTTCGATTATTACCTTTGCTCTTTTGAAGAATTTATTTTTTATTCCTTAACGGCATGTTTTAACACAGCTGACAGTTGAAAGTATTTGTTTATCGCTTTTACGGAAACTGTTACATTATTTGATAAGCGAAAACATCCTTGCAATATATGGTATGCCGTATGCTCCCAATATGCACAGCAAGATGGCTGGCATTAAGCAGTGCTGCCCAAGTTTTTTAATTTTTTGGCATGTCTTAACGTCACTTTATTTGTTGTCTTGCGTATGAAAGACAAGTCGGAAGGTCTTAAGGTTATAATTGCAGTATTTCACTATACATAAACATAAGAAATGACAGTTTCTATGATTTATTTACTATTTCTTTTAAATTGTATATACATATAAAGATAAGAATTAAAGGACAAAATAAATCAGAATGTGGTAAATTCTCAAACAACCCGTATTACTCGGTGGCTTTCTCATATCTATGGAATTAATAACAAATCACGTTTTCGTAATATTATTATATAGTTATTCTTAACTTTTTAATTAGTTCAGCTAATTACGGCTAAACTCAATTCCAATAAATTTATAGCAAGTCCTATGAAACTACGCACCTAATTTATTCACTAAGTCGTATACAAAAAAAAGTCCACATAGTATTAGCATAAAGTATTTAATATGGAAAATTTACATAAATTGCAATTTCTGCATGATTATTTTGAGCAAGCCGTTATAAAGTTAATCAGTTGCAATTGCAATGGACCTTCAGTTTTGCTTGGGAAAATAAGAATAATTTACTTCAACGAGACGAGACATAATTTATTCGTCTAAAATCCAAATACAGTTGGTTATTCAAATTTGAACGATGTGACAGTTATTACCCGAAAATGTCCATTGTGCCATTTGAATGTGATTTTTTTATTTTAGTTGAGTTTCAAAGAGTAGTCACTTTTATGCTGGCAACAATCTGATACAGTACAATGGGGGTATATGATGAACTATGTAAAGAATACCCAGCCTATTGACATGCCTGTCTAAAATCTGAACACAGTGTCAGATGATAAAGTTTATTCAATTTCGGAATGTTGGTTCCATTGTATGTATTTACTTTCCCAATTAGGAATATGAAAGCACGCTATGAAATATGAAAGTATCTGCGATTTTTTTTTTAACTCGACAGCTGGTTTAAAAGTTATTATAGTAGAAACAAATTTTTTTTTTTATTTTTTGAAAAATGGCCTACAGCCTTTACCTTTAATAAATTTATATTTCAGCACTGTTTCTGTATACTATACTCCTTCAACTTTATATTTTGGGAGAAAAATTATAGCATAAATAAAAACTTAACTTAAAGAAAGTAAAAAAAAATGATGCGACTGTATCCAACAGTCCCGAGCTATGTGTAAACATCACGCAGATGAGGTGTGTAGCCCCACTTTATTGGAAAGAAAGTAAATTATAAGTAGTATATGTTCGATAAAATTCAAGCCAATCGCATATAAAGGGTGATTTTTTAAGAGGTTGAGAGCTTTTTTTTAAAAAAAAACACAAAAAATTCGAAAAAATTAATGAAATATTTATTTGAATCGATAGTTTGAACCTTGCAATTTAATGTTTAAAGATAATTTCATGCAAATGTTGACCGCGGCTGCGTCTCAGGTAGCCCATCCGCTGAGTCCAATTTTGGCATACTCTTTCACACATATCGGCCGGTATCTCACGAATGAATGCATGGATGTTGGCTTCCAGTGCGTCAATCGAAGCGGGCTTGTCCCTATAGACATTAGCCTTGACATACCCCCACAAAAAATAATCTAATGGTGTCAAATCGCACGATCTAGGCGGCCAATTGACCGGCCCGAAACGTGAAATTAACTGTTCACCAAACTCGCCTCGCAATTGCGCCATTGTTTCGCGTGCTGTGTGGCATGTGGCACCGTCTTGTTGAAACCACATATCATGCAAGTCAAGAACTTCCATTTCGGGCAAAAAAAAGTTTGTTATCATCGCTCGGTAGCGCCGAATCGACATTTCGCGGTCTTCTGTCACACTAGCTGATACGGCCGCAATATTTTCTTCACTACGCACAGTACGTAAACGTGTTGGTGGTTTAATGTCCAACAAAGTAAATTTGGTGCGAAATTTGGTCACAATCTTCCGAATAGACTGCTCAGAAGGTCGAGAATGCCGATCATAAAATGGAAGCAGCGCGCGATGAACATTTCGAACCGAGCACGAATTTTGATAGAAAAATTCAATAATTTGCAAGCGTTGTTCATTTGTAAGACGATCCATGGTTAAATTGCAAACCAAACTGAAGCTGTTTGACAGTGACACAAGGTACTAAACACACGTCAGCTGTCAAAACCAGTGTTGCCAAAACCAAACCAGCTAAAAAATCACCCTTTACATATAATCATCGAATCCACCATTCGCAGCAGTTGGCGCCAGGAAACGAACCTGGGACCCCTAAACTCAGTTGTATACTGCGCCAAAAGTAGAAAAACCGACGCGCTACACACTCAACCCCCGCGGTTATAAAAACTTTTCATCCAAGTTCTTACATAAATAATATCAGCTTGTAGGTACATATGTCCTCTGTTCTGTCACCTCATAACGAATAAGAAAAATAGAAAAGAAAAAAAAAACAACAACAAAGCAAAAAAACCGCCTCTTCTATCTTCTATAGGTATATGTAATTAAATCGCTAGCGCAAGAGCTTGTGATTCCTCGTTAGAGTTTATTTCCGCACCGATTTCAATGGTTCTAACACTGATTGAAGGCTTAATCAGTATAACTAACTAATCTTGAAAAAAAGCATATGAATAAAGCTATAATGGAAAAACATTATTTCGACGTACCTACATTTGCAAATGAGATGTCTAAAGAAAATAATGTTTTGGAGCAATGACGAAAATGCACTCTGATTTTATAAATATAAACAATTTGTTTACACTTAATCTTTATATTTATCAGGATCTCTATCACGAAAATTAGCTCTTATTTTTTGAAACCACTAGGACACTAGAGGCCAGTTAGTAGCCATTTTATTCGTAAATAGGTTGTAGGTTTTCTACATGCGAGATTGTTAATAAAATTTATAAACCAAAAATTCAGATCACTGCTCTAGAAAATCCTCTTTCTTTTGACACCACATTTGTTAAGATTGGTTGAGTGGGATAGCCGCAAATGGTGATAATGATTGCAGAACATATGAATGCAAAGCAATATAATCATGTTAGAGCGCGCACATATACTCACACATACACTATTGCAACGATACCCACTGCTGCCCGACTGCTGGCAGTGGTCACCACTGAAAGAAAATTGTGGGCGATGCTTTGAATAATTGTTTTGAATATTGCTCAGCTTCAGGACAACGCAGGAGGATGTTTTATGTCTCAAATGAATCAGGGACAAATTTACTAATTTCATCTATTTTTTTGTTTTTCAATCCGATAAGCCATTATTGAGTTAGGCCTATATAACTATAATTTTCCCTCCCAATATGCAGTATTTTTACTATTTTCTGAAAACCATGCCATTTTCCGGGATACAAATTTGTATATAAAAGTTGACCAGGAACATAAGCAATCACTATGTCCATATTTCATTGCACTGCTATGAAATTTGAGTTCCAAATTTCGTAACCGTTCGGAATTCCGTCCCCGAAATCGCGGAATTTCTCCCCAAAATGGCGGAATTACTCCAATAGAAATTTTGCTAACGCGCGCTTAGATGTTTACACATCAAAAACCTCTTCGCGCTAACATAAGCATGTGCACTTCCGGCCAAAATTCTGAGCTTTTATTTAATTAAGTTAAAGGGAAAATATTTATTATATTCAAATAAACTTTTTTGCTTTAAAAAAGGCTCTCTTCTCTTTGGGATTACTTCGTGTTCGTGCCAGAATTGCCCTTTAAATTTCAACATATCGAAGCAAAAGGAAACCGGACCCGAAGAGGATAAAGTATATTTTTAAATAAAATAGAATTTAGAAAAAATGATCATTATCAAAAAAGAAATAAAACGTGTATGGTTGCACTTATTTTTCAAACCACCTAAACACCGTTCTGGAGGACTGGCTACCACCTCCTATCCTTTTACTGGAATGAAACATTTCAGTCCATCAAAGTTAGTTGACTTTCTTGGCCCCAACATCGGTTGACAAATTCTCAATGGAATTGAGGTCAGGACTTTGCGCTAGACAACTCAAAATGCTTATTCCTTGCTTCTCAAACCAATACCTAACTAAACATAAAATGTGTTTCGGATCGTTACGGAACATGTATGGTCAAACGTGTATGGCACCATGACATTTGCTATTATGTCCTTACATACATATGTCCATGCACCCATTAGTACGGGTAATAGGACCAGTATCAAATCAGAAAAAGGCTCCCCAAACCAAGAAGTTCTTCCCATCCTGTTTAATATTTTTTCCAAATTTGTTAAATTTGGATTCTTCGCCTCAAAACACTTTTTACTATAGGCTCGTTGGCATATTTCGACTAACACGTTTTAGATTTTCCTTCAATACTAGTGGCTTTAAGCGGGCAATACACTCCCGCAAACCTTCTTTTAGTGGTAGTCAGTTTCCTACGGTCCTAGATGTAACCTACTTAACGGGCTCCCAACCTCTGAAGGGTTTCTGCATAGATGTTGCATGTGCAATTTATTGGGACGACACAGTTGAATAAAAATGTCAAAAAAGGATTTGCCCTACTCTGTCCAGAAATGATTCTGTCCTCCTGTTGCAGTTGTTTTTTATTGTGTCTAGTTTATTTTCCACCACTACTGTATGTAATTGAGCGACATTTCAGAGCAACACCTACCCACTACCCAGTACGCTGTCAGGCTAACGTACAGAAAATATCCTTGGAAATATCTTTCCTACAGCGCGATTGTCTGGCCGAAAATATTTTTTCAATAAAAGCAAGCGCATTGATGACTTTAATTTTATTTTGTTTCTGTAACCTCTAGCCACCCGGTTAATGACTTAATGCTGATGTAACCATCATCTTTTGACAGATCGAATTAGCAAAAACCGTTACTACGCTAAAGGGAAAATTATGAGACTACTTAGCTAATTTTTTTGCTGAGTTATAAATGCTGTACTGTTGTTAAAATCTGAAAAAAAAAAAATGTTTGAATAGCGGAGATAATCACTTTATTGAGAGAAATCAACTTGTGAAATTTAATTTTTAAAAGGAAAACAATTAAAACCGAAAATCGCCATTATTATATTTTTGCTAACCTGCTTTTGAGCGGGCCGGGCGCGGCGTTCCACTTCCAATCGAGTTAGCAGCTAGCGAGTTGCGTGCGCTTCAGGAACGCACCAATTATTTATCAACCATCGGCTAAACGCTCTTATAATAAATATTTTCCTTTTTGACAAGATCAGCAATTACAAAATGTTGGCAAAGTAATTTAGCCAATGCCGTCGGCATTTTTAACAATGTAAGTTTGGAGGTTTCTTTAGTTTCTTTTATGCTTGAATCACAACGGCGGCATTGGTGCTGGCGTTCACTTCATGATATGCTTTGGCAATGCGTTCGTATCCGAATCAGCCAGAACAAAGAAAAACTATTTAATAGCTGTGAACTGTGTGGGGGGGGGGGGGGGTTCTATTTTCACCACCGTCCAAGCTATAGCCCGACGAAGTGGGGCATCTCCGATTTCGAGCTATAACCACTAGGATATGACTTTTGAACTATTGTAGCTATAATACAAAAACATTTTTTATACATTTTAGAGAGGCAATCAGTAGCACAAAAAAGTGTTAAAAACTTTATGTAATTTCATGCAACCATAAAATAGTAATGGCTCCTTAGACTCAAAATTAGGGAAATTCCTTTTGTTCCAATTGTTTACTTAAAAAACATTTTTCTCAAAACTTTTACCCAATAAAAATAATTTTTGCTTACTCAACTTTTATCTCTGACGAATTCTCTACAAATAATGTTAAACAACTTTTTCACGTGCGATTAATAGAAGTTGTAATAAAGGCCATTTTTTATCGGACAAAAATGATAGAAAACAAACCATTCAAAACAAAGAATTATTAACGAACATTTCGTTCAAAAATTCTTTTATTTTGTCTATTTTGTATGAAGAAATGAAATCTCAGTAAAAATTGTGTTTTTTTTTTATCAAGCATTCAAAATTACGCCACAACCTTATGATTTTGTGAAGCTTCTCCTCTGGCACATTTGACTGGTAGCTCGGGGCTCGATGTTTCTGTATTGTTCAGAAAAGGATTCAAGCCATAACGATGATAAACTGGCAAGTGCAAAGTACATACAATATATGTAGATGTAGATGTGTACAGTCGAACCCTTGTGCATTTGATGTCCATCGTGATGTTCTATCCTTTCAAGCCTTTGACTATATCGAGCACGATGCGTATCCAAAAAGGTTTTTCTCTGGAGGTGCATTTCCAGCGCATTTCCGAGACACGGTAAATACGGGGGTAAAATTTCAAAATTCCAGATTTCAGCTTTCGGGTTTCAAAAGCGAAATGTGCATCAGCCGTGAAAGCTAAGAAGTTACTCATCTAGAGTACAGCATTCGTGTGGATTGTAAAATATCGGCAAATACTTGGCCCACTTCTCAAGTAGATTACTAAACGGGTCAAATTTGTCTGACAATATTTTCAATGCAAAAACACAATACAGTGAACTCTCTCATAACCGGACATTGACGGCACCGAGAAATTTGTCCAGTTATGAGAGGTCTTCCAATATGGCAGAAAAAAATTAATTGACATTCTTTAAAAAATCAACACAATAGACATACAATGTATGGTATTAATTTTATTTTATAAAGGAGTTCATATTTATGTGATGAACACAATATGACGAAAAATACTAATTTCTATCTATGACAATCAAGCATATTTACATACACTTAACATACAGCCCTATTTAAAAAATGCAACGGGATTTATAAATGCACATAGTTGTAGGATAACACGTTCGCGGTCAAGACAGCATATGCCGTCAATGGTTGAGGAAATAAGCGGGTCATGACAATTTAAGGTAGGTACTCGTATATTAGGACAAGACGGGAAATACGAGACGAGAAATACAGTAAACTTCCATATTCCGGCATTATTTGTCCTACCAGAGACAATTTTCACTTCACTGTGACCAGCGGAATCATATCTCTCAAAATGCTGGAGATATGCGTGTCATTCTAGCGTTCCCCACCGAAAATCATACGCCCGCGAACGTGGTAATAACGCAAAGGCACACTCCACAGATTACATTTTTGTTTCGTTTCTTTGCAAACTGTAGTGAAGAGGAGAACAAAACAAAAACAAAATAAAGTATGTAAAAAGCTTGCCACGTAGATGTGTTTTGTCCATTTAAGAGAGAGTAACATTCTATTGCGGTTACGAAAATTGGTGTCCGTATCCGGTTATGAGAGAGTCCGGTTATGGGAGAATTTTTTTATATGAAAAATCGTGTATTTATTTCCGTTCTTTGAAATCTGTCCGGTTATAAGAGGTGTCCGTAAGGAGAGAGTACACTGTATCCATATAACTTTTTATGAACAAAACTGATGAAAATCCCAATCTGACGGGAAAACGTACAATTTTTCATGCAATTCACCCCATCTATTGCAAAGTAACCAAAACTCATTCGGTTTGTCAGAAACGTTAAACCATTTTTTTTTTTGAAGAATTTCGGTTTGAATTTGAATTTTGAGTAGAATTTGACCCAAAGGTCAAAGAATTGCTTAACTAAACCTTTTTTTATAATCTACGTGGGCACCGTAGCGCAAGTGGATAGTGCATCGGACTACTGAGCCAGCGGTCTTGGGTTCGAATCCCGCCGCAAACACCTAAAAAGTTGTTCACAGTGCCAACCTCTTCCAAATGCCTGACAATCATTCAAGAGTATCATTTGTCATGTAAAGCTTCCCAACTAGGTCCCTTCCATTCGTGCAAAAATACCTACCTAGGACTGCTGAAGCCAAATATTTATTTATTTTGACACACGCTAAAGGGGATATGAATACACTTATAATGTTTACACACAGCGCGAGCACATGAAGAACAAGAACGAGAGACAGACAGATCGACGTAGTGATAGGAAACTCAGATGTTAGGTTTCAACGAGCTCTATGGATGGTGTCCAGGATAACTGGAGAGTTGTGCATTATTGAAACCTATGCCATTGCTTATGATTCACAGAAGTTTTTTCCTAAAGCTCTCAGAGTCATTAAAGCCTGCAATTTTCAGAACTTCAGTAAGAAAAATGGAGTTTGTTTCAAGGCGCAGTTGATTCAATGGAATGCCTTACGTAGAAAAGGATACGTCACGCCAATCAAGTTTGTCTAGGAAATAAAAGAAAGGAAAAAATTCCAACATTAGTCGCCTCACACTACATACAATACATACATACATATGTACATATGTACGTGGGAGGTGATAAAATAAATTTGTTCTGGCAGTTTTTTTTTTTAGCAAGCCCAATATCAGATTAGTTTCATTATATTTTATTGAACCTTTATTCAACAACAAAAAGGAAACAAACACACGATCAAAATTGATTTAAATTTAATCCCAATATTATTCGTCTTAATGTTCTTCTGGTCTTCTAATGATTTGCATGTTAGCATAATGAGCACACACATTTTTATACACCTCATTAGATAGCGTCTCCAATGTTAACACTTTTATCTGGGCTTGTTTCGATGACGAATTTTTTTTGGAAACCTTAACTAATTTTTAAGTGTATTTATTCAGCAAAAAAAAAAAAAAAACAACAACAACAACAAAAAAATGGGCTTGTAAATAAATTACCACAAACCATTTGAGCGTCATTTCCATTCGGATCTCCATACCATGAATGAATGAATCTGCCTGGACAATAGTTTACGCGATAAATTAATTGCTTAGCATAATCAGCAGATTTATATACCAGCGCCATTTCATTCGTCGCACACAATGCTATAAGCACTTCCACGAGAGTGATCCTAAAATACGTTATACACAGCTACGGCTAGATACCGCAAAATACAAAAAAAAAAAAAAAGAGATACAAGATCTCGAAAAAACCCAAACCAGCCCGGTTTCATTCATAAATTTCACGACTTGACCATGCATTATTAATGAATGGCCAAAAGCCGGTCTTAGCCAAATTCATAGGCACATACCGAGGCACACACACACAGAGACACAGAGAAACGGAGACCGGAAAATGACACAAAATCTCTTTTCGAATCTTGAACAGATTAAAAGTTATAAAAATGTTTTTTTTGATTTTTTTTTTTTGATTTTGTAGATGCCAACTGAAAGGTGATCCGCTGGTTTGCTGGTTGGCATAGTCGTTCTGGTTGATGGAGCTGTCGCCTGTGGTGGCTCCGCTGTCACGATTAATAGATCGAGTGCAACTGCCTCTCTATGGTGTATTTAGCTTTTTGGCAGGTATTATGAATGAACGGGAGAATTTTGGAGTTAATCCTCAGCCCCGGCCACTATCATGCCAGTGGGGTTGCATTACACAGTCGACATTACATCATCAAAGTAATTCGCTGCAACAACGTGTTGTTTGTCGTTAAAAGACGACGTCTGTCGTCGGTGGTGCCGTAAACATGCTTTCGAAGATTAAAATCATGAATGGGCCTGCGGTGGCCGGCGCGGCGAGACGAAGCCTCTCGATGCAAGTGAGCGCGCGGACCGCATGTCGTATACGTAACGAAAGTTTTGAATATTTATTAGGTCACTTATCACACTTCAATTCACTTTCGATGCTGGTCTCTTGGTCGTCGTTGTTGACGTCGTCGTGTCGACTTCAGGAAGTCAGCCATTGTGTCGCGGAGAAAAGAAATTTGTCGCGCTTGCGTGTCACTGTGTGTGAGGCTTAAATGATTTATTGGGACATGAGAAGGAAAAGCGGATTAATGGCAATGTTAACACTTTGATTTTGTAATTTATGCATTTCGCCATGCTGAAGTATCAAGGTGACACTTTTTATTATTTTCATGAATATTGCCACTTTATGTCTTTGGCTTAAGACTGTGCCTTTGTAGAATTATTTGACAGTTCGTGATGTGACATCTGACATCTGACTTTGACACTTTTGTTATTTTCATGAATATTGCCACTTTATTTCTTTGGCTTTAAAGACTGTGCTTTTTAAAGATCTATTTGACAGTTCACTATTTGACATCTAACATCTGACACCTGATCTCTTCCAGTCCATAATTTTCTTCCCTTTAAAGAACAATGTAGATACCACTTTAACTAAACCACAACAAACTGGTTTAGGTCTGATTTGCCCATTTCCTTTTTCACCTCATTTGCGAGGATCTGGCGAATTACTAATATAAAGTGACGTACGCCCCAAAACCTGTCTATGACTTGGAGCTGAGTATAGAAATCAGCAAAGTTGAACTACATTAGTTCCGCATTAAAAAAGATTTGTTATACGAATGGAGAGCAATAAAATTAGTCAAAGAATGTGAGGTTTTTCATTTTGGCTATGTGGGTGGCCGTGATGAAGTGTTAACACGTTTGGCTATTAAGTAGAAAGTTGCTGGTTCTAGTCTCAACTATAACCATCAAACAAATTTGGTACGGATCATTCAAAGTAATGGGGTTGTTGGTAATCTGGAGTTGGATAAGCTCTAGGAATCATAATCGAACGTTAGGAGTAACCTTAGAAGTGTTTGTGCTTATAAATTATTTAAGACTCCACTGACATGGAGTAAACTGAAATAGATTTCCTTTCTCTTCTTTTTATCCCCAATTCTGTTCGATTAACAATTTTGATTACATCTTCATATTCAATTGGTATTTCTGTCAGACAAGTCCAGATGGAGAATAATCTGTGTTACAGCTCAGTGGTAGAGTTGCCAGATTTCCCGTTTTCCTGCGTTTTTGTTTTAACATGCAAATATTTTTTGTTTTTAGTTTTTCAGTAATTTAAGCAGTTCTAGTAGAAATACTCGTATGTTATGTTCTCATTAAATGTTCTCGTATGTCGTCTTTACACGACCTGACAAAGCACGTTTGAACCAAGTCATTTTTCATTTTATTATATTCTCCCTCGTGTCTATAATTTCACCTTTCTTTTCATTTACTTTTTAGTGTTTTCAGTGGTGGTGATTTACTCTACAAATCCAGAGAAATCACTTTTAAAACACCTCCAGCACAAAATACATTTGACTAGATAGACATGATATCACGTCAGAGTTTTACCGAGCCTTGTCAGATTTCTCACTTCATGCACTTCTCATGCACACACAAAAGGCGTGACACGCACTAACGATCAAAACTGACAGTTTTGGTTAATATCCCTCAAAACTAAAAGTGTGTACAACTGCATGATGGTTTATCGATCAAAACTGGCGAGGTGCAGATATTTTTGCTACTGACTGACAATCAGCGGCCATTTTTTTTTTCGCTCATTTGTGTGTACACGAATTTCGTCATCCAAAACGCAAAAAAAATGATGAGAGGTTCGAAAAAAAACAACAAAAACGATGATTTGAGTGTCAAACAAAACCTATAGTGTGTACGCGAGACTCTTCATTCAAAAATGACATTAGTTTTGGAGTCAGTTTTGATCGATAATGTGTAGGTACCACATTATAGATCATCTCTAGCAATATGCTTATTCTTAAGAATCGATAAGCTTTCAAAAAGACTAGAGAAGTAGATAAAATTATGATTAACTTCAGAATGTATAAAGCAACTTTCAATCACTCAAAACTTTGAAAGTGTAGTAGAAATAGTGCATCTCAACAACAACACATAGCAGATCAGTCTCGAACAAAAGCTTTTCCATTGAACACGTAAACCTTGTACTTTTCTGTTCTTTTCTGTCCAGCACAGCCTCACTGAACAGACTATATGTCTTGTGAACATTTTATCGCATTTGTGAATGCACCATTCTACGAAGTTTGCTTACTTCCAATCGTTGTCAAAAATGACAAGTTCATTGTCGATTATTGTACTAAATGTTTTCCACATTATTTATAGCATTTTACAATAGCTGAATGCCCGTTTTCCGTTTGGTTGAACTTCAGTTTCGTCGAAACAGTTTTCACAATGTGCAATAACAGCTGATTTTGACATTTCTCAGAAATCTGTTCTACCTCAAGAGTAGATGCAGAAATGCTGTCCAACTCAAAGTCATTGAACAGAGATCAGTGTCGGACAGAAACTTTTCTCATTGAACACGCTAAACTGATGGTTTTCTGTGCTGAACTGTTCGAAATAGCCATATCAAAAAAGCTTTAATCTCAGGTCGAGAGTCGCATTAACTTTTATATTAAATGAATCATATTTGGAAGTGAATTGAAAGTTGGGTTAAACTTAGGTAATAGTGTAGTGAACAAAAATGTAGAGTTGGGCTAAGTCGTGAATTTATGTTCACTGGTATTACTGTGAACGTGATTTTTTATTCACTGTGAATATAACCAGTGAACGTGAATTCACTACATATAACTAACATACAATTAATTATTGACTATGTAATGTGTAAATATGCATGTACATAAGTTTGCATGTATACTAGCCGTACTAGCCGTTAAAAACATTTCGACGCAATAATTCAAAAATAAACTTACCCCAGAAACTAATAATATTAACGGATGCTGGATTTCCATATGCCCTTTTCAAGTTGCACAAATTACATTTTTTTTTCTTCGCTTTGTTATTAATGCCGCCAAAAAGTATTTTTTTTTTTTTTTGTAAATACGTAGTCCTAAACACCAAACAAACAAATGCATGTAAATTTTCTTAAAATCACATATTCGCATGCACAGAACTAAACTAGCACACACAAATTCTTAGAACCGCTACGAAGTTCAACCTTCATCCCTTTTTTCAGCGGCAATTCTCAATGCAACCCAGCGAATAATAAACATAACACACTATACATACATGATTGTGTGCGCAAGGCAGCATTATTCAGTATAGTATACACAATATCGTTCACCGCGCTCTGCTTTGTTCTACGTATCATTCACGACCGCGACTTTTGTTGTGAAATCGTTATTTGCGAATTCCAAACTGTGACGTAAAACTATTCACTATTTAGCGATTCACTGTTTATTTCCAAGTCGTTTACAGACGTTAACAGTTATTTTTCGTTCACGGTGAATAATTCACTGGTAGTGATTTTACTGCTCATCACTACAAAAATGTAATAAAAATTTAATACAATTTTGTAGGTTATTTCAACATGCTGTTGTTTTTTTTTTTTTTGAAACAAAACCATCAATGAATATAGGGAGTCCCATTATGACCGCCTATTTTGAATTCAACCCCATTTTTGTTTGTTTCGAGCATCAAGGCTAAGTGATGGAGAGTACATGGATGCACGACATATAGAAATTCTGAAAATCGACTGAGATTTTAGCGGAGACGGCTCGAAAATGTCATGGACTCGACGGGATTTGGTCAGTTCAAACCCAAAAAAGAACTTTTTCGTGTTCGTGCAGCTCGGTTTTATAAAAACATCGCAGCAGTTAGCGAGAGTATTGACTAGAACCCTTCCACCTCGATTCTCCATCGCCATTGATGAAATTGAGCCGGCACAAAATGAAAATGTGAAAATGTCATCGAAAATTCCGTCCAAAGGACCAACGAGTGCCATCAGTCACGAGGCGGTCATTTATCGGATATTGCGTTCCACACATAACCTCTTTGTCTACAATGAAATGAAAACATCAGAACTTTTCAAACAATCACTGCGTTTTTTTTTTAATTTCAAAATATGCTGTCAATGGGACACCCTACAGTTCCTGCTTTAAATTTATTTAGATTTACTAAATTGTCAAGTCTTCTACGGGATAAGAAATAAGGCCCTTTCTCGCTTTGAAAATACAAAAATCGATTAGAATACCCTTCACTCGATGCAAGAGATCACTTACAAGACCATGCCAGCAAGACGTTGGCCAGCTCTGTGATACCGGGCACAAGTCACCATATTATTCTAACATAATCGTAATTTAATGATGTGGCATCTTAAGCCGCTAAGTAAGGCTTTGATTACCGAATGTAGACTACTTGACCTCAGTCGAGAATAAAAAAAAAAAGGCCTCCATCACTCAATAAAAAAAATAAAAAAAATAATATGGTACATTTTACGATCAATCTCGGTGACCACCTGTGCACCGGTGACCGGAAATCGCGGTTCTCGTTCATAACCTTTAAAATCAATTTCCATAAATTTTGGTATGGGCTCCCGTACCGCAACCGTGTCGCGTCGCGTCGCGTTGCTTTGTTGTTGTCGTCAATTACCTCATCTGGTGGTAAAATGCAAATTTGTGCCAACGGAAAACGTCAACAAATTGCTGCTGCCAAACTCGATTATTGCACGTATTCCTTTATATTTGGCAAAATGCCATACGTTGCAAAGCTGCACCGGTGCGGTGCTCCTAAAAGCCGGGCTTACTCGTAGCTCCCCGTCTCCAGTCGTTCAGTTTAAAGTAACGTTCAGTTTAAAGAAACGTTTTGGCTGCAGTTTTCCTTTTGTTAGACTGACATGATTTCCATGGCGGCCCACGCGCTTCGCTCTGCGCCGTTAATTTGAATACTGTAAACATTATGGCTAACATAACTGTGTGTGCATGTATCCAAAGACAGAAGAGAGAGGTGGGCAAGGGGCAACTCTGGTTTTAGCCAACTTTTCTGAATGAAATCTTAATGAATGAATTTTGTTTTTTGTTTTGAAAGTTGCTGCAGTTGTACGTGTATACGAGTATCTCTCGCTCGTGTGTCTGTGGCATGATGCCATAGGCTGCTGTATATCTGTGAAGCCCGCAGAGACTAGAATATAAATTAAAAATAAAGCCAACCATATTCAAATTAATTAATTGCCATTCGAATATAATTTTGTTCGACTGCGCCTACGCTGGAACTGGGAGTTTGAATAATGTACATACATACAAGTCTGTGTGTGTGTGTGCGCGCGCCATTAATCGGCCAAAGTTGATGGCTGTATGACGAGAGGGTGGGGTACTGCATTGGGCCTAAGGCTGAGACGGGCTTAAGTGTCACTTTCAACTTTTTCTTTTTCTTCGTTTTCTTTTTAAAAACCCAGTTTTCTTTTCTCGACTCAGATTTTTCTTAGCCCATTGCAGTTGTTGTAGCATCGGATGTGTTTATGTGGAGAAAGATACACGTGTGTGGGAGTGGATGTCGTGAAACAGTAGTGGCCAAACAATAGGCGATAATTGACCAAAATCGATTGGAGGCACGGAACCATTATATTAGACGGTTTTGTGGTTTTTCTAGCGAATTTTTAATGCTTGAATGCCGGATGGCGCCATGGTTTTATTATGACTGCATTCGATTGTAATTTTTCCAAAATAAAAAAAAAACCGGATAAAATATCTGAAGTTAAACAATTATCACTTTTTTTTATTGCGGTTAAGTTACGTCTTTATGGTTTTTTTTTTTTTTTTTTTTCATAATAAGGTTATGAAGAAGCATTTGCTACTGTGAGCTTTCGATATTTCGAATTTCACCGGACCAAGGAAAATTTTGAATTAAAGAGGTTTTTGAATTATAGAGGTTTGTTTCAGAGAAGCAAAGCATATTACTTTTTACCTAATTATACAATTATGTAAATGAATGTGTAAACTGGGCAAATGCATCTCTTAAACATTTTATTTTCTTGGCCTACATTCGCCACACACGCATTTCAACGAACAGTTGAGGAAACACAAATAGAATTGACTTCAAAATATAGAGTTTAAAAAGCCATCACGTTCGAATTAGAGAGGTTTTCAATTATTTTGCACATATTCAAATTATCGAAATGGACAAATTCCATGGACTTCTCATGGTTCTTCTATTTACTGAGGTTCTTAAATTATAGATGTTCGAATTACGGAGACTTTACCTACTCCGAAAGCAAGATAGGTTGAGTGGTTGAAATGTGATTTAAGGATTAGGTGTGATCGAAGTCACTTAAGCAGAAATAGGCTCTTAATGAAACGTCTTAGAATTTTCGGATATTTTCTTAGATACCACCTGCTGATCAAATGCTAAGTTGAAAAACGGAAACGTAACATTACTACGTAAACACAAACAACTGATTTAAAGCTAAAATAACTACGAAATCTCCTCTTTTAAAAAAATGGTGCGTGTAGAAGTTACGCGCCACAGAAGTGAAACTGTTAGCTGTAATCTAAAACAAAGGAAGAAGGGTTTGTGAGAAGAGGGAAAAATTCATACAATTTCCGATTTTTTCCATTCTGCCCCGAACAAGATTTCGGCAATTTAAAGTTCAAAAAAAAAAAAAATTAGGAACATTTTTCGAGTGTTCATTTTACCCCAAGTTTCCTCAGGAAAAAAACCACAAAATAATAATGATTAAAAATCTAAAAGTCGCAACCTGGAATGCAAACGGTTTACTCCAACATATCTCTGAATTTCACATATTTCTAGATAATGAAGACATTGATGTTTGCCTGATTTCTGAAACCCACTTCAAACAGGGAACAAAGATTAGAATTCCTGGGTACCTCTGTTACCACTCTCCCCATCCAGCTGACAGTGCCAGGGGAGGCAGTGCTGTAATTGTAAAAAGTGTGTTGGAACCTTATGAATTGCCCAAAATAGCGAAACAATCCATGCAAGTAGCTACAATAAACATTTTGATGAAAAACAAAGAATTTAAAATAGCTGCCATATACTGTCCACCTAAGCATTCACCTACTGAGGAAGATCTCAATGACCTTTTTCAAACTCTAGGGAGTAACTTTATCGTTGGTGGTGACTTCAATGCAAAACACACCTACTGGGGGTCAAGATTAATAACGACAAAGGGCAGAAAGCTTTACAAAACAGGGCGAAGTCTCAACTGCGACTTTATTTCGAGTGGTTCGCCTACATATTGGCCATCTGACCCAGCGAAAATACCAGATCTTATTGACTTCTTTATAACCAAGGGAATCAATAGAAAAGACGTAAAAATTGAAACCAGTGATGATTTGTCGTCAGATCATACACCCGCAATCCTAACGGTCAACGGGATGTCAATAGAACAAATAATAAACGCAAGACTTACCAACAAAAGAACGAACTGGTGTAAATTTAAAGAACTACTCCAAGGATTTATTAATCTTAGATCTCCATTGGTTACAACGAACCATATTGACATGGAAGTGGAGCAATTTATTGCCGATATACAACAGGCAGCAGAAGATAGTACACCGACCTATCACCAAAAAAAACAAACAGTGGTAAAGTTTCCTATAGAAATTAGGGAACTTATATTAGAAAAGAGAAGAGCTCGTAGGAAATGGCAAACGACACGATATCCCGGCGACAAAACTATATTTATTAGACTAAACAACAAGCTTAAAAAAATTATTGGTGAATTTAAAAATAGATCTCTCAATAAATACCTCTGTAACTTAACTGCTGACAAAGTCACAGACTACTCCCTTTGGAAGGCTGCCAAACATTTAAAGAGACCTCAAGCGCAAGATCCCCCGTTAAAAACATCTGATTGGAAATGGATCGGCGACCCAAAAGAAAAGGTTAAACTTTTTTCGGAACACCTCTCAAATGTTTTTAAGCCTTTTCCACCTCGCATACCAAACGAATGTCTTGATTTCTCTGATAGAGTAGATGAAGACATAATTGCTTATGTTTCGTTAACAGAGATCAGTACATGCATCCATAAATTATCCATTAGAAAATCGCCAGGTTATGATCTTATAACTGCCCAGATCCTTAAAGAGCTACCCTTCAAAGCGTTATTAAAACTCAAGCTCAAAATTAATAAGGGTCTAGAGTATAAGCTTCATAGGGACTTACCTAGACAATACTATGAGATACTAAAATCTTATATAGCAAATAGATTCTTTAGAGTACGCTACGGTTCTGCGTATTCTGATCTTAAAGAAATACAAGCAGGTGTTCCACAGGGAAGTGTCCTAGGGCCCACTTTATATTTATTATATACTAGGGATATACCACATGCGAATGACACGATGATAGCCACATTTGCAGACGACACTGCTCTTCTATCAACGGATGGCTGCGTAGCTAAAGCAACTGAAAAGCTCCAAAATTCAGTTAACGAGATATGTGATTGGACGCAACGTTGGCGAATTAAACTTAATGAGTCAAAGTCCACCCATATTAATTTTACTAATAAAAAAATAACTAACCTTCCTGTGGTTATTAATAATCAAGTAGTTCCTTATTCTAACACAGCTAAGTATCTGGGTATGAATCTGGATGCTAAACTGAAATGGAAGGAACATGTGAAAAAGAAAGTAGAAGAGCTAAATATTAGATATAGAAAACTCTATTGGTTGTTAGGATATAATTCAGAAGTGTCAGTTGAGAATAAAATCTTAATATATAATCAGATTTTAAAACCTGTTTGGGCATATGGTATCCAATTATGGGGTTGCACAAAGAAAACAAATTTACTAGCCATTCAAACATTTCAAAACAAAGTCCTTCGGGGAACAGTAAATGCCCCATGGTATATAAGAAATAATGACTTGCATCGTGATTTGCAGATTGATCACGTGACGGAAGTAATTAAAAAGAACGCAATCCGTCACAACGTGCGTCTGCAGATGCATATTAATCCGGAGATAGAAGACGTCTTAAATGTACGATATAATATTCGTAGATTAAGTAGAACTAAACCTCACGAACTTGTTATCTGACAATTATGAGAACCAGTATTTAAATTTAAATACCTTCTCAAACCCAAACTGAACGTTGAAACTAAAATCATTTGTCGATCTTTCTTTGATTGGTCATGATTAAGGAGGTGTTTTTGGTGCGGTTAGAATCCCACACTACTCTGGGTTTCCAACCCCACAGTGTCTTTCGAGATTTTCACCTTCGTTAAAAAAAAAAAAAAAATTGTACCCCATCGTTTCTTAAAGCCGACTGCACACTATGAACACGTAAACCCCAAAGTGTCTCAGAGAAATAAAAAATAAATAGCGATATCGGCCTATTGGAACCCTTTTTTTGTTAACATCCCATGTAAACCCCCAACAAAAACCTTCCAAAGTCAAAATTCAACTTTAGAAGTTCATTTCTGTATTAAGGACAATATTATATACATACCTACCTCAAATAGTCTCTGAGAAAAAGGACTGTTACAGACAGACAGACACCGATGTGATTCCATAAGTCTTTCGTTTTGCCAATTGCGGACGGAAGACCAAAAAAAAACGAGCCAGTCTCCAGCTTGTAGTTGGTGTGTTTGGCTTGATGGTGTTAACTCCTTAAAGTATGCGATGGTTGTTCCTAGAAATTTGCCAACTATAAGCTATGGCAAGAACCACATGAATCTTCACACTTACCCGTCGCTTTTTATCGGATTTTGGAATTACTGCCCAACCAGCCATAAAAAGTTTCACTTCAAAATAATTAGTTGCATTCCTCCCCTTCAACAATTTTCTCGCAACACACATCTCGCAAGGAATGCCCATCAGTTTACCCTTAAGCCCAATTTCGGACGTACAGTAAAATTTAGAGATTCTTTCTTTAACCTTTCTTTAACACGATGTTTCCCTTCCAGTACGATCTACAAGCATTTAAGACCAATGCACATCAATATCTCCTCTTTCATCCTCCCTACATTTCCCTATGGCCCGCGCTGTGCGAAGCATTTTAATGGTATTCATAAGTCATAACCTCTTTAGCGTGCGTGTCTTATAAAAAAAAAGGAAATTTCGGTCTTTTCAACCCCCGATTTGGTTGCTGAATCTGTCTGATTAACTTTAAAACAACGTAATTGTAACGTAACTACGTACACAAGACACCAACAACTGATGAAAGAATTTTCAGACTTCTTATATCCTGAGTCTAGGAAATGGCACTGACTAACCTAATGGTAAGAATAGTCTAAAAATGTTAACGTAACGTAATGCGTAGCCGTGAATAACTGATTAAAAGAACGGTAACTTAACTACTGAACATCCTGTTATACAAAAAATAATGAGGAAGTTTGATACTTTATCTGTCCTCTGTTTCGATATCTGAATCTGTTTGATTGAACTTTAAAGAAAGTCTGTAAACGTAACGTAACTACGTAGCTACGAACAACTGAGAAAGGTATACAAAATAAGTTAAAGAATATTCCGATTGTCTAGCTTATAAACGGAAATTGATCAAATGGTAAAGAGAGTCTAAAAATGTAAACGTAACGTAACTACGCAGCTAGCAACCCAACGATAGCATCTTATCATACGTTGAGACAGTATTCTATCTGCTGGATTTATTGTTTGTAGTTGTTGTCCATTCAACTGTTTAACGATACAGTCTCGGTGCTAAGGTCATCTGTTAGACTGATTTATGGGACCACTTATGTTGTCATCTCCTCTTTTAACCTCATCTCTTTAAAGCTTTTTCCAAATACTTATTGAACTCAATTTTTCTGGCCAAAAAGAAATTAAAAAACCAAAACTCGGCCATCATTCATCAGCCCTAAAATATTTGTGTCAACGTGAGACCAATTACCAACCATTTACCCACTTTTGGGGGGCGCAGACTCCTTCCTCATGTAAAAAGTTAAAAAAAAAATTGATTTTATTTCATGTGAAATAAATCTACGGGGCACACCCTTCGCTGGCATTCTCACGATCCCACAACTTTTCCGATTTACTTCTCGTCCAGACCTACTTTCATCACAATGCCTGCTTCGCGATTGTTGTATTTGTTTTAACGGCGGCCATGGCGGTGGCGGTGCCGGTGGTACCCACCGCTAGGCAAGACTCTAAAGGTCATAAATTGAATGCATATTAAAATGCGACCATCCATGGATGCCAACCGTATTGACTTAGCGGCAGCCGAGACCGCCGTGCCACAGCGGTGAGTGCAACTTGATGGCCTTCCAGTGCCACTATAGAACACAGAATGAGACTGCAATACACTGACGACGACGCACGATGCGAGTGACGATGCCAAACACTGAAGCGCTAGGAAAAACTAATTTTACAGTCCGATCATGAAGCCCCAAACATGGTTAAAGGTAATTTTCCTGTCAAATCGAGAAATCGTAAAATTCCACGAGCAACAAAAGTAATGGCACTCAGCACTAAAAGAAGCAGATGCAGATGATGAAGAAGAGTTGCTGGTACTCTGGTGAAGGAGGACGAGAAGGAGGATGTCATCTCGGCCGAACTGCTTGACATGCGGCGTTGTTTGAGTAATCGAACTGATTTTCAATTTGTTGCTGTCCACTGAATCTGGGTCTAAGACAATCGAAAAACGTTTTGTTTTTTTTTTGCTCATAGTAAGTTTGGTGGTAGGTATAAGTCGCGCCGCCAGGTGGTCAAACGATGACGATTGGAAAATCCATTACAACTCCACCGATCAGGTGAATTATTGCGGCTATGATCTATTAATTTGTAGGAAATTAACTTTTCGATTCTTTCAAAGGAAGCCGATGTCAGTTGAAAGGAAATTTGATAGTTTGATGTTTGGTTGCGTACCTACTTTAATCGTTTATTGGGCTGCCAAATTTAGAGAATGATTAATGATCCTGAACCACGATTTATGGGCTCCTTTGCGCTTGAGCGGTAGATTACGATGTGCTTGCTAACCATTCGAAGAGGACTTGAATTGCTGGGATAGTCCTGAAGTTGTATTAATCTCACAACTACTGAAAACTGAATGCATAAGCGATAGCTTAGAATAAGAATTGAGGTCACTACTCGCAAGGTGTTAATGTCTCATGTGCTCAACCGAAAAACTGAGAAGTTTCACGACGGAGTACATGGATATGGAATAAGCCGTCTCCGAGCCTAGGAAAAAAAAGAAGAATCTTCTCCCGGTCAGAGGGCAGAAAGGGCTTTGACATCATGTCGTTAGAAGGATAAAGGCTTATATCCTTTCAATATTGCCGATGCCAATGACAAAATTTATGTACAGTATGTCAAGAAATGTTTTTTACAAAGGATGAAATGGTAATTTAAACAGTTTCTTTATAAAAAAGGGCTTCTTTGATGTTTTAACTTAATTTTTTTAATTCTGTTTATTTTATTTATGTATCTTCTAACAAACAGTATCGAAAAAATAGTACATTTTAAAAACAATAACAAAAAAACAAATTTCACGCAAAAATTAGTCTGTCAAGAAAGTGTTTTTACATAATTTTTTTTTTAAATGAAGGTCAAGAAAAAAGTTAGGTAATTAATATTTTGTATGGCCACCATTAGTGTTTATCACGGCCTATAGTCTTATTTTCAGTGAACAAATTAAATTCTGCACATCATAATCGTCTGGAATTCTATTCCAGTCCTCTTGTATTGCAGTTTTCAGCTCTGCTCGCGTTTTCGGGTGTCTTCTGGTAACTTTTTTTTTAAATTGCCCCAAAAAAAATTGGTCCGAACTCTGGGCAGGTGTATCAAATACTTGCTGCAATTAAAAAGAAGCCACATCCTCACCATATGCGCCTTATAATTAGGATCATTATCTTGGTAAAATTTGAATTGCGGTTTATTGTCACCATTGAACGCAAATTTATTTGCGATTTTTAACAAATGACTCCTTAAAATATCTAGATATTATTGCGCATCGATGGTGTTCTCTATGAAGGCCAAATCTCCAACTTCTTTACTAGAAATGCTGCCCCACACCATGACTGATTACTTACCGAATTTTGACAGTTGGAATAATCACCCCTGTGATCAATTTCGACCGGTTTGAAAACGCAAACCGATTTCAAAAACGGACGAAATGAAAAAGGGTGTGCTGGAATTCGCCCGAAATGAAACAAATTCGAAGTAGGGGAAACCTATCGTCGTTCGGCTGCATATTTGCGTAGGCAGCGAAAACAAGGGTTGAACAGACAACACCAAATAAAAGGATTTCAGTTGCAGTAGGATTGCTGCGTAGAACGGTCGTCGCGGTCGCCGAATGCCGGCGGCATCATTTCTATTCACTCACAGTAGCGAGTATTCATATCTTACAGTCAATATACGCACCAGAAAACTTCCATGCGTACTGATACGTAAAATAGTAAAACCTAAAAAAAAAAACTAGCAATGAAACTCTGCGTGCTTTACACAAAGTAAATTCCCGCAAAAGGGTGATAAAAAAAATAAAAAGGGATCGTGGCAAGACATCCTCGAGGAAAAGAAATTATTTGAATGGAAAAAAAATCCTGCCTTACAAACTAATGAAAAAAAAAATTAGATTTATCCTACTCTAAAAAGTAAACAAAAAATTTAAGATGTGCTAGATGAAATTGTTCCCCTACGAATTTCAACTAGAATCTCTTATTCTGTTTCACCGACAAAAAAATTTGTCCGACTCGCTGTTTTCGTAAACCCCTTGCCAAATCAGGATATTTTGCATATATGATATCATTAATTGATTGATTTTGGTTGACATTTGTATGTTTTCCCCTAAATTAGGTAGAAATAATTAATATTTTATGTATAAATCTTCTAAAACGTACCTTTTGAGTCTTCCGGATTCAATTTCACCAACACAAAACCGAACGAATTGAAAACGTCAATTTCTTTGCGCTTTTCAATTCCGACCGATTCTCAGCACACCCCTAATTCGTTCGAATTCGGATTTCGACCGAAAATCATCACAGGGGTGAATGTTACGATTTTCCAATGCTTTTAACACACTCTATTGGGTCCATCGTTGTAGTACAACATAATATTAGTTTCATCGCAAAATATGATATCATCACAGTAATTATCAGGATTGACAATGTGTGTCGTAGCGAAAGATAATCGCAATGGCTTTTTGCGAACAACTCTTGGTTGGTACTTGTTTTTTTTTTCATGACTTGCCTTATTATTTCGTGGTAAACCGCAAGACCAAGCCCTTTTTTTAGTAACCCGTAAGACGGCCGCTCGATGATTTTAGCCCCAGTCTATTTTCTTTTTTGTAACGATTTAAAATTATGTAGATTGTTTGTCTGGTCAAAGAAAATATCTGGGACAACTCTTGGACACTTTTTCCGATGCGGTGATTATAATAAACCAACAGGGCCACTTCAAATGATGTTCTATTGTCAGGCATTTTGAATTACGAATAAATTAACCACAACTATTGTATTTGGCGACCAAATGACAAATGGACTGCTATTTTGGTTGATTTGCGACAGAGATGAATACGTTCGTGCAAAAACACCAAAACCATAACGGTAAATTCATTCTACAGCCCGAAAACGGAATTCTAAAAACAATTCAACACTTTCTTGATATACTGTATCTTCAAATCCAGGTAGCTTAGTGCTTCATTAAAACGAAATTTTAAAGTACGCTCGAAAGTGGAAAACATGGAAGCTACAATGTTCAGATCATGTCACGTATCAACTTGAATTCAACTGCAATTTGAGCAACTCTTTACAAAAGAGTCTTAAATGAGAAACATTTCATTCGAAGGATGACTTTAAGGCGCTGAAACTTAGAGGCTTCCGAAACGTGTAGCGTCTTTTGCCTTATTCGATCCCGGGAATGTTGTGGTCCAAGTGGTCTGGTATCGACGCTAGTTTGGTACTTTGAACGCAGGTTTGGTTTGTCTTGTAGTCTCTAACAATCTGAAGATCCTCTTGGGTGGATCATTAATGTCCATTTGATCGATGTGATCAACCTAATGTAGTCGACTTGTTTTCGGTTTCCAGGCTAAAAGAGGCACACTAGCGCTAATGCTGCAAACAAATGTGCAGGTAGTCTTCACGCAGCTCCGCGTACATATGTTTAGACAGGACAGCATTGGAGAGTTTTTTTTTTGACATTTTTTTGGCATTCTTTACTTACTTTACTTTAGTTGGCGCTACAGCTCGAGGTGAATCTGGGCCTGCTTCTCGCAACCATTTGTGTGTGCGTGTTATATTTTTGCACGAATGGAAGAGACCTACAGTTTTTTGCCGACTCCGAACGGCGAGTTGAGAAGCTCAACCGTGACAAATGATACTCTTTGATGCTTGTCAGACATTCGAAAGAGGTGGGCACTGTGAAAAACTTTTAGGTGTTTGCGGCGGGATTCGAACCCAAGACCGCTGGCTCAGTAGTCCGACGCACTAACCACTTGCGCTACGCTGCATTCGTTGCTTTCAAATGTGAGAAAAAAAAATAAAACAAACAAATGTCAAATGTCAAAAATTGTACTCTTTTCCCTATCTAGTACCGGCGCTGCATAGCTAAATTTAAAATAGAGACTTGATGCAGCGCTGCGCTGTATGCAGCATCCACATGTAATCGTATACCTATAAACATTTGTATTCTGATTTTGCTACATGTAGAGTTCTGCACATCTGTTTCTGGCATAGCTGTGTATGGTGGCACCTGTCATACAGTCACCCTACCTAGAGATCGCAGTTGAATCTTCTATACGTTCGATGTTCAATATCATCCTGCATATCGTCCAGCACTCGGCACTATAATTTAGAACTGGCAGGATCAGTGTTTTGTGAAAAACGAATTTCGCCTTTAGAGGTAGAAGTGCAAAACTCTTTTGAAGCCGCAATGGTCTCCTGGCGTAAGTCTTTATGAAATATTCACTAGAGTGTATTTCTAGAAGTTAATGTTTACACTGAGTTCTATGTTTTACTTTGAAGTAACTCTAATGCAATGTTTATTTGTGTCGTCAGACGCTGCAAATATCGGAATCTTTCTACCCACAGAAAAGAAGATAAACACAGCTCTTTCCTTCAAGGGGAATCGTTGAGTCTTTTAATTTAAACAAGAGTCGATGACTTTTTAAGGACGCCCAGCGACCTGAAACTTACATTGACCTTTACAATCAAAGCTCTCCTATCTACTGAATGTAATTTAGCCATCAATTTATCTAAAGAACTTCTAAAAAAAGGCATCAAGTAGCAATCGACTGGGTTTCGAAAAAATCAAAATCCAGTAAAACAATTTTCCAACTCAAAATCCTAGAGGTCATCCCTACTACTATGAAGCTAGTCTGGTTTATCATTTAAATTGATGAACCACCTAACAAATACCTTCTAACCACTTAAAGCCAGCAATGGGATGTAATGTTAGGTTAGGTTGGGAGTACTGTTTGCAGTAGGTGCAATTTAACCCGGAGGCCACGAAGGTCCATTATGACTACCCTAGTTGTTAATGTTGGAATATGCATTTAATAAATCCATTTCGATCTTATCTTGTAAAAAATCTTTTTGAGTCTGTAAGCGGTATCCAGGTCATCCAATCATCTAGGCAGGCGTCAGCCAGGTCATTCAGGCAGTCGAAGTACCCAAAGCACCCATACAAAATAGGCGCCATTCTTGGAGAGCCGGGCAGCGGCATAGAACGGGGTCATCTAGAAGAGGCATCAATAGCGAAGGCGTTGCTTTCAAAAAGACTGTCGCAAGTTATAAGGACTGTCACCGTACGTTGCCAACTGCACTCAATTTCCTTATTAAAAGTCAGACGAGTTAACTTTTAAATTAATTAAAATTTGTTGGCCCTGAACCCTTCTGCGGAATAAGGGACTAATCATAAAAGAGGAACTGGAGAAGACAAGCAGGACTAAGTCCTGGACAAAAACTCAGGGTCTAAGAGAGGCGAAGAATCTTTTGGGAAATTACAACTTGAAGAGATTCAAAGCTTGCATCAGCCTTAATGCATCCTGACTGCATTCCTTACGGGGCAGTGTACACTCAAAGGACATCTCAGGAAGCTGGGTCTATCAGATGAAGACTCATGCAGATTATGCAATGGGTCCAGTGAAACACCAGAAAATATACTGGTGGATTGTGGGGCACTAACCCAGGAAAAATTCAAGTACTTGGGTAGATAGAAATTACAGCAGAGGATCCACCACTCATAGTACCCAATCTCCAACTGCGATTTCTCAGGGGAATTAGTCTGGATGAAGTGCTGTCACCTATGGAATTCTAACCTTGGCTAGTTGTAAGCGAAGCTCTCTCTATAATGGATTTCAATAGGAATAATGACGAGAGCGATATTCCTTCGTCTGGGACTTGTATGGGGCACAATAGATCTTAGGGTTGCGGTGCATCTCACCCTTCAATAATAATAATAATTACAACCTATAATAAGAAAAACAACTATAACATCTGATGAAATGTAACCCTTGACAATCTACGTTAAATCTCAAATCGCTTAAGCGTATAACGTGTTTAATTTTCCAAAGAAATTAAAACACAACAATAAATCCTAATTATGTATATTTGTTCTTATATTTGTTTATTTATTGCTAATGGTAGTGTTGAAATGTAACGTAGCCTAACCACTAACACCAGCACTAAATGATGAGCCTGTTGATGCATATTTTGCCCTGGCCTGATTGTTGCTTGTATTAAGCACACCATAACACAGATCTGAAAGTGTTTAAAAAAAAAACACACAAAAAGGTCCTACAATACGGCGCGATTTCCATGTATCACAAGCCTTTGCAAACTTAACTAAAAATTAAAATGAAAATTCATTAAAAAAGCATTGACTACAGCTTCAATTGAAATCGCTTGCTCAATGTCACTTACGTGGCAACACCTAACTTCTCAAAAGTGACAACTCAACATATGTCAGACATCAACGGCCAATATACTCGTACTAAGTTTCAAAGTTTTTCAAATAATAACCTCTCTTATGTCGCATTTTAATTAAGGCATTCGTTCCAAGCCATCATGTAAGCCTTTCAAGGTACTACTCCGTCACACTGTCCCTTCTATCCACAGTGAAGCCTCTTACTCTGGCCTACTTAAGTCCATTAGTAAATCCATTTTGGCTCACCATACAGTACTGTGGTGTAACGCTCCAACGTTCCAGCAGAAAACATTTTCGGCGACTCTCTGTCGACACAGCCGCACTGATTGACAACTTGACAGGCTTACAAACTTGCCAAAGTGTCTCCTCTGTTTGAAAACGAAACGCAAACGTATAAATTAAGAGCATTCGCCATGACATGAATATTTACGAGTATTTATCCCAAATGTGAAGACAGTGAAATTCGGGTGAACGATCGACCGGAGGAACATGCTCCACATCTGCAGAGATCACTGAATATCGTGTGAGAAGAGGGGAGATATACTCGAACTCGTACCTCATCAAGATGAATCCATCATCAGGTTGCGCGTCATCGTCGTCGTCGCTTGTCCCAAATATTCAGTTCGAAACGGATGGGGGATTGGAGATCCTTCCAATTCGCACTTGCCGGAGATGGAGATCCCGCAGTTGCATGTGGCTGCCCGCTTATGCATATTTTTCATCGCATCATCGTTAATTAAGATCTTAATCTTGGACATTTTCGTCCGGTGGTATCCACTGATGGGCTACTGTCCGCCGCGCCGTTGTGTCGGTGTCGAAACGAATTCGATTGGATAATGATGGTGTTTGGGGCTAAAGAATGGCCCGCTGGCTGGCACCACTCGACTACCAGGAATTTACATAAACCCCGTACGAGTGCATAAAGTGCAGGATCAGGAGTACGAGTATTTCTTGCGCACACGATAATCACATGGATTGTGATGATTTGCAAATTAAGGCTACGATGATGAAGTCCAAGTCGAAGTGGAACGGGATCGAAATCATGTTTTGATTGGACTTTAAAGTGTTTTCTCCGTTTTGGCATATTTATTACCTTCGGTGACGAAGCGTTTTATGCAGTTTTGACATCCGATTTCAAATCAATCAATCATAGCTTTTTTTATCCATCGCTGTGGTGGGGAGGGGGAGGGGGGGAGGGGGTATAATTGTATGAAAATTGTGGAAATCAGTTGAACGGTTTTATAATGGACTGGAGATGGGAACACTTTTGACAGATTGATTGCGGACAAAATGAATGTAGTAGAACAAGTATAGTAATAGATTGTTGGCATTTTCTTGAAGATAGTTCAGCTGATTGCCTTGGCGAATCTTAAAAAATGCAGGAAATGAAGTACAATTTCGTTGAAGGGTTAGATTGGGTGACAGGACTTTGCTGTTCTAAGTCGAGATTGGCTCCTTTCCTTTATAATGTTTGCGGGCACGATGTAGAAATGTGTGTGCGCATCGGCAAGGTGCTGACGTTCACGTATGCCGGGTATGCAACCGACAACCTAACATACGTACCGGAATTCCGATTTCCATTGGAAGCATCATTGCCGACATTTTTGTATACATGCATCGTCTCCGAATCATTGGACGCAGAAACAGAATAAGTCTTGCGATTCTGAGTGCCCTTTCATTAAGTTTTGAACGGCTTGACAATCTCGGTCATTATTTTAGTCTCTCGTTGGAAAAATTCTCTGTCGAAACGGTGCACAAATGTGAACAAGGCACGTTGAGTGTTCCTTAATCGACGTAGCTTGACTACGCTTCATCCAAGAATGACGAGTTTTTAAGGGCCATGTAAATTTTTTTAAGGGCAGTGTATATTTGTAATCGAGTCGCGCCTTCATCGCCAAAAAATTGGTTGGACGGAGGTTGACCTTTAACCATCTAGGCTCCGGAATAACTCTCCTCAACAATTGAGGCTTCTCCCTCCAGGTAGGCTTATAGCTGTGCGCACTAATTTCAAGCACAGCTAGTAACGTTTGTAGGATTTGTGACTCGGACGCTTTGGTTGGCGTCGTTTGTTCAAACGATCAACAATTGGCAGCTAAAACTTTTTCGACGTTTTTTGTTACTCTAGTTTTCTTATATCCGGTACCATATATACTCAAATGTTTCAAGCAGAAGCAATTTCAAAAAAGGGCGGTTTGAAAAAAAAAAAATTGAAATTTAGCAAAACCAAAAATACTGAAGACGCAAAATTATTCTTATTCCAATTTTATTGGAATCTTTATATATAAAAATGAGCTGTTCGTTTGATACATCAAAACTCATAATCTAACCACCCGACTGAGCTGAAACTTACACTATATACTTTTTATGATGTCTGAACAATTTCATGTTTTCCGGTAGATGGCGCTGGAACTGAAACATTTTTAAAATCACCGTACGATTAAGCTGAAACTTACACAATATTATTTGAAGTGAGTAATGTTCGTGAATCAAAAGTTTTCCGAATGATGGCGGTGGAACACCAACAGGTTACAGCTATTATAGTTTCTTATAAATGCTTTCTTATAAACATTAAGATCGCGGATGAGTTTGTAACGCGTCCATTAACCCTTTTTGCGATGTACTACTGCGTTCAGGGGTCTCAGGTTCGTTTCCTGGTAAAATACCTATTTTTATTTATTTGTTATTATTTTTTTTTTTTATGGCAGGATGATTTCGGATAGCATTTAATATTCCCAAAATTATTGTTAATTGAATAGTCTTTAAAATTGGTCTAGTAGTTTACGAGTTAATCGGTTGAGAAACTGAATTTTTCGATATAAAATTGAGTTTTTCGACGTGACTTTCTCAAAAACTATACTCTCACAAGATTCGCTATAGTTTTCTTTAAATATATAGTTAATCATCTACAAACTGTGATTTTTTTCATATTTTTGAGTTCAGTTGTTTTCGAGAAAACACTAGGGTACTTTTGTTATGATCACATTTTTGGCAATAACTCTCAAAGTTTCTAACAGAAAAAACTGAGCAAAATATTTTTAGAATCTTTGTTTCGAGCCCTTTCGAATGATGTCCCACATGATTTGAATTTTTTTTTTTTGGGATTACATTTTACCCACCCTGTATATTTTTTCACAATATTTTTGAGTAATATGTTATCCATGTATGTGGACCACCGTAATGTATAAGCGTGCCGAATTTTAAGTTTCATAGAAGAACGATTCTTGATGTTTTTATCGTGACAGAAATTTTTGAGTTAGAGCGAACTTATAATGGTTCCGTAGTTCCATATGGGTATGGAACCCTAAAAACAGATAAAGCATCAAAGTTTTCCAAACTTCTTATGGAATCAAATACATATGTGTTAAATTAGCTTAGTCGTAGTATAGTTAGTTAAAAGCCGAAAGGCAACAGCTTGTAACAATAGTGTTAAGCCTAGAGTGCCCCCTAAAGGCCAATAAGCTAGATTAAGGGGTTACATCGATTACATGGGTTTCCTCGAGTAAAAAATGGCTTATTTTTAAGAATTTTTTTTACTATAAAAAAAGAAATATTTCATTCAAACTTTTTACTGCCTTAAATATATACATTCGACAAAGAATTTCTGAAATGTTCGTAGAAAAATATTTAAAACTCTGCCATGGTGACATGACCATTTCGGTGACCCCGAGCCGGAGCGTTGATGTCCATACACTCTACATGTCCTAGCCATCTTAAACGCCCAATGTGCAGTTTTTTGACCAGGTTGATGTCGCTGTACAGCTCGTACAGTTCATGGTTGAATCTTCTTCTCCAGAACCCGTCAACGCAAACGTGACCGAATATCTTACGAAGGATTTTTCTCTCGAAGCGAACAAGGATATCTTCATCCGCTTTCGATAAAGTCCATGCTTCAGTATATAGCAAGACTGGGATAATAAGGGTCTTATATAGAGTCTCCTTAGTCGATCGAGAAAGGACTTTACTACTCAATTGCCTTCTTAGCCCAAAGAAACAGCGGTTGGCAAGAGTAATCCTTCGTTTGATTTCCGACGAGATGTCATTTTTTGAAGTTATGGCAGAGCCGAGGTAGACAAAGTCCTTTACTACCTCGAAGTTGACAGGAGTAGTTTTCTAGAAATCTTGACAACTGACTTTGAAAATACAGTATTGAGAAAAGCGCGTTTTAAGATTTAAATAACAATAAAATTGCATTGAGCACGCAACTTCCCAAGGGCTCTATCTCCGAAGCTATTACTCCGCTCGACTTGAAAATTTAGGACAATATTCAAGAGATGCTGTAAGATATTTAATTTAATTTAATTTAATAAGACAATAAAAAAAACTCGGTTTTTTAAATCCGTGCAACCCATGTAATCCCTTAACCATAGGATGGGCAACTGGATCTGGCCAGACCAAATTTGACTTTGTCGTACAGTAACTTTTTTTCCATCCAATATAAAAAACTGAAACAACTTCGACTTCTATAAACATAGTTTTCTCAATCGAATACAGCCATTGTTGGGTCAAATCGGATAAGTTTGTGGTAGAAACTTGTTTTTCAAATAAAACAACTGCTAAATAGACCACTTGGTCTGGCTGGACCACATCAATTTTTCTAGGAACATATTCGGGCATATGCACATAAAATGATTATTTTTTAGGCAGAGCCATTACCTTTGTGATGGTTGCCAAAATTCATGAACTAATTATTTTCTATATTTTACCAATTTCCTACCTTATATGGCTTATAAAAATATTTGGACTGGCTAGACCAAGTAGTATAACTTACCGCCCTCAAAGTAGTTGCCCATCCTAGGGTTAAGAAATTTTTGATCGTTTTTGAAATCAGATTAAAGCATTTTTGTCTAGTATGTAAGTTTAGATTGAAAATGAATTAATTGAAATATTTTAAAAAGTAAAAAGAAAATTACATGTAAAATAAATTCTTCTAAATATTAGGGACTATTTCCAATATGTTTTATTTTTGACATTAATATGTCTAACCGCTTGATGTTTGTACTGAAAAATGTGCGCTAAAAAAGTGTTACCAGAGAAATATATATCAAATTGGATACTCATGTTTTAAGATGGGCGGTAGCTCAGTGTATGGTATGTCGGCTTTTCATCTCATAGGTTCCCGGTTCGTCTCCTGGTGGGGGCACCTCTTAAGACTACCGGATGCCTTCAGCCTCTTTCAGGCAGAAGTTCTAGCCATACTTAGGACTCCAATGGTCTTGATAATGCAACGAATAGTCAGGAACTGCCAAATAATACTAAGGGCATTATTGAGAACGAGGTAAGACCATGTTGGGTGCCTGATCAGTTTGTTGTAGAAAGCAACGAGTTTGCCGATGAGTTGGCAAGGAAAGTAGGGCAACTGCCGACTATGGCCAAAACTAACTGAAAAGTATGACACAATAGTAGCCCTGATCTCAATTTTTCTTGAATGCTTTTACGATTATTTTAATAATGATTTTAAAAAAATAACTACAATGACATATTAATGTTCCTTATGCACTTCCGTGCAGCGGAGGTCTTTGTCTTTTTTTATAAGAATGAAAGGCCTAGATTGGAATTTTCAAGTTTCAATTGACTGGTTTAGTACCTCAGTCAAGTTTCCGTTCGAAAATACACGTTTTATTCGTTTATTTTGTAAGTAGTTTTGATAGCCAGTGTAATCTGCGCTGAGATTTATCTATTTCCTTCTTAATTTTTATTATGAATGTAAATCAAAATAACAGGTCTGCGGAGTTAAAATTAACGCATAGAAGCACAAAAACCAATTTGACAGTTTGTTTGAGTTGAGCGTGTTTTTCGTTTAATAAATGAATTATGGCTTGATCATTAAGTCCGCTTTACATTGCCAACAGAAAACACATTTTAAAATAGATAAAGAGCCCCTATTCATCAGTTTTATCCAACAAGCGAAACCAGTATATGCAAATATCTATCTGTCAAAATTAATTAGGGACTCGGAGCATCGCAAAGTGTGTAAACAAAAATTCCCCAAAATAATAGGAGACAAGACTTCAAGAATAAAAAAAATAAAAAATTTGTATCGCAAGTGACTAACGATGATGGTTGGGAGGAGAAAAAAAAACTTCACCGTGAATATAGCTCGTGGCCTTTTTAATAGATTTCGTTTGTTGGATAGTGATTATTCCGCTGGAGGGTCTATTGACTTGTTTCGTACCAGAGACTGAGTTTTTTTTTTGTTGTAATTTTGCCAACGGCATGACAGTCGTGCCCCACAAGTTCTCAATGAACCGCTCCTCCACCAATGCCATCCGGCATCCACTAGAGAGATACAAAGAAATCATTTTCATTCATAAATTGGTGTGCTTACCTGGCTGGCTAAAAACTCAACTTACCTTCATGTCGCTTGAGGCTAAGCGTATAAAATCCCGAAGATGGCAACGACGACGATGACAACAAATGTGATGTGACGCTGAAATTCGTTTTGTGTCTGTCGTTTGGTACGGGTAGGTACGTACACCATGGTGTTAGCTCCGACGCGTCCGGTGACTATTTTTATCCCAGCTTAGGTATAGAATTACCTTTTTCGCCAAGACGGAGAGGACTCGGGTCAGACAGTAAGACGTTGGTACAACTCTTTAAGTTTGTAATAGATTCCTGACCTCAGTTCGGCGACTGGATGCGGATAATAAATGTGACCAAGTGCGGGGACTTTAGCAGCATGCAGAGGGCACAACTAGAGACTTACCATTGTTGTGTCTGGATGCTGATGGTTGTTAAGGATTTGGGGTCTTAATCGATGTGGTGCTGTGCAGCATTGAAAATGGGAGTGAGAAAGACCTGGCAACGGAAATGGGTGTGCCCAAAAATGCTCATGCATCCATGTGTTGGGCTTATTTTGCGTTTTTTGTTTTGTTCCTTCTGGAACCGCCCTATAAAGGTGTCAGGATTATTACGATGATTGCGGTGGTATTCGCATTTTAATATTCCAAATTTTATTTCAAGAGTTGTTATGGCCTTAGATGTATTCGATGAATTCTGTTAATAGATTTTCTGGTCGTATAGGTGTAAGCTTAGCTTAGATGATCTTTTTGATTTGGTCGTTAAGTGGATGTTAACAAGTACTGAGTGTCTGGCTAATTCCGCGGATTTTCATGTGCCTAATCCGTGACATTATTCCCTTGAAGTCAGGCTGAACTTTGCTATGCTTTTACATTAGACATTCAGAATGGAGGAATCAGTTGACGAGGCTTCAGTCGATTTATTCTGCACTAGTTACTATCATTCACAGTGGGTACCGTAGCACAAGTGGTTAGTGCGTCGGACTACTGAGCCAGCGGTCTTGGGTTCGAATCTCGCCGAAAACACCTAAACAGTTTTTCACAGTGCCCACCTCTTCCGAATGCCTGACAAGCATTCAAGAGTATCAATTGTCATGTAAAGCTTCCCAACTCGCCGTTCGGAGACGGCAGAAAACTGTAGGTCCCTTCCATTCGTGTAAAAATATAACGCGCACACACAAATGGTTGCGGGAAGCTAGGCTTGGTTCTACCTAGGTCTGCTGAAGCCAAATATTTATTTATTTATTAGTTACTGACATTCAAAGATGCTCCAAACAATCTTTCCATTAGATTCCAACTATTAAGCGCTTTATTGTAAAATCTGTTCTCTTTGCGTTGACGTATGCAGAATTATCCAAATGTATCCCGGAACCGAATTGTAGCTTTTAGCTGTTTTGATCAGCTAGAGAACTTACTCAGCTTAGTAGCTTCTGATTTCGATAGATGATTCTACTCCTCGCAATGAAGAGGATTCTCTCTTTTTGGAACGAGAAAAACTTTTGGTTCAGACAGAATCTAGAACGAAGCCGAATCCGGACGACTATGTCGATGATGTTTAAATGTACTGAAAACAAGTTTTGGGTATTTGAATGAATAAATTAATGTAAAAATTGGGGTAAATATTCACTGCATCCCAAGGTAGCCCACCACCTTGAGACTAGAGTCTGACCAGCAGTTCCGGTTACTCTTAAAAAAAATAAAATATTATCGGGATTTCTACTGAGGGAATGTCCTTGATATCTATGAAATAGCTTTATGACTGGAATAATACAGAGTAGCAGCTTGCAATATCTGTGATTTTCAAATTTTATCAGGCCTGAGCCTCAATGGGTGCTAACGCAAATTACATCAAATAAACCATCCTTAGGAATAGACACACATTCGATCCTTTGAGGTTGTAACTAACAAAGTCCTTTTTAGATATTCTGTATCAGAACCCTTCAAAGATTCCTCTGGTGACCTCGGACCGCTGATCTTCATCTTAACAATTAACGATGTCGATTGTATCATCAACGACTCCTAAATTTCTGTCTATGCTGACAACATGAAAAGCTATAGGCACAGATGACTTAAATAGGTTTTCTATCTGGTGCCAGAAAACATCCCAGTACTCAATGTGAACAAATGCCAATCCATCACATACTTTCGTAAACGTCTCCCACAACCTCTCAGATCTTACTTTCTCTGCAACGAGCCCCTTTCCTTGGTTACTTCATAACGAGATCTGGTGATTATCTGTGATAAAGAACTCATCTTCCAGTCTCGTATAGATAGCATTATTTAAAGAGCCTACTCTATGCTTATGTTGGTCTAAGGATTATTTGAACCCATGTGTCACGACATCCATACTAAGCGAATTGAAGTCGTCTAGCGCAGCCTCATCTGTTTAACTCTTCCCGGTTTTCCATGGGTTGACAGCAGGAATGACAGAATACAAGATTACGCATTACGCATGTCCGCCATGTTAGTTTTTATTTGTGAGAGCTGTGTGACGGCAGTGGTGACCCACAATTGTGAAAGTATAGTGAAGATATAGGATTTAAAAATAGGTTTGCGATATTCAGCTGTAATAAAAATAATGTGAGCAATGAAAATTCTATTCGATGTAATTGCTTTCCTAAAGACAAAGGCTTGATGAAGCAATGTGTTCATTTTTTCCGACGAAAAGAAGAGTTCAGTGTAAAAACGTCTCGAATTTGTTGTGCTCATTTTAGTCCAGGATAATATCAAGGAAATCTCTAATTTCCAAAGGAAATCAACATATATTTGCGAGGAGAGAGTGAAACGGTTCTTTAGATCACGAATGTTTTTTAGGATAAGGAAGTTAAATGGGGAAATCACTGAGAATTCTTATAAAAGAAAAAGAAACTAACAAAATATTAAATTAAAAAATCGTCATACAGAACTAATTATTGTTCTATTTTGTAACAGACACTTGGCTAGATCCTTGCTGTTTTCCTATATAGTAGTCAAGTAGACTTGTTAAAATGTTTGCTAAGATTTATCCGGGTCAACTGCTTTCACTCTAATAACATTCCACGCCATGACAGGCACTAATTGAGGATCTTTTGTACGATTCCAACTACGGATAATTGTTACAATAACGTCCTACACGGTCCAGTATCACGATGTTAAATAAATCTTCAATATTTAGAAAATTAGCTAGTACACAAAACATGTACTAATGAAGCCATCACAAAATACACTTGTATTTTAATTTTATCAATAACGATAATGTAATTATACAACTAAAAAGACAAAATTCGTTTACATTTCCAAGCAATCATTGGTGAATTCATATAGAAAATAACCAGCTGTCAAATCGCTTGTCACCAGTGACGGCATGCGCAGAACATTCGATTTTTGTATACCTAAATGCGTAATCTTGTATTCTCTCATTCCTGGGTTGACAGCTAGAACCTACCGCCCTATAGAAACCATTACACTACAATTGAACATAAGAATTCTTTTTGATTCTGGAGGCTCCCGGACGTCCAATGGAAAATGGCATTAGTTCCAATTTTGTCTACTAAACAGATGAAGTTGGTGGCACTGTATTTTGGTTTATTTTGATTTTTAAATTTGAAAATTTGCGGTCTTACGCGCCCCCATTTGAGAAGCGCCAGGGGCACGCGCCCTACTTGCCCCACACGAGATGCGCCTCTGACTGCAGAACACACTTTATACCTTCTCTTGATCTACTTACAACTCTACCATTTTAGCCTTTCCTTTCTTCCCATAGTATTTATTAAATTGCTTATTGTTATCTCTTAAGCTCAATTAAAAACAAAACGTCGCAGATGACGTTTTTGCTTATTTTTATAAAGGTTCTATTAGTAGGTCTGCTTTTTTAACACCTGCTGCTTCGTTAGGACCAAGCGAAAGGACGAGGACCCACTCTAGTATAATCTATTTCTTTTCACCCGGCGTTTTAAATTGAAGTGATTTGGCAAAAAATATTGCCATACTCTGCTTTCTTCAGTTCCTATTAAGGTTCATCTTTCGATTGCATGAATTGTTGGTTTAAAGTAAATGTCAGTAAATGTTCAGTATCATCGGCTATTCTCGATCCGTCTGTATACTATTTTAACGTATGTCCTTTGAAATTGCACTTTTCCACTTTACTTCGGTCCCATTAGAAACATCGTTTGTGTAGCTGTATCTTTAAATCATAGCATCGGGAAATTTTTGGTTAGGATGGCTCGCTCCATGTTGCCAATGAAAATGAATCCTAGTAAGGTTTCTTTTGCTTTCTTTTCAATGATGAAGAAGATTAGTTTCAGATCCCTATGGGACACGATTCAGCCACAAATCCCAAGACTTGCCCTATCCGTAAGCTTTAGATCATTTAACTCACACAACCAGATTGTAGAATGTTGTTTTTTTTAGTTTAAAAAAGTTAAACGCTACTCTAGTCAATTCAGTGACAAATGGTGTAGCATCCCGTGGATGACGCGATCTTATACCTACCGATGAAGAAGACCTGAAATCATACATCATATTCTTTGTGCTGTCCAAGTACCCACGCGGATCAAGCGTATATTGTCAACTTATCGTGGGCTTTCTTTGTTTCTCTGCCCAGCCGTTGGGTGTTCAATTGTCATGTAAATCGGTTTCGAACCAATTTCTATTTTGCGCACACCTATTCATCATTTGCATTTCAAAATAACAGTTGGATTGACTAATTTTAAGCCGGATTTTCCCACTGTCTCCTGCCCATTCGCTGACCCCTACTGATCCTTCCTGATCTCGCATAATGGCTTCATTTCCAACCCCACGTCCAAAAACCAAACACCAAAGTCATTCAATAAATCCTCTCCATTGATACTCGCAGCATTCCGCCCAAAAAAAAAGCAAAAAACAAAAAATAAACTGTTTCTTTCATCCAATCAATGGACACGTGTTAAGCTGAACATTTCTAATGGCACTCATATTGGTTTATCAAGTGGGCAGATCAGAAACCCATGTCGCCACAGTCATTATCGCTGAAGACTCTCGCATCCTATTTTAGAATAAAAATTCAATTTTCCAAATCGAAGCCCGATCGTGTGGAGCCCGCAGTCATCAGTCAAACGGAATTCATATCTTTTAATTGCTTATTTCAGTTTATGTCGCTGTCCCCCTCTTATAGCTGATAAACTGATCTCCAGCCCGACCCCACACAGTGTGTGGTTCTAGAATACTGTTAATCTTACTTCACAACCAACCGACTGTCAGTCGCAATCAAATCGGATTCCTGTGTAGCTAACAAATTTTCGAATTAACAAATCCCTCCGCTGATGCAATTAATAAAATTATTACATTGTGAAATATTTATTATTTAATAAAAACCAAACGGGACACCGTAATAGTTGGACTAGTTCCGCACTGCGGTGGTATTCAAATTAGCCGATTCTCCCGCTGACATTTGAACCAGAAGAGAGCATTGGAACGAGTCTCGCTGGTTGGGTGAAAATTCTAAAACAGTAATTAATTATGCAAATTCACAATGACGATTATGATATACGAGATCTAAGACGCGACAGAAGAATTTCTATTTTATAATCTTTTTGGGTGGATGCTTTTGTGATTTGTCATGTGCGTTGATTTATTCGATACTTGTCGATATTTTCCAGTCAATCATTCGTCAGATTTGAATCTGATGACAAAATAGAGGTCGAAAGGTTATCGCGGATACTCATGTTGACGAATTTTTCAATAGAAAAACGATTTAGAAAACACTATACAACATGAGTGTTAGAGGTCAGATGAGAGTGGAGACCCATCGTTAAGTGATGTTTGACAATTACACAAACAGGGTGACAAAAAGGGCACATTTTTGTTTTGTTCTCTTTTTTTTCGTCGAAAATCATTGAAACAATGCGATGTTGGAAAAATTAGACACAGCATGACGCCAAGTAATAAAATCAATAAAAGAAAGAAAAATAGAGAACAGAAAATCAACGAAGATGGATAGAACAGAAAAATTAAAAATAAAAAAAAAATCCAGTTCGTGCCTCAACTCTTTTGTTTTTTTTATGATTTTTTTTTTATGCAGCTATACTTTCTGCCTCCACTGGTGACCATCTGTTATTCTTTTTGAGTATCTTCTTATCTTTATTTTTTTTTTTATAGATTTCGTTAGAGTAGCGCCTACGAACCTTTTGGCACGAGTCAAGTTTATAATAATTTCTGGTTGCAGCAGCAGCAGCGCGCGGCGGCGATGAGTCGATTTGCCGAAATAATTTATTCCGTTAAGTTGATGAAATATACGTAAGTTGCCCGACTTTACGATGGCGTCGTCTTCGTCGTCGCTGTCGGGTTCAATGCACAATCTATTATGGTAATTTATTAATCCAATCATAATGCGTAACGAAAATTAAAATGTTTGTTTAAATATTTTGTTTTTTTTTTTTTTTTGTCAGAGATTATTGCTCGTGCGAATGGATAAGGATTGGCATAGGGAATTCTAATTAATTGATGGTGTTAATAAGCGGATTAGTGGAGAAGAAAATAACACATCGAGCGGAACTAATGACCAAGGGACGAGATTTGGGAGGTGTGACCGCAAATTTAATAAATTGCTGCCAAATTTATTCTAAAACGATATTTATTTAATTTAAATTTAGAGATAAGTATGTTTTTATCTATACTTATGATAATTGAAACCATTTGAGAATTGAAAAGAGCAATACAAGAGGTTTAAATTAAAATATGTAAAAAAAAAAACGGTCCTACTGTTATATGCCTTAATTTTATAGACTGTCTTCCCTCTAGTTTTTGGATATTAATTGCTAATAGTGTGTTTTTTTGTAACCTATCTAGGCTTATAAAAAGCTTTCTATGTAAAATACAATAACAGCTAAAACTATGTATGTAAAATTAGTTTACCCTGGATAGCTATCGGGTATTAGGTATCAGCCGCGATAAAATGGGGCGGGTTGCCATTATGAACATTACGGTAATTTTTTTTTTATTTTTTTCTTGTCTATTTAGGGTCTAAACTTTTCCATAAAAATTCCCTCTAGAGAATATTGGATACAGCGTACAGCTGATCCACTCGAAAGCATTAATATTTACATGGACGGATCGAAACAGGACGAAGGCGTGGGCGCTGGAGTCTTCAATCCAAAATCTAACTACAAATAATTCTTCAAATTGCCAGATAGTTGCAGCATCTTTCAGGCAGAACTTTTGGCGATCCAAAAAGCCGCAGAGCTTTTAACGAACTGCGAAGAAGGCTCCTACATTAACATTTATGTTGACAGTCAAGCTGCGCTCAAAGCACTAAAAAGTAATGTGATAAAATCGAAAACAGTTCTAAACTGCTACGCTTTACTTCAGGAATTCAGCAGAAGCAACACAGTCTGCTAATATTGGGTTTCTGCTCATCAAGGTATCATAGACAATGAAAAAGCTGATGAACAAACTAAACAGGGAGTTCTACTTAGTTCAGAACCCGAAATCATCGTAGCACCGATCCAGCACTACATCTCAAAAATTGATGCTAAATCACAAAGCACAGCTGACAATAAGTGGATTCAATCCACTTCTTGCAGAATATCGAAAATATTCTGGCCGCACTGCAGTAGCCATAGAACCAAATACATCCTCTCGCTATCAAGAGTGGAATGCAAATTTACTAATAGGCGTCATCACAGGGCATTGCCTTATAGGTTATCACGCTCGTAGGCTCAAACTAGTCACACCGGACATATGCAGAAACTGCAATGAACCGGGTATGGTAGAAACATTAGAGCACCTCCTGTGCGCTTGTCCTGCACTGGCAAAAAGAAGGCACAGACTAAAGGGAAAATTCTATTTCAACTCACTCGTAGAAGTGGCAGACATAAAACTTCACCTTCTCATTAAATTTGCTCAACAGACAAACTCATTTTGTTTAAACAAAGCAACAGAAATTAACTGATTACTCTGAGAAGTTGTGGTATCACTATGGACCAACACTGGTCTATGTGAGGCTAAGCCGCCACCCCATAACCTAACCTAACCTAGGGTCTAAATGGCACAAATATAATGATTTTTTTGCAAGAAAATTAATTTTTTTTTCGATTCTAACCTCAAAATAGGGGCCGCTTTCCAATAGGTCAACCTTCGGATCTAAACAATTTTTTTTTTAGGCCCCAAATGACCGCTAAAACACAAAAAAAATCAAAGTGAAGGAATGACAAATAGAGATAGAAAAAAAATGTTAAATTTTCGGAATTCTGACCTCGAAATACTGAAAACTAACATTTTATTGAATGAAATAAAGTGAAATAGATATTTGCAATTAATAAATAATGTAAACAGTTGGGTGCCTGGCGCGCTGCGCGCGATTATGAAAAAAACTATGGACATGACATCGACTGAAATCATTAAAGAAGTGCCCGGGTTTTATATGGCTGTTGGTGTCCGTTAGCAAATCACACATGACTACTATATTTTCACATGTGTTTCATTTGCTTATGTTGAAAAACAATGTCGCCATTGTTTAATGTAGCAAATAGCGCCCATTGCTGCAGTTTTAAATGAAATTGCATGCATTTTTATAGGCAAAACCAAAAACTTTAAAAAAAAATAAACAATAGAAAAACAAGTTTCCTCGCAAAAATTGTTATGTAGAATATATTAAAATAAATCAATTTAAACAAAAATCAAAAAAAAAAAAAATTTTACCGCAATGTTCATAATGGAAACCCCAGCCCAAATTTATTGCACAAAGATGTTTTTTGAAGTGCTTTGCGTTTCTCGCTCTTCTGAGTTCCATCGGAAGAGAGCTCCACAAATGAGTGGCTTGAACTAGGCACTGACATTCTGATGCTAGGCAGGAGTACCTTGACTAGATTCACCCTTAAACCCTACCCTGGGGTCCAGCGCGGCCATTAGTTAACCCATTAACCCATTAAAGGCCGATAGTTAAAAAAAGCAAACCTTTTGGCTACAATTTATTTTTTAATAATAAATAACATTAGGAGAGAACAAATTGTGGCAAAAAAAAATGTTTTTGCTAATGGTATTTACAGAACAAAAAGGTGCGTATACGCACCTTTGGCCAAATGCGTATAGTTTTGAAAAAAATGTTATTTTAATTTTTCATATGAAATCTGCAAAACATTTCAAATGCAAATGAACTTTGAATTAACTTACATATTTACTTACTTAGGTGGCGCTACAGTCCGGGGTGGACCAAGGCCTCAACCAACAACATTGCGTTTATTACACATGTGAATAGTATGGGATTTACAATATCTGCATTTTCTTCGTGCTTTTTGGTTATATTTGACAAGAGTATGCCTTATATATTACCAAAACGGCGACCCTTATTTAAATTGGATTCCGATATATGTATGTACATACGTTCTTTATTGTTTTCTTCATGTCGTAGCTCCTGAACTTTTATCAAAGAACGCACTACATAATACCTAAAATCAATCTGACTGATTTTGCTGTAATGTATTTGCAAATCAGTAAATATAGCAGGTATTGGATAATAATGGAAGAATGGTTACTACCATTTTTTGCCACGAACACGAATTCTATAATTTGATACACCGTTGTCGTACAAATCAACGCCACACATTATTTGTTATACTCACTTCTCATAAGTGGTTGATTTATGAGCATTCAAGCTTTCTGATTGGTTTTTTGCCTTTACGGTGGCACGGTGGATATTGATGTGGTTACTTATTACTGTAACCACTGAATTATCAATTCATCTGACAACAACAGCTTCGGCTTTTTCATCGAAAGCAAAGTCGAAGAAGCCTCTATCTTTTTTCGTGACATAAAACCTTGTCTCTTTCAGCAAAGTGAAAAGATTATAGGAAGAAAATAAGTTGTCGAAGACAATTTGGTGGTGACTGAGACTCAAACTAGGTCGGTAATCACGTGCGCTCCCATACCGTCTCAGATTAGGCAATGTTCGGATTGTGTCTAACAATATTTTCAGTTCTTGAAGACTAAGTGATTTTTTGATGTTCCAAGACATGATACATACATTCATACATTACATATATTTCTTCAGAAAAAAATTCATGTTTCCATCATACCACCATTTTGAAATTAACTTAAATCTTCAAAAATATAGTGTACCTACAATTTATAATATATCAACATTAAATTCCAGATCAACAGCTAATAGTAAATTTATATATAGCTGACATATAAAATACTAAATACACGTAATTTTATTCAAACAAAATTTTACCCTACTGACGAAATTTTTACATATCACGCCAAAGGTGCGTATACGCAACTTTATTTTCTATGGTCAATAACTATCACTACATTTAAAAATATATTTTTTTTTTATTTGACTATGGACTATGGATCTATAAACTTTCGTAAAAAACACGTCTGCCCATAACAATAATTTCCTAGAAATATTCAAGAATATTTTAAATAACCGTTTTAAAAAATGAAGAAATGTCAATATGTTAAAACAACGGTAATTTTGGTGTTTTTTCAGATAGATTAAAAATTTAATCTGTGATTTCTTCAAAAACTATACCATAACGCTATGGAAGCTGAGATCCTGAAAAAAGTTTGCAGATACAAAGAAATTTTAAAGCGTAATTAAAAGGTGCGTCTACGCACCTTTGGCCAAAAATGGGTTAATGACGAGACTCCAAAATGTTCGATACAAGCCTGAAATTTTAAGGCGCGGCTTGCATTCCGTGTGGAAACGTAGATCAGATTTTTTTTAATTTTGTTTAATAACGTTTGGTAACACTAGGCCGTTACATATATGTAACGTTAGTCCTGATCCCACAAGCATCGTATAAATAATATGCAAACATATCATGTATTTTATTTCAGTATTGCTTTACTTTAGGTGACGCTACAGCTCGGGGTGAACCTGGGCCTGCTTTTTTGCCGACTCCGAACGGCGAGTTAAGAAGCTCATTGACAAATGAAACTCTTTGATTGCTTATCAGACATTCGAAAGGGGGCTCGGGCTAGGATTGAACCCGGGCAGCATTTCGTAGTAGTCCAACGCACTTACCACTACACCACGCTGCATTTCAGTATTATTTTTATTTATTTCATAAATTTAAAGATATGTAAAGATATTTCTGGAAGCAAGTTACACATTTTGCTCTCAACTCAAATTCAAATATGTAAAAAAGTTTCTATTGTCAGCAAAATCAGAGCCAGAATGCAGTATTTTTGTGTTATTCTCTTTAGAATCGTTTATACTTTACATTGCATAAACTTTAAACTCAGTAGTCGATGAAAAACAAATAGTATATTGTTTTAAAAAAATAAGGTGATCGGGTGTTACATTTATGTAACGTTAGGCTAAAATGTGTACCAAATCCTGCTATTACTACAAAAAAAGATGTGATGGTTCGTTATGACTATGGTAACCTAAGCTTATTGTAAATATTGTCTAGTTGCTGTATAATGTCGTAAATGTACGTCAATGAAAAGTATTTCAGTACATTTTCAAAAGAACATCCGAAAATCGTTTTTGGCACAGGAAGAAGAAAAAAATCACAACCATTTGTGTGTGCGTGTTATATTTTTGCACGAATGGAAGGGACCTACAGTTTTTTTGCCGACTCCGAACGGCGAGTTGAGAAACTCAATCGTGACAAATGATACTCTTTGATCAGGGACGTGCCGTGATGTTCGAAGCAGGGTGTTCTACTTTTTTTTTGTTAGATAAAAACGTCTATTCTCAGTTTTCTCCAGGACCACGACGAGGACGTAAAGTAAACAAGGTCAACAAAATAATTTATTAAGAACGGGGCAAGACACAACCAAAATTTTCCTTCATAGTTAAAAAACTGAAAATATCTACTAAAAGATTAACTTTTAATTTCCACCTTACAAATCAAATCCGGAAGAGACGGTGTTGGCCTTCCAGAACTAATTATTTCCAGTTTTTCTTCCGAATTTAATTGCGAATATTGTTTCTCCAATCATTTTTCAATAGCGCATCGACAGGTCATATTTTTCTCTTATATACTTTGGCTTAAAAGAACGACATGCACATCTTACTACTGCCAAAATGCGAATGAACAATGATAAGTAGGTGTGTTTTTTTTTTTATAACCCGTATAGATTTCGAAAAAGATTTCAGAGTAAAAATAAGACTGCATAATTATCCAGGCTGTATTTAACATGGTAAACATGCTGCTGAAACACGTTTAGCCTATATAGGCTTGCAAAAACGACTAGTGTTGTGTTGCTTTTTGCTTTCGCTTCAGTCGATATGGACAGGGTTGCCGCTGAAAAATTTGAAAAAGTCGCAAAAAAAGGGTCATGGAGCAAAAAAAGTCGCAACAAAACCAAATAATGTAAACATGGTAACGACCTCCATATCCACCATTATTAGGTCTGTTTGGTAACTGCTAATTTTACGTAAATCTACCAAGAATCACCCAAATCGGTGTTTGGTAACCCAAAAAAAAAAAATCAAAAGAAATCAGAGCAGAGAAGAGAGAGAGTGAGTGAGACAGCGATATCTGGTTACACAATTTTCTTGGAGTGAGCGAGGGACATCTGTCAAATCCAGCCATCTGACAGTTGCATATACAGAGAACGTTGACGTTGCTATGCTATTGCTATTATTCTGTGTGAAGGAGAAATTAACAAAGAGAATCACATCCATACAGAGATCTAATACTAAGTTTGGCTACGCGTGACGGCGAGAAAGTCGTGAGGCCCATACCGAGAGCTAAGATTTTTACACACAGAAACAAAAATTAAATTAAACTAAATCTGTACACATTGGAAAAAATAAATTGATGAGTTTTTGTGTAATATACTGAAATTAGTGATGAATTGATTTTTTTTTTGTTATGAGGGATTGCTGATGAGCAACTAAATGGAACTTTTGTTGGAAATATATTTTTTGTACGAAAAAGTCTCAAAAAGTCTCCAAAAAAACTGAAAAGGGTCAAAAAGAGGTGTTTTTTAAAAAGTCGGGTCATAGTCTCTTTGCGTCAAAAAAGGGTCAAATTGCGACTAAAGTCGCATAGCGGCAACGCTGGATATGGAGAATGGAGTTCTACAAATATAGAACACATCGAAATCGAACAAATATTAATATCAATTATCAAGAGAAGAGAATCGAACAAAATTCAACCAAACAAGTATGAAAAGCAACATCATACCCACAGCTAACATCACCATCGCTAAAGAAAAGGGTACAAATGTGTTGCATCGATCCTGGGTGCGCAGTTCTCTGGAGAACCCAAATTAGTTATTTTGTACAGACGATTGTTGGGACTTTGAATGTGGTAGAATTTTTTTTTATATGGATATTTCCGTTGGGTTGGTGCGCTAGTAAATGGAGAACAACCGAACGAGTTGACGTCAAACTGAATTGGTTTTGTTGGTTTGGATAGGTTGATAAAGCTTTGAAAGTATAGCCGTGTTTTATTGGGAACTTATAAATAGTGAAGTGAAAAATTCCCAATAAAACGATCCGCAGTTGCCTGGTTTTTATTTTTAAAATTTGGTACTATGTGATTACTCACGGTGACATTAGCTGTCAAAACAAAGACAAACAGTCGAACGTGCAATCGAACCCGCAATCGAACTTAAACATTTATCGACACTTGACTTCGGCTGCGGATGTTATTGAAAGTGAAGCGCAGTGGGTTGTTGTATGTGTATTGAATGTAAAATCTAACTTCACTTCACTTCACTACGCATAGGTTTCCCACTAAAACAGGGGTTATGTATGACGGCGCGCGCCGTTCGATTTATTTACGAAAAGAGGAGAATATTTTGTTCGACGTCAATTTGTATTGAATGGTTTATATACATTTTGGTATTGGGATTTTGACTTCGGTGTTTGGTTTGGTTGATTTGGCTATGACGCGACGGTGCGGCACAACGGAGTGAACAGAAGTGGATGTTAAAGCAGTATTTTTAATTGAGCATATTTGAATTACAACTCAACTAGATATTGTTAGCGCATGTACATAAACAAATAAATATTTCATAAAGATAGATTTCGTTGGGGTGTGCGGAGAACACCTGCGCACCTTAGAATAAACGTCACTGTCTTTGATGCTTGTCAGACATTCGAAAGAGGTGGGCACTGTGAAAAACTTTTAGGTGTTTGCGGCGGGATTCGAACCCAAGACCGCTGGCTCAGTAGTCCGACGCACTAACCACTTGCGCTACGCTGTATTTGTATCGTATAGTTAATTTCTTTTTAGACATTTAGTCAAGCTAACCGAATAATTCGCAGTAGTTTAGTAAAGGGTAGGGTTCTTGCCAGAATCATTTTTGTTGTTGTTGGTGTATAGGTACTCGAAGCTCAAAGCAGACGAAGCAAGCCATAAATATTGCCAATTTTTGCAATAATATGTACATGCCCACAGACTCAATATATTCGATGTTCGAGTCCCTAGCTGTAGTTGAAGAAGTGAAGTCAGATCTATGTTATTCCGATAGGAAATGATGGCTTCTGATTTGCTTGGGCTTACGAAATGGATACTACCCTGCGCCCACACCAGGCTATTACGAAGCTCTTGAGTCATTTTAAATGCCCGTGATTCTACCGAACTAGTAGGACATTATATAAATAATTGCACATCATCTACATACATGTGAACGCTGCAATGTTGTACAATATTAGAGAGCTCGCTTACATGTATTGTAAAAGGAATGGGCCCGAGTGTAGACCCTTACGGTACACGGTTGTCATGGATATCATTTCTGATTCTCGATCTTCAATAACTGCGGATTATTTATGCAAACAATGAGACTTGAGTATGATTTGGAAAGCATCTATGTTGCTTTTATGTTACAATGTGGAACCACAAAAATATATTTTTCTAAACTATTTTCCTATTAAAGTCCCCCAATTGTGAGATCTAGAAAAGCCTCTCTATGAAATGTAACTAAAAGCTGCACTGAGTCAGTGGATTTCAAAGGGTTCGCTCAAAGTCTGCACAATCATCTTTAACTTTTGTTGAAATTCGCTGGGAGGCGCTGAAGTAGCCAAGCACTTTGTCTATTGTCAATTTTTTGGTTATTTCAAATTTATGCATTTTTTCATTGTCATTGTCACTGAATTTATTTACAACTCATTTATTCTAATGCCAAAAGTTTAACATACAAATAGTTATGAGGAGTGCACTGTCTGTTGCTCGTCACACTGTTCCGCAATCCGTCCGTAACGCAGCCATTTATCATTGCAGACATGCCAAGTTTTACATTTGCGGATGTACTCGTATAAATTGGAGTAACATTGCAGCCCCGACAATAAGCATCGTAATATCCTGTCTTAGTTGCTAATAAATCGCCGGGTAACCACCTCCAAATGTGACAGGCAAACGTTAAATTGCCTCTAATGTCAGAACATTTCTCTGCCACAGCCACTCCTAGTTCTCATATATCTCCACCATTCTACAAAACAACCCAAACATGTCCTCCAACAAAATCATTTTCAAATACTCGTAGCCATTTAAAATGCCTCCCATTTTTACGTGATAAATCAACGTATCCATAACGTTGGAGTTGTCAAAATCAGATTACGTATGTACTCGTACCCAGTCCAGGTGACATTATGACACTCGTACGGTGAGCGCAGAGATAGGTGAAGTGCTGCCAAATGGAATGCATAAAATTTCATGAATATTTGATTAAATTGAGGCCCGTCTACGTACTCTAGTCCTGCGCGCTAATAAAACTCGCATAAAGAGCATTTTAGCAAATATTTTTAATCTTTTTTTTTTCTTGCGCCCATTAACATAAATGAAGTTACCACCTTTGTGCCCATACGAGAGTTGGCCAGAGAGAGAGAGGAAGGTGGCCATAAACCATTCGAGATTACACCCGCCGCATATGCGCCAGAACTAGGCTCCAAAATCGGCCACAAAGGACTCAATACGAGTACAGCACTCGACGGTTATTTGATACTCCAGAGTATACAGATACTCCGCGTCCAACTTCTCTGTGCCCCGTGCCCGGGACTAAACGATGGAGAAGTAACCGCCGAAGTTGACAGGAATACATTTGCGGCTGATTTGTAGTTGGGGCGGTTTTTATTTATTAAGTGCAAATGAATTAAATTTACGATTGAAAGAGAGTTTCTCTCTTTTTGAAATTAACAAAGCTACAGCACGGAGTCGGACTCGGACTCGGAGTTGGAATAAATAAACAGCTACGCTGGGATGCGAAAATTAATAGATTTGTTGCGGGAAAAATGCCGCTTTTAAGAACGCCTGACCGTATAACAAATTGCAACAAGCCAATTGGCGTGCGGCACCTATCGCATTTCATAGGAAACAAATTATTATTATCGCAGAGAGGGAGAGTGCTTTGTTGTACATACATATGTGTCTGTCTTACTTTCTTGCCAAGGCGGTTGGTTGGTACTCGTATAATGAACGATGTGATGATGCGTGTGCCTACGATCATAATTTAGGTTAGAAAGGAGGAAACAATCCGCTAGCAGATAATTTACACGGGGTTCCGCAGGGGTACATTTTAGGGTCCATACTTTTTAACTCTTTGGAAAACGCGGTTTCGTTGCTTTTGAAAGTGCTTTCAAGTGGTGATGAGTTCGTATTCGTTATTCCATTCAAATTTGACCATGAAACTGCATGATGGCAGTCATCGTTCCACTTACAGTTGAATGGTGACTTGCAATTCCAAGAGAATCTCATCTTCTAGTTCCTTTCAATTACTGAATAAACACATTTACCCAAAATCGAATGTGTTACTGCTGAAAGTACAACCCACCTATATCTCGACTCAATTACATATCCAATTCACATTATGTGTATGGAAATTTTTCCCGAGGGCACGTGTTGCAATTTTCATTCATTCATGCAATTTAATCATTCAATTTTCCCATTCAATTCTAAGTGTTGCCCCCATAGAACCATAGCGAACGATAGAGATAGTGAGTTCCTTCAGAAGTAATAAGTTCCCATATCGCTGATGAAGCTATCCCCGCAGAACAACACTCCAAAGTGATTATCATGCATAATCAGCGTACGCGGATCTGCTGGCATCGAAGAATAGTCTGTGCTGCTCATTCATGGGGCCCCAAAACACCGAGAGTTTGAGTGGGCATCATTTATTGCACCTGGATAAATATGTATAATAAAAGAGTTTGCATCGCGATCTCTTGGGAGGATGGCGAATGACTCAATGAATTATGTTGGACTGGACGCGTGCGCGCCTTACTTACTCTCGTTACGCTCCGCATTCATATTCCAGAAATCAGTGCGCTGTTGGTTGGCTGGCACAATGTGCTAACCTTCAGTTCCAGAAGCAGCTTCCGTACCTACGCACCACAGATTGCCACTTTGAAGTGGATCAGCACGTAACGCGAGCATGTTGCATGAGACTCTGTTGTGTGTGTGTGATGCAGATTGATTGGGGATAAGGGGTTCTTTATGGTGGCTTTATGGCAGTGCTATTGTCCTGTGCAGTGCTACTTGTTAAAGTCGAAATGGGATTTTATGCTGAGCTACGTGTTGGTGAGTATGGCGAATTAACTTGAGGACCTAGTTGGCGAAGAGATTTAGGTGATATTTTCTTATCGAATCTTTGTACTGCCTTGCACCTGAAGTAATAGTGTAACTCTAAGCAAGATGTGATGTATAAGCTTTTTCAGAGGCGACATTTTGACATCGCTTAGCTCATGCCTACGCTAACTCTCGGAGTAACTCATTGAGTTAGAGCAAAACTTTTCAAAAAAATTATCCCAGTTCAAAAATTTGGCCATAAGACAGAAATAACATTTAAATCCGGTTTATTAAAATATAAAATAAAAATATTATATAATTTGGAATGATATATATAGCAGCAGAAGGTGTAGGTACACTGTTGAGGTAACTTCATAAATTCGACCTATTAAAGTTTGTTTCTACAACTGCAAAATAGAAACAAATATCCTTCATAACATTGAAGAAACTTCAATAAAAAATGAGAACACATTTCAGGTAACGAAAAATAATTTCTTTTACTTTTGGTCCTTCGAGCCGGATTATTTTTTTTATTTTTCTTGAGATGGCGCTACAGTTCAAAGTAAACCAGGGCCAGCTTCTCGAAACCATTTGTGTGTGAGTCTTATATTTTTTCACAAATGGAGCCGGGTTATTTTGTGAAAATGATAAATCAAAGGATATTTAGCATTTTTGTTTCAAATACATACATAATATGTGCATTGTACATACATATGTATATTCAAACGATAAAATTAAATTGTCTACATTTTCAACTGTGCAAATTGTAATTCCCATGCCTATCAGCTGAGATACAACGCTAATGGTCCTTATTTTTACCCGACTACGCAGAGGAAGCGTTATTATTTTAACAGGCTGGGTTTGTTTAGGATGTTTAGTTTGTAAGGATGTCACCTCGTATAGCCTAAACTATGGAACCGATTTCAACAAATGAAGTGTCGTTTGATTCGTTTTTATATGAAGAGTGTCCAAGGTTGTGCACCAAGCAAAATGGCGGACTACCTCTTTTTTCACGACTAGTCTTTACAACCGCATTGGTAGTGGTATCAAATGAAAGGGCTTGGTGAGTAGAATGCAATACGATATGATGTAATTCAAAAATTGGATGCCTCACAAGATGGTGGATTTCCGTTAACTTTACCACATCCCTAATATGGGTATCAAATGAAAGGATTTGACAAGTAGAACACGACCTTGCTTACTTATACATAGACTACATATTTTTTGAAACTAAAAAGTTGTAAATAAAAAATTAATTTTGAAAAACTAAAATCCAACTACGGGAAAAACCAACTAAAAGCCGTGGTCGCATGCCATTACAATAACGTATTTATATAACTACGCATTCATTGGACAAAGCGGCATGCGACCACAGCTATACTCTGAAAATCATTGTTTCGTTTCATCTTGTTTCGTACTTTTTAGTTGGTTTTTCCCGTAGTTGGATTTTAGTTTTTCAAAATTAATTTTTTATTAAGTGTCATGTATAAATCCAATATTAAATTGTTTTGTAAAAACAACGTTCTTACTTACTTAGTTGGCGCTACAGCTCGAGGTGAACCTGGGCCTGCTTCTCGCAACCATTTGTGTGTGCGTGTTATATTTTTGCACGAATGGAAGGGACCTACAGTTTTTTGCCGACTCCGAACGGCGAGTTGAGAAGCTCAATCGTGACAAATGATACTCTTTGATGCTTGTCAGACATTCGAAAGAGGTGGGCACTGTGAAAAACTTTTTTAGGTGTTTGCGGCGGGATTCGAACCCAGACCGCTTGCACAGTAGTCCGACGCACTAACCACTTGCGCTACGGTGCCCACAAACAACGTTCAACGTGTGGAAAAATGTGAATAGAAGAATAATTGATGAATGAATGCTGAGTTTTGTTGATTATTTCTTGTAATAAGTATTTAATCCTTTCTTCATTTCATTTCCAGGATAGCTTGGAGAGTAAAATAATCCCTAAGTATTTCGCCTCCTTTGAGAGGTTGATTGTGATTCCTTCGAGTTGTGGAAGGGGAATGTCTGTGATCTTATTTCTCCCGGTGAAGAGGATAAGCTCGTTCTTTTGGGAACTCACGGTAAAACTATTTGGCTTGGCCCATACCGAAAGCTCTTTTAGAACAGATTCCATAAGTTCGCTGATCGTTGGCATAAATACGCCTAAGATCATGATTACTAAGTCATCCGCGGACGCTACAATTTTTGTACCTTTTTCTGAGAAAACCTTAAGGATTTTTTCAACGACGAGGACCTACAGTAGGGGTGAGAGCACTCCTCCCTGAGTTGTCCCTTTGGTGGTTGGTATCCTTAATAGGCCAGTTCCGTTTTCCGAGTTGATGATTCTGCTATTCAGCATTTTATCAACTCAGTCTGTAACGTAGTTGGCCACTTTTTGGTCTTCCAGCACTCTTCTAATGGTACTTGTTTTGACGTTACTGAAGGATCCTTCTATATCTAGAAAAGCTGATTACGTTTACTCCTTCTTTTCAATCACTTCCGCAACCTCATGTAGTGCGCTATCTACTGATCTATCTTTAAGATAGGCATGCTGTGCACCGCTGAGGTCCCGATGACTCATATTTGTTCTGATGTGTAGGTCCAGAAGTCTTCCTAGGGTTTCCAGGAGAAACGACGAAAGTCGTATAGGCCTGTAATCCTATGCGGTTGAATGACTCGTTTTTCCAGCTTTGGGAATGAAAACCTCTTTCCATTCCTTTGGTACGTACATAGTCCTAGTAGGCAGTCTGTAAAGATTCTTACTATGTGTGGTAAACAATTGTTTAGGGACTGTTGTTGCATGGCTGGGATAATACTATCCGGTCCAGCTGATTTGTACGGTTGGAAATAACGCCCACTTTACTTTGTCCTCACTTATGATCTCGAAAATAGCTTCCAGTGATGTGTGGTTAGCCGGTAACTCCTCTGTATGAGAGTTAGTACCAGTGTCTTTTCAGCCCGGGAAGTGTTTTTCCATTAGTAGTTCCAGTGTTTCCTGACTGGATTCGGTCGCTGTGACGTTTGTGTATTTAGCTAATATCATCCGAAATCTTACGGCCTTATTAACGCAGTCCAGAGATTCGCAGAAAAGTTGCCATTAGTAAGGTTTTGTCACTTTTGTCTTACTTTTGTATAGGTTGAAGCTCGATAGATATTCATTCCAGTCCGCTTCCTTTCTGCTGGGCTTTGCTTTGTTAAAAAGTTTACGGGTCTTCGCCCTAAGTAGTCTTGGCTCTCTAGTCCACAACACAGCGTTGTCAAGTCCGTCAAATTCAATTACATTCGTTGAGATTCCAGCTAGTATAGCTTGTTAACCTTTTAGAAACTGTTTTTGAGAACTTCGACCAGTCTGCTTTCTGCGGATATATCTGAATAAATCATTTTAAAATGCCAAATAAATTAGAATCATTATTTTTGTTTACCCATCACACATAATTGTGAATTACTTGAAACAACCAGTTTTTGCCATACGACAGGCGTACTTATCTTTGCAGAAAACTAACCGCAAATCGTTCGAATCCCATCTAACAAATTAAGTTGGCATTACATCACCCCATCGTCATCCTCATCACCCATTCATAGATTCAATTAGTCGTTGAACCTCTCTTAGTCATGATTCAACACGGCAATACTTCGGTATTCTTCATTCGAAGTTAAGCAGAATTTCGCGCCACTTGAACCCGTTTGACATGCTTAGATACACTTACAAGATAAAGTATCTTGTCTCCAAGATACATGACGAATGAATCAGTGGAGTGTGTTAAACGGAATCAAAGCCAATCATCATCAATGCATCATACGAACTCCAGATTCTCGTGCTTCCTTCTTCCGTTTTCAAGACTCTTGGAATTTTCAAAACTTTTCCTAGAAAATCCCGCAACTAACATTTGCATATAAAAAATCCAAGCTTCCGGCTTGGATTTCTATCCACCGCCATCGGAAACTAAACCCAAAAAAAAGCATCTCCTCTGCTTTTCAGTAAACAAGCATTTGTTGCTTTTTTGCGTGGGGGCTGCAGCTCATTATTTTTTCGTTGCGGTTTGTGTTCGAACACAAAAAAAAAAAAAAAATGTATCTAAAACTGAAAGTGACACTCATCGGCTCATCATCGATTCAACGTTTTGTTGTTCCCTTTGAATGGCGCTTTTACACGACTGTCAACACTAGGTATATGGAGATGGTCCCGCTGCCAGCTAGACTTCGAAATCGATTAAAGAATTAGTATTATTTAGTATTTCCGGTGTGGTACCGATCATTATTTGACTTTTAAATTCGGAACTTGTGTCATATGACAAGTTGACAAAGAAGGAAATGCATAGGCCACACTGGACCCACCATCTATGGCTATCTTTCTGAAGATTTTTTTGTATCTTTTTTTTTTATTTTTTTAATGAATGAACTGTGAAAAGTGTAGGCCGATGTGGCACAATGCCACTTACACTGCCAACCATACCATCAACAGCAGCAGCAGCGGCAGCAGCAGCAGATGTATCTGCCGGGTGTTTGTGTGTGCCTCGGAGAAAGGTGGGCGCGCGATCGAAAGCCGATCAATGGAGCGAGATATGATTTCAGATTTTAATTTTTATATCAGTTTAAGGGTCCCGATAATGAAGTTATTAAGTGTAAAAGTAGGTTAGGGTTATGCGCATTTATAGATACGAGCATGTATGTAGGTTTCCCTTCTCTCTACCTCTCGACCTGTTCGGTTCGGGCATCAGCATCATTTCCCGTGGCGCGATATTAAGTCATCACGTTGGGCTAGCGGAAAACCTTTTATGGTTCAAGCAATGACATGGTTTCCGGTGTGGGTTTTTAATTTGTTTATTTATTTGATTTGTTAATGCTGCAGATTTTCTATTTGAATTGGATTTTCATATGATTTCGAGAGGAAGTTAATAAACGCGTTTTATTACGGAACTCTTTGTGGGGGATCTAATAAAGCTATCTTTCTTTGTCTATCAGGTGGAGAATTTTTTTTTAAAAAAATTCTTGATTCAAGCTCAAGGGCTCAGTTTACACCTGACAACATGGTCGTTCTTAAAATCTAGGCTCGTCCTTCAGTCATTGTTTTTCAAAAAGTTAAGTTTCTTAAGAATGCTTGTTACCCGTCCCCATCGATCGTTTGATAGTTTGGTGATCTTCTGCTTTTGGCTATTTTAAAATAATTTCCTTGAGATTCGTCAATACCGAAGTAGCTGCAAACATTCAAATTGTATTAGCGTCAAGAAATCCAAATGACAAAATCTGGTCGATTGAGTGAAAAAAATACGCATTTGAATGACGCTAAAAAGAAATTTGCTTAATTTAACCTTCGTATCAATGCGAAATTAATACACGTTTGGTCAGCGTGACTTGTACCCGGGTACCCCTTTGTATCTGGTATGGGCTGAGACAAATATAGGAAGAGTTATGTATATAAAGGGAAAGAAACATTATCTAGAGTGAATTTAACTCAGCTCAGAATCTATATTGAGAAAATTGCTGTTTATTTCAACTTAATTATCTATTTTTTTTTTTTTTTAGCAAGAATGACATTTGCTTTTCGCAAAAGTTGGCGCATTTTCTAATTTTTTGCCTGGGCATACTTTGCTTCGAGCAAATATGACATGCTCCTTGAATTTTGAGCCGTCCATCGAGTCCCTGTGGTGTTATCGGTACTGATGATGCAGGTGTGCACGAACTTATATTCTCATCAATGCTATTTTTTGTGTTGAAGTTGCGGTAAATAAGATGATTTTTGAATCATTCTTGAATATTCAGCATACAAAGCTGTTTTCCCAGCCTTTGCAGGAATTTGCGTCCGTTATCCTTTCTAATTGCAGCTTTCTTGTTATGTTGCACATTTTATCAAACATGGCAACTGGCCATCGTTTTGCGGTAAAATGACTAACTATTTTGTCTATTACATCAACACCACCTTTAGAGTTATTGTAGCATTTTATGATGTCTGGCTTATGTTTATCATCCGATATAGCATTGTCGTGGTGCATTGTGGATAAAAGAATGACGGAACTACATATATTTTTTAGGGATGTCGGAAACGATGGTTTTGTTTCCCATGAACTCAAAAAGAGACGACTGGACTGTACGTGATCTCTTTTTCAATATTTGTTTCGGGATGTGAGCTTTATTAGCACGTACGATTCTAACCAGACGCTCGATTTTTCTAAGAAGATAATCAGCGAGATCCAAAGAAGTAAAAAAGTTGTGCATTATAATATTACAGCCGGATCCTTCGTATTGACGAACCACCCCTTTTCTCCATTATCAAATCTAGGCCACAAATCTCGAATCGGTTTAGCTTTGTCTTCTATCACTCAATGAATTCGCTTTACGCAGTTTTCAAACCGGATAGATTGATGCTCATAGTAGCGATATAATGGCAATGCTGTTACTTTCCAGAGCTCTACTAATTGTCTATTATTGGGAATGATGAGTACCAGCTGTTATCAATATTTCAAGATAGCCATTGGGCTCCTGCAATGTACATATCCTTCAAACTTTAGGCTCCCGCGTAGGATTGTTCACGTTCATTGCGCTGAAAATTACTCATAATTCCAATTTGATATTACTTACACCAAAAAATATACACATATGAGCTCCACAAGCGTATGATTCAATGTATAATAAATAATGAAACACTGTAACACAAATGTTTACGTTGAAACACGTTCATACGGGAAAAACATATACGAACCAATACAATATAAATAGGGGTACCCGGGTGTACTTCGCATATAACTCCGTATTAGCGTTGGAAAATACATTTTATAAAATTAATGGATTATATTTATTTTAAAGTAAGTAGGCCATTCGAAGCAGAATTCAATTTCAAGAAGGTACTGGAAATATTGTTATGTAGTCCTTTGGGCGAAATAAGTTTTATATTGGTTCAATTTTCAAAAGGATACCCGGGTACCCTCGAATTGATACGAAGGTTAAGGTGCACATTTTTTTTATCAATAATTCTGAAAGGCATCTACGGCCAAACTGCTCTGAATTGAAAGACTGAACTCAGCTGAATGGGAAGAAACGTGTTGAGAATTGGACTATTTTACTGCTCTTTAATTCCATATAAATTAGCTAAGTAAATTATTCTTAGCTAGCTCTATTGTATAATCCGGTTATTATCATCCAGATCTGGAACAAAAAAATGTCCGCCAAATATCCTTTTGAAATAAGTGTGATCAGCAGGGAACGGATTTTGTTGACTTTGCCTTTTTTTTGCCTTTTTTTACTCATATTGCCTTTTTTACTAATATTGCCTTTTTTTGCCTTTTTTGACTTTTTGGTACTATTTGTCAAAGTAGCTGTGCACTTTCTTCTTAACTATACGATTTATCCTTGCTCACACGAAAGAAATTTCAGTGACCACACGTATGAGAGCAGGTTTTTCACTCGTATGAACAAGCACATAACTGCACGCGTTGTTTACAGTAGCGCGCATAAAAAAAATCCCTACACACCAATACAACCCTAAATACATTTGTATCGACTCAGCATACATGCACTATATCTTGTGCCGTACGTGCAATCTCAGGCATTCGCCGCAGTTTTATTTACCATCTTTCCATCTGACAAAAACCGTTAGACATCTGGGAAGTATATTTTTCGTAACTGTGCGCCTTTTCATATAGATTCATATTCTGTGACATACTGGTCATACTAAGTGCTAGTCTGTTTTGCTTCACGTTTGCTTAAAAGCATGCTGCTCCCAAAATATTTTGTTGCATGCCATTGAAAGTGAACATGCCCCGTTGTAAAGATTCAAGCCAATGGAAACAGTTTGTGGTGTAATTAGAAAAAAGATTTTTAGTTGACGCGAAATACCACACACCTAATTAAAGTTTACAAATCACAGGTGACTCCTAGCAGTTGTATGTATTTTAATTTGAGCACTTGATCTTAGTGCAATGCGTAGGTAGTAGGTATTTAGAAGAAGAGGTGTTAAAGACTTTGAACGGACTCGAGGAGAAATTACAACAAGCTAAAGGGCCAGTAGCTGAAGATGGGATGAAAAAATTGTACGCGGTTTTTTCAGCAAATTAACGAAATGGCGGCGCTGCAAACTCTAAATTGGACTTAAGTATTAAAGTCAATGACGTAACATCTCTTATCTTGGCTCCGATAGGCTCTGCCCATGTTGAAATGTCCTTTATTTCATTCAAGGCTTTCCTGAGAGATAATCGTAGGCGATTCGACTTCAAAATGTTTTCGGTTACAATGCAGAAAAAACTTTATTATTAAATGCCGTTTTTTGCCTTTTTCTGCGTTATTATTTTGCCTTTTTTAGCTTTTTTTGGTCAACAAAATCCGAACCCTGGTGATCAGGATCTCAACATGCCAGCAATTAGATCATTGCATTTGAATATATTGAATTTATTTTTTTTAAAGGCAAGCACTCATCTAAAAGCGGGTGCACACCATCGAACAAGAGTGTCAGATTTGAGATTTGAAACTGATAATGTGTACGCTCGAAATTTGCGGTGACACTCAAAAATGATGCTCACAAAAATGTTTGCTACTGTGTGACACTCAGCGGTCATCTTTGTTTTGGTCGATTGTGTGTACACAAATTTCGTCATCTAAAAAAAAAACACAGGTAGAGAAGGTCGAAAAACAACAACTGTAACGATGATTTGAGTGCGCATCATCGCGCAAAAATGATATCAGTTCTGAGTGACACTCTTGTTCGATATTGTGTGTGTAGCCGCTTTAAGGATACAAGAAATTCCCATTAAAAGAGAGACTTTCTCCGCCTAATTTTTAGTCATTTGATCTTGATGTATTGCCGTGCAGACCTGAAAAGTCGATGATGTTTCGGATTTTTCAAAGGTGGAAATCCTGTTTTACCAGCGACTTCATTACGAGATCTGAAAGTTCTGAATTCGTCTAAACATTTCATGCAACTTAACTTTCTAGGAAACTGCTCCTGTTGCATGTTTTATATTATCAGATCCTACTCGGAGGCGTAAGCTTGGAAGTCATTCCTCATGGACGTGAACAAAGTTGAGTAATGGAAACAAGTTCCTCAAGCTCAAGCGTTTCAGCTTTTTTGTAAACATTTGTAAAAGTCTTTTATTCGCCCTTTTTTACCTCAAATTTTGCAATAACTTCTCGTTCCCCCTTCATAGGATGAAAAAGTAAATTCAATTTAATATTTCCACACAGTTTTACTCAGCCGTATAGGTAATCTAATGAGTAAGCAGATGCCCGTAATAGATGTCACTGTCTATTGGGAACTTCCTCAAAACATGGGTCTAAAATTCCTAAAATTCCTAAAAAAACCCAAATTTCAAGTTTTTTTTTCATAAAGAACTGCGAAGAAAGCTCATATCGCACAATATCCATACACGATACTACCAATTTTGATCAAATTATTCGAAAAAATCTGGCACAAAGGACTGATCCAAAAATTACAGAAGCAGGTTACAAAGCAGTATTCGAAAATTCTAAAGTCCATATACAAGAAACGGAGTACTCACCATTAAGAGAAATTTAAGCTGGTATACCACAAGGCTGTGTACTAGGTTCGGTACTGCACATACATATTATAAACTAGCGATTTGCCAGAAAGTGGAGAACACACTAAATCAACTTTTGCAACAAAAAAGCTTCAGAAGGCATTAACACAGAATGGACTACAAAATGAAAGATAAAAAACATAGAGATCTTAGTTTTTGAGATTGCAGAAGGCTCCTTCGTCTACACGTCTGTGCAATTTCTTTCGATGATTTTACCTTCCAGCGACCCTCCGTCCTTCTATCAATTCTCCACAGAATTAGTTTTAAAAGTAACTCCCATAAACGGTACGAGGAGCCAGTCTAGCTGTGGGTATACCTCACGGATCTGTCGTTGGGCCTTTACTCTTCTTTGTACATATCAATTTAGTTTTTAAATTGATGCTGAATAGTTCGTGTATAAGCTGATAAATGCCTACGGATATATAAGTCATATTCCATGTAAATTGAGATTGCTTAACAATTTAAGGCATTGGCTACTGTCCAGATCTGGCTCAGATAATGTGATGTGTATCGTGACTATTTTTGAATTAATAAAGACTCAGATTTGTCTACCTTTTATTGCATGTCTTTTCCTTGTTACAAATTTTCTTTCCTTTTTCTTGTGTCTTTCATATTTTTTTTTAAACTTGCCTCAGAAACAATGCGCTGGTACTGTGCATCTTAGACCCCAATTTAACGAATATTTTTACATATGATGATAATGCTTGTAAACAATTTTTGGGTTTATAGATAAAATAACGTCTTGCTTATTAAGCTTGTTCCAATATTGTAAACTTGAAATTGAAATACATCGAATCTATCTTTCCACCCAAGCCCCTTTGTAACACGGGAATACTTGCTTACTTACTAAAGATGGTGTTTATCCAGCCAGCTGCCTCCTGTTTCATACGCTAAGTTGATTAAGGCCCACTTCCATTTGCTTGCGTCACATGCAATGCGGTCATCTTTTTCTGCGCCGAATCTTCTCTCCGGGCCGAAGCATTGTTATGCATACGTTCTATGTGATCCAGCCATCTGAATCGTTGGACATTCACTCTTTTGGCTAAGTCGATGTCGCTGAACAGACCGTAAAGTTCGTCACTCTATCTCGTCTTCCACTCACTGTCTATGCAGACGGGACCGAAAAGAATATGTAGAATTTGCCTCTCCAAATAGCCAAGAGCAACCTTATCCACCTTTGATAAAGTCCATGTCTCGACGCCATTGGACAGGACTGGGATGAGTAAAGTCACTTTGGTTGTTCAAAAGAGGGCTTTGCCTTAGCTCAAAGTAGCAGCAATTGACGAGAATTATTCTTCATTTAATCACAGCGCTAGTGTCGTTATATGAATTAGAAGCAGAGTCTAGGTAGACAAAGTCCTTAACTACCTCAAAGTTATACAGAGAAGTTTGGGTTCGGACGTCGGTGTTGGGTTTCCTTTCTTGTAGACAGCACAGACTTGGATTTTTCATTAACCTTTTAACGATTCTTTGCCACTTCCGTCTCTGGCTTCACGCTACTTTCCGGCCATTATGTCAATATCGTCGGTGTACCCGAGCAATTGGACCGGAATACCACCGACAAATTGAAGGGTTCATAACAATAACAGCCCTTGTGATCTTTTCTTATTTTCTAGAACATCAATACGAATATTCTACCATCTTTGATTTTTGTCAAAGAGTCACATATTGCTATCCGGTCAGCGATTTGGTTAGACCCTAATTACTGGTAAAATTGCTCATAAATTGCGATACATTGCTTATTCAGCTCAAGTATAGTTGGAAGACCCTGAAGCCTGAACACAACCCCAGTGGTACACCTTTTGGCAGTACCAGTTTCGAAATACTAAATATAATCAACTTCCTTTAAAGCCACACGCCATCGTTTCAAATCGGCATCGATACGAACAGCCCACCTTCAGCTACTTTAAAGCAAAGCCTCTATCATTATTTACAGCTCTTCTAATCTCAAAGACTTCTTTTCGGTGCTCTAATTCATTTCCATGCTAATCTTAGATCTTTCCCGCTGCACTGGATGCTTATCGAGTTCAATGATATACACCAACCAACAAAGATAAGCTCTTCCAATTGAGCCATCTATAAACGCATCATAGTCTACCCACTTTGACACCTCTTCAAAATACTGTTAAGTCAACAAAATGTGCATTCCAAGCGATCTCTCACCTCCTGGGGGGGCTTCCTAATCTCTGGCTCAAATTTATTTCCAAAATAATCACCAAAACAACACCATCAATACCGTAATACCCTCCTTAAATCGTTGATAAGGAGGATTTTTTTCTTTTTTTTTTTTGGGAAATTTGCATTTCCCACTAAGCACGCTCCGGCTTAGTGTCACCTCGAAGCGCGCAATAGACGGGAAAAAATCCACAAATTTACAGCTCTTTCCAAACACCGTGCGGCCGCTGCTAGCGTGATTAGATTAAGACCCAAACAAAGACCACCAGCACATTTGCTCCTGCCTCGCGTCTGATTTTGATGCGCGGCAATGAAAAACGGAAACGCGGGGAAATTCTCTCTCGAGCGTCTAAATTGAAATCACCTTTTATGGGGCACAACATAACCCCAATTGGGCTCACAAATCTCCCATTATATGGCGTCTTTAAAGGTCTGGTTTGTTTTTCGAACCCCCTCCGTCTCTCTCGACTAGCATCGAGAAGGGTACTCGCATTGGAACACTCATCGTAAAGTGCAACAGCAGCACCGGCACCTGGGTGGCCAAAAACACAAAGATACCAACTCGGAACTCGAAATCGAAATCGAAGCCGAAGCCGAAGCCGAAGCAATATGGGTGCGAGAACTGACGCGCGATTGTGGTGAACGCGCGCGTGCACTCTCGCGAGCTTTATGACCCCATTCATGTCAAATTTTCTTTATTTTTATGTCGATCTTCGGGCAGAGTGCGATCTCTTCGCCCCGCTTCGCTCTGTCTTGGCCATCAACAGTGATCACGATGACGATGATGGTGCTGATGGTACCACTGATGATGATGACGATCGGTGGTGCATCACCTTCACCATTACCAGCGGCGGCGGCGGCGGCGTCTCCTTCGGTGTCCGATCGTGTGTCGCGCACATGCGAGTATATGTTTGTTTAGCTGGAGCGGACCGGAGATCACGCGTCGTCGTCGATGGTGTGACAAAATCGCTCCAAAAATAATGTTATTACCCCCGCTTTGGTCGATGTTGCTCTCCGATCGCTAAATTGGCCAATTCCACTTGATCGTTTTGGTGCTGGTGGTGGTGTGGTGGCCCTCTCTCCACTCTGTGGTGGGTCTTGACGCGGGATTAGTGGGGCCTTGAGTGATCGATGTGCGATGATGTCTTCTTCGGGCCACCAATATGAAAATGAATCTATTATCGCGCAGCGCTTATCGCTGTGAACTTATTTCCCTTTGATGAGATAGCGAGTGGGGAGACCACCTCCGCGATATTGTATAGCCTGCAAGTGGACACCCGCTTATCGTCGAAAAGAAAACAATTTTCGAAAGCCGATTGATTTATGATCCTCTTGTGGGCCATTCTTTTGGTAATCTATGCGCGGCACTCGAGTTAAGTTGACCTCTGACAGGTACAGGTACATCATCTCCGCCGCTAGGTGGATGATAACGAGTCAATCTGTCTCGTTTCCCGTGTCGCACGATTGGAGATTCGAGATTTAGATTTAGATTCCGATACAGATACGAATGCAGATGATGGAGTTTTTTTCTTCGTCTTCTGTGACTGATGTCAAGACGAACAGTTATTTGCTTTGAATTAGGCTATTTGGAGTGAGAAGGCGACGTCTGTGGTCCAGTCTTGGTAGTTTATCATCGGAGTTTTGATGTTTGTTTTTGTTGGGACACTCCCTGCTCAGGTACTGTTGTTGTTGCTAACGCAGGCTGTGAGTGATTTATTGCTAATGATTAAATTGATTTGGCTGATACACTGATACAGATGAGAGAATCATCAAATCGAGGTGATCGCGAGGTGGAAATGGTAATTTTTTTTTCTTGGGTAACTCTGTTCCAAGTTTAATGGGAGATTTGTGCAAATCAGGGAATCAAATCAAGTTGATGTCACAGATGGGGGTATTCGTATCGCCTTAATCAGCGAAATCAACAAATCAATGGAGCGCGATGTTTTATGGACCTGCTTCGCAATGGCGGTGATGGTGTTGTTTTATTAAGTACCCACCATCAGTCTGGGTAGGAAATTCCGTTAATTAGTTCTGATTTGTTTTTTTAGATTAGCATGAGAACCCCGAGAGATCAGTATCAGTGTGAATTAGTGATTGTGTGTCTGTTCTTAGACTCAATTCGGGATCATTTGAGATTCATGAGCCATTATTTGCCATCATTTATCGGACTCTTATCTTGTCCTGTCATAGAATCGATCTTTAAGGCTGTTTATGGATATTTTAAGCAGTTTTTTTCTAATTTGGACTTTCTGTAGCCCGGTGTTTAGGGAGATTAAGTTACTTTTATCGGTTTGTTTGTTTCAGCAGTCTTCTGATTCATTGACTGCCAGCACATACTTAGACCAAAGTGACGCCCATTGTGATCGAGAGTGAAGTTCGTTATCTATGGGTTGAAACATCAGGTGAAGCTTCGAGTGAAGCGCAAGGAGGCCAAGCTAATCGGGGCCACTATAGAGAGCTAGACAAGCTTCTGGGCAACTTTCTTTATAGCACTACTAAAACAGATAATTTTGGCCAAAGATATGCAGGCTGAGCACTAATAAGGGGAGCGATCGAAACTGTTTATGCATTGGGTGTTCGGTGATTTCACCACCTGTATCGTGTCTGGAAATTAAACCAACCATATCACGACAACCTTGTGGCTATGTTCGAGTATTTTTAAAACAAAAAACAAACGGTCTTCAACCGGTTATAGAAGAAAATAATCTCATCCCTGACCACCAGTTTAGGTTCAGAAGTAAGCATTCGACGATTGATCAGGTGCATAGAATTACCAGCGCAATCGAAAGAGCACTAGAAGAAAAAAATATATGCTCATCCGTATTTCTTGACGTCTCGGAAGCCTTTGATAAGGTGTGGCACGATGGCTTGAAATGCAAATTATGACAAGTACTACCCGTATACCTATACGAGATTCTGGATTAATATCTCGGGAATAGACTCTTCCGTGTTGAATACCGTGAAATGAATACTCAGAGCTCAAATTCTAGGGCCGCTTCTCCATCTGTTATATACTCGTGATATACAGAAAGAAGATTGCACTATCCTTGCTACGTTTGCCGACGACACCGCTATCCTAGCAGTAGGTAAAACAATCGAGGAAACGACTGCCAAACTGCAAAACGCATTGAATAAAGTAAATGAATGGACGACGGACTGGCGGATCGCCCTTAACGGAATTAAATCTGTTCAAGTGAATTTCACTTACAGAAAAATTAATGACTTGCCAATTTTTATAAATTTAGCCCGAATACCCTTTGCAAATGAAGCCAAATACCTGGGAATGACACTCGACGCAAGGCTAAAGTGGAATTCGCACGTCAAAATGAAACGTAAAAAACTAGAAATCAAATATAGAGAAATATACTGGTTGCTCGGGAAACATTCCCACCTCAGTACCGAGAACAAACTGCTTTTATGCAGGCTAAGGCCGATTTGGACCTACGGTCAGCGTTGCCAGGTTGCGGGATTTTTCCCCGTTTCCGGGGATTTTGAACCCAAAAGGGGAAACGGGGAAAAAGATTTCAAAACGGGGAAAATGAACTGCATTAAAAAATGTTTCCATTCATTGACATTTTCAATAAATAAATACTATTTAGCAAAGCAATAGATTGAAAATATCACAGGAATACATAGTGCGTCAATGCAAACAATTTTATACACACGACCTCAAATTTGCATTTGGCTGAAAGTTGCAACAGCGCATGAGGCACTGACTAAAGCCCTTTTTATATATTTGACATAATGATATCTTGTTTCATTTGAGAATATGTTTTTGCTCCCTTAAAGTATTTTAACCCATTAATGACGAGAGTCCAAAATGTTCGATACAAGCCTGAAATTTTAAGGCGCGGCTTGTATTGTGTGCAGAAACTTAGATCAGATTTTTTAAAATTTTTTTTTAATAAGGTTGGTCACACTAGGCCGTTACATTTACGTAACGTTAGTCCTGATACCACAAACATCGCATAAATAATAAGACTGTATACATGCAAGCAAATCATGTATTTTATTTCAGTATTACTTTACTTTAGGTGGCGCTACAGCTCAGGGTTAACCTGGGCCTGCTTCTCGCAACCATTTGTGTGTGCGTATTATATTTTTGCACGAATGGAAGGGACCTACAGTTTTTTTCCGACTCCGAACGGCGAGTTGAGAAGCTCATCATGACAAATGATACTCTTTGAATGCTTGTCAGACATTCGAAAGAGGTGGTACCGTGAAAAAAATCTTTTAGGTGTTGGGCCCGGGCAGCATTGCGTAGTACTCCAGCACCACTACACCACGGTGCATTTTATTTCAGTATTATTTTTATTTATTTCATAAATTTAAAGATATGTAATGATTTTTCTGGAAGCAAGCTACACATAAGCCTTTGTGGTACAGTGTGATCTGCATAGCGAACCTGCACATCGTCATCTTTTTTTATTGGGGATTTTAATAATCAAATGGTCCACTCGATCGTAGCGAGCATTAGCATTTTCGGTTTCCATTTCATGTCTACGAAAACCATCAGGAGGTTTCGGGTCACCAAGAGTCCGCCAATAAAACCGTGCTATCGAATGCTTGAACTGAAGTCCGGGTAAATTGGAGCCAGCTTTTTTGTGGAGTAACCAAGCGTTTTGATTTGAAACATCTATCAGTCAAAGCCAAATTAAAATGGACGACCACCATTTCTTCCCTCTAACACTTATTCGGTAGTTGTTTACATTTCGGTCCATATGGTTCATGCCACCCATGTTTGCATTATACCATGCAATTGCATAGGGTCGTGGAAGATCCATAGCTTATGGTCTTTCCGGAAATATGTGGACACTTTTGTAATTGGATTTTTTCCAAGAAGTATAGACGCAACACTCACAATGGACCTGTCAACCCATTTCAGCAGAATTACAATTCAATTGTACCACGATTTGCATTCTTCAATTCCTTTTTATTTCTTAAATGACAAGAAGCCGGAATGCAATTTTCCCGGATGGTTCCGGTTCCGTTGTAACCTCTTTGTTTTATCCTACCAAGACGAATAATACAAAAAGTAATCAGATACAAAGCCTGCTGCGTACGGACTTATGTTACATAAATGTGTTTTCTGTCACAAATTATGTTATGTTATATGCGGACTAACGTTACATACATGTAACAGCATCCAAAAACCTGAGCGATCAGGCAAACGGATTTCCAAAAAATATTTTTGTTTCAGGTATTTGCTTCTATACATATGATACAATAACACAACATTCATATTCTTTCTTACAATATACAGTAAGTTCACTAAAATAATTAACAAACAAATGCCTACCTTCCGCTCATCCCCATTTTGCTATCAACTCAAATTGAAATATGTAAAAAATCTTCTAGTGTCAAAAAAATCACAACCAAAATGCAGTATTTTTGTGTTATTCTCTTTAGAATCCTTTACACTTTACATTGCATAAACTTTAAACTCAGAAGTCGATGAAAAACAAATAGTAATTGTTTTAAACAAATAAGGTGACCCAGTGTTACATTTATGTAACGTTAGGCTAAAATGGGTTAATACAAGGTCTGTTCATTGAGGCTAGAAGGGTAGAAAAGTACATGGTCTTGTATTCAGCGAGAAAAATGTCTGTCCGAAACTGATCTGCATTGTGTTCAGTAAGGTTATCCAGAACAGAAAAATACAGAAAATCTTGCACCTACTCTTGAGGTAGAACAGACTGGTATACAGATGTCAAAATCAGATGTGATTGTGTATTTGTTTTTTTTTAACTCGAAGTGAAAAGTTAATCGACATCAGAGTCTTATTACATAGTATACTCTGATCGAAATTCCATCGGTAAAAAAACAATCAGTTGTTGTAAAATGCTATAAATAATTTGGAAAACATAATTACAGTAATCGACAGTGAAATTGTTATTTTGACAACTAACATATGGGCTGTACTTTTCTGTGCTAACTTTGGATATGATATTTTTCACGAATCAGTGATTTTTTGTTCTAGCTTTCCTCACTGAACAAAGCTACTAAAATTAAGTGATTAACTCTTAAGTTGTGATTTTTTAATTTTCTTTCTTTTTTTTTCTTTGTTTTTTATTTTAAGTTTTATATTTTGTTATCTTTATACCCATTTATTCAACAATCAATGAAGAATGAAGTATGTACAACTCCAATGGTTATTTTATATACTGTAAGTGCTATTACTCTTTTATGTTGTTACTAAGAATACTAAGACTGTATGAAAAGTAGTGTTTTATTTGCAGTTCACCGAAATCGAAAGTAAATGAAAAACGGGGAAAAACCGGGGATAATGAAACGTTAAATCGGGGAAAAAAAATATTTTTCATGCAAAAAAAGGGAATTTTTTCCACCAAAACCTGGCAACGCTGCCTACGGTATGCCAAGAAAACAAATGCCAATATTTTACAGACCTTTCAAAATAAAGAAAAAAATAATCAAAATAAAAGTGCGTTCGTGTTGTTTTTTTACAACATCATGTCATACCTCAGTATTCCTTACTTCATGGGTGAGAGAGTATCAATTATGTTAAAATGTTGACAGCTGAGAAATCAAAGAACTCAATTACAAGAAAGGGACATAAGCATGTAGGCACATTGCGTTCTCCCTGTTTTGTCAATTTCGATAAAGCTAAGCATATTTTGAACACATTTTCACAACACTACCAAATTGGCGGTTAAGCGACATTATAGGTACTCACGTAATAGGTAAGGTTAGATGGCTATCCACCGCATTCGGTAGAATTAATTAAGACCCGAGTAGGTCCATGTGCTGCCAAGTGAGCCGATTCTTATCGGAACTTTTTTTTTTATTTTTTTTTTTAATTTATTTATTATCATAGAATATCTTAACAATTTTTATAAATATCTGCTAAGCCTTGAGCTCGTGTGCAGAAGATTAAATATCTTTAAATTCCAAAAATTCAATTTAGTGATTGTTTCAAAAAATTTAAGTTGACGTTAACATTAGTAAATGTTAGAATTTGACTGTTTATACACTCGAATGAAAACATTATTGATTACTTATTTTTTATATTTAAATTTGATTATTCAACAAGAAGTTTTTAATTGTTTTTTTTCTAATTTTAAGATTTTGTATGTTTGTTAGGTCTCTCGGTAGGTTGTTGATTGTTGCCGGAACGCTGTATAGGAGTTGCCTTCTACCATATTCGTTCGCTATGCTTGATACTTGTAGCATTCCTTGGGCACGTCGTCGCGTATTCACCTCGTGATTCACTAGTCTAATATACCGGCAGTCGTTATAGTACTCTAATATGAGCGTCATCTTGAAAATGTTATTTACTCGAAGACCTTTGAAGATTGTATCGTTGTTTCTAGCGTTGTTATCGTTGATTAGCCTCAAAGCGGTCTGCTGCAGTCTTTGTAGTTTTTGGATGTCGGTTGTTGCTGCGTTGCCCGAAGCAAGAATACCATATCGCAGTTTGGATTCCACGAGTGCGTAGTAGACCTGTCTTAAGACGGGTACTGTAGCATGGTATTTCAGATGGGAAAGGGCGTAGATAGCCTTCTTTAAGTCCATACGTAGCTTATCAATAAGTCTGTTCCATAAGAAATGATAATCGATGATGACTCCTAGATATTTATAGCTGTCAACAACGTCGATGACCTCTGTATTGGAACTAGGACATGCATCATTTCTCAGGTACACTGAACATTTTGTCGTTTTGAAACTTGGATTTCGGATGTGCATCATCTTGGTTTTCGTCGTGGCACCATTTGACTGCGCCATCTAACTCTTCCCGCATTTTTGCTGTTGCTTTTTCAGGGACCTATGGCTCACCACGATTGCTGTGTCATCAGCGAAGGCAGACGGAGTGCTCTGTTTAAAAGAGCGAAGAAGCTCGTTTGTGTACAGAATGAAGAGGATCGGACCAAGTTTTGATCCCTGTGGGACTCCATACTCCACCTTAGTTTTTTTGCCGTACACATCGTTTATCTTCACGCAGAAATGTCGGTTAAATAGGTATTCAGTAAACCAGTTAAGAAGTTGAAGAAGTTGAAGCGCATCTAAAAGTGTTTTGTGATTTAAGGTGTCGAAGGCTTTACTGAAGTCCATAAATAGTACTAACACTAACACTTATTTAAGCTCTGGTTGACACAGTTGGTGGTCGCCGTGGCCGTGGTAGTTAGTGCGTTGGACTACCACGTAATGCTGCCCGGGTTCAACTCCTGGCCGGGTCTAACACCTGAAAGAGTTTTTTCACGGTACCACCTCTTTCGAATGCCTGACAAGCATCAAAGAGTATCATTTGTCACGATTAAGCTTCTCAACTCGCCGTTCGGAATCGGCAAAAAACTGTAGGTCCCTTCCATTCGTGCAAAAATATAACACGCACACACAAATGGTTGCGAGAAGCATGCCCCGGTTCACCTCGAGCTGTAGCGCCAACTAAGTAAGTGACACAGTTGGTGAATTCTGCTAACAGTTTACCTGTGCTTTTGTTTTCTTGAAAGCCATTTGGAACCATTTTGAATGTAAGATAAATTTCCATATTCTATTCATATCCGTTAGAGGAAATATCTTGTAGGTCTATAAAGAAATATTCTCCCAGAATCTTTTTTCTTAATATTTAAGGAGCAGAGTGCTGGGCAGCTGCACAGGAGGTGACGGTGGGATTACTCGTCCTCTTCATCTATGCAGCTGTGGCAGAAGTCATTGGCGAGGATTCCCAACCTGCTGGAGTATCTGACTATTGCACAATGACTTGTCAATACGCCAACTAGGGTGCCGATATACATATACTCTGCTCATTTTTAGCAGGCTATATACATTTTGCGTCGATTTAATTGAGGTCGAGTCTTCTTGGCTTGACTACACGCATCAACGTTACGCCATCATTAGCCTGTTGCAGTGCCTACGTAGAGATTTTGTGCCTCATTGTGGTAAAATACCCCAGTTGTGAACCTTTTCTGCCCAGTTTGTCAGCTTCACAGTTACCTGGTATACCACTATATGCAGGTAAGGTATCCAGCACAGCGTGAGCATGCATCTGATCCATATCTCGTTTAGAGATGCGCGATAGTGCCTTATCAATTTCGATCTTAGCTATCGGTGTAGATGAAAATGTCCCAATTATACACCGACTTCATTGACAGCGGGTTCAAGAATAGCCATCACCTTCACCCGGAGGACACTGCCTCCTGTACCATCACCTGTCTTGGATCCATCCATGTAGATCTTCAGTACAGACTTACAATTTAGACAGATATTATCTACCCATTCCTATCAACTGGGAATATTAGTCTTATATTTGATATTGAAATCTAGGAGCGGAGTCATACAGTCCGTAGTTCCTGTACATATTAACCCATTAGAGCCTATCGTTGCCATATGGCAACGGCAATCATGTCACGGAAAATTTCAAATTTTGAAAACTCTTGATTTAGTAATCGGCGATTTTTTTGTCAAAACAAATACACATAGATATTGCTTTGTGCACGTTTGTTTTTGTTAGCTGTGATTTTATCCAGTTAAGTTGATTTTGGAAGTTAAAATTGGCAAAAGATTTAAATTCCGAAAAATGGCAAACCGAAAAATGTAAGTAATATTTTAAATTTGTTAGACTCAGTCAAATTGGTTTCTATTGCACTTTTTCGAACTACAACATCACATATTAACTAAAGAGACTTGGCACCACGGCAACGATTAGCACCTACACGGTTTGCCGCAAATAACTTGTTATTGATGTTTGACGTAATGAATCACATCTTTTCATTGCGGCTAAGTCCCTGATGTGCTTCAGTTATAACAACTGTATGGGATCTGATTCGTCCTGTCTTTCAAACCACTTAAAAGCAGCATCTAGGGCTTCAAATGCTTCTGCGTGAGATGGTACTTGAAATACATTCCAAAATATTCGTAAAAGAGAGAGCCAAATGTGAGTTCAAAATTTTTCCCCTCAACTGAGAGCGTATACAAAAGGTCTGCTCCCGTACTTTCTGCACTAAAATTTAAAGATTCTCAAATTTCAAGGAGTGGGGGCAAAAATCTGTCAGAGAGAGGGAAAAGTGTGCAAAAGTAAAGTAACTCATTAACAAAAAAAACCAAAAATGCATGACCTTTGACAGATTTGACAGTTTCATAAATCCGCCCAAAGAAAATTGTTGGGCTAAAATCGGCAGCATGGGGAAATTTCTTACTCTCGTGTTCTGTCGAAAACTACGAAAAATCTTCGTACGGGAACGTAGTTTTGCGCTGTTTTGGACAGGTATGGGAACAGACCTAATGTTACACCGTCTTTTTCTTCGCGTAAGTTTGAATAACTCTCTCAAACTAGCCATCTGACAATTATGAAATGTCATAATCTTCATTGTTAGTGGAAAACAAAAACAAATTTACAGGTTCTACGCACTACGTGTTTGGTTACTTTTCTTACTAATTTTCCACTTTTCAAATTATGTATTTATTATTTGACAGCGATGTTAAGCCTTACACAGAAAAGATACCAAACAGGCCTACTATCGCGCAAAAAAATTACAGCGGGAGAACACGGTCGGTGGCGTTAATAAACTCGTCGTAACATGTCTCGTTGCGCTGTAAAAACATTTTTAAGTCGGCAATTAGAGCCGTGACGAATAAGTTCGGATAATCGGATATTCGGATAATCGATGTTCGGATAATCTGGATTCGACTGTATATGCAAATAAAATCAAATCACAAGATACTATATAATATGGAATTTTTGTACACGTTATGGCCTATCGTTGCCATATGGCAACGGCTCAAAACTCTTAAACTATCAAAAAATTAAAGCTTTTTGTAGTGGATTTGTCTTGATAGATGCATTTGGACATGGATTCATAGTAAATTTTAAAAATATCGCGAAAAAAAAGAACCCCAGGCTCTAAAGGGTTAAGGCCATTCATTGAAAGTTTTCTAGCGTGCCCTAAGTTATAGGATGAAAGGATTTAGGCTTCGTTTTTTTAGGCGTATATAAATTGACGTTGTGAACAACCAGCTGGAGTACCTTGGCTTCAAAAAAAGTGCGAAACAGTTCATATGCCGTTTTTTGAAATGCGAAAGCATCACACTCATATCTAACCAAATGAAACACTCATAAATTACTTGATGTTTGAAAAATATCTCACATTGTTCCTATACGTAAGTCTGGTCCTAAATAAAATGCCTGTAACTATCGTCCAATTTGTAAGATTTCTTGCTATAGGATTCCATTCTACCCTACTTAGTTGGTCAGAGTCCTACTTAGTTGATAGGGTCCAATAAGTTAAAATCGATGATTGTCTTTCGGTCTCTATTAGAGTAACATCTGGTGTTCCTCAAGGGAGCCACCTTGGGCCATTATTATTCCTGTTGTTCATCAACGATCAACCAAACGTCGTCAAACATTCTGAGTGCCTTCTTCTTGCCGATGATCTTAAATTATTTCGCTCCATTAAATCAGAATATGATTGTAACTTATTACAGCGAGATGTGGCCGTAGTCAATGACTGGTGTGAACGGATTCACCTCCTTCTTAACGTCTCTAAATGTCAATGTTTCAGTTTGTTCAGATATAATGTTCCTTTTACGAATATGTATCAATACCTTAAAAATTCTAATTCTCTTACCAGAGTAGCCTCTAAGAAAGACCTCGGTATTATCCTCGATCACCGGTAAGATCTTACAAGACCTACCAAACGAGAGCTTGTTTGAATTTGTATCTATTAATTTCACTCCTTTATAGCATATCCATGGCAGTCCTTGCTTAATTTGAATATTTGGAATATTTAATTTTTTTTTAAACGATCAGTTTTTAGATGTTTTTTCACCTGTCTACCATTAATAATAACAAAATAAAATTTTAAATTTTAATACTAATAAAATACACTCCACAAAGAGAGTCTTCATTTAAGACCAAAAAGCTTTAAGACTTTCGGGATTTTCTTGCTTTAAAAAATGTTCAAAGTCAGTGGTGCAAAAATACACCAGTGGCAAGAAATTGGTTAAACGTTTAAACCTTAGCTAAGTGGTTCGCAGCTCCGCTATATTTGTTTAATTTTATGCCATAGATGGCGCTCAATCGAAGGTGGAGTTGAACTGCGTAATTTCTATCTGGGAAATCGATATTCTTTCCTGTTCTGGAAATTTCTCAGCTAAAATACCTTTTCACATTTCTTTGTAAGTAGTCGGATCTCGTTTCTGATCCGTGGCCAGCCAGTACCTATAAATCTCGAAGAATATCGGAAAACATCAAACCGTCTGAGTACTTCACCCTTTTTTCCGCTACCAACGGGTGAGGTTAGTTGCAAAACAACTTAGCCAATAAATAAATACATTTTCATATCAAAGATTGTTATCTGCGATGCTATTTGAAGGAAAAACTCATTAACGCAATAATTAAGACGACAACACGGAGGACCACGAGATAACGCGCAAAAACACCGCTCACCAGGCCGGTGCGGTGCGGTTCCCTTCTTAACTGATTTCAAATCAAAGATACTCCACGCCATCAGGGTAAATGCATTCTGGTCATAAGATACGGATGCAGATGCTGATGATACAGATACTTGGACTGTTCAAACACCTCTCGTACACCATGCCTATCGGGCAGAGATCTTAACTTAAGATCTGAGCGCAAACTCATTTAAAGACTAAAGAAACGAATGCGACACGATGAGGTTGATGATGATGATGATGCGACACACAGGACGAAAAGGACGCCGGAATGCGCACACAAAATGTTGAGATTATTCAATGTGATAGAGCATCATGGTGGCAATAATGACGACCAGCAGCAACCGGCTTCAACACTAGAAGCATTCGCGTCATCGTCATCATCACCATCACCTTCGTCCTCCTCAATCTCCTCCCCATGGGATAGCAGCATTCGCGTGTGGATCTCTGTGGCATCTTTTTAATTTCATCTTATCTTGATTCCATGATCAGTTTCTTTGGATCATTTGTGGTGCATGCATGAGGTGTACCCTTGCGAGAGTGCGTTTCTCGTTTGTGGTGAAACTGATTAAAAAAAAAACCTAAGGAAGGGCTCTCTCTCCTCTTTTATCCGATTGAATTGGTGGTGGATTGGTAGATTGGTACCTGTTCTGTGTCATAAGTACCATGTCAACGGAAGCTGTCCAAATAGCGTAGAGGAAAAAGTGACAGTTTTCCCAAATACAGATTACTATCGACGCGGCGGAGGAGAGTTGACTTTCGTTGTGGTATTGTTTTTGTAATATCGGGTGTGTATGTACAATCTGACAGGTAGCTAAGTCACGTGATAAGCCAATGGCCTTTGTTACAAAGTACGAATGTAACACTTAATCTGATTTAGCTTCGAGGTGAGTGATACGAGACTGCCGGTGTCAACTGTCAAAAATCTATTCTCTAGCTTGGCTGGTAAGAGGATTTTTTTCCGTTATTCGTTGATGGTGTGTGTTTCTATAATTAGAATGCCAAAGGCGGTTTGTTTAGTAATTTCCTGTCAATTGAACTGAAGAATGGGTTAGAACGGATCAGGGGTGATTTTTATCAAAACTTTGACTGCAATTAAAGTAACAAAGAGAAAGAAAGAGCGGGAGAACTGTGATCAACAAACTCAGTCGCATAACCGCTAAATTAACGTCAGATTAGAATATTTTGAATGCGAAACTATTTTCCAAACGACCGATAGTATAGAAGAACCGAAGAACGCGAAGGATTTAGCTTTCGGACATCTTCAGAAACTGCTTTACTTCTCAACTGCTGATTTCCGCAATATTGGAAGAGCGATGAAAGCTATTTGCAGTATATTGTACATTGAAAACGGGACGATTCTAGAAGCAATGCACAATGCACGTTTATTACACAACCTTTAGCACGGACACATAGATTTAGCAGATTTTTAGCACGGACACAGACATTTAGCAGGTTTTTAGCGCAAACACAGATAAGCAAAGGTTACAAGTGACAGCGCATCCTACTGAGAAATAGCCGAACTAATTTTTGGATAACGAAAATAGATCCAACTTAGCTTGAGCATTTAAGACGCAATATTATTAAAGACGGGACGGAAAGTAATCAAACGTCTTGTGATCCGGGAGTCGCGACTCGCGAGTGAACTCGAGGATTTGATAGAATTTGAGATCTCGTACTTATTCTGATGGTAGGTATACACACATACAGTCAGCGTCAAAAGTGAGAAGACAACAATGCATACATTAATAACATTCACTTTTCCTATAAAAACAAAAAAAATACAAAATATTGAAAAACGGTTAAACAAAATTTTGTTCATGTGTAACACAGGAATTCATAAAAAACGACAAGAACAATTTTTTTTTTTGGATATTAATGTTAAATAGTCCATACATAAATTATAGGAAAAGTGAATATTAACAATGTATGCATTGCTGTCTACTCACTTTTGACGCTGACTGTATGTTATGTCACAGTGGGAAAACGAACATGAAATAATGTAAGATGGCGTGACTGTAAGTATAGCGACGAAGCGAAGTGGTCACTGAAATTGGTATGGAAAATGAGCGGATTGGACATTATAAGGACTAAATTCAGCCCCAAACCGTATCTGATGATTCTGTAGCGTGTAGCTGTTCGAATTCTAATGTAAAGCAACATTTTTAAGCATAAAAGGAAGCGACGTCCCTCCGTCGGATATCGCCATTTTGGTGGATATTCTGTAAATCCGAATACGTTGCAATGCACTAAATGCCATAAGGCACCACAAGGTTATACTGTGCTGGGTACCCGTACATAGCAATGTCGAAGAGAACGAGATAGTAGTCGAGCTAGCTAGAGCTGGATCAGCCATGAGCACCAGCGATGCTGACACCTCCATACTGCCACCGATTTAAACACTGTTCAACATAATCGACCATACAACCGAAAAAGAGACCAACGCCTTGTTGTCTTGTTTATTGCCTAAATTTGATCTTAATAGAACAAAGACGATGTTACATCTGGATAAATCCTCCATACGCTTAATCGCCGGAATGATGAAACATAAAAACATATAAAATATAAGATAAACATGTCACTATGCCATAGGTCATTTGACAAGCAAATGGCTATTTGAGTCCAACGATATCTGTAGAAGCTGGGGAGATAAAGATGAAGGAAGTGAATCGATCCAACATCTACTCTGCTACTGCCACACCATCCATAAACGATGCACATTGGGCTATAGATTGTTGGCAAACATAGCAGAGCTGGAAAATTCATAGATATCGGATCTTCTAAGATTCACCAAGAGCACAAACTGGTTTACGAGTTGGTACGAAGAGGATTTACTGCCAAACTAGGAAATGATTGCTCGAAAAATCACACGCCCTTCCTAACTTAACACTTTTAAGAGCCATTTTATCAATGGTTTCCTTATTTACTATTCAAGGCAATCCGCTTATCAAAAACTTTATGCTTCGGCAGGAGGTTCTATACAGTGATCCCAAGCCATGAAGCATAAAACTATAAAAATCCTACTTCTGACCTTAAAGGTAACAACTGGTATACGGATGGATCAAAGATGAACACCGGGGTGGGTGCTGGTATTTGTGGACCAAACACTAGAACATCAATACAAATGGGACAATTTCCCAGTGTATTTCAAGTGGAAATTCATGCCATTCAAATAAAAGGTGTCCTCATCCATTATACTCACGGATAGTCAAGCAGCCATAAAAGTACTAGACTCGAACCTGATTGACTCCAAATCAGTCTTGAACTGCTTCAATACTCTCCAAGACCTCTCCCATAGAAACAAAGTCAAACTTTGGTGGGTGCCCAGACATGAGCGTATTGATGAAAACGAAAAAGCTGACGAAGTGGCTAGGAAAGGTTCGGCTGAATCCTTTATCGGCCCTGAGCCGTTTTGCAACATTCCAAATTCAGCTTTTAGCTTTAACATCTAAAGTTGGGAAAACAACATGTATATCTCCTATTGGGAAAAGACCCAGGGTCTTCGTCAGGCTTAAAAAGCCATTGAACACTTCCAAAGCAAATCCATAAAAAACCTACTCCTCAGTAGAAATGATATCAAGGGATTAGTGGGATTTCTTACAGGGCATTGCCATCTTCGATATCACCTAAACAAAATAGGTATTATTCAGGAAACTGAATGTCGTCTTTGCATGGAGGACGACGAAGCTGTGGAACACATTCTATGTGACTGCATGGCACTCTGTGCCGTCCGGAGACAACATTTCCACAGAGATATCCTAACTCCCACGGAACTTCGTACAGTCTCCACCAGTGAGATCCTCATCTTCATCAGAAGAATTAAGCTTCTTCTCGTTCCCTAAACTGACTTTGCGGTACAATGGCGGGTCAGAACTCCTTAACGCTTATGTCTACACCTAGTTAAAATTCGTCTTGTCTACACCCGGCACACCCGGGTCCGGTGCATGGTCCTATGGAGATGACTGAAAAAGGGAGAAGGTTAACAACGAATATACATGCAAGAAAAGAGTATGACACATTTGGCTCTTTTTATTGTTTAATTTCTTTTGTTTATTGTAATTATATTATGAAAAATACTAATGAACGGGAAAAATCAACAGCAAAAAACAGTCAGTCTAACAGTTAGCGCTGCTGCTGCTACTACTTCGCTACTTCTGCGTAAAAAATGTGTACCCCCGGGTGTGCCAAGTATATATTATAATGAAATCAGGCTTGGACACCTTCTAACTAAAATCGTAGTAGCCCGAAACACAAGCATACATGCGCAATATTTTCGAAATATCCCAGCGGGAAATTTGGGAAGCGCTCCTCCGAGAAGGTATTTGGAAGCAATGATTTTTTAGGAAAACATTCTATGCGATGTATAAGTGATGCATTGAGAAGCAATCACTGAGATGTGCTTCCGAAAAAATCTTTTTAAAAGTGTGGATTGCTTCCCTCTGCGGACCTACTAATGTAAAAAGGATATGGAAGAGAATACGGAGAGTCAAGGAATTGCCTCAGCATGCATGATTGTATGCTTCCATTTCCCGCTGGGATAGTAGCCGAGAGGTACTGAGCTCTACAGACAGCGGGCAGAAATGTGAAGAAGTATATGTTATGCTACTCTCTTACACAGAAAGCACACCCGGGTGTACTGGTGTAGACACAAGGGTTAAAAAAAAAAAATCAAGGCAATCGAATTTTTTTTATAATTTAATTTCTTCGAATTTTTACGCAACCAAAGATTCGAAACTAAGCTGCTACTTAAAGGAAATAAAGCACCCATTTCATTGTGTAAGCCACCAACTAATAACTCTTTTGTCACCGATCGGCCTCAGTAGGCAGCTGAACCTTACTCAATCTCAACGTAAACAGATTTTTTACACAGCATTTAAAACCACACTAATTTCATACAAAATTAATCTCAATATTTAACCATTCACCTGAAGTTAATAAAGCGCCTCTACTAAGTTAGCATTTAATTTGCATAAATTTGAATGCCCCGCCGCCGTTTACGATGCTACACCACAACCGCGCATCCAAAAAAAAAAAAAAAAAAACAACAAACTCGTCGTATCGTAAACACAAACTTTCTTTAGTGGCGCCAAACTTCTATTTTACGGCATAATATTTGCGATCAACCATCAAATCGATGTCACTTCGACATTATTCATGCTAATTAATGCCTCTGCCTATAATATTTCTTTGTTTCGTAGAAGTCTTATCGTCACAAAGGCAAAACTTAAGCCTCCAGGTGATTTTTGAATTTTTAATCAATTTTCTAAGAACGCAGATACACATATTCGAAAATCAGTTGCACTAGGCCATAATTCACACTAGATCCGTATGAAATCGAAAAACAAACAAACCGCATTTCTGGTCGGAAAATCAATCACGAAAATGCTAATCTTTGGACATTTTCTGGAGTCTCCTCTCCTCCGATGCTGATTACATAACCTCCGGTTAAATCTAGAAAAGATCGAATACATACCTACTCCGTCCATCTGGTTGGAGTTTTTTTTTTCTGCTTCTTAAAAAATCCCATTTGACACCAACACCCTCCGGTTATCTTGCGAAATAGATTGATTTTTTTTTTGTTGGTTTTCGGTTTCTAATTAGCATAAAAAGCTAATAAGCCTACAACGCCAAATGGCGTTTCAATTATTCTTCGGTTGGTATTTTGAAAAAAAAAAAACGTCTACCCGCAAGCTCGGTTCGGTGCTCAATCTCACTCTCATTGCGGATCGGAGCGCGGCGGCAACAACTGATTTATACCCTTCATAACGATCGCAGAACAAAATCAATCAATCAAACTATCGAACAAGTTCATTGACAGCTCAGTCGGACTAAACAAATACTAAAATTGTTCGCCTGTCAGTATCTTCGCAGGAAACATTGGTCGTAATCATTGTTTTTTATTTTCCTCCTCTCTTCCTAAGATGTATCTAGATACTCGTACGTACGTACGTTCGTTGTCGATTTTTAAAAAAATATGTATATGATGAGGATATGTGCGCGCGAAGCAAAGCGAATCGATCGAACATCATACCACATCCGAATCTCAGAAACAAAACAGAATCCCGCATTGCACTAAGCCAGCGCTGCTAACATATGGGTTGGGCTGATTGTATCTGTACGGTACGAGTACCGAGTATCTATAAGGGAAAGACAGAGAGAGTGATGTTCATTTTAAGTATTCACATATACAGACGAGTACACTGGTCACTCTCCTCGAGAGGCTATTTGTTTTGACCAAAGATAACACTTATCCCGCTGTGAGGCTGCAGGCCACTATTCCATCGGTTTATCAAAAAAAAAAAAAGAACGCCGAAGAAGAAGGCATAGTTGTATGAATGTTGGCAAATGGATTTCCTTCCTTCTTTTTTCTACGCATAGATTCCGGCAATGGTAACAAGGATCCGACATACATATAATCGTACCTAGAAGGTAGCTCAGGTCCCATGCTATGTGGCGGTACCGCAGTTGTTATTCGATTTTGATGGCTTTCAGGAGGAAATCTGATATTGCAGACCCAGTGTGAGATCTCATTATATGGTTATCATAAATGACCAAATGCGGACTATGATGGTTGTGCGGAGTGCTCTCTTAATTCAAATGTCAAACATTTGTACACAATTATGGAGGCTGTAAGGTTAGTTGTTCGAAAATGACTCATAAAATTGGAAGCGTAAATGTATGCGTACATAACCTTTGGGCATGTTACCTGTTTCAAGGGTTTTACATTCAGTGGAAGTGTTTTCTGCAAGAACTTTTACTCTTGGTAATCGTTTCCATAATACTGTCATTATTGAACGAAAGATGCGCTGTCAAAGAATTTTAAATGTCATTATTTAACGAAAAGTTAGTTCAACGACTCTTGGAGGATTGTTTTCATTTTAGATCTTAATTTTTGCGGCGAAAATAATGATTTGTCTCTGGCAATTTCCTTTAGGGATAAATTACGGACTACAAATTGTCAAAATTACGTAATGAACGAAAGAACACAGAAGTTAAGGAAAACTTGACGAAACTTAGTACGGCATAGATTATGATTTGGTATGAAATTTGTTTTTCAATAGTTTAACGGAACTTTTGATGCCATTACCAAGTCTGTTCGCGTACACTCCCAAAACTACGAAAACACCCGGTCGCATATGAAAAATTTCGTAATTTTTCGTAAAAGAGAGTGCTAACGATAGAAGATATACCCCCCTCCCCCCCTCTCCTTCTCAAAAAAAATTCTTTGTGCAGATTGACCGTTCTACGCTTACTGGTCAGACTCTAATGCTGTTAGCCGTTCGCCTCGAAGAGACTGGCACAACACATGACAGAACAGGAAGGCCTCGTAGTGCTCGTTCCGATGAGAATGTCGCCGCTGTAGAAGATGTCGCGGATGAACCGTCAGCGTCGACCAGATGATGTCAAGCAATTGGCAGAGTTTTCATTGCCGCAAATTGATGAATTGGGACTGGAGGGTATGTGGTTCTATTCGGCACACACTGCTGGCGCGACGATAGGCACTTGGAAGATTGCATTTCCCGGTCGCCTAATGTCTCATTTTGGTGATTTGTACTAGCCGGCAAGATCGCCCGATCTGATCGGACCAGTCTTTTTTTTTCAGTTTTTTTCTACATTACAGGTCTAACAAAACAACCGATAGATGCTGGAAGCTCTCAAACAGAATAGTGCGATAACTTATCGTCCGAAGTTCTCACCAAAACGATTGAAAATGCGGTAAAAAAAAAGCCCAAATGGTCGTCGACAATGGCAGCGCCAACTTGAGCGATTCTTCTCCAAAAAGTAATGGAAAACAAATTAAAAGGTCCAAATGAATATTTAAAAAAAAACTATAAAATGTGTGAATGAATTTTATGGAAAACGAACTCATTTCGGGCTTGTTCTATTCTTTTTTCTGGATGCTCATGGCTATCTATCAGAGCTAACGAACGTACCGATAATATACTATGTTGCCGGACGGGCAACTGATAAAAAAATTAATTAGCTTGGGGGATGGCGATGCTATCTTAAGATACTGCGTGAGCATACCTGAAAAAGTAAAAAATAATTTTGATAGACTCAATCGCGAAAAATACTGGTGGCTTGATTGGGCTTAGGCTAGCATATAATAAGGCCAAACCAGGCCCTGCCATGTAATTTTTGATCCACCGATTATTCGTTAAATTGACGTTTGAGCGATGGATCGCATGGCGGGGCCTGGTCCTTAGACTTTTAGATGCAAGTTAGTTTTAATTAGTTTTATGTTAGTTAGTTAGTTATGTTAGTTAGATTTAAGTTCTTACCTATAAATTTTATAAAAAAAATATAATAATAATACATTGAGAGAGGTTTTATAAGAATTTTCCTAAAATCATACCAAAAATTAATATTTAGAAAGAAAAACACATAAAATACATATTATAATAATTTATTTAAATCAAAAAATAAAAAAACAAGTATTGAGTGCCACTAAGGCCATAAACTTTAGTAAAATAAAAAAAATATAGTTTTTAAGTTTATTTAGACTAAAAAAAAATGTAATATTGTTTAAATAAAATAAATAAAAGCTTGAAAAAAAATACAGCAAAACAGAATCGAAACAGAAACAGGCGTGTTTTTGTTCTAATCTATATAAATATAGACTTAGAAAAATGTTTCCATGTTAAATACGCTAACAACTAAGCCTATATAGAATTACGAAATTTGGATAGTTATCAAGTCTTAGGCCCTAAGCCTGGATAGAAAAATGTGCTACCAAACAGTTTTTTTGTAAATTGATATCGAAAATGTTATCGTAATGTCAAACATGACATATAAGTGGGACATTTTTTGTAAGCGATTGCGATGACGAAAACGTGGATTCCAAAGAGTAAATGTAAAAAACGACCAAAATGGAAGATAAAACCAATGATAAGTCCATCATTTAATTTTTTCTTCAAAAAAATCTGTCCTCAAAGATTCCTTTTATAAAGGGTGTTTTTTTTTTTTAGGTATAGAAATTCCGATAGGGATAACTGTTAAACTAGCTGTTATACTACCGAAGTGTGTTTGACTTTTTTTTTCAGTATACTTTGGCAAATCACCATGCAAAGACTTACACCAGAACAACGTTTACAAATCGTGGAAATTTATTTCTAAAATTCGCGCTCTGTTCGTCAAACTTGAACCAGATTTTTACCCTCAATTCATTTTCAGCGAAGATGCTCATTTCTGGCTTAACGGGTATGTAAACAAGCAGAATTGTCGTTTTTACAATGAGCACAATCCTCATGAAACTCTTGAGACTCCATTACATCCCGAAAAAATTACTGTTTGTTGCGGTTTACATGCCGAAAGCGTCGTCGGCCCATTTGTCTTTTAATACGAAACCGGTGCCAACATTACCGTGAATGGCGAACGCTACAGGCAAATTATTCGTAATTTTTTTATTCCTCATGTCATTGCAAATCATTTGGAGGAGAAATGGTTTCAACAAGACGCCGCAACATGCCGTACAGCGCGTGCAACCATGCGTTTGTTGAGCCAAACGTTTGGTGACCGAATCATCTCAAAAATGGACCTGTAACTTGGCCACCTCGTTCGTGTGATTTGACACCGTTGGACTACTTTTTGTGGAGTTACGTCAAATCTCTGGTCTATGCTGATAAACCAGCAATGATTGATCATTTAGAAGCCAACATTCAACGCACTATTGACGAAATAAGACCAGGTTTACTCGAAAAAGTGGTGCAGAATTGGACCGACAGGATGGCGTGTTTATAAGGCGCAGTCGCGGAGGTCAGTTCTATACCTCTAAAAAAAAAAACACCCCAATATTTATGAATTGAATGAATTTGACAGCAGATATTAAACTGACAAATGTCAATTATCATAGTGCTGCCAAGTTACTGACGAGCGTTTTTTTTTTTCCTCATTTTTAGTTAAGCCTATATAGGTTAGTAAAAAAAACTGTCAAATTACATTTTCATTTTCTGTTGTTCAACGTTCGTTTACTCTTTCGTAATTTTAATATCTTTACGAGAATTTAACAACCTCCACTCTTCGAAATTTCACAGAATATATTGATTGCAGAAAGTACGCAAACAGACCTACCATTGCTGCTTTCGAACGTGTCAAATATTAAAAATGTCAAATCCCAAATGTCAAAAGTAAAACGAATCCAGTTTTATCTCACTGAATCGCTTGCATTTTTTATATTGTGCGTTCCATTTTGTTCACACAGTCGTTCCATCATCTTCCTTGTTAGCAGGATGTATCGCTATTCTCCACACTCAGAATCCCCTTATCCTTCGTGTTGGGTTGTTGTAGCGAAGCGGCGATTTCTCTGAATTAGACATCCCATTCAACCGCCAACAAACTGTCATCCAGACGCATTACAACAATTCTTATACACTTTTCTTAACCAGCAACCAGCCAGCAGCAGCACCCTCGTTTAGCACAGTTAAATGTATTTCCGCTGCAAATGAGTGGCACAAAAGAGTGCACTCAATGGACTATAGGTATGCACACAGGTATAACCGCAACTGAAAATGGAAATGGAATTAAATTGAATTAAATTTTGCAGAAAAAAAACGAGACCAGCAGGTAGCCGCGGAGCAATCATAAATATTCCTGAAAAGCAGAACAACTTTTGAGAATGAGACCATGTTGTACTCCCGCCTGCCCAAGGAACAATAAGCCAACAAACGAAAACAAACTGGCGGCGATTTGTTTCTCTTCCGTGAATCTGTTGGAGTTTGGTGTGCTGCACTGTGCAGGATGTCATTTCCATCCCATGGAGGAGTGTGTCTTTACATGTTTTGTATGAATTTGGATTTGGATACTGATGCCAAATGCAGAAGCGGCTAATTGTATTCAACGAGATGACATTCGGTGGGATATTTTTTTTTCTGAAATGAACAAATATGGCAAGTTTTATGATTGCGCTTTCTGGATTCCGATGCGTTGTGGATTATCTCCTTTGCGCTGGAATAGCGCGTGTTTTTTTTTCCGGTTAGAATGGTAGAGTGCTGATTTTTATATAGGGCCGTCCAACAAGAGGTATCAGTCATTTCAAATCAATATATATAGCACGGCGTGTCTGCAGGCTTCAATTCTTATGACAACTGGACCTTATAGGCGTGTAGGCCGTGATGGATAGCCCAAATCCCTGTGCTTGTCTCGAAATGGACATACCTGGGGTTTCAGGCACACTATCAGCTATGGCCGACGCGGCAGTGATATTTTAAGCTGACCTTTCCGGACGCACACGAGTTATATTCTTCACATCACTAACCTGTCCGATGCATTCAAATTTATCGAAGATATTCCCAGTAGCTATACGAAAAGGCTTTTGATGATGACCAAAAGCAGTACGAGCTTCACGAAACGTTTCCGCGATATTTTCACCGTTGGAATTTTCACTATTTCAAAACGTTGTGCGAGATCAATATTTCATGATCTCCTTGTTTTTACTTTTCAAAAGTCATCGCAATGATAGTAGAATGTTGACAGTTCAAAAATGGAGCGAAATTAATACATGTAACAAAAGTATACATACGGCCAGTCCTTTGGCATTTTAACAGGGAATATTTTATAAAATAACTAAAATTCAAAAGTAGGATTAAAATTTTAAACTGTATTTCTAAGAAAAGAACAAAAAATTACGCTTTTCCCAATGTTATTTGAATTTATTGGAAAAAAAGTAACGTGGCCTCACTTCCACTTTTTACAAAAGTATACATACGGCCCATTGAAAGTGGAAGTACCGTAATTTTGTCCATCAACTAAAATTCAATTCGCGTTGTTTTCTCATTATTTGCTATTTAAGTGCCAGAATAAGTTTGTTTTACGAAGTTTAACGTTATTTAATTCCAAAAATATGGTAAAAACAAAGGAAATCTCTGCTGAGGTCCGAAAGTTAGTCCTTAAGCTCAAAAATTAAGGGAAATCTATGTCAAAAATTGGCGAAATTCTTGATTTGCATAAGTCAACAGTCCAAACAGTCATAAGGAATTTCAATACTACCGGGACGTATGAAAGAAAGCCAAGGAGCGGTCGACCACCGAAACTTGACGACAGAATGCAACGCAAGATAGTCCAAATAGTCAAAAAAAATCCCAAACAAGGTGCTGTTAAATTGTCCAATGATCTCCGAGAATGCGAAAGAGTAGATGTTCATCCTCAAAACGTTCGTCGTTGTTTAAAAAAGGCAGGCCTAGCGTCAAGAGAGGCAAGAAAAAAACCATTTATCAGTGCTATAAATATGCAGAAACGGCTGGCGTATGCTAAAAAGTATCACAGAATCCATGAAACTGACCCTACGTTTTGGGAACGCGTCATTTTCACGGACGAGTGCAAATTTAATGTTTTCGGAAGAGATGGACGAGTAAGGGTATGGAGAAAACCAAATACAGCTTTTGACCGAAAAAATCTGTGCCCTACTGTCAAACACGGCGGAGGCTCCATTATGGTATGGGGCTGCATGGCGGCAAATGGTGTAGGAGAACTAAAGTTTATAGAAGGTATAATGGATCGGCATATGTATCTGGATATTTTGAAGTCAAATTTTGTCCCAAGCATCGACAAACTGCATCTTAATGGGAATTACACATTCTTACACGACAATGACCCGAAGCATATGTCGGTCTTAGTAAGAGAATGGCTCCTATATCAAGTAAGAAATAAACTGGAACATCCACCGCAATCTCCAGATTTCAACGTTATTGAGCATCTTTGGGCTCACCTTAAAGAAAAAGTGAAGGAAAAATGTGTATCATCTGTTTCCAACCTTAAAATCGTTCTGAGGGAGGAGTGGGAAAAAATAAGCCCCGAAATCACAAAAAAAAACTATCGCTTTCGATGCCATCACGTCTGAATGCTGACATTGAAGCCCGTGGAGGTCCAACATCATATTAAACAACTTATTTTACTTTATAAACTTAAGCGTATGTATACTTTTGTAACATTGTATAACGTTCCTTATTTTCTTTTATACTAATAAGCTTAAATGAATTCAGAAAAAGTTATATTTTTTGTTATTTTCCAAGAAATAAAATATTATATGTTCATTTAAAATCGAAAAAAAATCGTCTCTTCATTTTTTTCTGGTCTAAAATGAAAAATCAGTTGTCGTATGTATACTTTTGTTACATGGTGTACATACATATTTTCACTCATTAACAGATTTTGGGTAACTGTTATCCAATGATATTTAAAAAATAAAAGAGTTGCCCTACGAACTTTTTTAAAAACATTTTTCCAGAGAGCAAGGTACAGCGAGGTATTCAGAGCAGTTTCAGAAAATGACCGACTTTTACTTGATGTGAAACGATGGCCAACGTGTTTTAACCTACGATTTGGATCCATACCCATTGCTGAAGTTTGATTTTATTTTCTGCTGATCCTGATCCTGATCCTGAATAATATTTTCTTTGCTTATCGCTTCTACATTTAAGCTGATCATATAAATATTACCGATTTCAAATCAAGCACATCACTGAATTGAAGTCTCTCAGCAGTTTGGCATCACTGTTTTTGTCAGTTGCGAGTTTTCCATCTAAAAATGGACCCATACACCCTCTGTAAAAGTTCTAGCCTTCAAATTGCGGAATTCACAAAATGGATGACTGGGAAATCAGTTGCAGGAGAATAACTTCACGGGCAATAACTTCACAGGCAATAACTTCACATGGGAGATAACTTCACCCTAAGTGAGAAATTTTTTTTTGATGTGAAGTTATTTCTCACTGAAGGTGGTCTATCACTTCACCTTCATATCCCATCTTTAGTAAGAAGAAATAATTTGACGGAGAAATTATATCCCACACAAAAGTGGAGTTATTGCCTACCTGTAGTGGGACATAACTTCACAGAAAAAAAGTGAAATTATTTTCCACTCGAGGTGAAGTTATTTTCCATGTAAAGTTATTTCTTTTCACTGGGCAATTAAATACAGATTTTCGCATAAAATTTCAAAATATTTGTGCGAATATATGTACATCGAAAAGTAAATGCTTTTTTTTTTGTATATAATTTACACATGGTAAAGGGGTTATGAATAATAATGGTTACATACAGCAGGCAGATCGGTATAGTGATGGGAAAGTCAGATGTTGATTTCAACTAACTCTAGGGGTGGTGTCCAGGATAACCGGAAAGTAATTGTTTTATTGAGAAGTTCTTTTTGTCATTGCTTATGATTCACAGACACTTTTTTATATAGATGTTTGTTATTGTATATTCATTGTTTCACCTAAATTTGCACTATTTTGCTGAAATCTTGACACCTTCGTATTTGCCTAGTTCGATCATTACTTCGTGCCTTTTTGGCGATATTCAGAAATTCTCCTTTCACTGCTGCTGACCTTCAACAGAAGAAGTCGCCTCTCCGCTATCAAAACGAGCCTCAATGTTTGGTCTTATCCAATTATTTGTCTCTTTTTTCATTTGGTTAATTTTTTCCTATGCCGAATTTTAATTTCTTGCCTTATTGCGTAATTTTAATCATTAGACTTTGAAACCGATTCGGGTATAACATGCTTGGCGATAGTGAACTAAACTTCTGTTCCCATATCGATAGCTAAATTAGCAGAACCAAACTTAGCAGCGATCGGTTTTGTGAAGCTCTAAGAAGTTCTCGAACCCATATTTCCCGAAATCCCTATACATCACCTTCGTAAGGCTTGGAATTGCTAGCCAAGTATGGTCTCCTTACTACAGAATCCACATCAGGCGAATCGAAGCCGATCAGTAGAGGTGGAAAACTATCGATAGTCAGTGCCATCGATAGTTATCGATAGTTGGTTTTGACTACTACTTACGTATAAACAGAGAGAACTGAGACCAACTCCTATTTCTACGTTGCTGACTCATAAAACGGGGAATCCCCTTTTTAAGTTAAAGCCATTTTGACAGTTGGTTTATTAGATCGGGTTCCTCTGTGAAACTTTAAATATACTCTATTTAAAGAAATTTTTGAAATACTATATTTAAATGGCTATCGGTAGAGGTGGAGAACTATCGATTATAATCGATAGTTTCCACAATCGAAAACAATCGATACTTTTTTTCCACTATCGATTGTTTTCGATTGTGGAAACTATCGATTATAATCGATAGTGCAATCGATAGTTCTCCACCTCTACCGATCAGTGTAAGTTGCGGCGATCCTTGCGTAGACAGCTACAACCTACCACCCCACATTGATCGCTGGAAACAGATGTCTCGAAAAAGTCGTGATGTTGCCGATACACTCTTCATTCATCAGCTATTAACTGGTAGGTAGAATCGACTGTCAACCCCTCGTTAAAATGATCTCCCTAAATATCAGTCTACTTATATACTCTTATTTACCCTCATTTTGAATGTGATTGAAAAATTCGAGAAAAAACAATTTTTGAGCAATTCACCTATTCAACAAAATTTTTCAAAGTCAAACTTTACTTTTTGTTTTTGTTTTCTCATTTTGAAAAAGTGTCCAATATCCATTTGGATCCAATGATGATCTCCGAAAAAAGATCAAAAAAAATTTGATGTTTATCTACAGTGAAACCTCCTTATAGCGAACCACCTTATAACGAAATTCTCTATATAAAGGAATACATATATTTTTATTGGCACGATTTTTAGCAAAATACCCTCTATATAGCTTTTTCAGGAAATACTCAACTTAAAATTTCTGCCCCTATTCCATAACACAACTCAATTTATTCGAGTTGGCTGTCATTCAACTCCACTTTCGCGCAACTCAACGAATTTTTCATATTACATAAAACAACCTTTTTCAGTTGTGATTGTAAAAAAAATTGCATACTTTTAGATGCGAATAACAACTGCAAATTGACTACTTAACGTAAATCTGACCTCTGGTGGTCGAAGGAGAAAATAATTTTGCCAACAGAAACTCAATATTCAATAAAAACAGAATTAAAAGAAGTTTTGATTTGGTATTTTTAATGATAATAATGATGAAGATAATATTGTTATTGTTGTGCGCATATGAAAATCTATCCGTGACATATTCCAATTCCAACTAGAAAAAATGCTAAGTAAAGAATATGCATTTGCAATGTGTAAATTACTTATGTTATTTTTAAATATTTACAAGTGTTTTTGTACTGAACACAGAAGCATTTTGCTTCGTTCGAATCGAAACCGAAGATTTGTTAAAATTGCATGGACGCTCGACTGCAATTGCAATACCACTACCACTTCCGAGTGCTGAAGATGTAAAACTATTTTCTCCAACTGATGTGGACTATATGCTTTTAAACTGCACACATTTTTTTAATGACGTTATTAATAATATTGCATTATTTCATTTGTCCGATATACGTATTTTTGTTCATTTTCCACCTTTCATATCTCAACATTTACTCTCAAACAACAGCTTAAACCCAGTTGTTAGTTTTTGACAGCTCTAGCAACCAAATCATAACTGCGTTGTCTACCATAATACCAGAAAAATTCCCACACAACTCTAGAGAGGATTCGCCCTCTTGGTTTTATGTTGACAGGCAACTCTTTTTCTCAGAGTTGTGTTCAGTAATACCGAATTTCAAATTTCAACCAAATTTCAACTCAACTTAACAAAAATTGTCTTACGGAATAGGGGCATTCATGTTCGTGCATTCGCATTGAGTTGCCTAGGTGGACTATGGTGTGTGTAGATTTTAGAATCGGCGAAAATATACGCAATTTTTTAGTTGTCAAGTTGCATTGCGTTATAAATGGGTTTCACTGTATTTTACACTGCCCGCAACAAAATAAAGGTCAAACATAAAGCCTCCTCTCTGTCAAAGGTCTTTTATCATTCAAAACAAAAAACAAAACCTTATAACCGCCTGCATTGCAATATTAAAAACTCCAACCCCAACCGCGCACTAATTCTATTCCGTTGTCGGTTCTATTTTAAAATCCATTATCGACTGTCACGACTGTCATCTCTCCTGACTTGACAATTCATACACCGATAATTGCACTTTTTCATAGCAATTCGCTACGCAGAACGACCAGAAGCCAAAGAACAGGAACCAGAGGGGAATCAAACAGTAAGAGGCCAGCACCAGCACTTAGTGATTAATTAGACGATGAACTAATTCCGCCATAAAGAAAACACCAACAATACAACTTACAAACCGAATTCAGAACATTAACACCACTCTCCAAAGAAATCACTTAATTTGTATGGCAACAACAACACATTTCATCTGCGTGAACCCTATCCAAAGTGATTACGGATGTAAGCCGTGCTTGGTTACATCACCCGAAGACGGGGCTACCTGATGAAAAGGCACGCGTGCGCTTGCTTACCGCATCCACACTTAATCTAATTTTAACTTCAAAATTCAATTACCACTTCAGAGAGCGCCCGATAACAATGTGTATGTGACGTGTTGTAGATACATTTTTCCCCTGCCTCCCTACTCGGCCTTAATCGATTGCCATGCACTCGAGGCGAGCTACCTGTATTTTCTGTCCATCAAGAGGGTCCATTCCAACTGACTGTCTGACGGACGGTCACTCCAGAAAGTTGAGTCGACTTTTGTAGTTAATTGTTACCTGGCCATACATACGCGTGTACTCGTACATCGGCGTGGTGGGTCACCAAATACAATTCACTTGGATTGTTTGCCCGATAAGATGCACACGCACGATAGTGGCGAGATATTGAACAAAGGGACCTCCATGAAACGTCAGAGATTTGATGTTTCCCACGATTGTGATGTGTGTTTCCATATACCGGCGAGTCCTTCAGCAAGGATAATTGCCTGTTGCACAAAGCAGACGACAAAAGAAATCGATAATCGCAAATAATTTTGTGCCCTCCATACACCATACCCGTTCGCGATCGGTTCGGCTGGATCGGTCACGAATCGGCCTCGGCTGGAGTATGAAATTGCACCGATCTGGCACTTAAGAGATAAGCGCGAATATAACTTTTAATTATGGCTCTGCAGTGAGGTGAGCGCAAGTCCGATATTGTTGTTTGTTTTAGGCGAACGATCGAGGATCCTCGTCCCTTTATTTGCACGTACTGAGCGGTTTGTGGCTTGTGCGTGGATACACCACAGATGTTCTCGGTCGAAGAAGACGATGACGGTGATGATGCGTGTGACCTGTAAATCGAAGTCGCGATGAAGTTATTTTTTTTTTTTTGTGGATGCATTTGGAAACAATTACGAGAAATTTACTCTTGCGGCTGAGTGGAAACTGAAACTGCTTATTACCGGCGGGGTTTGTTGGTTTTCCAGATTGCTGGTGGATTGGTGTTGTCGAGTGCCAGAGGTGTGGACAGTTAGCAATGGAGATTCGAGATGATGCCATTAAATTTTTTTTTCTGTTTGTTTTTTACTGATAAATTTTTCCAAGAATTGCAGTTGGTCCAAATTGGACTTATGAGGCATAAGGTGGGAGCAGTGCTATAGAAATGTTTAAAATCCATATTCAGTGTCAACGATACACTCACCGCTGAAGTGAGTGTTGCACTACAAGGAAGAGTTTTAATACAAGTCCGTTGTCGTGACATGTGATATCACTCAACAACTTTATCAAACTTTATAAATTTAACCACCAGTCGAATTTTTGAAAAAAACTGTCGTATGGAATTTTAAAAGAAATATCGTGAGACCGGGACTACCAGCAGAAGGAAAGGCTCAGAGAGGCCAAAAAGACGACCTTGGTAGAAGATCATGTTTTTGTGCTCCAAGGCCGTCGAGATGGGTTCAAGACATCAGTGGATATCAAACTAACTACACAAAAAATAATTTCAGCAGGCTCAGTGAGAAAAAGGCTCTTAAAGGTAGATTTAGAGCACTCAAGCCGTTACTGAAGCTGAGATGATTCCATTGAGAATCAAAGAAAATCGATTAATTTGGGCTGAGAAACATCTTAATTGGATTCAAGACATGTGGGCCAATCATATCCTTTCCGAAGAATCCAAGTTTAAGCTGCTTGTTGGTGATGGGAGGATTTTTGCGCGAAGAGAAGAACCAAGGGAATCACTGAGCTTTGAATGCTGCCTGCGGATGCCCCCAGAACTGAAGGTGTGATGGTCATGCTCTGGACATGAAGAAAGAAGAATGGCATCTTAAGAATCAAACTCATCTTGCATTATTCTCGTAGCAGTATCAAGACACTCGTTTTGGACGACTAAAGCGGTGAAATCTGTGAAGTATCTCGTTTGTAAAAGGGATGTACAATATTGGTCCCAGTGTCGACCCTTGTGGTAGTCCAAATATAACTGGAGTATCATTGCTGTAGTTGTCTTCCATCTTCACCATGAAAGATATTTCCCTTAGGTAGTTTGGCAAGCAGTCAGCCAGTATTCCTCGGATGCCTAATTGATTTAATGCTGTTATAAGCTTTTCATTCTCAGTCTTCTAAACAGGAGACACATAGTCGCTGAACTCGGGGGAACCCGTCAAAAAGTGATGGCATCCAGAGGCACGCCGCAAGGAGGAGTTATATCCCCCCTTCTCTGGATAATGGTCGTTAATGAACTACTTCTAAGACTTAGATTCAGTGGGATTAAAGCAACTGCATATGCAGATGATATAGTGCTACTTGCTACGGGCAAGTTCCTAAATACTGTCAGCGAACTAGTACAGAGCGCTTTAAATACGTTAAACAATTGGGCGAAACAATGCGGACTGGGGGTCAACCCTCAGAAAACCGACCTAGTGCTATTCACCAACAACAGAATAATACCAGCCTTCAGGCTGCCGACCATTGAGGGAACTACCCTCAAACTGTCCGAAAGTGCAAAATACTTAGGACTCATACTTGACAGGAAGCTTAACTGGAAGCTGAACATAAAAGAAAGAGTAAAAAAGGCATCAGTTGCCTTTTATACCTGCAGTAGGTTCTTCGGGAAAAACTGGGGATCCAGACCACGAATAACACTGTGGATGTACTCTGCGATAGTTAGACCAATACTAACATACGGAGGACTGGTCTGGTGGCATGCTGCCATCAAAACTAGCAACCTAAAGATTATGACCAAAATACAGAGAATAGCATGCACAATTCTCAACCTCCTGCCTCTAGATCTCTAAATGCAGGAAGCGGCAGCAAAGAGCGCTCTCAGAATAAGCCAGTCAAAACACTGGAGACCGAATGCATATGGGCACACCAAGATACTTAGCAACTATCTCAATGGTAACGTCAACTCAGACTACACTGTTCCATACCTAGATTTCGATAAACCCTTCTCGTGGGCCTTCCCAAGTAGAGGACAATGGGAGAACAACGAAGTATCAAATGAGTCTAAATCCATCTACACTGATGGGTCAAAAATGGAAATTGGTATAGGAGCGGGTTGCTTCTCGGAAGATCTAAGAATCAACAGCTCCACACGACTCCCAGACCACAGCAGCGTTTTCCAAGCTGAGGTTCTAGCAGTGACAAAGGCTGCCCAATTGGTGTCAATGATGACAATATCCCGAGAGGATATCACAATTTACATTGACAGCCAGGCGGCCATAAAAGCATTAGCTGCTACGCAAATAACATCTAAGCTTGTGAAATGTTGCCGCGAAGAGCTTAAGGTTCTTGGCACGCAGCACAACGTAAAACTCTGCTGGGTCCCTGGCCACAGCGGGATACTAGGCAACGAAGCCGCGGATGAATTGGCCAGAATGGGCTCAGCCCTGGATATAGAGCAGGCAGATTACACGGTTAAGCCTCCACTCTGCAACCTCAAGGCCAAAATCGAACAAAAAACACTATCTGAAGCTAATAGCAGGTGGAAATCACTAACTACCTGTGAAATATCAAGAAGGATGTGGCCAGAGTACGATAAAAGCAAAACCAAAGAACTTCTACAGGAAGATAGGAAATCCCTGTCAATACTGATAGGAGTGCTAACTGGCCACAATATGCTAAGATATCACACGAAAAAATTACGACTCAACGATGATGACTTATTCAGAGGATGCGGTGACGAAGAGGTTCACGAGGACACAACCCATTTCCTCTGTCACTGCCCTAACCTCTGCCAACTAAGAAATAGAACCCTAGGAAAATTTTTCTTCGAACACATCGACGAGCTATCTGACCGTTCACCGTCAGGTCTGCTCAAGTTTGCCAGGAGATCCGGATGGTTGGAATCAAGCCACTGATATCACGTGTGGGAAAACACTATGGGTTTCACAATGGGTTCACATGAACCTAAGTGTGATGAGGATCTAACTATCCTCATCAGCCCGCTTACCTAACCTAAGCTTTTCATGGTTCAGCGTATCAAATACCTTACTAGAATCCATGAATAAGACAAGGAAGGACATGGTGGTTTTTGATCAAGCTTCTTTCTTTTCCTGTGCTTTTTTTTTAAAGCTACTACTTTTGATATACATTTAAGAGAATGGTTTCGATCAAAGTCTTGAACCCGCCTTGTAACTACTTCTCCATAGCTGGCAAGATTGATAACAGTCTGCTATAAACAGGGCATACAACTGCAGTCTTAAGTGTTCGAGGAACAATAGCTTGACTTAAACTTAGATCTACGAGCTTATAAATCATGGGGTAAGAATATCTGCACTATTTTTAATACGACGCTCTCTGGTGCCATCGGCACCCGCTGATCAACAAGCGATCTACAGAAAAGAAATATCAACTTTTAAAGACAGGAGAATGTACTAGATGGGAACATAATGAATTTGTTTTTAAACAAAACACAGAATAATTGCGACATCGAGCTGAAATTGATTCCAGGTGTAGTACACATAGTATGGAGTTCAATCTCGTTCATATGACCACCGCGAGAGCGTTTGCAGCGATCGATTCTTTGGAGCCGACTTTTCTTCACTCATCCCCATATAACGCCCAAAACGATGGCAATTTCGTGTTCGATATTGCTCCTCTAACGTTGTTGAATTGTTGCCAAAAATCAACGACTTGACGTAACCCTATAAAAAGCATGAGGGAGCTGGCCATTCGACCGGACCATTTCTCGAGATTACACGATTACCGAACTGCCCTTTCAATAGATGAATTGTTTGACCAGCTGTGTGGCATGTGGCACGACCTTGTTGTAACCACATATCACTGATATCAAGTCCATCAAATTCCGGCCAAAAATAGTCCTCCAGAATCACACAACTCCATTGACCGTAAGTAACATGGTGATAGTTTTGTTCCGGCATGAAGATGAAATCCACACCACACGGTCACTTTATTTTTGGATGCAATGGAGTCTCTTGAAGCATATGTGGGTTTGTTGCTGTCAATTAAAGCATATTTTGCTCATTGACAAAGCCATTAAGCCAAAAATGAGCTTCATCGCTGAATTTGCTTCAAACTTTTACAGAGCCCAATCGGAGAAGTGTCGGTGCGTCAAATGATCAAGAAAGCTTCAATTCTTGAGTTACTTTGACCTTGTAAGGGGGTAGACCAAGATATTTACGCTAAATTTGCCACAATGTGGATTGCGAGATTCTCAATTCCTGTGAGCGGCGTAGAATCGACTGATTTGGCTCACTTTGAACTGAAGCACTTACGACTGTGCTGTTTTTGGTACTCCGGCCGGTGCTATCCAATGTGCTGCTGCACGATTTTTTGTGATCAGGTGCAGTGGTAATAGTTTTGCGAAAATATTGACGGACGTCTTCGTCTCAAAACATTTTCGAATTCTTGATCACGATCGTCATATAATTGACGTTTACGAATTCACACTTATGTTAACTCGAATTTATCGACTATAGCTGGTGGAACGATTATAATGACCGAAAATTTGGAGTAAGTGCCCTTTTTTTTTTTTTTTTTTTTTTTTTTTGGTTGCGCCTGGAGGTGCAGGAATCTTCAAAAGATACCAATGGTCCGTACCATTGGTTATGCCCGATTCATATATCTGACAATGCCATCAGTGCTAGTCAGTATATGCCTACGGGCTAAACCTCACCCCCCCCAGAGAGGCACTATGAGAACCGGCTGCGCGTACTCATAGTAGTAGGAAATTCGTCCCTCTCATTTCTTCATTTTTTTGTGATGACTACGACTAAGTTGCCTTAACAAGTAGTTTACGCTTCTGTAGTGTTAATCGCGTTAGGTAGGTAGCTTTCCAGTGAAAGCACCTACTAATACCGTCATTAAATGCGGTTTTCCTTACGGCGCTAGGTCGAAAGGTCTTGTTCTTTGTAGTCGGCGCTCAAGAATTGTCACGTCCATAGTACGGATTATTTCATTATTGCAGTGAACATGAAGACGGGTACGAAGTTTGCGAGCAAAGTTTGTTACTTCGTCCCTCACGGTAGTAATTCCTAGATCTCTGTGAATATCACTATTCCTTATATACCAAGGAGCATTCACGATTGCTCTTAGTATTTTGTTTTGAAATGCTTGCAGTAGAGCCATATTGCTTGGTTTGGTACAACCCCAAAGTTGTATACCATATGTCCAAGACGGTTTTAGCACTTGCTTATACAGAAGCAGTTTGTTATATGTGCTTAGCTTCGAGTATTTCCCGAGTAACCAATACATTTCTCTAAATCTGATTTCGAGCTCTTCGCGCTTCTTTTTAACGTGTGGTTTCCACTTAAGTTTTGCGTCTAGGGTCATTCCTAGATATTTTGCCTCGTTTGCGTACGGTATTTGCACCGAGTTAATGTATATAGGTAAGTTGTTTATCTTTCTTAGCGTGAAATTTACATGCGTTGATTTTGTCTCATTGAGGACTATTCGCCAGGTTTTTGTCCATTCGAATACTTTGTTCAAAGCTCGTTGGAGTTTTCCCGTTGATGATTCGACTGACTCATCCGTTACGAGGATAGCCGTGTCATCTGCGAACGTTGCTACAACGGTCCCTTCATCTTGTGGTATATCTCTTGTGTAGAGCAGGAACAGAATTGGGCCGAGAACACTTCCTTGTGGAACACCGGCGTAGATTTCTTTGAAATCCGAATATTCACTCCCGTGTCTAACACGGAAAAGTCTGTTTTCAAGATAAGATTCCAATAGTCTGTACAACTTTTCCGGTAAGATTACCCTTAGCTTATACTTTAGGCCTTCGTGCCATACCTTGTCGAAGGCTTGCGATACGTCGAGAAAAGCGCTAGAGCATACTTTTTTCCCTTCTAAAGCTTTTTCAATTTCGTTCGTTATTCGATACACCTGATCGATTGTGGAATGTTTGACCCGAAAGCCGAATTGATGATCCGGGATTAAGTGTCTTTCTTCAATTACTGGTTGCAATCGTTTCAGCAGAAGTTTCTCGAAGACCTTAGATATTATTGGCAGAAGTGAAATGGGTCTATATGATTTCTTGTCATTTGCACATTTCCCCGGTTTTGGAACCATAATAACTTCGGCGACTTTCCATTGCCTTGGGACATATAATAGTCTTAAAGAAGCATTTATGATGTAGAGCAACTTAACCAGCACTTTTTTCGGTAGCTCTTTCAAAATTTCGCCAGTGATTAAATCATATCCCGGGGCCTTGTTATTTTTCAGTTTTTTAACTGTCATTCGAAGTTCGGACAGGGATACAGTTTTTACTTTAAAATTGTCGGGTGCCATATTATCATTCGGATCTTCGATCAACGGTTGCCCATCGAACGGCTTGAACGTTTCCTCTAAGTGATCGGCAAATAATTCTGCTTTCTCTTTGTCTTCTTTTGCCCATTCCCCGTTAGCTTTCCTAATTGGCGGCGAGTGCACTACAGGTTTCTTTATGGACTTCAAGGCTTTCCATAGAGAGTAGTTTGAATACTTATCAGCGGTCAGACCCTCAAGGTAAGTAGAAGTCTCGTGATTTTTTAGGTCATGCAGCACATTTTTAAGCTTGTTACAAAGGTGGTTGAAATAAGTTTTATCCGGTGGCGCGCGGGATTGTTGCCATCTCTTGCGCGCTCTCCTCTTTTCTCGTATGAGGTCTTCGATTTCAGGCGGGTATTTGACTTTATTGTTCCGTGCTGCTGTCTTTCGCAGAGGAGTGTTTTTCCACGCTGAGCTCTGGATGGCTTCGACGAGTTTGTCGATTTCTTCTTCAATTTCGAACGGTGTCTTTAGCGGTACATTTAAAGCAACATTTTCCTTGCAGTCTCTTCTGAAAGTGTCCCAGTTAGTTTTGTTACTCGTTAACCTAGGCGGTCCTTCTTTTTTAACTAAACTTCCACCTATTTTCAGAGTGACTGCTGAGTGATCTGAGCATAGATCATAGCATTCTTCGATTTCCGTCAAATTTTTAGTTAACCCTTTTGCGATAAAGAAGTCGACGAGGTCAGGGATTTTATTTTTGTCAGTTGGCCAATAAGTTGGCTTTCCTGTCGAAAAAAAATTCACCCCACGTTTCATGCTGGCTTTGTACAATAATCTGCCTTTTGTCGAATTACATCTTGAACCCCAGAAAGTGTGTTTCGCGTTAAAGTCACCACCTAAGACAAAATTAGGTCCGAGGGAGTCAAAGAGACGAGCTAGGTCGTCTTCTGCTAGCTTATATCCCGGAGGGAAGTAGCTAGACCCTATGTTGTAGTCTAAGTGGCTTATTTTTACGGAGACTGAGCTGATTTGCATAGAATCAAATTCTATTTCTATGTTTTCGGAATGCTTAATACAGTCTTTGATGTAAAGAGAGGACCCGCCTCTCGCATTTTCCGAAGGATGATTCGCATGGTAATCGCTGTAACCCTTTATTTTGGGTCTATGTCCCTTTTTTAAGTGCGTTTCCGATACCAAACATATATCGATATTATTTTTCCGTAGAAACACTTCTAACTCGTCGATTTTTTTCAGAAGGCCGTTTGCGTTCCACGTTAGTATCTTAAGTAGCTGTTTCATATTCATATTTTTTGGATTGCCTTGCGAGGTTTGAACTCGAGCTTGCTCAATTTGTCAAGTATTGTTTTGTTAATCTTGTTTTGCTCCTCAAATTTTTCCAATATAATAGTAAATATTTGGCTGACCGGGTCTGTTGTAGCTGATCGTAATTTGTTTTCGTTTGAAGCGACTTGCGCGTACGATCTCGCGTCAATCTGTGGTGGTTTTTCCGCTGCGCTTGGACCAGCGACGTTTTCTTGCGCAATTTTTTTACTTTCCTTTATCGGCTTCGTCGTTTTGATTGGCTTAGCGGTCTTAGGCTTATCGGCTTTACGATATCTTAAGCTTGGGTTCGGGTCTATCGGTTTCTTGAGAGTATCCCGCCTTTTTTGAAGCTCCTTTGCTACATCACAACCTCGATAGTTTGCTGGGTGCTTGCCTTTGCAGTTTATGCAGGTCGCCGGAGCCTGCTTATTTAGGTCACACCTTTCTGATAAATGGTTCCCGGCACATTTCACACATTTCGGTTCTTTTTGGCAATAGGACTGGGTGTGATTAAAACCTTGACAGCGTTTGCACTGAGGTATCGATCGTGTATTCGTACGCATAGGCTCGATTTTAACTACGATATTCAAAATACTTTTTACATTATAAATATCGTCTATATTTTCGCTTCTATCGAAGGTTAGCATAAAGAGCGGGAGTCCATGCTTGACAAAGATTTCATTGCCTTGTTCCGTTTTCTGCTTTATCTTCTTTAAGATATTATTTGCGTCGATAATTTTCAAGCCTTTTCCTTTAAGGTCATTTATAATGTCATCTTTAGTGCACGAGGGGTGGAGACCCCTTGCTATAACGCGGAGTGGTCTTTCTGATTTATTTTCGTAGGTGAACCACTGGATCTTTTCCGCGTTTAGTTGTTTAGATATTGCTCGGTAGCCGTCAGAGTCAACTACATTAATTTTCCAGTCATTGTTTCGGAATGACGTTACTTTAAATTCCGATGTCACAGCTCCCTTGAGAAGGCTATGCAGTTTATTGTAGTCCGTAATGCCGACGACGTTTATTGCAGGCGGAGGACGTAATTTGTCGTGAGTTTGTTTCTGTTTCGAGTCTTTTTCTTTGTCTTGCTTTCGTGGCTCGATTTCAGGTGAAGAACCGGCTCTTCGTTTTTTGCTGGGTCTTTTCTTTGAGACCCTATTTGTTTCGCGTGCTAACTCTTCTTCATCCGTGTGATATTTGGGACTAGGTGCACGGGGTGGAGTAACTTCGCGTTCTCTTTGCAAAAGTGAATTCTTTAAGGCCTTGTTTTCCTCTTTTAGGGAGTCTACCTCTCTCTTAAGCTCTTGGTAGAGTAAATCCATTTTATTTAGCTTAATTCGGAGTTCATTGTTTTCCTCCTCAATGCTATTACGTTTCACTGAGTCCCGTTTCTCTTGCGCTTGCGCTTCCGGCGGACTTCTTTTTCCGGAGACATTCGGTCTTGATGGTGGAGACCGAGTTACCCTTGATGTCTTCAAAAAGGGGTTTATTAAATGCAACAATTGGCTCTCCCCAGAATCCGTAGAGCCTACCTCCGAAGAGGGTGGATTTTCCAGAGAACCTGGACTGCCACCTGGGGTACTAGATCTATTTGTTTTACTCATTGCATGTTATGTATACATTTTATCCCCGGTATACGTAGGGTGGATTTTAGTCGCCTCTTACGACAGGCATGCCTACCTCGGGTATATTCTGGCCCCTACCCGAAGGTAAGTGCCCTTAAAGTTTAAACCACGGACTCAGAATTTCCGAAGTAGTTGTTGATAATTTCCAAACGTTGTTCTTTCATGAACTTCACCATGATAAAAATGAAATCCTTGACTGACGTTTTGACATTGACAGATCATACAAAATTGTGCTTTGGAATAAAACACAAAATTGATATGTGTAGATCTCGGATTAATTGAGAAGCCCTTTTCTAGATGTAGTTTCCTTGATCAGAAACCCTCCATCGGCCGGCCATCACATGAGCAAGATCATCCCGATCAAACTTCTCAATCAAAACAAATCGATCCCGCATCGGTGTTAATTAAATTTATTTACTCTGTACGACCGCAAGTGACACTTGTAATTATCGCGTTACTTACAAAGAATTTCAAGTTATTTAGATTAATTGCAGACCAGTGAACGCATCATTAGAGGGAGATTGCTGCGCATTTAAAGTTTCCCCACCAAAGTATCTAGCTCCTGACTTTCATTAGAACTGTCACAATAAAAGACTCACTAAGTGAGCTGTCAAAAAACAAAAATTCCAATAAAAATTTCACCCAACCACCTGGATAACATAAATTCGTAAAAAAAAGTATCTCCTTACCTTGGAGGTTTTTAAGGTTTGAGATAGGTACATATAGAAAAAAAATCATAATTTTTCACCCCACCCCAATATCTCTGCATCTTGGTAGATCTCGGATTAATCAACGCGCGCGTTGATATGAAGACCGTGTCAGGGCGTAAACGCAGAAGATCTTAATTGTTAACGGATAGCCGAGGGTCAATCTATTGGCCGGCACGAGCGTTACTCACTCATGAAATAAACACGATTGACAGCGATATGACTGCCAGCGGTTTCCATAACCATCGAAGCAACTGGCAAGTGATTAATTGTCAAACACCGATGGATACGAGTATCTATTCATATAAAGAAAAAAATTAATTAAATCAAAAAGAAGAATTATTAATCCGGATAGAGTTGCATCATCATAATCCACCGAATAGCTATCGACTTACATAATTGTGGGTGGTAAGGCTGCGCCAGGAACTTTCCAAAATTGATGGAGTGATGATGTTCTAACGAATCCACTACAATCAGCGATAAAAGACGGGACACAGCGAAAGAGGTCAAAGATCAGTTGAGTTTTTAATTATCACCGCGCAGCCGATGCGATGATGGCGAGTGATAACTGATTGAAGTTCTATTGGACGGGGTGGAGCAGGTAGGCATAAATTAATTAGGACAAAGGGCCTCAAACTTTATTTCATCAAGCGAACGGAAAGAAAGAAGTGATTATTATTATTAGTTTTTTTTTTTTTTTTTTCTTAAGAGCTTTGGTTTTATGTCATTAATCTGTCACATGGCTGACAATTAATTTAAACGTCATCAGTGAGTCTGATCTGAAGAGTGCTGTGCAGTGATATCTCTGTGATGATATCTAATTTACATAGTGCGTGTATTTGTGCTTTCTGGTGATGCGATAAGGAGGACATTTACAGTTGTGTTCCCTTTGAAAATTACTAGGTGTAACATTTGGATTGGAATATGCAAATGATGACAGTATACGAGAGATTGTGAGGGAGAGACACCTCGCGTATCTGGACGAAGTGATCTTTTGTTGTAGGGAAAAACACTTTCGGATTGATTGGGAGAAATTATTTGGCGTTAATTTTGATGTCTTGATGAGGAGGACTATCGGCTGGCTTGATTATACGAAATGTGGCTAATAAAATAAGCACTTTATCTTGAACATGAAATTCTCCTTCAGATAGGGCACACAACGAGCGTCTTAACTTATGGCCATCTACTTGGTCAGCATTCGAGTAGAGATAATCACGTCTTAATTTGGGTCCGAAGGGATAAGACTTTTTTTTGTAGGTAAGTTTCAGGAGGGAAAAGCAACAAGAAATGGGCAAGTGTTATCGGTCAACCGCAGTTCACTTATCTGAGTTGGTGTCATCATTGAACGAACGAAAAAAGTGGACGTTGTTACTGATTCTGCCTATCATCTCCAGTATTTGTAGGTCCTTGAAAGTTTCAAAACCCAGTGAAGGAGAGAGAGAAAATTAACAGAGGATATATTGCTGTCTTTATTTCTTATTTGTGCGAAGAAAATCTCTCTTTAAAATACAATAAGCAAAACAATTGCTTTGGCATCACTTACTGTCAAAATCAAAATGACATACGTAACATAGGGCATGTAAATTAAACAAGAGAACGGAGCGCAACGAAAGTAACCAAGCTTATTTTCAAAAGGACATGTTTGTATGTATATGTACGTAACGTAATGAGGTGGACGAAAACGTAACAAAAGTTAAACATATTACGTTATGTTACGTTCAATATTTCTAAGCAAAATAAGTTGCCTCACTGATTTTGGTGACTTGTCAATTTCTAGGCTAAGGTAACAGAGAGACCCATTGCGGTACCAGGATCTTGGGGATATTGAAGTCCGCTACTCATGAGAACCATTTGGAGCTTTGTATAAGGCAAAAAAGTCTTCCCACGTCTTTTTGTCCTAGGTCACTAAGATCGTCGAAGGAGTATTCTCCTAGGTGTAGTTTTCTACCACTAGGAAGAGCTGGGCATGAACAGGGGAGATGTGTTGGGCTCTTTTTTTCTACGTCGTCTCTGCAAGTTCTACAGAAGTCCTTTGAAATGATGTCAAGCCTAAGGCAGTATCCTGTAATGATACCGATAGTCGGGCTTATATGTACTCTTTTAAGGGACAAAATGTAGTTAGAGCGGTTAAGACCTAGTCTAGGCCAGATCTGTTTGGTGGCAAGCCAGATAGTTCCACCTTGCCATGTAGCGTTGGTTTTATTAACGGTGTCAAGTTTGAGTGTTAGCTGTTAGCTTGTAAGTAGCGGGTAGAATACATATGTATTATTGTTCCTAGTTTAGCGAGCTCATCAACTTTGCAATTCCCTGTAATGTCTTTGTGCCCCGGCACCCAGCAAAGGTGAATATTAAACTGCTTAGCCATCTCTATAAGAGATGAACGGCAGTTGGAGGTAGGCTTAGAACTGGATGAGACTGATTCCAGAATTTCAAGACCACTTGATACAACATTCCTCTTGATCCAGGACAGTGCTTCCGAAATGGCCATAATCTCCGCTTGAAAGACGCTGCAGTGATAAGGGAGGCGAAAGGAGAGATTTAGTTTTAATCTGTCTGAGAAAACACCTCCTCCTACACCATCATTGGTTTAGGGCAATCAGTGTAGAAGTGTAGCGACTTGTCGGTTATACCACCTAGGTCATCCCAGAAGGACCTATCGGGAATAGTGACCTTAAAGTTTTTGTCAAAATTAGGCTTAGGTACAGTGTAGTCTTTGTTTTCGGGAAGAGTTAGGTTATCTAGTATTGTGGAGTGACCAGTGTAGTTACTTGACCACTGTGAGATAGTTTTGAGCGCTATGGCAGCACTAGCTGCCATTTGCTTACCGGTTATATCAAGGGGTGGGAGATACAGTAGGATGTGTAATGCTGCGGAGGGTGTTGATCTAAGTGCTCCACTGATGCACTGACACGATCATGTTTTTACTTTCCTCAGGCTGTCGCGATGTATAGCTTTTTCAAGGGCGGTCTACCAGACCACCACGCCATACATCAGAATCGGTCTGATAACGGAAACATAGGGCCAGTGGGCGATGCGGGGTTGAAGTCCCCATTTGCTGCCAATGGCTTTCTTACATGAGTAGAGTGCTATGGTACCTTTCTTTACTCTTTCTTGGATATTGGGCTTAGGTAGGTAATTTGCTTTGTCAGTAAAAACTAGTTTGGTACCGTGTAAAGAGGGTGGGTCTTTCGGAGGAATTTTGCACTTCCTAGTGAAATGAACTAGTTCCGTTTTCTGAGAGTTAACCAAGAGTCCACATTTTTCGGTCCATTTCGAGAGCTTGCTTAATGCATTTCGCATGAGTTCATTAATCATGTGAAGATGCTTTCCGGAGATAGCTATAGCGGCGTCATCAGCATATGCGATTACTTTGCATCCCACACCTTCCAGGAGTAGCAAAAGTTAATTTATTAGATAGTTCCAAAAACAGGACACCGCCTTGGGGGGTACCTCTGCTGACAAATCTCCTGGAAGAGGGCTGAGTGGTCATAATTCGACTAGTGAGTAGCAAACTAATCAATTTGCTAAGCTAGTTCTCGACATTGAGCTTTGAAAGGGCATCTACTGTAGCCTCCGATTTGACATCATTGAAGGCACCTTCTTCTCAATGTTGCGTACTAGCGAATGCAGTGCAGGTTCCACTGATTTACCCTTACAGTATGCATGTTGGGATTCTGATAGCAGTCTCGGTTCAATGCTTCTACGAAGGTGGATATCGATAGGTCTGCGATCTTTTGGACTGGCGTGAGAGCTCTTATCCGCTTTGGGAATGAAGACTACTTTGACTTCCATCTATAATTTGGGAATATAGGTATTGCTTATAAAACTAAAGAGTATTATATCCAGCCAAGGCAAAATAATGTTAGTGGCAGACTGGAGTTCAGCAGGTATAATGCCGTCAGACCCCGCGGATTTATACATATATGGTTTGTAAATATCTAACTTCTAACATGATGCACGCAACCAAACGTTCCACTTCTTGAAAGTTTAAAGCATTCTGGCACAAAGCTTTAGAAAGGCCACAGGAGCAAGTCTTAGAATGGAATCTGGAATTGGTCTAAAATCACACATTTCGGTATTTTCATTTGAACTGACTCAAAACTGGGATATGCGCCTGAAGTGGTTTTCCCAATTGGCATTTGATTTTACTCTCCACTTTCTGGATGTTATTTTGCAACAATCGTACCGTTTAATTATTGTTCCATTGATTGCGTATAAAATGCCATATAACTAGCAAACGAAGTTTCTCATAAACTTCACCAGCTCATATAGTATGTACATATGCAATGCAGTGTTCACTCCGTAGTCCATGTAGGCAAACGGGCAACCCCTCCTCATGCTCATAACAAAGAAACCATTTTCCCTGGCAATGAACAGAATTTAAAGACTTCATAAATTCTCATGAGTATATCCAACTCCAGAGACACCACGGCACTGAGAGCAAAAGAAGACCACGGAGGAGAGGTGGACCACATCTGACCCGGAGGCATGAAAATTTCCGCATGGCTCCGTACACAACAGCTCCACAACAATTGGCCACAGTTCAATTTCAAAATCTCAAATTGGCACATGGGCACATGGGCACACGGCACATGAGTGCGCATGCGTGGCAACCTCTGAGTCGTTCTCCCATCATTTGATTATCCTCGAATCTTTGATTCCTTTGATTTTCGATCAGCGGATTGCCAAAGGAGGGTGAGCTGGGAGGAGGGCACTGATGCTGGTGCTGATGCTACGACCATATGTGTGCACCTCTCGAAAGTCATTAGTGCGGGTTTTCTCCGCACACATGGTTGTTGCCAGCTTTCGGTGTTCATTTGTTCGCCCTTCGGCAGTTATCTCTCGATGCGGATCGATGGAATTTATTTGCTTTTTATCTGAGTGAGATGATTTGGAAACTCAATCGCAGGTGGACCGAAGGACGACACACGGAGAGGAGTGCAAAGATTTTCACCTTTTTGCACCGAACAGCGAACATGTGTCCGGTTGTCCGGCCGTTGCAATGATATGTGGACGCCATTTAGTTTGATTGAATTGGTAATATTTTGAATGGCGCTTCGGGGGGCTATCTACGATATGAATACATGTGGAATGCATTATACGGCCGGCATCCTAATTAAAACGTGTTTCCGTCGATACCACAATAATTGTGTGTACGTCTATTGATGGATGATTAAACGGTTGTCTCGCGAGCCTATTCCTGTGAGAAATGATTTGTTTGATCTTTGAGGAAAAAATAAACAAAAAATACATGCAGATGCAGATGCAGATGGTGTTGAAGCTGACTTCGTAGGGCAGGAAATACTAGCTCCGGAATGAGTTAGCAATGTTGAAGGTCGAAAGTGCTGGGCAGGCTACGCAGGTATCTGCTGACAGGAAATCAACGAAGTAAAATGAAACCATGTCTTTAACCCTCGCTCCTGAGTGATTTGGCTGGACATGGTTTGGAAATAGCTTCTAACAATGTCCAAACTCTTGAACCTAGCCGTAATATTGTCAGTACCCGAGCAGCACAGATGACAATTAGAGACTCTCTTTCTTTGCCGAACTTACTTTAGGTGGCGCTACAGCTCGGGCCTGCTTCTCGCAACCATTTGTGTGTACGTGTTATATTTTTGCACGAATGGAAGGGACCTTTGCCGACTCCGAACGGCGAGTTGAGAAGCTCATTGACAAATGATACTCTTTGATTGTTTGTCAGACATTCAAAAGAGGTGGCACCGTGAAAAATATTTTAGGTGTTGGACCCAGGCTGGGATTGAACCCAGGCACAGCATTGACAGACAGGATTATGCAGATTATATGTAAATTGTTCACAGGTAAATATGTAGCTTTGAAAATGTCGACTTCTCATTGCCAAACAGGAGAACCATATAAACAGAAGACTCTAACTGATTCTGCACTGGAAGTTCTTAAAGTACGAGTAACTTATTGAGACCATTTAAAGCACTGGTGTCATACCACTACGATATTGTGACAGTTTCCTTATCATCAATGCAGTGTCTGTGCAATAACACTTCTGGAGAAATTTGTGCAGACGTGGATTCGAACACTGCTAACATTAGCTTTGTTTGATGTCCACCCTAGGGCGCTAGAGAGTGCACTGATGCATTTGATGTCCACCAGTACTACGCTGAAAATGCTACTCTGTGTTCAATGTGGACATTCGACTAGCACTGGATTCTCCCTGTGTATTTCTCCAGTGCAAGAAAAAAGTGCTGTCAAAACATTTGACATTGGGTTGGTTTCGCTCTATTTTTTTTTTTTTATTTTTTAAGTTCGATTTGATGCATAGCTGTCAAACTTCTTCCAGGATAAACACAAAAACTAATACACACAATGAAGTAAAACTTCGTATTCATGTTCTTTAACATCCTGTGCGTATTAAAGGCCGATTTTTAAATTAATTTAAGCGCAATATTATTTAAATTATGTAATTGAAAAATAGAAACATTAACGAATGCCAAATACTGGCGAAATGTCACTTATTCAAAACACAAACACAATCCACACTCCCTTTGCGGATTGTATTTTAGGTAGTTGGCAAACCTTGGGGTGCGATCGCACTGTCTTTGATTCTTCGAACTAAATGACAATGTATGTATTGTAAGTAACACTATATTTTTTCGACACGGGCGAAGCCTGGAGGGACAGCTAATTGTTTAATAAAACAACGATTTAAATATTAAATAAGCTTTGTGCTTTATTTTTAATTGTTACAGAATGACAGTTGTCAGGGCGAACTATCTGTGTTCAGTGTATCGAGGGTTGCACTCGTTTTTATGACGACCACGAGAATACACAAATACTAATCAAGGCGCCCTATGACTGGAGACATCGAATAAAGCTATAAGTGACATGAGCTGTCATCTGTCAGAGAGATTTTCGTGACATGAAAGGTCGAACTAAAATTTAGCCTCCACAAGTTATAACTATAGGCGATTTATTTTTTAGTTCAGAGCAGAGCCTGAGTTGTCAAAAAGAATATTCGTGTTTCTTTTTTAGCTCTGAGTGTTCAGAGTGTGGAACGTGTGTTTCTTTATTCGTTCAGAGCGTGGGCTGAGCGCACTCAGAATAAATTGACTGAGTATCCTGAGTAAAATGCTGAGCGCAGCCAAAACAACATTTGACAGATAAAAAAAAATCGAAAACAATTGCAATGCCGGACGAGGATTTTTGTTATGGCGTAGAAGTTAGTTAATACAATTAAGTAATTGCATTAATTAAAATTAATAACTAGTTTGATTATGCATAAACTTAATTTTAGGTTATAAATGGATGAATAACAATTTAAGGTTATAAACGATTGAAAAATCATATGACAGCTAAGTGCTCAAGTGTGATTCAAAATTAAATCAGATCGCTCAGTGCTCAGACGCGCTCTAAACACAATTTGTTCAGAGTGCGCTCGATTCCCTCAGGCTCTGTTCAGAGCTCAACTCTGAACTAATAAAGAAAAACGCCTTATGCAGAAAAAAAATCCAGCTCACTGCACTTTTGTTTCGTAGTGTACAAATAATATTGCCTTGTGTATTTTTCTAAAGCTTAAATTTGACGTTTAAGTCAATTTTAGAAATGGAAGACAGCAAATATTATGGAGCTGCGAACCAAGCTTGAAATGGAAAAGATAGGAAAAAGATAGCCGCAGACAAAAATAAGACGACGCTCTTATACGAGTTCATGCTGAATAATGAAGTTATAAAAAAAAAGGCCGTGACAGTCAAAAGCTATTTGCTTTGACAGGAAAAAATTACTACATAGAGAAACATCAAAACAGTTTAATTTATCAGCAAGCACTCCTCAGTTAATGTGAAAGGGAAACCTCTAGGAATATGAAAGCCATGACATCAAAAACAAAAAAACCTTCGGGTTAATCATTTCGAGGGTCCTTTGTTCAAATTTCTTTATTTTGCAATGAAGTGTCATCCTCATCATCATCGATCTTTTTTTATATCGCGCAGTCATAACGATTTATCAAATCTTATGTAATTTCAACATTAGGTTTGTTTGGTATCTTTTTTATGCACAAGCGAGTGAGAACTGTCGAAAAGTAAAATCCCCTAAAAAAAGAGAGAGAAATCCTCTAAAAGACAGAAAACTTACACCAAAGTAAACAAACGCACTTGAAGATTATGAAATTTCGCAAACTGTCAGATGACCTGGTTGGACAGAATTGTTCAGTTCACCACAAGAAGATGTCGCGTAAAATCTCATCGCTCTGCTTGCGATGTACTGCGATTTTTTCGAGCTAACAAACACAGATTCATGTGATTCTATGTAATTTACATAGTATTACGTAAAGTAGTGTATTACCAAACTGACCTTTAATTTGTCATTGCCCTAATTTGATACTGACAATGCTGAACTTGACATCAGTCAAGAGTAGATCACTTCAAAAGTGACAGTAGAATTGTGCGGGGAATAGAAGATGTTGCAATTAATCGAATTTCCCAGATTCCAGATTTAAAAATGCCTTTAAATCACTGTTGGACCGCTTTGCAGAAACAAAAACCAAATAATGTAAAACCTCCTCCATCCAACATCAGCAAACAACAACACACAACATTATTGAACTCGCTGATGTGTCCCAAAAATTTCCAAAGTTCCACCTCAAACATAGAAATTTAATCGATGATTTATAGCGGATCTACGAAAATGTATCGAAAATCGACTCTGGCTTTAGCACGTCCAATAAAAAAAACACCGGAAAGAATCGAGGAAAACCCCCAAAATATTAATTTTCTTTTTTAAGTCGAAAAGCTTGTTAAATGCTTAATTCGACGTGACAATATAATGACAACGCGGAAAGACTTGGCGGCCAAATCACGCGTTAAAAGCACCATTAATATCCGGGCGCAGGCACACGACCTTTTCGAATGTCAAAAATTTACCTTATTCACGAATTTGAAAATTTAATTTCATGAATAAATGTAAACACACAATACAATGGTGGAAATTGGGAAAAATGGAAACATCAATTCCCGTAACAAGAGAACGGAAAACATGATTTAAGTGCAGTTAAATCAGTGCATGCGTGCGCGCAGATGTTATCGCGTTTCGGGGCGGACAAAGGGTGACACTGGCACACACAGGGAAAATTAACTGAATTTCGAATTTCGAACGACTTCTAATCTCAATGGAAAATCAATAAATTCCCCCGAAGCCCCGGGAGTGGTGATTTCACGCTACCACCTAGATAAATGGGAAAGAATGGCCAAAAACCGATCCAATTATGTGGAACAAACGAATGGTTGGTTGGTAGCGTTAGCGCCGGGCCAGTGCCGTCGAGCGGGGGCGAATTTTTTTTCCAATGTTTTTTCAAATTTTTTTATACGCGAATTTAAAGAAAATGTATTTTTGCCCGTTTTGTTCATTGTAAAAATAATTAAATGCGTCAAATGCCGAATGGAATTTGGATCAAACCTGCGCGCCAACTGGCAAAGGGTGTCCCAAAATGTTGATAAAAAACACAGGTTTCTGGTTAAGACTTTTAAATGTTGCTCAACAATGAAAATGCATTGCGGTTTCGTATATCAGTTAATTTTTAATTACTCTGAATTGTCAGCTGTCACTCTGTTCTGTTTTTGTTGGCAGCTCTTTATCGCACATATGGCGAAAAATTCAAATCTTGCATGAATTCTGGGACTAATGACATGCCAACCGGTTACTCAGTCCTCAATCTTAAAGTTTTTAATCAAATCACTGATCGACGCCACAGTGGAAACCCATGCTCGGCGGTTTTCAAAAGATCACCGCATTCCCATAAACCATCCACCTGGCATAACCAGAATATAAATCTCGATTGAATTCAATTCCTTCCCCCCGAAAAAAAAACGAGACAACATGACACAGAGGGCGGTACAATAACCACGCGGAACTTTATTACCAGTGGCGCGACAAACAAGAATCGGATTCAATTTTTGGGCGCACTAATGAGCTGACAATCGAACGCACTTGACCATTCCTCCCCTGGCCCATTTTGATATGTGTCCATTTCTATGGTCATATCTTCCTGATTGTGTCTAGGCTGTGTTTTGTAGCATAGTTTACCTAATGGTTTTGTGCCACCGATTCCGTTCCGTGCCCCTCTCCAACTGCGGGTCCGCTTTTGTTTTTATGACACTCGATGGCATTCTCCTGTTCGGACTTAAGTGGATCCATGCATCTGCGTGATTCCCTATTAATTAAAACATTTATGGAATAACATGGAATTTAAATTGACTGGAATCTAGGGCTTTGTCGGTCTGCGTGCACTGTGCACTTCGAAATTATTGTCATCATCGAATACTGCTGTTGTCTCATTCGAAATGGAGAAAGGGACACTTGTGTCTGAAAAATTACCCTTCACAGCTCCTCCTTCCCCCAATAAATAACCAGAGCATTCGATGAGTTAGGAGTTAGGACCGCACTCTCAAGAAGAATTAGTGGAAATTTATGTCCGCCTTATCAGGAGGGAATGGGCCTTCAAATTCATCATCATCTGACGTAGTTTATTGGGAGAGAAACTAACAAGTTCGGGAACGGGAACCGCATGTTTATTCATATTCACGGGCTAGCTGAGTTAATCATCGGCTATCGCTGGATAAACCATGTACAAGATGAGCCAATCTTAGACCGTTTGTCAGCGGTATTTTCGTTCATCAACTGATAAGTGAAAAGCAGTGTAAGTTTGGCCCCGTAACGGGTGGGGAAAATCGGAAACAATGAATGACAGCGGTATTTGGCTCAATTGAATTCGATTGGTTAACCCGATGGGACCCAGCAATAATGAGGTGAAAACATAAACTGGTCTAGAACTAAAACGGTGATCTATCAACAGACGAAGGTACTAGGAAAGTATTTTAAGCCAACAAAGTAGAACTTTGTAAAATAAAATTAAAATTAAAATACGGATTCGAAAGAGATAGGCACTTAATTCTTTACCGCGTAAGGATGTTATACAGTTTTTACGCATAGTTTCGTCAAGTTTTCGTTCACTTAAGCGCTCATTTCGTTACGAATGTCATTTTGACAGTTCATCTGGAAATCTTTTGGCTTTCTTCCTAATTTATTTGCGCATGAGTTACATGTGCATACCCATGCTGCTACATACATATATGGGTATGTGCACATATGAGCACCTTCTTCAGAACAACATCAAGTTGTAGATGTTCTGCACTTGACTAACGTTACGTTTTCACTGTTTTATATTTGTTGTTTTAAAATATTATGGTAGATGTAAAATGATGAATAAATGTCAGTTGGTAATTAGTCTTTAAAAGTATGTACAGTCGACTCCGCTTAACTGAAACGGCAATTTCCCACAAATTTTATTTCACTTAACCCTTGTGTCAACACCCAAATCCGGCACCCCATGACAAACACCCAACATACCCGGGTATACACGTGTATTTTCACACATTTTATATGGATAAGGAACGATTTTACTTTCATCAACTAGTTTAAACGCGTTTAATTTTTATAACGGTACATTTAGACGCTTTCTTAGTTTCTATGTATGTTCATAGGTACTTGCACATTTTGTTTATCCAAGTAGATGAAACTAGGTTTTCTGTTTATTGGTTGAGTATCGTATCAAGTTTGAACAGACGTGAAATCTCAGTTGTGTTTCAGTGCTTTTAGTTTTGGATGCGTGTTTTTTGTGACATGTGGAAAATTCCAACTTCTTGATGAGTATCGACGTGGAAAAAGATGTATGTTTACCTACGAGTAAATATAACAAAATGCTACGTAAAACTTGATACTTGTGCTGCTATGTGCATACATACACGTGTAGATCTCAGACCATTATGACCTAGATGAAATGGTCGGTTAGACAAGAGGACATATGAATGAAGGAATCGAGCCTGCACCCCACTAACAGCTAATTATTATCATTCACGTGACGCAACGGTATGGCGCAAGGTACCCCCATGCCCACGTGGTCATCTACAGCATAAAATTTTCAAAGTAGCTTCTACTAAAGTCAGTCCAACTAACGCTACAAATTCATTGAGCATAAAGCGTATTTTCAAATTGTTTATTACACCGGAAACGTTTGATGTCATCTTACGGGAATTCAACCGTCAGGAAACGCAAACATACAAGGAATGGAACACATATTATCGTGTTACTCCACCGCATGTATGAAAATAAGTCACAGAAGAAGACTTAGATGCTAACATGGGAATTCTACTTTTTACTGGTCTTAGCCACTCAACCTCAAAAAAAGTACGAATTTTATTTTTTGTTTTATTATGTGCTTTATTGTTAATATTTGCTAGGTTTCTCAGAAGCTCGTCTCGACTGTAGTTCGAATTAGTATGTTAGTATTAGGGTGTTGACACAAGGGTTAAGCGGTATTTTCACTTATGCCGACTTCAGATAACTGAAAAATTATTGAACTTAACCGAAGTTTGGATAAATGAAAAACAATTTCATTCCAAAATCCAAGAAGCGTATTGTTTACGCTTTTGACAACATATTTATTTAAAAAATAAATGTTTACGAGCTAATTTGGGCGCGTTCAATAACTTTGTTTCAGTTATGCGGAGCTGAACTAATATAATTTATTAATTTCGGACGTAATAATTTTTTCACTTATTCATATGAAATTTATTTAAAAATGCTCCGTGCTAAATTCGGTGTTTCAATTAACCGATTTTTTCAGTAAAGCGTAGTTTAGATAAGCGGAGTCGACTGTATGTAACGTGTCGTGTATTCCGGGTCTTTTGTAAATTATCAATTTGTGTTTGTTCATTATAAATGTATCAAACTTTAGTGTTAAATGTATTAATAAAGATATTAATAAATATCAAAAACTATGCTGTTGTTTGTTTATTTCATTTTCTAAAAATGTGAGTTCGTAACTTATGCAAGAAAAAATGGCTTATACAGCATTTTATGCGTTTTTTCAGCTATCAAACCCAAACGTGCCTTTCGTTCAATAATGACATATATTATGTATATGTATGTTCAGATGGTTGGTCAATCTAAACTAGTTCATTGAGTTCGAAGTTAAAGATGTCAATATACTTATTAGCGATGTTACTTCAAACCTGAGTGGTTCGTATACTAGGCCTCTTCGTGTACTTTTTGAATCAACATTCGTTGTTTGTCCAATTTCCAGGATTGGGCGAGATATGCTCGCAGAGAGTTGTAATTTTGTAAAATAACGAAAAAGTAAACAAACGCGATAAACAACGAAAGCTGTCTACCTTTTTAACGCAAAACCTAAGAAAAGTGTATGAGATGTCATAAATCTGCTCAAAAAAAATGTTCGGGCTTGAATTCGCAGTTGAAGTAGCTTTAGTACTTTGATCTGCAAAATTACTCCGTACACGAACAGGATTTCATAAAATACGTAAAAATGCTCTTTTTTTGGGAGGGAACACAAAACGTCAAGTATAAGGAAAGTGTACGGGATTTGACAGATTCATAAATATGCTCAAAGAAATTTCTTGGACTCAAATTCACAGCTTGGGAAAATTTCTTACTCTCTCATGAGCGCGCTCTCTTTTAGGAAAAACTACACAATTTCGCTTCCATAATCGAACAGGATTTTATAAAATTCCCTAATTCGGTGGGATGGGCGAACAAACTTATTGGTTTTATTTCGTCGTTGAAAGCCTGAGCTGGGACGTTTTTTATTGCCCGATCATCGGTTGCCGACAAAGCCTTGATGCACCCTGACACTGCACGATGATTTTGTCATTATCTGCATGATCTAGCAGCTGGATAGATCCAGGAATGGCCTTTTCAAGTCTTGACAATGTAGGTGGTGGCATTTGAAAGCCTCCAAGGGATTCAAATTCGGGACAGTTGACTAAGGACCTGAGAACCATTTGGAGCTTTGTATAAAGCGAGATAGGCTTCCAATGTCCTTTGGTGCTAGGTCGCTGAGACCGTTGACGAAGTATATACTAAGGTGTAGTTTTCTTCTACGGGAAAGAGCTGGAGATAAACAGAGAAAATGTATTGAACTGTCTTCCTCTTTCTTGTCTCTGCAACTTTTACAGAAGTCGTTTGAAAGGACGCCAGGCCTAGTTGCATTCTTGTCCATAAGGCAGTGTTCTGTGATGACCCCAATGACTGTACTTATATGTATATAGTCTTTTTATGGATAGAATGTAGTTAGAGCGGCTAGTATCCAGTCTAGGTCAGATCTGTTGAGTGGCAAGGCAGGTGAGCCCACTTCCCCATATAACATTGGGTTTATTGACTGTGTCAAGTTTGAGTGACTGCTTGTCAGTGGCAAGGTTCATACCTATGTATATTCTTCTTTTCCGCTAGAATAGGTATTCTTCCTAGTTTAGCGAGTTCTTTAGCTTTACAATTCCCTGGAATGTCTCTGAGCCTTCCCACTGAGAATACGTGAATTGGAGGAAGAGCAGTTGGAGGTGGTATTTGAGTTGAAGGTGGTATATAGTGGATAAAAAAAAGTCTTGTTCAGTAAACTGATGGTTGACACTTTTTAGAGGAGTGAAGGGAATGCGGATCAGAAAAGATGCTGGAGAAAAAATACAATCTAATTCATAGGTGGCAGCCAAAGCACAAGACGATTAAATTAAAAACACACAAAGGATCCAACTTAACTAACTTGGACTGGTAGATTTCCTTTCAGATAGAAGATACGAGTATTTGTTGGTTGAACCTCCGGTGCACAAAAGTGCCATCAGGGAATTTTATTGAATTCATTGCCTGGTGAAAACTGGATACTTGAAACACTCAGCAGTATGTTACATAAGACTGTATGTGAATAAATTAAATAAGTTTTAGTTGTGTGGTTCCTAATAAGTGTTTAAAGATAATAATTAAGAATACTACATATCCGTCAAATTAAACCCAAAAAAACGCTGTTTCTTTTAAAATTTGCACAAGACCTCTTCACGTCCCAAATGTAAGAAAGATTACTTGGCAAACTGTGCCAGCAAATCTCCAAGTTCTCTTGAGAGATATTTTAGAAAACACCCGGGCATTAGTTGAGCAAATCCTGCTATTACTACAGAAAAAAAAGTGCAATCTGTCCAACTGATATTGGACGGAAGACGAAAATTAAGTGTGGCCGGTGTTGGAACCCCCTTTGCGGTGAACATAGCTGGCTGTGTGCCAGGAGTGCCTTCATTCTGAACTTTGATGGGGTCCTCTGAAGCCCAGGGTAGTAATAGTGTCTCTCCACGGATTGGTAGGGTTTAAAGGCTAAGACACTAGGATCGTGTCTGTAAAAACTCTTTCAAGCACTGCCTCCCCACAGACGTTTCATGGTGATGAGCAGGTTCTACATCGAAGTAAAAAGCACATCGTAGATCTGTTTAGCTTCCTGTCCGGAAATTGTCGTCTTTAGATGAGATGTCACATCAAGTAAAAAAAGTCCGAGGTTAAGTTATGTAGCAATGGCTGCGGGTAATTCGGGTACTAGCACACATTGTGATACCAAGGATCTTGGTGGTGATCCCCGCTGGTCCCCGCTACTCCTGAGAACCCATTGGAGCTTTGTTTAAAGAGGGATCTGATTCCAACGTGTGGTTGTGCTAGGTCGCTGATATCGTTGATAATGCATTTACCTAGGTGTAGTTGCTGTAGAGCTGAGCATAAACAACAGAGGAGATGTATTGAAATTTCTTCCTCTTCCTTGTGTCTGCAACTTCTACAAAAGTGGTTTGAAAGGACGCCAAGCTTAGTTACATGCTCCTGGCAGTCCCCTGTGATGACACCGATGATTGTACTTATGTATATGTAGTCTGTTTGGAGATAGAAAGTAGTTTGAGCGGTTAAGATACAGTCCAGGCCACATCTGTCGAGTGGCAAGACAGGTGCGCCCACTTCCCCATATAACATAATTTTATTGACTGTGTCAAGTTTGAGTGATTGCTTGTTAGTAGCAAGACTCATACCTAAGTATATTCTTTTTTTCCGGTAGGATAGGTATTGTTCCTTGTTTAGCTTTACAATGTAAAGCTTTACAATGTAAAGCTTTACAATTCCCTGGAATGCCGCGGTGCCCTGGCAGGTGAATGTTTAACTGCTTAGGCATCTCTATTAGAGATGAATGACAGTTGTTGGAGGAGAACTTTGAAGTAGATAAAAAAAAGTCTTGTTCAGTAAACTGATGGCCGACTCTTTTCCTTACTTGGACTGACAAAATTATTGTTCAGATGAAAGATGCTTGTTAGTTGAAGCTCAGATGCACAAAAGTGCTATCAGGGTACCCCTTCAAAAAAATTTATCGCTTTGTGAAAACTGGATACTTTAAACACTTAGCAGTATGTTACATAAGACTGCTCCCAGCGCAACCAAACGTTATCTTATCGCGTCATCTGTCCAATCCCTAAAGACACCATTTCGATTAAAATTTCATATCTCATCGCGGGACTAATGCTTTCCGATCAAATCCGCCCATTATAATGTGACAGACTGAATTTTTCATTAGCTAAACAGGAAAAAGGGTAAAAAGAAAAACTAGAATAGTGCTTAACCCCGATTACTTTAACGATCGGCACAGTCAACCGGTAAGTCACCTCTTAGCGCAGCCGGTTAGTGAATTAAAAATTTCTCAATCTTAATTAATATTCAAAAGTTACGAAATAAAAATATTCTGGAAAAAAAAACGATCAAATCCACTCAGCAATTCTCCACGGAGCATTATGCGATTGTGAATTTCATTACTTCATCCCGATTCCAGAGTCGCGCCTGGTCCCGTCCCGGTATCTTATCTCGGATGGGCACTGTACCACAGTGACAACATTTGGCCATTTCCCATTTTCCAATATGAGTTTTAATTATACCGGTGTGCTCCTGCTTCGACGTCAGACTGCTGCGCTGCTTGGAGAAGACACCGACCAAAGCGGAGTTAAATAATTAGCATGCAATAAAAAGATTATCGATATTCCTCGGCGGGACTGGGTTGAACACCAGCAGTCATCGCTGCCCTGCGTTCCATGGAAATTCAGATCGCAGCATTTCCATTTGACATGGGAATACCCTTAAGGTTGGCTGGCGGGCGGCATCTTAGATCTTGGGCCTCTTCCAAAGGTGAGAACAGAAACGGAAAACGAAAAAATGACAAAATTAGTCAAATGACAGTTGATGGAAGTCGAGAAGAGATTTGTTCCACTTTGGCTCCAACTTGCTGCACGGGGTAGGTGGATCAGCTTTAAGTAGCCCGTGTTAACTAGGCCTTAACTAGATTAGATGGCCAGCTCGTTACTTTTAATTACACACGCTCTTAGGCACACTCTGGAATGATGCTTTTATTGTAATCGATGTTATTTACGATATTAGACTGACGAAACTTCAATCGGAAGCGAGATGTCAGACGTAGACGACTAACTAGCTCATTGTTCGATAAGAATATGGCTGTGCCGGGACAATCAATTCGACGGAGGAATATGGCTTTAATTGAGTCGACACAAACTGTGCCGGTGAGCTTTACACCCGTCTAAGACAAAAGGAATTCGGTTGAGAGACCTAAACGACCGGTAGCGGGCTTTGGTAAGTGTGACTCTTTGGCGGCTTGAATAACAATGCGGCGCGGCACGATGTTAAATAATTTTAATATTTTAATAAATTCCACCGAGGTAAATGCAGTTTACGAGATTATAGCTGGGAAAAAACGGACCCTCTTCTCTGATGAGGCACATTTTCACCTTTCTGGCTTGGATATGTCAAAAGGCAAAATTGCCGCAAATGGGGCAACGAAGAAGCTTATGTGATTTACGAGACACCGTAGCATGGACAAAAAGTGGCTGTTTGGTGCGCATTGGGGTCATCATTGGGCATTACATCTATTTAAGAGGATCTATTTTTAAGATGATGAGGGTCGGACTGAAACAGTCAATGGTGAGCGTTATAGGTGAGTGTTTCTGGTACCTACGCAATCGAAGATTTTTATGTGGAAGACATGTGGTTCCAACACCGGGTGTTACGTACAAAATTCTCAGGTCACAGGTGAAATTCATACACCGATGGGTTTACTTTTGTGGGTTTACGCTTAAACGCGTGTAATGCGAAAAAAAACCGAAAACGTTAAGGCAACTAAAAACAAATATCCGCCAAGATACTCCCAATTTTTGTTTTCGTCTCTTTTTTAAAAAAGTTCAGAGGCACGAATTGGATCACCCTTTACATCTTACTAAATTAAGACATCAGATGAGTTCAAAAATACCAAATACCAAATATCAGCTGTCATGGCCTTAAATAAATCTGAAAATGTTTAACCTGGATAGATGGGGTGCTAACAACACCCCCCAGCCCTTTATTTCATTATTATATGTATATTATTTCTGTAGTATATGTAGGTACCATTTGCGGCTATCACACTTAACCAATCTTAACAAATGAGGCGTCAAAAGAAAGAGATTTTCCTGGAGCACCGGCGAATTGCACTTTCACTTTATAAATTTTAGCAAATTAAAAATCTATCAAAACATATGTTCCACCCAAAATGAGCGACCTTAGGAATAAACACTTCCCGTATGATTCCCATGGGATTTCCAAGAGTTGACAGATGGAAATCATATGAGAAGTTTAGATTTAGCTTTAGTCCTCTGCGTGATTGGGCAAATTGAAGCATTTCGAATAAATAAGCCGGACAGTTTCCATAGATAACATAGATAACAGAGAGGTCTTAAAATAGGACACACTAGTATGTCTAGAGATATTATAAATGAAGCGCAAGCAATCATTGAACGCTACATTCATTTTACGTTTGCATTCGTAATCTAAACATGGATAAACGCAGCAGTTGTAGCTGAAAAATGGTAGTAATAGACTTTTTACTAAACTCATTTTCATTCGTGGTAGCAGAAGCTGTGATGAAGATCTTAGACTACGTAAACCCGAATATATTCTTCTGAGAGTATCTGAGGTAGCATCACAGCAACTCAATGTACAATTAATAGTGAAACCAAGATATTTGACTTTATGTACATAAGGAACAATACTGCCCTCGAGAACAAGAGGAGGAAAGTCTTCAATATTCACTTCATTCCTATAGCAAATCATTCCCAGTGTCTTAAGTGGGTTAAGTTTGAATCTATTGTAAGTTGACCTTTGCTTTATAATTAATAAGTCTTCATTAATTCTAGAAACGCAGTCTTCCATCAAGTCCATAGGCCGTGCGAGATATAGTAACACATCGTCCGCATACATATGTATTTGACAATTTGAAATTACATCAGGAAGATCATTAATAAAAAGTGAAAATAGAAGAGGTCCTAAAACAGAGCCTTGCGGTACGCCAACATTAACAGTGAGTGGGTTAGAGGCTTCTAAATCTGTCTTTATGGTCTGAACACGATTTAAAAGATATTCATAAAGTAGTTTTATGGACGTATTTCTAAAATTGAACTTGTTCTTTAGCTTCTGCAGCAGAATTGAGTGATCAATCAGATCAAATGCCTTTGAGAAATCTAGTAGAACCAACATACCGATTTTCTTGCTTTCCACAGCCGTACGCAGATCTGTGGTAACTTTGATTACAGCTGATTCGCAACTGTGCTTATTTCGGAAACCAGACTGCCATTTGGAGAGTAGACTATTTGTAAGTAAATAATTTTGAATCTGATTAGCAATAATCTTTTCGAATACCTTAGCAAGGAAACATAGCAAGCTGATTGGTCTATACTCTGAAGGGCTTGTAGGGTTTGCTTTTTTGGGTATTATACTGACTGCTATAGATACAAAAATTAAAAATGTGTACTATTGGCGGAAGCAGTATGGGCCAAATAAGCTTTAAAAATTTTGGACATATGCGATCAGGACCAACCGCATTCGATTTAATACAACGTACTGCATATGAAACATCACTAACACCAACACACTGAAAGGAAAAACTGTCTTCAGTATCTGGTTCATATGAAATGATAGTTGGATTTGATAGTTGCACAAGTAAGCCGTGACAGACTGTTCAAACTGCAAGGATGCTCTCAACACCCCACCAACCCATTTGTGTAATTTTTTAATTGGGTAAATTTGTGTACTTTATTTAAAAATGTCATTTGAAAAAGATCAGGAACGCATTCAGAATGTATTGCAAGATAGAAGTGAAGATTCAAGTGAAGAGCCGGAGTTGATTGATGATGGCGAATGTGTTAAAACAAAAAACCGAAAGCTAGACATTTTAACATAGTCTTACCACAATTTGACCATAGAACAACTTACCAGAGGAAAGCTAAGCGGTGCCCCAATTATCGAGATATTTTATCCATCCTCAGTCCTAGATTTAGTATAACTGCGTGCGGCCTGAAAAAGTCAATAATTTGGTTTGACGTTTAGCTGACAGAAAAATATGTACTTTGACATTTGAGGTCATGTTTATCTGCTACAATTTATATTTACTACGTTAGTTATATTAACTACAGATCGGACGCTACATGAAGTTAATGCAACAATTAAAATAGATTCCACCTCGGCAATCACTTTCCACGAGCGCTTTTCTGCTGTGTTACCCATATCGATGTCAGGAGTATATCCTGCGGGATGTTGCATGAAAAACAAAAACCCGGCTTACCTTACCGGATAAGGAATCCCATTAAAAGAGGGTGAATTCAAAATATTAAATGCAGAAAAGTTAAATTCAAAGACTGAGAGGTCTTCCATATTATGGTAAACAAAAAAAAACATCCAAACGACTTCCTCCTGACCGATTACAAATCTTTAGTCATTCTCCATCCCTCCATCCTCACCCTTTCTTGTTTTTATTTTTTTGTTTTTTTTTTTATTAAATTAAAGCAAAGACGATTAGCACATTAAGGCCTAGTGATAACTTTGCCTCTTCGGGAAAGTTCACCAAAGTCTATAAAACTCGCGTCTTTATCTCTGTCTCCATTATGATGGCTGAGCATGAGCATTAATATAAAAAAAAAAAAAAATACTCGTATATTTATATTTTCTATTTATTTCAGATTCGAGAAAAAGCACTTGGAACTCCAGCACGCTCCCCGAAAAAAAAAACAACGAATCGAAACGAAACGAAAGGAACCTGTAAGAATGCATTTTCGACACCAGTCGAACCACAACAAAAGATAAAGAGGAAAAACATATTTAACGTTCCGTGTTTTATGGCCACGATTATCACGTTATTGTTTCGATTATATTTTACACCTAAGGAATTATTAACGCGCGCATAAAAGTAAAAATCTTTACGACTCTTCGAGAAGTCATCACGGATTAAGGCTCCCCTAGACCGCGCTAGCTGCTGCGGGTACTTCATGGTATTTTAAAAAAAAAAACTCAAACACACGCACACAGAGAGAAGTAGATGTGACTGCGCGCGCGTTTAGTTAAACAGCCTCCAGATGCAGATAACCGACTGTTAACGGATAAACTGCGTTTTATTGCAGCAAATTGATATTTGTTTTCCCGTTTTATTATTTCCATCGAATTTTCAAATACTTGGCCAGTTGCAACTGAATTTATAATTAACCATCGAAGCATTGTCACAGGGAATGAAGTACAACAACGGTTAGCCCACGACTGTTGTGCAACAGGATTCCGTTTGATTATTATTTTTCTTTAATTTAGGGGGTGGAGCTACCAAGAAATATTACTTATAATCGGTTAGTTAGCACGTTACGTTGAATGTTTCGAAACGTCAAAGGCCACCAAAATTGCCCCACATAATATTTCGTAATAGAGCATCGTAAGCAAAACATATGCACATAACGTTACATTAAGTTTGCGTTACGAACGACAGCAATTTTGGTCAGTCTCGATGCGTATTTCATTTCACGTTTAGTGGATCAATTTATTTTTACAGTCCAAGGGCAGGAAATATTTTATGCAATTTTCTGAGAATAACGACTGAAGGACGTGTTTAGTATTATATCAATTTCTTTTAATTATTTCTGATTTTTCTCTGAAGTGGAACTCGGCTATTTACAGCGTAGGACGGGCTAACAACGAAACAAACACATTTTGTTTACTTGTGGAAATTGTGTGTGTCTTTAAAAGCAGGAAAGTTACCAATCTCATTAAACCATTCATGTTATAATTCTTTTGTTTCGAAAATGTCGTTAAAAATCGTAATGGACAGTGGATAGCAACACTCCGTTAATATGCAAAGTAATGCATTGTCAAAAATGCGTTAGTAATGGAAGAGTTAAAAGAAAATGAAATTTCTCCACAGAATTCGCGATATTTATATTTGGTTAAAAGAAAGAACAGACAAATTATATTTCATTACATTATAATTTGTGGGTTCCCAAGCAGAAGGCACTAAGTCAAAAAATGGTGTTTTGTGTAAATTGAAATTTAAAAAGTGTTTGCTCGTAAGAATTCGATAAATATTGTTTTTAGTTATTCGTTTCCAGAAAACATACTATTGGCATTATGATATAAGTCTCCAATAAAATATTTCGTTATTTGGCAAACGCATATGAAAATATTGGACTTCAATTTTAGCAGAATTGATTTTGCAATTATATATGAAGTACGAAATAAATCTGAAAACTGACTAAATTTATAATGTAACTTATCAGTATGCGGCAAAGTATTTGCATCTGCAGAGATAGTCAGGCCAGCGTTGTCCCCATTTCGATGAATGAAAGTATTCATTCGAGTCGAAAATTGTACTCAAATAGTACTAAAAGTAGTATAAAAATTAAAATTACTACTTTTAACCGCAGCAAATGTATTCACGTCCAAGAGTCATTGATTAGATGCAACTTCATTTGCTTTTTTTACTGAAATGTCTTCAGAGGTAGGTACATATATTGAGTTGAAATAATGTCTTTTGTCCCACAAAACCAGAAATGAACATAAATCACTTAGAACAGGCAATATGTAAGATGTAAAGAGAAATTTCACCTTTTCTATTTTATAAAAAAAATATCCTTTATTACCTTTATGCTTAATGGAAAATTGTAAAAAAAAATGTGGCGGAAATACAGTGGAAGTCGCTTATATCGACGGTGAAGGGACCGAGCAAATGTGGTCGTTATAACCGGCGGTCGTTATATCCGACTGCCCTCCATATGTATTCAGAGACAACTTTAAAACATTCATGCCCAGTTTCACAGTGAGAGTTTAAACTCTCGTTTTGGTTTAAACTTCCGTTTAAAATATTTTCGGTTTTACAGTGCTCGTTTAAACTGAAAATAGAGTTTAACTTGTCGTTTCAGTTAAACGCCAGTACTCTGCCGTTTAAACTTTCCTATGACCTGTATAGGTTGGCACTTCACACATTCACTCATTTAAGTTCACGCATTCACAAATTGAGAGTACGCATTTTCATTGGTGGAAGCATAGAGAAAATTTTGAGAAACTGTCATCGTCGTTGACGGCGTTGACAATCATTTGACAACGATTTTGTTTTGTTGTCAGTACACACATTCGCCATTTATGTAATGGTTGTGTGTGCTACATCAGTGATTATACATCGGGGAGTGGGAGGGGGGAATCATCTTCGAAGAGATGGGTTTAAAACTTGGAGGAAAGGGATTGAAGGGAGGTAAATTGAGGGACTAGGACAAGGGACCTGGGAAAGTAAATTTGGGCCACTAAGAAGCGGGTTGCGTGCCTGGTTCGGTCTTCGGCTGAAGCTCGTCGGATTGGGGTGGGGTCTTGCTTCCGTGGATCCCAAGCGCACCACTACACAAAGAATTGCACGCGTTCATATAAGCAAATTCATATAAGCGTATTATAGTTCACACATTCTTATATTGAAGTTCACGCATTCACAAATTGAGATTATGCGTTTTCATTGGTGGAAGCATAGAGAGAATGAAGAGAATCGTTTGACATTTCAAAACAATAGCGCCGAATTTTTGTCTAACATAGCTTCCAAAACTGCGTTTTGTTAACTGGAAGATTAATTCAGACTGTGAAACCGAACGAGTTAAACGAAAAGTTTAAACTCTCGTTCACGTTTAGTTGATCTACAGTTTAAACTCTCACTGTGAAACTGGGCATCAGACAAAATTAATTTATTTTATTTTTAAACTATGAAGGACATTATACAGAGGTCATAAATTAATTAAATTTATTTTTTTTTTTTTTTGAAGTCTAACAAAATAAATCATCCAAATACTCCAAACTCGTGTGATATTACGCTATTTTTTCACCTGACTCAAAACGGAAGAAAATCGTTGCCTTTTCCTCTACAGAAAAGTTCCTAGGTTTTCTAGAACTCATGACTGCATAAGAAAATAAAATCAATAAACTCCTAACTAATACCCTACTTTTTAATGAAAATGCGTTAACTCAAATAAATACACAAAACACTATAACTAAAATCAGCTATCCTGGCGACAATAATAACATGGAACAGATACACAGCTGCACAATGTAGAACGACAATCATCGGCGGCACAAGAAAACACTAAAAAATCACTAGAATAAACAATTCAGACTAACGTACATAAATATGCATGTACGTGAATAGGTTTGTAATTTTTTGTAAATTTTCTCTCAAATCGTCGTTATAAGCGACGAAATCGATTCATTCTTCTCGAAAATTGGTCGTTATATCCGAACCGTCGTTATATACGACGACGTTATATCCGACGGTAGAATAGCTTAAAATATAAAGAAATCAACCAACTGAAAGGAAAATGGTCGGTATAAGCGGCTGGTCGTAATAATCGAAGTCGTTATAAGCGATTTCCACTGTATATAATTAAAATGCGACTGAAACTGAATCCAAAACAATCGCGTTTAAATTGTATCCACTGGCTAATTTTTGACAAAAGTTTGATGAATATAGACTTCAAAAATTTAGCCGGCTCTGGAGCCGCATAAAAATGTATCCAGTGGCTAATTTTTGACATTTGTATATACCCATGAAGCCATCCCATCTGGGCAATTACGGGGCTTTCCTCCTCCGCTAAACACCACTGCCGAGCATTTCTGGCTGTCTTGCCTTTGCCCTGACTATACCCATATCAGGTATTCGGTACTGACGTTATTACTGCTATTAACCTTAACTTCTACTGAGAGCCCTACTCTTTCTCCAATAGACTAAAGCAACAACATTAAAATTTAGTTTTTTACTGGCAGTATAATAGTCGTCGAGTCTGAGTGCTCCCACAAAAAAAAAAAAAAAAAAATTTAGGAATTCTGAGATTACTTACACCAGGACCATTTTTCGCAGCTAATGATCATACCGTTATAAACAAATATAAACTTACTGATAAATATAAATGGCATGTAACAATTATTAGGTTCGTTCGGTATGCGCACTAGGGCGCTCTAGACACTACATGGGCTTACAATACATACCATTACATGGCATTACATTACATTACGTAATGACTAATAAGCTTCCACCTCTGGCCTTCCCCATTAAGGACCGCATCAGGACATTTAACTGGTCAAAAAGGCTTGACATTAAGGTTAGGTTAGGTTTGGAATGGTGTGTGATTGTACGAGCAATTATTTCTATTAGGAGACCGGAAGGTCCAATGGGATTCCGCTCATAGTTTGAAAGTAAATCGTCTTTTTTACCAACTCGTAAGACAGTTTGTGCTCTTGGTGAATTTTAGAAGATCCGATATCTTTAAATTTCCGAGCTCTGCTTTGAGTTCCAAGAATTTATGACGTCGAGACATCGTTCTTTGAGGACGGTGTAGATATTGGATCGATTCGGTTTCTTCCTCGTCTCCGCAGCTTCTATAGATATCGTTGGAGTCAGGTAGCCATTTATTTGGCATATGACCTATGGCACAGTGTCCTTTGATTATTCCGGTGATTAAGCGTATGGAGGATTCTCCAGATATAACATCGTCTATGTGCAATTAAGATCAAGTTTCAGCCATAAAGAACGAAATGTGACACAGTCTGTTCTTGTGAGCCACAAGGCGTTGGTCTCTTTTTCGGTTATATGGTCGATTATGCTGAACAGTGTCTTAATTGATGGCAGGATCAAGGTGTCAGCATAACTGTTGCTCATGACTGATGCAGCCCTAGCTAGTTCGTCTGCTATCTCGTTCGCTTCTATGCTATGTCCGGGTACTTACCCAGTACAGCCTAACCTTGTATTTGTGCCATTTTTTGCATTGCGATATTTTTGGAATCCCTTCGATTTTATTGTGTTTGATCCCATTGCTTTTAGAGCTGGCTGACTAACCACCATAATGGCTATCACCGACGGCGGGAGGTTGCTTTCTTTTATGAATATTGCAGCCTTTTCAATCGCCAGTATGTCTGCTTGAAAGGCACTGCATGTATCTGGTAGTTTCCCGTTTATTTAGAGTATCTGAAAAGAACTCTGCCATAGTACCTTAGTCCATTTTTGAGCCGTGATCACCTTGTTCGACAGCCAGAGTTAGACATTAGTCAGTAACAAGAATGACTGGAGAGAATCTACTACAACCACTCTACCACTCACTGCACCCGGTCTCTTGCTGCGATTTCTCAGGAAAATTGGTCTGGATAAGGTACAATGACCTTTGCAATTCTCACCTGGGCTAGGTATGAGCGAAGCTCCTCGTCTAGGGGTTGTAGGGGGCACAATATGTAGAACTTAGGGTCGCCGTGCATCTCACCCTTCCAAAATACATTACGTGACATAACAGACCATTACTTTACATTAGATTAAACTTTATTACATTAAATTACATTACATTACATTGCATTGCATTACATTACATTCCGTTGCGTTACATTACATTACATTTCGTTAATCAATCGTGAAATCTGCCATTGATTGTCATTTATAGATTAAAATACGCTTTGCAGTTATGAGGATTTTAAGAAAATGCCTTCACTTTATTGCTGCTTATCACGAGTACATGTACATATATATTATACATAGACGGATTACTAGACGTCACGCCGGACCAAGTAGTTGAGTCAGCTTACGGAGTTCATAGTCGAGATCCAAAAATTGCAACATTTATTGTAAAAATGAAAAACAAGGAAACTGCTTGGGACGTTTTGAAGAATGCTGTTAAGCTCAAAGGGACAAAAATAAGCGTTCATAAAGATCTGCCATTCAATATTCGTCAACGTCGTGCAAAAATTAAATGGGGTTGTACTTTTGTCCTGGAGGCCTTCATAGTCTTCAATCATAGCGAATGCCATCTGACGAAAACAGGTTGAACAAGCTTCATAGAAATTTTGCCCATTGCTCCCTCGTCCACTGCATGTGGCGCTTCGCAAAATTCAGCCGTTTCTTTGTATTGTTGAAACTGATGTATGGTTTTTTAGCTGGTCATCTTGCATACAGTTCCGACTCCCTCAATCGTCGCCTACGTCCAAATGTTCATTGACGTAGTCAGTAACTTCTAAGGCAATCTTTAGGGGATAGACTTTTACTTGAATTGTGATTTCACGATCTTGTCGGGGATTTATTTTGCGAGGATGCCCAGTCCCGCTTTGGGATTGATATCCCCTTGTTCGGGACAAAATACGCGCGGTTGTTGATGTTCCGACACCAAACTCCAGAGCAACATCTTGCGTAAATCTTCCGTTATTAAAAGCAGCTGCTTTTTTGCATCCAGTCGATAGTTGATTCCATATTCCAATTGATTAAAAAAAAATATATATATAATTAAAAGGGCAATTAAATACTGCTGCTATAAATCAAATGTCTACGTCATAAAAGGAACAAATATCCCAAAAGGAAGAACAGATTGGCAAGCGTTGCAAGAGATAAAGCAATGGTAAGCGCCGTTGATGTGACTGATTGCATTTCTTTTGCTCGGTACTGTATATCTAAACCACTTTGCCGTTCGTTGAATTGTGTTACGTTAACGTCACGTTACCCTTTACCTGTAAGAAAAATCTACCATTCTCCAGCAGCGTGACATTTATTGCTAAAAGATAAAGTAAAGTAGGACTATTCACTTTAGCCCAATCAAAACATCTAATCTCATTCAATTGTGTGCCATAACGAAAAGAAATATCTAAGCTCCACGAAACTTGGGTGCACTTCAAAAACCCATCTACAAACACTCCCTTTGCATGGATAACTACATCAACTCTCTTGGGCTCATTTAAGACCCCAAATTGACTGCTTGCATACACGCAACGCAACGCAACTCTGAACGCTGGCGGTGGCGGTGGAAATAAAAAAAAATAAATTGCATCAATCTCCGCACGGATCCTCTACAGCGAGAGAGAATCCACAAATCCTAGGCGCATACAAAAAAAAAACAAAAACAATATACACATGATTTAGTCTAAAGATACTCCACCCAGTTATCCACCTCATCATGGAGCAGAGATAATGTCGTCGTTTAAGACATCGTCATCACCATCGCCATCATCATCATCATTTGATGGAACGGTGTAGAGTGGAGTGTGGAGGTTGGAGGCTGGCAGTTGCCGATGACGCGCACATCCACAGTCGCTGCTTGTAAACCGCACCCCAAAATGCACGCATTTAACTCGCTTACGTAGTTTGGATTAAATATTTTATGACATTTTCGCATGGATGCATCCATACAAAAGAGGCGATCAGTAGTGATATTTTGGTGGTAGTGGTGGTGGTGGTGCATGAGCCTGGCTAATACGGAACACATCCGTTTGGGTGTGTCTCTGCAGCTTTGCTGTTTACAAAATAAAAAAAAGGAACAAGTATAAGAGGCAATTTGGCAGTGATGCTTATGTTAATCCCATCAAGAGGGCATATTTCACACGAGGCACACGCTAAAGGGATTTTTTTTCGTAATAATGTTACAGTGTAGTCAACAAGGATGGAAACAGATACATGACGCGACGCTTGGGAATACTGACCAAGAAGAATGGATCTAAGGAACGTAATGTGTTTTTTTCAAAAAAAGGAGTTCACGGTAAAATCCTGGATACACTACTAAATGGTCCGGTCATATTCTCCAATATCCCCAAGCTTAATTTTAAGAAGCTCTTTGCTGCTAGCATCCCAAGCAGAGAGGACTGGAGTATTCATCACATATTAATGGTTCGAAAATAGTCTTGTTGTACAGGTAATCAGTGTTGAATTTGCATGATTTGATTCAGGTAGGACATCGAGCGAAATCTTAAGAGGTTCTTGAGACTGCAGCCACAGATTCTTTTCGAGAAGGCGGACATGTGGTCATATCTTCCTATATTAAAAACACAGCGAGCAATGTTGTTGTATAATATAAAACATTAACGTCAATGCCACACGAGCACCTATTTCCGCGGTCCCATTTGGTCGCGCGCCATGAGTATATAGAAAACCAATAGAACTGTATACATGAGCACCCGCGACCAAATAGGCGTTCGTGTGTGATTTTCCGTATACTCAAACGGGAGCGCGGAAAAGAAGCTCGTGTGGCATTGGCCTAAGGGTTAGAGTAGCTATAGAGTCCACATTGCAAAAAATTTCGCATCCATACAACAAAACAGGTATTTATTAAAAGCGTTTTAGCTAATAGTAGTTTAGTTGTTGTGGGAATGAACCCTTGGGACACACGAAGGACGCGAAGACTACCATAGACCTTCCCAGTAGCACTATTTAAATGTCTATGATGTCGTATCCGATATCGTGTATTGCGGATAAAATTGACATACCAAAGCGTTTCCTGTATATGGGAAGAGTTTTCGATGTTTGTGGATTAAGAAGAAAATGGTTTTTTCTAGACCAATGAAGAATGGAAAACAAGTCGGTATTCATCAAGGCTACGTCTTCGTTTTTCTCAAAAAATGGCCGGCACATAATCAGCATGTAAGTGCACAGTTTTTAACGATTTACGGGAGTTCATTGACGTAGAGCGAAAAAAGAATTGGTCCGAGGATTGAACTCTGGGGCACGCCAGGAAATATGAGGAGAGTCCATTAGCAACTACGCACTTTTCCTTCCACTAAGGTAGGATTGTATTAATGTACAAGACTTTAAGGAGAACCCGAAATTATTTTCTAATTGGGAAGAAAGAATTCAGTAGCTAACAGTGTTAAATGCTTTAGAGAAGTCTTAAAGCGTTAAAAGTGTGACATGGTTGTTGTCCATTGGTTTCCTTATTTCATCAGTAACAAAAAATTAGGCTGATTTAAAACTCCGCTATGGACGAAAACAAGATTGGCAATTATTCAACAGATTATTAGATAGTCAGGTAGTTGTTTTAGGACAACTTTTTCAAATACCTTCAAGAGGAACGAAACGACAGCGATTGGCCTGTACTCAATTGAGTTACACGCTCGGTTTTTAGGGATAGGATTGACTTTGCCTTTTTCCATTCAGTTGAAAACTGAGATGTGGTCAATATGTTGTTAAATGCCAAGAAAATAATCGCTTAGGTGCAATTAGGCGCCAGTCACCATTTTCTGGGCTCCAGCACATAGGGAACGAGCGAACCGGCGAATTAGCCAGCTCACTAGCGGAAAACGTTCACATTCCTATAGGTGCTGTTGCAGGCAATATACTTTCACACTTCTTTAAAATAGGTGAAATAGGTGAAAATAGGTGAATAGGTGCTGGAGCAATCTCACTAACTGTGTCATATCCAGAAAGATGTGGCCAAATTACAATAAGTCAAAACCAAATGAGCTGCTACAAAGAACTCGCGTAGCACTCATAACTTTCAAAATTGACCTGAGGTTTCCAATTGGATTGAGGTTTGGGCTGTAGGGAGGTAAGCTTAGCACATCAATATTGTTTTCTTTGAAGAACTGTTTAACCTAAAAAATTTAAAAAAAAATACTAATATAATTTTTAGTCATATAAGTTGTAGCTTATCGTAAAGGTATAAATTAATCCTTCATTTGAAAAACAAAAACAAGTTCATACTTACAATTTCGGCTGTATGGCAAGGAGCATTATCCTGTTGAAATATGAATCTACAAGTGTCATTAAAAAGCTCTAGCGTGAAGGGCTTTAATTCATATTCTAGGACCATTAGATAAACTGCTGCAGTGACTTTCGGTTCTGAAGAGGCCATTCTGCCTTTTCCGTCTCCAGAGAAGCAGGCCATCACACATTCAGTTCTGAGGGCATTCAGAGATCAGTCTTTCCTTTGGTTTTCTTTGCGCAGGCATCCTTCCATCTTCAACATCCAGCTTAAACTTGGATTCTTCAGAAAAGATAACATTGTTTCACATGCCTCGAATCGAATATGTTTCTCAGCACAAATTAATCGTTTTTCTCTGATTCTAATTGGAAAATCCGGCTTCAGTACTGGCTTGAGCCTTTTACGAGACTTTTTTTCATTGAGTCTGCTGAAATTATTTTTTGTGTCGCTCGAAATAGATCAATTTAGATATCCACTGAAGTCTTAAATCGATCCCGATGGTTTTGGAGCACAAAAAAAAGATCGTCGTCTTTTTAGGCCTCGCCGACCCTTTCCTTCTGCTGGTAGTCCCGGTCTCAAGTTATTTTTTTAAATTCCATGCCATGGTTCGTTGAGCAATATGAAATCTTTCAGAAATTTGACGGGTTATCAAATTTAGACCGTGACAGACACAAAACATTAGGTTTGCACTCGGAACTGATTTTTCCCATTTTTTGGTTTTTTTAACACTTTGGTTCATTTTGGACGGCTATCAAGAGCCTAATGCACCTCTCATTCATAATTAGATCGACTTTTGTGCACTTATTGCAAGACATTTTGCCACACAGTGCAAAAAGCATCGTAGCTCTCATAAATTCCAAGAATTGCCATCTGAAAGAAAGAAAAGGTTTAAGCTAAATTTTTCGAACAGCACTGTATCTACATAATAGCATCTTCCCTTTTAATATTTCATCAGTGTAGATGTACATTCTAAGATCACCGATCCTGAAACAGCAAATCAAATTCCGTGGAACGTCTTCAGCTTAAGGTTTGTTTTCCACATATCCGCACATAAAAGAACCCAATGAATAGTGTTGCTGCATTTTTCTGTGACATGCACTGTAAATGGTTCCCAAAATGTTCGACTCTGAATGGTGCGTAATTTTGGTAAGGTTTCCGTTTACGACCACTCATAAATATCAAACTCTAACAAGGTGAAGAAATCCGATCCGGCTACAATGCAGTCCCGGAATCCAGAAACGAATGAATAGCTTCCTCTCATTAATCTGCATTTACAGGACAGCGGCCCTCTAACCATGTACATCCACTCTTTATGATGACAGTTATGATGAGGCTCGTTCCAAATTATTTAGTGGGGCAATTGCTGAGCTTCCAAAAAAAAAAAAAAATCTTTCGTTGTCCCAGGGCACACCTGTGACTCGACTTGGTCAACAAATTTATGACATCCCCCCCATCCACAGGCGGAGTTATGCGCAATTCCAGATTCCATGATTATGGAACACTAAAAGGCCGTGTTGTCGTTGTCGTCGTCTCCATCGTGTCAGCCTCCAACAAAAGTAATGAACCCATTCCATATGATCAACAAATAATGATCACTGGTTCATTAGCGGTCCGGGGCATTAATGGCCTAATTAACATGGGCACGATGATGATGACAACAGTTCGAAAGAGCGAGAACACTGTTTGTTGTTCGACTCATTATCGAACATTAGTTCCATCAAAGCATTTGTCTGGTTTTTCTTCTTTGCTTACTTTTTTTTTGTGTCGGGATGAATGATCTAGAAAACTTGAGCGCGTCTAGCTGCCCCGCAGTGCCATTATGTTCACCGCAACTGCCGCGTTTAACTAATTACAATCGAAATGGTTAGACGGGGGGGAATAACAAATTTAGAGCACAATCCGCGGAAGAGAGATGAAACCAATCTAAACCGCCGGAATGCTACTCTCTCTGTCACTCAACCTTTAGCTAGGATCATCAAGATCTCGGCGTGATGCTGTGTAGTTATGGTTTATGTGTCCATAAATCCGTTTGATTCTTAAGCAAATGAGTTGTGACGAGAGAACGGATCGTGTGAACGGAATTTCTCGATATATTGAATTTTGGAGTTTCGAATCTCCCGTATTCCGTGTTCGAGGTCCCGAAACAAAACGCTGGCTTCGTTGATTGTTTATGCTGGAAGCTGATCAATAATTTAGATGCCATTACGAAGCGTATTGTCTCGGAATGATGGCCTATTACGATGCGGTTTTGTTGGCATTTGATTGGGCTTGATGGTCTTTAAATATTTCTTTAACGACAATATTTGGGTGATTAGATAGACAAATGGAGTCTGGCGATATGGCGACTTTGTGTTTTGATCTGTGGTGTTGGGGTTGAGGTGAGTTGAGTGGAGAATCTTAGACAATGATGTTTTGTTTGGGCACTTTGACGATGCCTGGTGACATTAAGAGGAGAATGACAGTTAAACTGGTGACATTTTCAACATAAGCCCTGAATTTATATGTAAAGTGGGATTTGTAAGAGGACTTGGGTAATAATGTGGTGTAATTTCTTACCGAATAGGCTGCCGAACTGTAAGGAAACTCGGAAGGAGAGTTGCTTCACAGCTTTACGCAAAAACAAAGTGCAAAGAGAAACCCGTTTTAATGTTTTATGCGGTTTTAGCATTTATGTAGGTGCCAGAGATGAACAGCTCTAAGCAAGTAACAGACTTATGCAGGGTGGGGTAAAATAGAATGTGAATTGGCAGTGGAGGTTAAAAGGGATACATAGCCTTGGGGCGATCGAAGATATTGAGAGATGCTACTCCAGGAACAATGTACGGAAGTTTTACCAGAGGGTAAAAAGAATGTGCCAGCAAAACAAGTCCTCTACAGAAAGCTGTAGAGACGCGGATGGAAACATTGTAGGAGAAACACAGTCGGTTCTGACTGCTGAGAATGTGGAAAGCCTACTTCTGCAGACTGTATAGTGGCCATGAAGACCAACACCCCGTTTTCAAGCAGAATGAACCATTCAATTTAGATGATGATAGCCAAAACTCCCATCCACCTGATCAAAACGAAGTGCGGATAGCAATATCCAAGCGCAAGCCCAACAAGGCAGGAGACCCAGTCAACTGCTCCAACTGCTCTGCGGTTTCAGGCCAAGAAAGTTCACCGTAGACCAAATTTTCACACTCAGGCAGATCCTGGAAAAAACTCAAGAAGTCCAAATCGATACCCACCACCTGTTCATCGATTTCAAGGCCGCCTATGACAGCATGTGGAGGGATAAACTGTGTAGAGCCATGTCTAGTTTTGACATCCCATCAACGAATTGGACAGAACGTCACAATGATGTTGGGTGTCCCTTTTTGTTGACAGCATATATTTTGTTTTGCCCTCGTTTACCGGTAAACCTATTTAAGCCGCTTCCATTTCTATACTCGCGAACGCACCGGTGACAGCGCGTTGTTACTCTTGCCAACCGCTGTTTCTTTGGGCTAAGAAGGCAATTGAGTAGCAAAGTCCTTTCTCGATCGACTAAGGAGACTCTATATAAGACCCTTATCATCCCAGTCTTGCTATATGGAGCTAAAGCATCGAAATCGGATGAAGATATCATTGGTCACTTCGAGAGAAAAATCCTTCGTAAGATATTCGGTCCCTAGTACGTTGACGGGTTCTGTAGGAGAAGATTCAGCCACGAACTGTACGAGCTGTACAGCGACATCAACCTGGTCAAAAAAACTGCACATTGGGCGTTTAAGATGGCTAGGACATGTAGAGCGTATGGACATCAACGCTCCGGCTCGGAGAATATTCGATTCTAACCCGAAGGGTCAGCGCAACAGAGGACGACCTCGCCTAAGGGGGCGCGCACAAGTAGAACAAGACCTCAACCAACTTGAAGTGTGCAACTGGAGGCGGTTAGCTAAGGCCCGGGCTAACTGGAAGAAGTTGTTGGTTGAGACCTTGGTCCACCCCGGACTGTAGCGCCACCTAAGTAAGTAAGTAAGCCTTGAGGCATGAGTGCCGATTGCCCAGTGGCCTGTACCCACTGATTACTATATGTCTGGCGGTATGAGCTCTCGATTTGTTGATCAGGTCGTCTGATCTATTTTTGTTGTAATCGGGCCATGTCTTCCTGGATATGGCACAATTATTAAGGTACGTCCACCTGGAGTTGGCTTCGGCTAGAAAGTGTTTAAAGATCTTACCTAATGGAGGGTTACCACCACAAGGGAGTCTACAAGGGCTGAACTACGTTCCTTTCCCTCTATGCTGCTATTGCCGGGAACCCAGAGTAGAATGATTCTATCAATTCTTTATTGCACTGTTCTACCAATCTAGAGTACGTTTTAGTTGAGTGAAGGGCTTTAATGGTGGACTGATTATCCATGATAAGTGGCACCTGCTTCAGTGTTGTAGGGCTAAGACTAGGTTCCTTGCATGCATCTGCAACCGTTTAACTATATGTGAATTGACTTAAATGTATCTTCCTTTAGACAGAAGCCTCACCTGTGTACTGTGTCTCAACCTCTCCACACCAAACGTAGATTAAAAGTCAAAGGCTTACCAAATGTGACGAGCCGATGAAAATTTCCATCCAAATGTTAATACGACAGAAAAAGAAACCTCCCTTCAAGACCCATCATATCCGTTCATAGAAAACAAAAAAGTATCTACAACAGATCCATCTGACTTGCCCATCATGGAACTTGTTCACAATTACAACATGCGAACGGTGTTTTATGCTAAAATGGCCTATTCCCCCTGCCCCGGGCCCCATCTCCTTCTCCATCCACAGATTTGGCATTAAGCACACACTCTCGTAGATATTCTGATTTATGATCCATTCCGAGGGCACTCCGCACTCCACACCGTGTGGCATGTACTCGTATTCGTATCTCGTACTCCCAGCGAGACTGCGAATAAAATATGCCACACAAAAATCTGGACAAAAACAAAAAATCACAAACAAGTCCTACATGACCAGAGACGGAGATCGAGACTCGAGAGGAACTAAAAATGGAAACGTTGACCACCGCATCGTCACTGTAGTTCCAAAAATACAAGACAACCGTCATGGCTATCTATCCATCTTCTCGGCGAGGATAGACTCCTCATAGAGTGTCCCCAGACGTATGGACTCTCTCTCTGATGCCATGGAGCAAGCCCTAAACGCTACACCAAGCAACAGCACAACAGTAACCAGCAACTGAAGATGATGTTGATGACGATGGCGATGATTGCCACAATGATGATGATCACGTCTGAAGATGCCTGGTTACCATTGCAGCCAGCCATTTAGGAAACTTTCAACATCCTGGCCTGATGTTCTGTGGCAGTGTAATTTGTTTAAGAAATTTGTCGCTGGAATAATTTGTGTTATCACAGCTAGCGAATCAGTGTCAAGGCAGAGATCGCCCGCTAAGGAGCGGTCCTGAAGCGGACGACTCTTGTAGGTGGGCCGGAAAACGAAGACATGTTTTATTTAAATTCATTCAAGGAATTTACTTAAATTTCGTTGTTTCTACTTTAAGGCCCGCGAGTACTATAAGTCAGGATGTCTGGTGATTCCAGGAAGATGAGTTGTAAAATCGTTACAGGAGGGTATCAGGCTAAAGCCATAACTTGGAGTGGATAGGATTCTATGACCGTGTCCATGGTATTTAACAGTGGATGTAAATTGCAGGAGTCACAGAAGAAGACTCTGAAAGGTACTTTTAGACTGAATAAGACGAGTTTTTTTTGTTTTACCAAGTTGCAGGATCTGTGTAAAGATATTGTTTGTACTCTCTCTGCGAAACCTGGAAACGCAATAGAAAAGAAAGATACAGATTTTCATAGATAAGTGTCGACCCGTAAATGGAGGCCTCAAACCCACATTTAACAAAGAAACCTTTTCACGCTTAGAGTAAACCAAACGGACTGTGGTAAACACAAAAAGGAAGAGGAATTTCATCGGCCATATCCAAAATGCGGCGAGAAGACTGCAACGCACAAGGTAATCGTGGAGCACTTGAGTCAGAAACATCAACGCTAAGAGAGATATGTGGAGTAGCTCCAAATACTTCTGGAGTAAGAATAATGCTCTTTTCACACTATTCGGCTTACGCACTGTTTTGACCGGACGGCAAAAATCCGGATTGTAAACACATGTCATGGGGCTGTCGACATCATATTCTTAGATGGCTGTATATTGCCATGGTGAGATCTATAATCACCTACTTTACTTTATCTTACTTAACGGGCTCCTGACCCGTGAAGCGTCTCTGCCTAAGACACGGCAGCCTTCCACTCTCTTCGATCCCGGGCACGCTGCTTCCAGTTGTCTAGACCAAGCGCACAGGCATCCGCGGTAGATTGGTCCTTAAACCGGAGGTTTGGTCTTCCTTGTCGTCTCAAACCTGGGGGCTGTGATTCGTAGATCCTCTTTGCTGGATCATTGTTGTCCATTCGCTCGACGTGGCCGAGCCAGTGCAGTCGACGTGTTTTGGCTTTTCGAACTACATCCACATCTTGGTACAGCTCATAGAGTTGGCGGTTGTATCTTCTCCTCCATTCACCCTCCTCGCATACGGGACCGTATATCCGACGAAGATTTTTCTCTCGAAAGTATTCAAAATCTGCTCTGCTTTCCTGCTTATCGTCCAACACTCAACTCCATACAGCAGAACTGGCAGGATCAATGTTTTGTAGAGCATGCATTTCGTCTTCCGAGATAGGAGTTTTGAACCCATTTGTTTTGCCCAACCGAAGTAGCAGCGATTTCCTAGGGTAACTCTTCGTCGAATCTCCACTAAGGTGTCATTCGTGGAGTTGATGTTTACTCCGAGGTAGGTAAACTCCTTAACCACTTCGAAGCTACTGTTGCCAACAGTGACATTTTGCCCTAGGCGGTGGACAGATGTTCCTTTGTTTGTTGACAACATGTACCTGGTTTTGTCCTCATTCACTTCAAGGCCAACTCATTTCGCCGTAAAAGCCTCTAACACGGCGCGTATCCCAGTAGCTGGACAGATGACAGCGCATCTTAGTTACTTAGTTGGCGCTACAGCTCGAGGTGAACCTGGGCCTGCTTCTTGCAACCATTTGTGTGTGCGTGTTATATTTTTGCATGAATGGAAGGGACCTACAGTTTTTTGCCAACTCCGAACGGCGAGTTGAGAAGCTCAATCGTGACAAATGATACTCTTTGATGCTTGTCAGACATTCGAAAGAGGTGGGCACCGTGAAAAACTTTTAGGTGTTTGCGGCGGGATTCGAACCCAAGACCGCTGGCTCAGTAGTCCGACGCACTAACCACTTGCGCTACGGTGCCCACAGCGCATCTCCTTGCCGAAATTCGGTGCATGTTTGGAATAGTTCAGAGGAAGTGTTTCCAAATTGCACGTTGTACCGCGTGTTTTACAGCGTCACGCGGCATAGCTGGATCAGGTTAGCCGGAATCCCGGGCTAATTACAAAGCAATAATATGGGCTGAAAGAATCAGTATAACAATAATGAAAAACAAGCCGAAATCTGCGCTATTGGCAGATGCGCCCAACTCAATCTTGAAAAATGGTACAACAGACGCGACATAGAAATAATGTCAAACAGCCAAGCCGCTATCAAGGTAATCGGAGCTCATTTCATCAAATCTAGGATTGTCTGGGAATGCATAGATAAACTTAATAGACTGGGAGAAGGAACAATGTCACCATCTACTGGCTACCAGGGTCCAGGACACCTGGGGATAGAAGGTAGCTAAGAGGAAGATAAACTTGCCAGGAAAGGGACTGCTAAGCCCTTCGTCCTGAATACCTCTGTGGCATAGGGGAACACACCATAAAAGAGGAACTTCGATCACCGGAGAAGACAAACAGGACCAAGTCCTGGACAAGAATTCAGGGTCTAAGACAGGAGAAGAAACTGCGGAAAGAGTAAAGCCTTTCCCATTTCCTGTGTGAATACCCGGCACTAGCTAGAGCTAGACAGCATACACTAGGCAAATACTTCCTTGGGGCTGTTTCAGAAATTTCTGCCATAAAATTCTGTAAGCTTAGTTAGTTCCTTAACTCCATAGGATGGATTTGATCACTACCCCTTCTAGAAACATCGTGGAAATCAGGTTATTTGAGCTGTGGCATTAAAAAGGCGCACTAGCGCTAGTTGTGTATGACGAGAACTGTCATACAGACACCGTATCTACCTCTACCTACCTACAGAGCCATCTGTTGAGAAGGCCATAGTAGCCTTATTTTATGAACGGTGAACGGTCAAACCTAGTTAAGCTCAAATTTAATGGGCCCCAATGTTGTGTACCGCGAGCAAAGAAATGTATTGTGCTAACCCTTATTTCTTTAACTCAGGGAAGAGCTGAGACTCTGCATAAGTCCCAGCATTGTTCTGGCTTCAATGTTTCATATTTCTTCCGAGCTCAGGAATGCTCTTTGTATATGAAGTGTTCCCCCTTTGGCCGTGGCATGGTATTTACAGCTATGTGTTCCGACATGCACAGTCGACCACAGGAGTCATCGTCGGAAAGACGCATTTTTTTTTTTGAGGAGGTGTCTTAGTAGCCATAGGTCTTGTTTATTAAGCTCAAGTAGCCGTTTGGTCTTGCCTCGAGCTTTAGTTATGATTTTCTTAGCTTTTCTCTGGCCCTTGGATTTGGTTCACTATTTACTAGTCCACTTTTCCTGAGTGTTGAGTGCATGTGACTCGAGCATCCCCCAAGAAGGAGGAACAAAAAATCGATCGCTTATGTGTCCCTAAGAATAGACGCTCTATGCGTAAAGCTGTTTTGGTGTTTTCTACAGTCGAACAAGTTTAAGAACAATTTCCACAACTCCCAGCCACAATGTCCTATCCGGCCAGACTTCATTCAAGTGATTCACATCACAGATGCACAATTCTCCACAACACAAGAAATCAAAACAAGAAGTCGTGATTGCAAAACTCATAACTCACTGACGATGTCACCCGATGGCAGTGTGGCTTCCCTTCTGCAGCCACTTGTTTTACTCACGCCGGCTGCACACCTTCGGAGGCTTTAGCTTCCAGTATAGAACTAGCCACGGAGTTCGAGGAGCTGCAGCCTGTGTCTGCTTCTGTATTGTTTAATTAAAAGCGGATTCACGTTTTTACGCGTACTCCTCATTTCCACCATCTCAACCAGAGATGGAGGACTGCTTGTACGTCCTGTTCTTCAAGTTGATTGTTTGGCTAAAGTGTCACTGCTGTTGTTGTTGTTGTTGTTTGCGAATTGGGTCCACGACTTGAATTCTGCTCCAGAAGTGACTACAACGATGGTGATTGTGGTTGCCCCGACAACTGGGAGATGATTTCGTTTTGATAACGAATTTGTATCGCCAAAAGGATATACCACCACTTGAGTGTCTTGAATAAGCACATATGTACATATATACATTCACCTATGAAATAAAAATTAATGTGCCGACTGGACTGGACAAACGAGGAGTAAATTTCCACTGCTGCTGGATCAGAAGCTCCAATTATAATGTCGTGGAGCAGTGCAAGTGCTTCTGCGGCGCAAGCAATTTGTGCCACAACCACCACCAACAGAGTTGGTAAATATTTAGACAAATCAGTAGGGACACGATGTTTGCACAACACTCAACAGCCAGGAACTTCGGGCGATCTCAAGGATCCTCAATCCTAGGCTGTACCATGTCACTCTGTCATCGGATATGTTTGCAATTATTTTCCAATTGTACAGAGCGCTCGAGCTGAACTGACATAGATGTATGAGGCCCTTAACGGTTTTGACTAATTTGACAGATCATGCGATCTGCATGGAATTAATTACCACCAACGGTGGAGGATCGTGTTTAAGGCAACTCATCATGTCGGTTCCATTCATCCGGCATCACATCAAACGGCGGGTGGGGCGGTAGTGGTGACGGTTGACCACGATCGGCGAATGATCAGCGGGTACAGGATCAGCAGGAGACCACCGCCCCCCACTCTTGATCTACATTTGGTCCGCATGGAACCGCATGAACTTTGGGATAATTAATCGTGGCACAGGTTGTACGATCGTTTTGTCTGCTCTTTGCATGAGCACCCTGTCGAATGATCGATAACATTGCTCCAGGTGCCGCATCGGTACGCATGAATCGGCGAACATACTCACCACCGCACACGATCGCTTCACTTAGTTGATTTAATTAATTATCTATTTCAAATGAAATCTGATCTGCCCGAAGGTGCCAAATCTCTTATTCGCCCTAGAAGTTCCTTCCTCCAACTGTTGCACTGTTGCATAAATCCATCCAGGAAGTGGATAACCAACGACAAATCTCCTTGGAATGCACAGTCAAAGCGTGCATACTTTATGTATGCTCGCACAGTTGGAGCGGAGCGGCTTCAGATTGTGAACCGATCGACCAAATTCGCATGAACGATCGTTTATTTGTAGAGTTTGTCCTGTTGGACCGATCCTCGATTTCTTTCGATCGCACACAGATGGTCACTTCGTCTCTTCCACCTTCAACTTGTGGCCAAAAAAATGAGATCTCATAAAGGATGCCGCAGTGATCGCACTGATCGCACCAATCTCGCGATCGTCCAATCTTCCAATCGATCGATCGATTTGAACTCTGGGCGCAAGGAATTGGACTTTTTTTTCTTATTTTTCTCTTGTTTCCCTTTTGTTGCAATTTATGAGTATCAGTTGGTATGTTAAATGGGCAGAACATTTGACACGGCAGGGCGCCATGTTCAATCGAGGATATGTGTTAATAAATTTTGAGCAAAAATAAAAACGCGCATACCTTTCGATGTGAGTTTGGAGATCGGGGTTTCTTGTTGGTCCTTCGCTGGTTATTAGAGTGGAACGGTTTTTTCTTTTACTTATAAATTGAATATTATTTCGAATCAGAGTGTTGTGTTATCAGTGGCCATTTAAATGAGACATGAGGTAGTTTATTTAAATTGTTTGATCGTAAATAACTATCCGAGATCGGGATACCTTTTCGGAAGGTGGTTGTCATTGGAGATGATGAGTTATGCACGGTGATCGCAGATAATGGAGGAAAGGTAGCAATTGGATATTTGGGGCATACGTATTTCAAGAATAAACGGTTATTTGTTTTTGTTTTCATTGGAAATGCCGGAGTTTGGTATGGTTCACAAGTTTCTGATGGGAAAATTCCAATGCTCCCGAATTTCTTATTTTAAACAAAATTAATTCACTTTCAACTGTTTTAAAACTTCAACATATTTTAAATTTAAGATACGAAATTCCCTTAACTCAGTTGCACCTGGAAAAGATATTGAGCGACCGTAGTGTCATCTAGAATCACAACTAACAACATTTAGCTTGGACACGACTCATGGTTTGCGGAGAATCTAGAGAGATCAGAGTAATTACTTAATTTTTATTGTAAACTAGTTGGCCCGGGGGCAGACGTTGTCCTGCCCTTTCCTGTATGTTGCGCGATGAGTTACATATATATATTGTGAATATTTTTCATTTTGGTCAATAAATATAGAATTTGCTAATAACTTGACTACAGCGCCACCTATAGGGTTCAGATTTTGTGGTTTTCTTTCTTAGCACCAAAGCAACATATGTTCTGAATATGAGTCCATTTGGTCAATAAATATAGAATTTGTTAATCCGTTCTCTAGTTATGCGGTTACCAACGATCAACATCGCCCGTGTAGGCAAACAATCGCGTTACTCACATGACAGATAATTGCCAACGCCAACTGTGGGAAGTTTTTGTGAAATTATAAATGGGGAAAACTACATTTTCGTAAATATCTGCACCCCAGCGCCACCTATCGGGTCGAAATTTTTGTGGTTTTCTCTCTTAGCACCCAACCAACATAATGTTCTGAATATGAGCCCATTTGGTCAGTAAATATAGTATTTGTTAATAACTTGACTTCAGCGACTTTTTCTCTCCGTTAGGACCTCATTCGGACTATATCGAACATTTGAAAAGAAAAATGAGCCAAATCAGTCTAGCTGTTCTCAAGATATGCGCTTACCAACGATCATCATTTCATTTTTATTATATAGATACAAAGAATTTGGCCCAACGCAGGGGCCGGGATATACATATAAGCCTTAGGCTTAAATCGGCTTCAAAAGAGCTATAAAGTCTCTAAGGCTGATACTGCGGCATTAAAGATCTATTGAATGCTAGGACTTCTTAATCGTTAGGTCTAAGGAGTTCTGCATGTAGGGTAAGCCGTCTGACACTGACTAGTGCCGGGTATTCACAAAGGATGTGTTCGGCCATCTCGACCTCCTCTAAACAGAGTCGACGATTGGTCTCGCTAGACAGGCCTAACTTGTTTGGGTGGTATCGTAACAGGCAATGACCGGAGAGGAGGCTTATAAGATACCTTCCTGATATCTTTATTGTAGTTCAGATGTTTCATCTGATGGGTGTGAGCATGAGGCTTAATTAACAGGCTAGTCTGAGCCCTGGGTCATTTCTCCAATGAGAGAGTCTCAAAAGTTAAAAAATTATTCTGTAAAAGGAAAATGCACATTTTTGCCAATATGTCCAAAACAACGCAATTTAAGAACGATTAAAACTCTGCTATGGAATCTGTTATGCAGACCCTTTCACAAGACATCCCACTCGACTATGTTGTAAGATACTTCTCTTCAACTTCTAGCCTTACCGGCATAAAAATAATTGCTTTGCGATTTTGCTTTTTATGACTTTTGGTCTAGGTTCAGCAAGTGAGATTCAAAAATTCATTAAGAACACACTCATAAAAAGAGTATAGCCTTGATTAGGGTTGCCAGAAATATTTTGAAGAAACTAGTTAACGAGCATGAGAATCCCGGACAAAATTGGATCCAAAAAAGAGTACAAAACTAGGACCAAAACGCATGTACTATTTATTACAAAAAGATACTTTTATGGCGGTACTTTATAATTCTTACTTTATGTTTGGTTCGTCGGTGGTCGGGGACTTTTTTTGCATAAACGTTAGACTTCAAAGAAACCCAAAGAAAAAAGTCCAACAGTGAAATTGAATGATCTGAGCAGCCTTATCCCGATCACCAAAACGGGACATTACACGGCCAGGAAATGACTCATGCAGTAGGTAACTCAGGCTGTATTGCATATAGCACCGTCTTGTTAAAATCAAATCTCATCCATATCCATATCTTGCATTTCGGGCACAAAAAAATGGATTATTGCGATAGGGAGCATCATTAACTGTTATTGCCCGACCAACAGAAGAAAAATGATCGGGTGAGGCCTCCAGCCCAAAAACTGGACCAAACGCATTAGCATTCTCAACAATCACTCGTGTATTTTCTGAGACCCTTTGACAATTTTGACGATTGACAAAGCGATCAAGATGAAAACTAGCCTAATCGCTGAAGATGATTTTCTATGAAAAGTAGCTGCCAAACTTTCATTATTTTTAAAATATTGCTCAACAATGAAAATGCATTGTTCATTAAAAATAGGTTTGTTCCCGTACTTTCTGCACCAAAATTCACAGCTTCTCAAATTTCAAGGAGTGGCTCAAAATTTCGTAGAGAGAGGTAAAAGTGTGCACAGAAATGGAAAATATATGACATTTGACAGTTTTCATAAAGCTGCCCAAAAAAATTTCTTGGGCTAAAATTCGCAACATAGGGAAATTTTTTACTCTCCAAAACAATCTTCGAAAGGGTACAGGATTTGGCTGATTTCCGTAGATTTTTGTAGTTTTTCGCAGTTTTTGACAGGTACAGGGACAGACCTAATATATCCCTGTCAGCTGTCACGCTGTATTTTTTTTTTCGTTGACAACAATTTAGCGCATAAATGGCGAAAAAATCAAATCTTGACTGAATTTTGGGACAACAATTACCTAAGAGATAGAATATTAGAATATTTAAATAATTGATGCATAGTGGAAAACCCGGACGAACCCGGGCAATTTGGAAAAACTTTCCCGGACGTTCCCCGCATAGGCAAAAAAGAGTACACGTCCGGAACAACCCGGACAGATGGCAACGCTAGCTTAGACCCAAGCCCACCAGAGACTGTATCTATGTAAAATAGTAGGTATCACGTACTACGCCGAGAATACCCTTTTTTTATTTCCTGACAGAGATTCCTAACTCCCCATTCTCCACAAAGTGAGAACATCCTTACAGTTAAACCACTTACCGCCCAGCCATATGGCCCGTGGCAGAACATGTTCATGACCTCTTAAGATGCTCTCGCTTCATCTGTAAAACACAAATGGATTTATCTAGCGATTGCTTCTACAGTATGGCACGAGTTTCTACGCAAAACACATTTACACCAAGCGACTTCATGTCTTATGTTACTCGGGGACCGGAAACATTGCTTCTTTTGATGACGTTTAATAAGTCACATGGGTATAGATGATTACCTGCACTTTGGCGCAACCAACAGAGCACCACTCTCACCCTGTCTGTCGAAAATATGGGAATAGGTCATGGGCCCATATTGTTACCACACAATGCACGCCCAATCCCCATGTTGGGCATTAATTAATGATCGATGGCGCGCCAGCACATTGCTTGTTTGGCGCGCGCGTTCTCTATGCTCAAAGCGCGCGATGATGATTAATTACCTGCGCATTGTTCGCGCATGCGCTTTACCGTCGCCTAAGCGTTGCTGTCAGCCATCCGGACTGAAGTTGTAAGCGGATTAAAACGACCGAACTGAGAAACCATTTTGTCATCGAAACACTTTACCGGAAAACAAATGGGACCACAAAAAACGTTTCGAGCTTCATTATGAATGCAAACACTGATCGTTGCGATCATTGAGATCGTTACTCTAGGGACAGGTTCACCTATCCCCACTATCCGTGCGTTAAAAATAATAATAAAAAAAAAAAAACGTATAGAGATCAAATTTCATGGTAGGAGCTGAATGATGGAATCTTAATCTCTTTTCTGGAGCGCATTATATCCCGAAGGAGGCTTTGTTTTTAATTTATTTTGCGCCATTAAATTCGGGGATCGTTGCAATAAAACGAAAATTCATTTAATCTATCTTTGTGGAATGCCTGTGCGCTGCCAGGGAATGGAACTGAAAACAACACAGTAGTTTATGGACCGTTTACGTTAAGTACCGATCGAGGTCCGACCTTTTGATTGGGACAAATTTATCAAGATGTGACACGATCGATGGAATGGGGAAAACTGCTACTTCCAGGTGCTCTTTTTGATTGGGTTGGCTGATTTTTACTTGTCTTTGGTAAGAGGTGTAAATTTTGGGATTTTTGTTTTTTTTTTGTATCGGAGGGCTAAAGATAGAGTGATAAATTTTCATTAAAAAAAAAAAGAAGAAACATTTGAAAAGTCATTTGTTTGACTGGAATTATCGGGCAGTTTTCCGCATTTAATTGGGAAGTCAGAAAATAGGGCTTATTTATTGAATTTAGAATTTTACTCAGCCACTTTGAGGTTGAAGGCAAAGAGGCAGACAAATTGCCAAAAAAAAAAAGGAGCAGGAGGATGAGAAGGAGAAAAATGAGGGAAGCACTAGAATGAAATCCTTAACCCTTAAATGCATACGGTATCAAGTTTGATACCATTCACATTAATGGTTATTACATATGTGAGCTGTTCTCTTTTTCGTCTGGGTCTATATCAGTCAGCTTTTGCTATATTTTTTCAACAACCAAGAATAAAACTGACTGACAGCGGTTAAATCTGTTGCAGTTTATAGCTGTTTAAATTTTTCGGGAGTTCGACAAAAAATTATTTTTTGTGAATAATCATTGAAATAATGTTGAAATCTCTGAGAATGAACGAAGTGATGATGAAGATGACATTGACTACAATAAAATCCGGACAGAGATTGAAACTAATCTAGAGGACGAGGGTGCCTAGGTCGCAGACCATGGCGTTAGAAATGACTCTGGACCACCGCTAGTAAATGAATCTTAAAATTCTGAAAACTTAGAGGCAAACCAACGACATTCTGTTCAATTGTTGGATCACATCTACAATCCTCGAAATGCTACATGGAAAGTAACAAAGATGAATCTCCTGTAACAAGCTTCTTATTTCAGGGGAGATGCAGAGTACTCGATAGATATAATGGATTTAAACCCGCTGTATGGGTTATTTTCATACTATTTTAACAAGGAACTACTACCACTACTTGTTGAACATTCGAATAAGTATGCTGCTCAAAACAACCCCAGCTTCCCAAACCCTGTCACTCGTTTGGAATTACTTACGTTCCTTGGAACTCTCATTTTCACATCCGTTTATCATTACCGAAGCGTCAGATCATACTGGTCAAATAAAGTTAAGTTTGGCCCAATAGCAGACGCAATGAATTTGAACAGATTTGGAAAAAAAACTAGACACATGAATGATAACAACCAGTTGCCACCCGATCGTGGTACGACAGACTGCACAAAGTTGGAACAGTAATAAATCATCTAAATGGAAAATTCAAGAATGTCCCGCTTGAGCTTCGACTATCATTGCACGAGTAAATTTCTGCAACCACAATGAATCATTTCATGAAGCAGTACTTGTCCAATAAACCAATATTGTGCTGTTTTCTGGGATGTTGCTGACACCTTGTGTCGTTACCAAATCGCCAGAGTACTCCAGAAACAAAGAGCTGGTGTACAAGTGGTACGTACCCTCAGTAGATAATAGAACGGACGGTGTTGGACACAAACCTTTTTTTTCAAACTCAGGAAACAAGTGCAAATACCAAAAGTGCACAAAACTAACATCATGAGGTATGCAAAAATTGTAATGTTTCTTTGTGTGACGATAAAAATAACCAATATTTCTCCCTTGTCCATGCCTGCATTTGATACCACTCGTTTTTTCGAAATAAAGACATAAGACAATATGTATTGATTTTTGAAAATGTTTTTTCCGTAAACAAGCTACTAAATGCTACACGTACTTATTTTTTCCTTTCTTAAACATAATTTCACGCATCTAAGGGTTAAGCTAGTACAAGCGAAGAAACTCCTAAAGAACATTAACTTTTTACGAAAAAATAATGGTAAGAGGTTTTCTTAAAAGCCACGGCATACTAAGAAAGTGCCTAAAAACTACTCGGCGTTGACAGAATCTACTGATTCTACAGCGACGTAGAGGAGACGACCCGTGATCATTTACTTTGGAGTTAGGCATTGTTCTCATGACTTCTGGTGAAGCCCGCTGAGTGGTTGTCGATGAAGTCGATGTACAATCGCGACATTGTCATTTACACCGATAGCCAAGCAGCTATTAAAGCACTCGAATCAATATCGAACGGATGCATGCTCAGACTGTGCTGTATTCCTGATAATAGTGATAAACTAGGTAACTGTGAAGCAGATGAACCTGCCAGAAAAAACGGCATTGAAAAGCCACGCTAAACGGACTTGACCTCAAGTTAATTGGCGCAAAATTGACAGCCTGCTTAAAATCAGCAGAACAAGTTTCGGCACCCTAGTTGGTGTATTGACAGGTTAAAAGCAGACATACCAGCAGATTGTGAATCCTCGACATTCTCTTCTATCACAGCTGCATGGATGAGGACGAGGAAGAAACCGCCTATCAGCTCCTGTGCAGCTGCCTGGCACTCTCTTCCTAAAGGAAAAAGATGCTGGGAAAACTCTTCTTACTCAACAAATATCAATAGAATATGGAAGAGTATCCAACTTTCAAAATGCTTCCAAGAGTTCCTATATAAATCGGCTCATGTGGCAATACAATGGACCTACTTTGGTCTAAGTGAATCCTACCGAGTACGGTCGATAGCCACCTAACCTGACCTAACCTAAGGATTGTTTTAACCAAAAGAGCATATTTCGTGACTGGGAGCATTTTTTATCGACAACGAGGAGCTACCAGAAGGACCTTCGAGCTACTGAACCTGCAGCGAATACCTAAAGCCAGTCCGAATCTGAACCGTAGACGAATCATTTTGGCAACACTCACACACAAAGACACTTCGCAGAAGAAGAAACTGGTCTATCACAAGGACCACTTGAATGCATATAGCCCTCAATGATACTCGTTGATTGACAGTTCGTCGAGAATATGACTTAGCGCATCAATATTTCCATTTCCCGCCGCAATCCGCCGCCATTTGTCGTGCCCCCCCTCCCCAGTAACAGTCAATCACTAAACTTAACTTATTTATTCAATTCCGCCGAGGTGATGTCAGCCGGCATAATTTGCATATCAATCAAAAGATTTATTATTGACTTACCCAACTCCCCAGGTTCCGTCCCGTCGCACCCATTCAACTGCATTCCCCGCTGAATGCTGCAATCATACTGCATCGATTGATCGTCGGCAAGATTGATTTTTAATTGATAAATTTGATCGAAATCCTACAGCGTTGAGATAAGCGAAACGCGAAGTTTAATTCGTTTTCAATGTACGCGGCCAGACAAACATTCACACACATACACACACCGATGAGACTGCGCGAATGTTGTCATATTCCACAGGCCATTCGTCACTCAAATCAGATGGCAAAAGTGGTCACCTACTGTTCGATTACAACACAGTAGCGCCCTGTTTAGAGTGTTTGCCGGCTGAATCCGGACTGGAGAGTCTGGCTAGTGCACACGCATTGGAGGATCTGTGGAGACCGAAGGTCTCTTATCTTAAAAGAGCACGCGTGTAACTCTTCAAATTAAATTTTTCAATTATCGATCAATTAAAGGGGCGATCACTTTTCCGATATCATCGTCTGCCTTAAGCCTTTTCGAATCACGGTTCTATCGCGATCAATGGATGTTAACTAAATAGTTGGTCACATTCTGGATGCGGATGGGCTCTGTTTGCTGGATAATGAATTGCCTAGGAGCACTGGTGGTTGCCGAGGTGTACTAGAGAGATGAAGATTATCGAAAAAATCGATAACCAATGTGAACGTTAAGTGGCACTTAGTACTTAGAGTGGATTAAGTGACAGGAGTGACAGAAGGGTTGTTAGAGTGACAGGTGACAGATCGTAAAATGCTAACCGACAAAATTGGAAAATACTATTTAGCGCTAAATTTAAGCGCATTTAATTCACAGCATGAAGCTTCAAGTGACAAAGGATTTTCGTGAAAAACTGCATAACGCAGATTAAAGTGTTTGAAAACAGAGTCCTCAATTTTCGTAGTTTTCGCCTGCTTGGAGCATAATATGTACATCCAGCGAGATCCAAATTGATTCCCTATTTTTGTTCTTTGTCCTTGTCAACCAGAAACGTCAATTTGGAATGATAAACGCATTACACTTCGTTGTAAATCTGAGAAGTACACTCCTCCACCAAATCGCTGCGCTCGTGCGTGTGCTCTATAGGCAATCCTCGGTAGAATCAGGATCTATTAGATTCCAACTGACCACATACTCCAAACGAGACTGCACTCTTTGCATACTCGTATATCCTTTCATTTCACCGTGAAGCTGGACAATTTAAGACCTGCGCAATATATTTCAACCCCGCATGGACATCTTCACTCTTTAGCTGCAGTCACCTCATTCATTACCACCAGGTACCATGGACGGCTCCTCTTTCGATCCTTTGACTATCTACCTTTGGTAATCAGTAAATCCAAATATGCGTGAGTTTCTGATAAGCAAATGAGATCGCTGCTGCTGGATGAGGCTCAGACCTGCAGTTGTATATTGCCTCTGAAAGGTACTCGTATACGTATGTATCCAGAATTCTCTTATTATTCCGATTAAGCCAACTGATATGGTCCGCAAACACCGCCCCGTAGTGATGCACTTAACCGAAGCACATGCGCGCTTCAAGTTGACCAGAAGTGCTGTTGCGCTTCTAGACCGCGACAACACAAGCAGACAAGGAGAAACGGTTCGCCGATAAGATGATGCGATGACACGCAACATATGTTTGCTGCAAGGATGTCGAATAATACACTTTTTCGGCGGTTTATGCGACCAAACCAAGTGTGCTGGTGTCGTTGAAGAATTGAATCCAGATCCAGACGTGCATTTTATAGGATTCGTGGTCATACAGCTGGATGCGCTTAAATACTGATGCCAGGATATGGATAACAGCACCATAAACACTAAGACGCGCCTAAGAAGCAGATAATTAAAAGGATGATGGTGACACATTTTAATCGCAGATTGCGTAATTTATTGGATTTTGTCATGACGCTGCGCTGGTTGGCAAATGTAGAAAGGGCGGGAATTGAGAACGGAACAACCAAGTACTCTCGGGAGTGAACAGTCGAATGTAAAAAACAAAAACATAAGCTTGAAAAAGTAGACGTTGACATGTGTCAAAATTTCTTCAAAATAACGGAGCTAAGAACATTTGGCTGCCAAAACACTAACTTGTGTGTTTTAAAACCGAAGATAAAAAATTAATAAAATGCTGAGGATGACAGAAAAAAGTCTACGTTGACAGCTGTCAAATTTAATTTTTGTATTATTCAACGATTAAGGCCCCGACCCATAGAATCCGTCGATCCGTTGCTCCTTCATTTTCAAGTGACGGCTCGATAGAATACACACATTTTTATGGGGGATGGCCCATAACCAACAGATGCATGAACTTCGACGGATAAAGTAGGTCCACTCTCTAGTTTTTGTACTTTGTTAATACACACATTCACGTATTCAAATTCACATGTTGAAGTTCACGCATTCATAAATTGAGAATATGCATTTTCATTGGTGGAAGCATAGAGAAAATGTAGAGAAACTGTCATCGCCGTTGACATTCGTTTGACAACAGGTTTGTTTGATGTCAGACCTAGGACGCACTAGGGTGCACTGGAAATGCACTGATGCGTTTCATGTCCGCCAGTGCTACACTGAAAACGCACTGAATATGCTGCCCTGCGTTCGTTGTCGACACTGGTTCTTTACTGGATTCACCCCGCGTATTTCGTCAGTGCAAGAAAAAGGGCTGTCAAAAAATTAAATCAGCTGATTTGTCATTTGGTTATTTTTCATTGCGTTGGTTTTCCTCATTCTGCTTGTGTTTTTGTGTTCAGATAGGTTGCTTACTTAAACAACGAACTAAGCAAGCGCAAAAATATACGAAAATTAACCAAATTTGATTTATGTTAAATTTTCAAAGAATGCCAGTTGTCAGGGCAAGGTATTTTTGTTCGATGAAACGGTTTTTTGACAACTACGAAAATAATTGACACTAGTCAGTGCACCCTAGGGCTGGCGACATCAAACAAACCTAACGATTTTGTTTTTTTGTCAGTACACACATTCACGCATTAAAATTCAGACATTCTCATATTGAAGTTCACGCAATCACAAATCGAGATCATGCATTTTCATTGGTGGAAGCATAGAGAGAATTGTTAAGAATTAAATCAAACTCACAACACAAGTCACTTTTATCTACATATCTATTATGTATCTCTTTATTCTCCCTAGCTACACATCCCGTCACTTACAATAACAAACCGCAACTGAACTCATTGGCTGCCTATGTGCTATTTTCATCTAGCTTCGCCATCTGCTAGGCGATTCCAACGGCGGCGGTAGAAAACGATACTCTTCTTGTTACAGAATGAAGAGAATCGTTGACATTTCTACGTAGATATGTGATGGATTCTATGGGACTGCTCCATCCGCCAATTCTTCAGCTTCAACTTCAAAGTACAACGGAATGAAGTCGACGGATTCTATGGGTCAGAGCCTTCAGTCACTAAAAGTCGGGTGATGTGACAGTGACAATTAACATGTCGATTTAACTGGAACGCACACGCATCTCCACTGCCTCCTGAGCTGGATAAATCTATTTTTAAAAGCTTCTCGATAAAACTGGTTATCGATTAATTATGTCGTTGGTTATCGATTAATTTTGTGTTCAAATAAAAGGTATCAAATATGTATTAAGCGAGGTACACCGAGAGGATCAAAAGCAACTTATTTCATGTATAACTTGGATGCTTAGCTATTGACATCTTTTCGAACAAACTATTTTCCAAATTAAGTCCCAATTTGGGAGGGCTACTAAATGCGATATTCTCTCTCGTTAAATATCACGTCGACCACAGTAGACTGATTAGCATATGCGCTGTCACTGGACGTATAAAAGGGCGCGTCCTACGTCTTGGCCACCAACGTATGTATGCACCGTGCTTCCAACTTCGCTACCACCACCGCACCGATTGTCACTAATTAATCGACGGTAATTCCAATCGACGTTCGAAATGAAATTACGTTAATTGCGAAAATCAACTAACGATCGGATCGATTTCCATCCACTCAGGACCTGGTAGCGGTTGATGGGGTATTACGACTATTCCGCAATTGCCACCGAACGTGTACGACTATACACATTCCTTGCGAACACCAATCTGGTCCTGGTGTCGTTGAAAACAACACGTTTATGAGCTGCCCGCATTGGAGACCCCAACACACATGCACGGCACGGAAGTCACTCGCCTGGCACACTCTCTGATAAACGATAGACCACGCGCACGCAGCAACAGCAGCCACTTTTTGAGATATTTTATTGGAACGATATTAGTTTTGAGATGCCCGGAGATTTTATTTTCGTTATTTCATTAGTTTTTCGCCCCAGCGCAGCCCCGCAGCATGTGTGCACATAACCGGGATTGATTCATGCTACCACATTAAACTTAACTCAAGTGAAACGTTTGGCATGAAACGAATATTTCTTCGTAGTTTTTTTTTTTTTCTTCTGTTTTTAGCGGTATTTTTATGCTGATTACGATCGAAATGGCGGCGACAACGACGACTATGACGGCGACGTAACGCGATGCTATGCAGGTTATGTTGTTTTGACAAATTTGTCTAAATTTGATTATAAATTGAAATTTTTAGCTTCTGCGGGATTTTTTCCAGTTGTGTGGCTAATTGCTGTCATTTGTTACTTGTAGATAGGAGTTTGAGTTGGAGTTGGAATGTCGATCGAAACGTGATGGGAGACGAAAGATTACTTTATTGAAGTCAGAAGCCACACAGAGAAAGAACATTTTTACAGAAAAGGAAAATATTTCGACTGTCATCTGACATCTGTCATCGCGTACAAGAAAATTACGCAATCTGTTCATTAGGCGTGCCTATTCTTGATTTAAAAAAAAAAATGTTTGATAGTTAAAGTGCTGCCAAATCTAATATACAGTTGTGTTCAAAATTATAGAAGTGCTACACTCGAAACATTAAAAAAGCAAGAAATTAAATTTTTTTTATATGCGATATATTTATGTATGTATGTAATTTTTTGATGCAATTCTTAGGAAAAGCATTTAACTAATAAATGCAACTCCTAAAACAGTTGTTATCAATTGAAGTTAAGAAAATATTACCAAAAATTTGGATTTGAATGCGAAAATTTTGAAATAAATAGTAGTGCGATAGTAGTCCTTTGGTAAATTGATGCAGAATTGGAAAATTGTGTTTTAAAAGCTTACAAACATTAAGGAAATAGTATGTAAATTTGTTATTTGAAGAAATAAAAACAAAAGAAACTAACTTTAATAATTTAGCGGGCTGCGTAAGGCATTGCACAATTGAAAAACGATAACTCATTTTAATGCTGCGGGGGCAGGGAAAAACGTGTCGAATTTAAAAATATTTGTGGATGAGCTCCTACTATGATTGATAGTTTTAAACATTTTTAAAGAAAATCCGGGAACACGAGGTCGCAAGCGAAAAACTTACCGAATTGATAACAGGCGTACCTATACGGCGGTGTGGAGATGGAGCGGAACAAATGAATAAAATAAAGATTTCAACTATAAATTTACGTTTATTAATTCTTAAACTTTAAACTTTACATTTAATATTACATTTTGTTTCGAGCGAGCGGAAGAGGAGGCGTCTGGTCGTGGCAAAGGTTAACGTTAAAAACTAGGAAATTATTATTGAAAGCGCTGTAGAAAAACTGACATAAGTGTGAATGTAAATGTTATAAAGATGTGATGAAACAAGTAAATAAATACATAATACAATTGTAGTTAATACTTAGTTGTTAATGTGAATGAATGATAATTAGTCGCCACAGCGGTATAACAAAACCATTTTGACTCGGCGAAAGTAATCAAAAAGGATATAAAACTTACTGTAAGTAAACTAAATATTCGTAGGCATCTCATTGAAGATCAAATAATTGTACGGAGTAATAATTGAAAGTGCTATTGCTGACTTAAAAACATATAAGGTTAGAAGAGAACAGTTTTGCAAAAGAACACCTTGAATGGCATATCGAAAAATGGCATAAAATATTGTGGACGGACAGAAAAAAATTATCTTTTTCAATGGTATTGGCTTTGGCTGATATGCGCCCCAATCGCCCAATACCAAATTCCACCCTAAATACAATATGAAGACAGTAAAACATGGTGGATTGAAAGTAATAGTACGGAATGGTTTTCGTACTAAGATGTGGGATCAATCCATGTGATAAAGCAAGTGAAGGATCATCAAGTGTACGTTGATCTGATGTTGAGAAAATGTAATGTTACATTCCGCCGAGCAGGAAAAGCCGTTAGAATGGGCCTGTCAACAGGGTAAGGACCTGAAATATGCTTTTCGAAGAGTTAAAGAGTAGTTTCCGGTAAAAGAGATTGAGGTTATTTCGCATGGTCGTCACGGTCATGCGACCTCAATCTCATAAGAAATATGTTGGCCGACGATATAGGAGAGGTTTCAGATGCCAAACCATCCAATTATCAGGAGCTTTGGCAAGTGATTCAAAATGCGAGGAGTAAAATTCCTCCAAAACGGTGTCATGGTATAGCGGACTCCTTGCAATGCCGGTGCACGGCTGAGTTGGACAATAATGAAACCGCAATACTTTCGTAATTAATTTCGGTGGTGTTGACTTAGTTTTCTGCCTTTTTAATACACACTACTATTATTTTGAATAGCATATATTTGTATTAATATTATAATTAATTTTTTTGCTTCTAAACTATTTATGTTATCTTTTGTATTGACTTTGAAATGATGAATACAATATATGAGCATGGTGTTTTTACTATAAATATGTTTGAATAAATCTTAACTTTGTTTAAAATCCACTTCAAAGAAAAGTCTATGAAGCACTACTATTATTTTGAACACAGCTGTATGTACCCCTATATGTATGCATTCTTAATTCGAAAAAAATGCTTGACATTTAAAAATGCTGCCAAATCTGATATTTTCTCCACTGATTTTATTTTTATTTGTATTACCGCTAGTCAGCTGAACGTATGCCGGAACAACTCTTGTTTCCAAGAAGATAGCAGAGATTTACAATTAGTCACGTACTTGTTCGATCAGAATAGAGAACAAGCTATTAATCACCTCCAAACGAATGCTGATCATCATCATCAGAACCCAATGAGTCGCGCTTCAAATATTGCCCCCGACTTGACTAATCACCGCAAAGGCTCGTATCTAATTCGACATAATTGCTAGAATGAAGCTGTCAAACAGCCGACTGTCTTTTTGATCAAAATTCTAATCACAAACTTGACAACAAAGTGCTTCAATTTAGAAGCACTCTACGCCTGAACTCGTCGCTGACAGGACAAATGACCAAAGTGGTGAGTTTGCTCTACATTCACTTTATTAGTGATCTTCAGCATCTCAGCTACCGCATTTGAAAATCAAATCAATTTACCGATCGCAGCGATTATAAACTACTCACTGATCACTGGTGGATCTTCACTTCGGTGGCAGAGTCAGTCACGATTTCATTTGAAAGTCAATTTATGCCAAGAAGTGCATAGTACACCGCTACTGTAATTAAATTATTTCACCTCTGTGCGATTGAAGTTGCAGACAGCCTCGCCACCACTCTGATTATCGACGCTGCTGTCGTTGGTGGTTGGTTGATGATCGCACTCACCGATCATGACGATGCTGATGATCATGTTATAATCGATTTGTCTGATAGGGGACGAACGGAGGCTGAGCTGCTGGATGGATCAACTCAATTGGGAAATGAATTGAAATGAGAAACAGCAATGGCGAAAGTGTTTGTCGTGACGATCGAATTAATTGATCAATCAAATAAAATAAACGCGATCGCCATTACGAGTACAGTGTTGATAGTTTCGCAAATGAAAAAAAAACTATGTTTATGCCAAAGCTTTATTGATCACCACCACCCTGAAACGGGAACAACTGTAAACAGAGCACTCTCTGACATGCCGGCGCGATCGGTGTGTCGAATCAACACGACATGACATTTAACACTCTTACCTTGCGGCGCGAGCGAATACTTTGACTTCGGCATTGGTCCACTGATCTTTTTGACGTTTTTAACGGTATTATATCGTTCCGAGATACACCGAGACGGGGAGTTTATAATCAAAGTGGAATTAATGATCGTATAAAAATCGCACTCTGTACTGCATTAATGAGCAAAGATCGATCGCCTGATAAACCTAATGGAGTGCAAGTGATTGGAGTTTTATTTATCTTATTTTGGTATTTGGATTTTATTCGGATTTTATATTAAAGTCGCGTTGTAAGTTGGCCCAGTTGCTTGAGCAAAGCCAGCAAGAAAGTGAGAAGTGACTTTGATTGGGCTATTAAGACCAGAAAATAAAAAATTTTATATCTGCAAAAAACACGCTTGGGCTGTGTTCAAAACGACCTCCTTTAGAAAGGCAGTACGTTCGAGAGGACCTAGATACTCGTAGAAGCAGGCACTTTGCCATAAAAGTGAACTTAACTGGGTGGAGTACAGGAAATGTTTGCCTAAGGCTGTTGAAAATGTTTCCACATCGCTGGTATCCGGTGGTATATTGCATTCATGAGGGTTGTGTAAGACTTTATGGGATCATGACGCCGCCGTACAGGTACTATATGAAGTATAGAAATAGAAAGTTCGAAGAGGTGTCCATCTGGTGGCAATCCAGTAGAATCAACTGTCCTTTTTCTCATATTTCAGCTAACAGTGAGTCCCATTTTTGAAATTTACCTTCTAATGAAATGTTTTCACAATACTTCAACGGTGACGATAGTTTCACTCCAAAACTTTTCAAGTCACCTTGGACAAGTCTGAAACATCATACACAAAGACGAAACTCATTAAAAACAAAACGCCCTCATTTTTTTAGATTTCTGTAATCATTAGGAAGTTGACATATTTTTGTTTTCTTTCTAAAAAACGATGTTTGACTCTCATAGACTTAGGATGATATTGCAGACTTAAGCGCACATAATGGTGGTTCGGTCCAATTTACAAGGATCAAGGATTCTTTTCAGAATATTTCGATTTCAATGTCAATATCAAAACTCAATATCAAAACACTTCCAGAATCCCACAGCAGGCATTATACCAAGCTTTTTGATATCTCTCATGTCTCATCGTAGTCGCAGCCTCGAACTTTCACATTAGCCGTGTTTTTTTTCAAACGTAGCTAGCCAGTAGTTGCTAGCAAAGTCAGATTTCACACGTAAAACAAATACAACAACCAGCTTGCTACAACTCTTGATTTTATCCCCAGCCAAAAGCAGCTGGCTAGGAATTTTGCGATACCTCATCTTTTCCAAATCTACGTCTATTTTGTAGATACAATAATTGACAAATGTGTGGGAAAAAACCACAACTGTCAAAATACGTTAGGAGAGAAAGTGACAACCCATCTTATTCTGTCCCCATAATGTCAGAAAATATTTGTCTACCCTCTTATTCGTCAAAAGAGTAAATAAATAAGATCATAAATCGAAAGGAATATCTATTGTTTTATCTAGATCATGTGTCAAAAATTCACTAAAATGCCAAATCGAAAGCTAACTAATAATGGTCTTTGTAATTAAATTAACCTTTTACCTGCAAAACTGTAAGCCCCAGGAAAAAAAATTGTAGGTGACGCTATGGCGCATCAAAACAATGATATTGAACAAAATATTATAAGCACACTTTACCGAGATGAATGCGATTTTCACAAAAATTAGTTTAAAAAAAATCAAAAAGATCCGTGTTTGAAGACCAATATCTCGAAAACAAAAATACCTATGGATGGTAATAGTTTTTAACTGTTATAAAGACTTATCGATTGTTAATGAAACGAGCATACTTTAGTTGCTCTAAGTTTAATAAACTAGAAATTATAATTGAATAACTATCGGTATCAACTTCTGTAAAGGATCTTTTTTAAACACCCTGTAGCTCAATGGGTGTTGAAGATATACCCCCCCCCCCCCCTCCAATATGATTTTTCCATAACATGAACCAATGAGTCAGTTCCCAAGATATCTGTTACCCAAACCGGACCACCCTGTATAGAAAGATATTTATTTATTTATATACTATTAGAAACAGTTTCTAGACCTCTGTTGATAAATCCATTACCGTCTGTCTAACTCTGACAACTTTGCTTAAACATTTTGATAGCAGCCTCATCAGATAGGGTGCAAAAGATTTTCGGCTCCTTCAAGTTGGATTACTTATCGAGGTTATCAGCGAAATGGGTGACGCAAAATAAGACAATGGGTTGGCAAGAAAGAAATTTCGGTTTTTTTTAGTGTGAAACGAAACTCTTTTTTATTATACAAACAATAAACTTTGATCAAATAAATATTTTCCATTTTGTTCGGTCTCTCGCACAGTCATATGACGATCAGATTCAATTATGACTTTGATCATCAACTTCAATTGGTCAACCAGAACGTTGGTCATCTTTCAGTGAAAAATCTCCAGAACGGAATTTCTTAAGCCAATTCTGACAAGTGCGTTCTGTTAAGCAGTCAGCACCGTAAACTTCACATACCTCTTTTTGTGAACATCAGCAGCTTTGTTCCCTTTACGGAAATAAAAAAGGAAAATATTTCGAAAATGTTCGTCTTTGCACTCCATGGTAGACACTGTAGACTGTACTCAGCTACGATTTGCTTCTAAAGTAAGCTTAAAGTGACAGCTATCAAGTGACAGCTACAATACCGAGAATCAACAAATATAACGCCATCTTCTTGTAAAAAACGAAATTACTTTCTTGTCATAGATTTCTAAATAGTTTTTTGTGCCAAAATAGGGAAAATTGTTGATAAATTTCTGGCAACACTGCATGGATTGCCCTTATAGAATCCGACGCTTAATTGCGTCGACGAATGCCTTAACATTGACTATTTGACGGAAGGATTATTCCCATAAAATACGTCGTACATATATGATGACAGCTCTTGTTCTACAGTTGAACAAAAAAAAAAAAATTTAAAAGTTGTTGCTGGTTAAACTGTCAACGGATTATAAATAGAAAGTTAAGCTCTTTTATCCGACGAACATACATACATTCCTGCTATATCCATTGATTGCGGGCCATGGAGCTGTCAGTTCAATAAATCGACGCAACGTGCATTATGTTACGGATTCCTTGGAATGGCCCAAGTGGTAGATAGAGAAGAACACAAGAAAATGACTGTTGTCCAAATAAGTTCCAGTTCCTGGTTATAACCGTTTTTAACAGCGGAAGTCTGTATTTTTTCTATGGCGGGTAGCCTTCATAAAAATAAATCAAATCCTTCTTTCAGCGAATGAGTGCTAAACGTTATCTAAGCTTTGCGAATAAAAAAATCGCATCCACTTCAATCATTAGAATGCATGTGCCAGCCAATTTGACTCGATTGCCACACTCTCCACAAGGACTAAATTACTAACTCTCCACTGTCATATTAGCGGAAAAAACAAAAAAAATCTTTTATTAATTAAGCACTAAATAACTTGTTGCTTTGGTTTTTCCGCTGCCTTCCCCTAAGGCCACAGACTAATTATTACCTTATTTGGAATCATAAACGAAAGCGAAAAACTTGTAAGCACGCCACATAGCACACGCGCGTCCCATCCAGCTACCACCTTGTGACGTGGCAGGGGCCGCATAACGGCGGGGTCTGCATTCATATATGTCCCAAGGGTAAAATTGACACACTCGACTACAAAAAAAAATAAAAAATAAAAAACACACATACGGAGAGAGAATTTTCAATTTTTCATCTTGGAAATTTATTGCATCAATAAAATTTCATTTGGAGTCCAGAAATGAGAATCATCGCGGGCCCATACTCCGCGTCCACATCCGCAGCCACATCACCGCAATCCTCAGGGGGACAGCGACCGAATCTCGGCCCCTTAACTGAGCGGACTTAATGAGTAATTGCTACCATCTACGCAATACGTTATCAGCACCATAATTAAATAACGTCAGGTGGTGCCCGGTGGTGTGGTGCGGAGCGGTGCACCCTGCGGTTGAGAGATCGGGAGCAGGATTAACTGAAATTAAAATATCTCCACACTGCGAGAAATCGATTGCCAGGCGATTATTTATCTCTGAAGATCTGGTTGGGTGACCCCCGCTCCTGCCCCCGGCCGTTCCTCGGCAACCAAGTGACTGATGTTATGATGGATCAAAAGGATTCACTCGCATGCAACCGAAGAACAAAAACAAGAATAAGAACTTCAATTGGCGGTTGGACTTACATACAAAAACGATGAGGTGAGATGGTGGAGGGCTGCGATGGAACATGGCGCGATTATCTTGTCGCCCTAGGCACTGCTCGCTGCAAAGCCGAAGGCCGACTTGAATCTGATGGGACGAGTATAGAACAGTAGCTACAGGAACTACTGCTAGAGGTCATTCGGTTGCACTCTGGCTAAGTCGATGGTGGCGACGCAGTCCATCAACCGATGGTTCCCAATCGGAGAGGCGATATTTCATTGATACCCTGACTGGAGGAGTACGTCTTTGAGTGTCAGCTGAAATATTGTCATTGTTGGCCGGATGGGTGGGACCGGTACCTATGAATTGTACTTTACGAGTACAAAGCCTATTTGGACCAGGACCTAGTCTTCAGATAAGATAACGAGTCAAAAGCTAGCGAGTACCGCTACCAAATCACAGCCTACTCCGAGAAGTACAGACGCCAACTCTAGATCTGTTGGAGTTGTGGTTTTTCTCGCATTCGATATCATTTCTCCTGTCTCACTACGCAGGGATAATAAATGATCCTTGGGCGCGCGAAATTCCCAAACTCCGCTGTGTGTGAGGAGTGAGTGCATAGCGAGATTTTGATTCATTGCGCGATTATGTGTGCGCAGGCAGTTTATCTTTTCCACGAAAATGGAAAGGAAGCCACTTGACAGTTCCGCGCTAGCGTACCGAAAAAAACGATAACCAAAAGGGAAAATCGGCGCTGGACAACACTCCTGGGTACGATATGTGTGGCTGAGGCTATTTTGTTTTTTTTTTGTTTTGTTCCTTGCCAGGTAAGGACAGGCACGGAGCAGCAGGAGGACGCACCATGGAATTGCTTCTGTTCTTGATTGCGCGCGAGAACTTGCCTACCATTGTGGGACAAGATACGCGGATGTGTTTTATGTTTATTATTTTTGTAGATGGGATTTTTGTTTTGTCCTTGCCGGAATGTCGCGTGAGAACTCGCTGTACATTTGCGGCGCGCAGTTGCATTGAGCACACGACCTTATAATTGTTGGCTTTCAGTGAAAAAACCAAATAAATTTCAGCCCATTGCACGAAGTAGCAGATCTGGAAGCGAGTGCTTCTCAGCTGGAGATCGATGAAGTTGATAATTTGATAAAAAGGAGAACAGATTTAATTCTAATGAAACGGATTTTTTTTAAATAAAACGAAAACGAGATGATATCGGGGTCAGGTAGTAATTCACCGGAGAGTGCTTCTATAAAAAAAAAACTACCGAAAGTCAGATAAGAGAAACATGTGAGTGCAGCATAAATATCTCGAAGTCCAAGTCCAAGTCCAAGTCCAAGTCCAAGTCCAAGTCCAAGTCCAAGTCCAAGTCCAAGTCCAAGTCCAAGTCCAAGTCCAAGTCCAAGTCCAAGTCCAAGTCCAAGTCCAAGTCCAAGTCCAAGTCCAAGTCCAAGTCCAAGTCCAAGTCCAAGTTCAAGTCCAGGTCCAAGTCCAAGTCCAAGTCCAAGTCCAAGTCCAAGTTCAAGTCCAGGTCCAAGTCCAAGTCCAAGTCCAAGTCCAAGTCCAAGTCCAAGTCCAAGTCCAAGTCCAAGTCCAAGTCCAAGTCCAAGTCCAAGTCCAAGTCCAAGTCCAAGTCCAAGTCCAAGTCCAAGTCCAAGTCCAAGTCCAAGTCCAAGTCCAAGTCCAAGTCCAAGTCCAAGTCCAAGTCCAAGTCCAAGTCCAAGTCCAAGTCCAAGTCCAAGTCCAAGTCCAAGTCCAAGTCCAAGTCCAAGTCCAAGTCCAAGTCCAAGTCCAAGTCCAAGTCCAAGTCCAAGTCCAAGTCCAAGTCCAAGTCCAAGTCCAAGTCCAAGTCCAAGTCCAAGTCCAAGTCCAAGTCCAAGTCCAAGTCCAAGTCCAAGTCCAAGTCCAAGTTCAAGTCCAAGTCCAAGTCCAAGTCCAAGTCCAAGTCCAAGTCCAAGTCCAAGTCCAAGTCCAAGTCCAAGTCCAAGTCCAAGTCCAAGTCCAAGTCCAAGTCCAAGTAGTCCAAATCCAAGTCCAAGTCCAAGTCCAAGTCCAAGTCCAAGTCCAAGTCCAAGTCCAAGTCCAAGTCCAAGTCCAAGTCCAAGTCCAAGTCCAAGTCCAAGTCCAAGTCCAAGTCCAAGTCCAAGTCCAAGTCCAAGTCCAAGTCCAAGTCCAAGTCCAAGTCCAAGTCCAAGTCCAAGTTCAAGTCCAAGTCCAAGTCCAAGTCCAAGTCCAAGTCCAAGTCCAAGTCCAAGTCCAAGTCCATGTCCAAGTCCAAGTCCAAGTCCAAGTCCAAGTCCAAGTCCAAGTCCAAGTCCAAGTCCAAGTCCAAGTCCAAGTCCAAGTTCAAGTCCAAGTCCAAGTCCAAGTCCAAGTCCAAGTCCAAGTCCAAGTCCAAGTCCAAGTCCAAGTCCAGGTCCAGGTCCAAGTCCAAGTCCAAGTCCAAGTCCAAGTCCGAGTTTGAGTCAGTTTTTGTCGATTTTGGACAACAAAATCGAGGACCTCCCTGTTATTTTTTCAATATTCGTATATCCATCCCTCTCATCAACTGTCACTCGAGTACATAAACTGTACCCACTGACAGAATCACTAAATCGCATTGTCTATGCAAATGAAACAGATGATTCACTGATCACCTGTATCGACTACCAAAGACCGAATGCACAATAATTTGTCGCAAACATTCATCAATCCATCCACTTGTCCAATTATGTCCCCGCCGAATAAATCCCCATCACATCTTGACACCGTCGTCAACGTCATGCCTGCATCTCTTTCATCCAAAAAGGGAAGTAATGACATAATTTTCCATCATCATCGACAATCACTTCGGCTTCACAAGCTCACTCAATGCAATCGATAGCAATCGTTTCAATTCGTCATTCCGCGTTCGCTTTGTTTGTTTTGTTTCACTGGAAGCCGTCCACTGCTCTGTTTGTTCCTTCCACTCGAAAGGTATTCAACAACCGTGTGCGCCAATCCTCTTCCAATTGGAGGAGAACAAAAAGAAAAACAAAATAATGTCACTTTGACAAGTGTAGCCGACCACCGTGCAATCGGGCATTGTGGTTTCACTTGACGCATCAAGTGGGTTACAATTGAGTGAGTTATATGTAACGAGACTCTTGATTCGTTTCTTTAGCGTCTTCTTATGGGGACGAGTATTTCTTGAGACACATTGCGAATGGGTGCGGGAACACACTGTCTTATGAATAAAACATTTTTCTGTGTGACAATTGATTTAAGTTTTAACATTTAAATGCGCCATTGTGCTGGTTCCGGTGGGTGAGCAAAAATTGGGTTTGACAGTTAAATTGACAATCGATTTTATTTGTGACAGCTAATGTCAAAGAAGAATATTTTCTAAGGTTCTCACGATTAAAAAGTGAGTGGTTTTAAGAGGGGTGGATTGAAAATATTTACCTGATGTAATGGTTGAGTTAGGGTTGAAGAAAGTTATCGAGCCTGAAAATCCCGGAATTTCCAAATCACTATCGAAAAGCTACATTAGGATTATTTTGACAATTGACACTTCAAAACCTTCTTTTTCGGTTCTTGGTACTGTTTGTTTTTTTAGGTGAAGTTATTTCCGACTGTGATTTTTTCTCGGACAGATGGAAACGCTAGTGCTTGCTTTCGTCAAATCTCCGTTACCTATGCGAGCGGTTCATTGTCTTATAACGTTAAGCGGGGTACACACCATCATACAAGAGTGTCACTCAAAACTGATATCATTTTTGCATTATAAAACGAGCGTACACACTATAGGTTTTGTATGAAACTCAAATCATCGTTGCTGTTGTTGTTTTTCGACCCTCTCTACTTGTGTTTGCTATTTGGATGACGAAATTTGTATGCACACAATCGAAGAAAAACAAAGATGGCCGCTGAGTGTCACTCAGTAGCAAACAATTTCGTGAGCATCATTTTTGAGTGTCATTCCGAATTTTGAGCGTACAGATTATCAGTTTTGCATGCTATCACTCAAAACTGACATTCTTGTATGATGTTGTGTCCCCGGCTTTGAATATATGTATGTCATTTTGACAGTTGAATAAAAAAGTGGACAGTTGAGAGCAAACAAAACAAAAATTCTGTTAGATAAAAGCATTTGTGAACATAGGAATTTGGCAGCACTGTTTTTTCATCAGATAATGCATACGTTTGACAGATTAAACCATGTGATCATTGTAATGACTTCATTACGCATGCTGGTGCCGCATCAATGATGCACTTCCCGTTGGTAAACATTGCTCCCATCTTCTATTGCTCCCCATCTATAGACTGAGCCACCCATGTAACCGTATGTATTCAGAGAAGTGGTCGTCTCATCCCCAATTGCTAATGTCGATTATGAGAAGCGGCGGCGCACTGATGATAGTGGTTGCGTTCAACTCTAAATACTCGTAAGCGTGCAGCAACATTCACAATCTAATGCAAAAAAAAAAAAATTATGGTAATTCACCGTGCCACTTAGATTGCTTAATTCAAGAGTTTCAGTTTGCAGTGTCTTCCGCTGAGATGGATGGCGCCCCAGGAACCATATGTGTGTGTGTATGTGTGTGTGGCGATTTGTCTGCAGTCGACTAGACTCTAGACGATTACAGTTGTATATTGCAGAGGAAAGGATTTAAATAGGTAAATGATCGATGTGTGAAGTCTTTAGGTCGTGACGATCGCGTGACATGAGATTTCCTCGAGGCATCGTCTGTTTGTGCGTACTGCACCCAAGTTGTGTGCCAAAATAAAAAGAAAGAAAAAGCCAAACGCATGCTGTGGATTAGTGGAGGCGTTGGCAGATGACTCTTAGTCTATGATTTATCGCCCGACGAATATTGATTAATTGAATAATAACAGTTGGAGTCGGGGCCAATCGAAAGGACCTCACATAAGTGCCGGACCGTCGTGAATGGTGGCTACCGTGTTACCGGGCTAGCGCGTGTGCTTGTAACGCCGTAGACTCTTGCATAACCATATGCATGTGCGCCACACTATCTCACATTCGGTTGCATGTTGCGTGGTAACTTAAGCCAGCAACAAATTGCTTAACCTGCCCTGAACCCCAACGCTGGCAATTAGTTAGAGCGCAGTTGTTCGCCAGCATCTTTATTACTGGTCGCTGGGTTAGTTGCAGCGCAAGGATACTCTACAGATGATAGAGTTAACAACCTTTAAACCCCGCACGGTGTGTGCAAAAGCGAAAGTTCTTTGGCGGCCGGCGGTGATGGTAGTGCCTGATGCTGCTGCTTCTGGGCTACCAGCCAGAAGAAAAGAGTATACCTAGGTAATTTACCGCCTTACTCCATTAGGTTCCTAACGATAGCGGTCATAGATCAGCAGCAGCAACACATTGCATCTTATAGGTAATTTCCCGGAGCGGCTGTGGATAGCGTTGAATGCGCAACTGGAAACCAGAAACTCGCCGAGTCTATTTGCCGCGGCACACTTTGAAGTGCGCCAATTCGATGGAATGATAAGGCGCTGGCTGCTGGGAACTATGATGATGATGATGATGATGATGATATGTAAATAGAGCAGAGCCTGGCGATAAGACAATCTCACCCGGGATAGTATGGATTTGTGGTTAGATCACGATTTAGTAGTAGCTAACTACTGACTTGCAACAGTTGATTAGGTTATCTGATTTACGACGAGGATTTACCGTGTAAATGGAGTTAATTTAGCGGAACCGAACTATGGCGTTGTTTGCTTTGATAATGATTTGGAAATTATGTGCACGTACATACAGCTGTAGAGGGAACTGGTTTCAAAAATAAAAATAACTGCTTATATGAGAGTACATTTGGAGCAACAAATGACAGTAATGACAGTAATAACCAAAACACACCAAGATGTAAGAAAATTCATTACGCAACGCGAACAGCTGTCGAAAGTATACATCAACCTATTCTATCTTTTTTGACGTGACGTGTGCACCTTTTTCAGAAAATGTCTGCAATTGCTTCTCTCATCAATATCACTTGTCAAAATATTGCATCACCTAATTTGTATATTAAATTGAAAAAAACAGATGGCCAACTGTCAAAATGACAGACGTAACGTAACGCAAGAATACAATTGCGTTTACAAGTAACCAAAAATTTGAGCACGATAGGGTACGTACGATTATGCGGGCATTGAGTTAGATATGGCCATGTCATTAGATGTTTAAATATTTTGACAGATTTGACAGATTGGTGGGATTTGGATAAAACGAAAGATATATAAAGAGGCAAGAAATTATGCTATCGCTCTAAGAACTGCCAAAGTATAAAGTTCATAAAGGCTTTTCTGCATCTACATTTCGGATATACGAGTAGGTAAGGGTAAGGTTAGGTTAACGGGCTAATGAGAATAGCTACATCCTCATCACACTTAGGAGGTGGACCAGTTTTTTATTTTTTGAAGTGAATACTTCTTTAGCGACGTATTGTTTTTGAAAACGAGTTACGATAAATGACTTACGATAAATGAGTTACGATAAATGCGTTACGATGAATTTCGATAAATGTGTTTCGATAACGGGGAAATGATTCCATACCGGGGTCCGTCTGTCTGTCTATCCGTCCGTCTGTCTGTCTGTCTGTCTATCCGTCCGTTTGTCTGACTGTTTGTCTGTCTCTCTGTCTGTCCGTCTGTCCGTCTGACTGTCCGTCCGTCTGCCTTTTCATCTGTCTATCTGCCTGTCCGTCCGTCCATCTGTTTGTCTGCTATCTATCCGCCTGTCTGTCCATCCGTCCGTCTGTCTGCCTGTCTGCCTGTCTACCTTTTAACATCTAAACCGCTGAACCAATTGTAATGTATTTCGGTAAAGAGATAGTCTGGGACCTGAGGAAGGACATAGGCGAAAAAACCGCCCGCTGGAGTCAAGTTATTAGCAATTTCTTTATTAAGTGACCAAAATGGTTCATATTGACAATTTTTGTTGGTATAGTACCAAAATTAAGTATTCACTTCACCCGTGAGCTTATGCGGATGAGGCTCACACATATTTTTTTTGTTTACTGTATTCAGCCCCAAGGCTCATACTGCGACCTAAAAAGATGTATTGTATCGTAGGATTCTGATTAGTCCAAGAGGCAAGCCACCTTTATGATAAAGGATAGTATTGTTGACGCATTTTTTAAGTCATAAGATCTAAGGAATTTTTTATGTACGGTACACCGCGCCGTCTTACCCCGAAAAGTACCGGGCAATCACAAAGAACGCGCTCGGCTGTCTCGACCTCCTCTAAGCAAAGTCGACAGTCGGTCTCGCTAGACAGGCTTAGCTTGTTATTTAGGAGGTAACGTAAAAACTGGCAAGTGGCAATGACCGGAGAGGAAATTTGTTAGATATACCTTATATCTTTCTTATTATAGTTCAGAAATTCCCTGCGATGGGTGCAAGGCTTAATCAACGGTTTGGCTTGTCTAAGCAATAGGACATTTCTCCAATGAGCGAGTCGAAGACTATGTTCCCATTTGTTAATTAAGGCTGAAATTGTTGCCCAGTTAATGCCATAAAAGGGTTCCGGGTCTGAAAATTCAGGCAATAGAGCCTAAACGAGGCAGCTCATCCGCAATATCATTTCCTTCTGTGACCAGGTACCCACCAAATTTTGAACTTATTGTGAGTACCTAGGGATTGGAGAACATTAAAGCAGCACTTTACCAGTCTTGAGTCCAAGGAGTAGGAGCTCAAAGCTTTTAGTGCGGCTTTGCTGTCTGAGAAGATATTTATGTAAGCGCCGTTGATGCAGATCTGCGCTCTGATTCATACAGAGAGGACCATGCGATACCCATAGTATGTTCTCATCCGTGGTATTAATGTCTATGTTGCAACCAACCGGACCCCCCATAGTGGTTTGAGAGGCGAAAAAATCAAAATTTTTAAATTGTTTGAAACACTTACTGGGTATGCATTCTTAAAGTATATAAGTTGGACAACACATTTCGATGGAATAGAGAAAAATTTACACTTATGGTAATAGTTGCGACAGCTTTAAAGTCGCTCCATTATGAAACCATTTTTAGTGCATATAGCGAAGTGCCTTGTACTCTAGTCAATATATGTTCCGCGACAAGTTGCCATTAATTTTAAAATTTTAAATACGTTTTACAATATGTCTAAAGATTACGTAAACGTTATCGTAATTTTAATTTTCTTATTCTTCAAGCAGCTATGAATTTTTAAAATAAATGGTCTAAAAATCAATATGTGGAAAAGTTCAGCAGAGCAGAACAAACGTGTTCAACTCCCCTCCATTTGGATTCTTCACTTAAAATATTCTTTGGAGTCTTACCTAAATAACAGTACCATTTTCAGCTGCGTCAAGCTGCGACCCCGCTTATCAGTTCAATAATACCGTTGAAACGTCAGCTCTTTTCCAGTCTGTCGTTATACGGAGATTGGAATCTCACTATACCTCCCTCCAAAACAATTTAATTTTTTCCTCATTTTATAGCTATTGTTTGAACTATTACGTGTGCTAATTAACTCATAGTAGAAATAATTTTAGGCTATGACCGTGATTTTTTCATTTAAGTATGTATATAAAGGGTGATTTTTAAGCTGGTTTGGTTTTGGCAACACTGGTTTTGACAGCTGACGTGTGTTTAGTACCTTGTGTCACTGTCAAACAGCTTCAGTTTGGTTTGCAATTTAACCATGGATCGTCTTACAAATGAACAACGCTTGCAAATTATTGAATTTTACTATCAAAATTCGTGCTCGGAAAGCTGGCCGAGGATCCGCTTTTTTATCGAAAAATTGTGTTCAGCGATGAGGCTCATTTTTGGTTGAATGGGTACGTAAATAAGCAAAATTGCCGCATTTGGAGTGAAGATCAGCCAGAAGCATTGCAACAGCTACCAATGCATCCCGAAAAAGCCACTGTTTGGTGCGGTTTATGGGCCGGCGGCATTATTGGGCCATATTTCTTCAAAGATGATGCGAATCGCAGCGTTACTGTCAATGGTGAACGCTACCGAGCGATGATAACAAACTTTTTTTTGCCCGAAATGGAAGTTCTTGACTTGCATGATATGTGGTTTCAACAAGACGGTGCCACATGCCACACAGCACGCGAAACAATGGCGCAATTGCGAGGCGAGTTTGGTGAACAGTTAATTTCACGTTTCGGGCCGGCCAATTGGCCGCCTAGATCGTGCGATTTGACACCATTAGATTATTTTTTGTGGGGGTATGTCAAGGCTAATGTCTATAGGGACAAGCCCGCTTCGATTGACGCACTGGAAGCCAACATCCATGCATTCATTCGTGAGATACCGGCCGATATGTGTGAAAGAGTATGCCAAAATTGGACTCAGCGGATGGGCTACCTGAGACGCAGCCGCGGTCAACATTTGCATGAAATTATCTTTAAACAGGACCATGCGATACCCATAGTATGTTCTCATCCGTGGTATTAATGTCTATGTTGCAACCAACCGGACCCCCCATAGTGGTTTGAGAGGCGAAAAAATCAAAATTTTTAAATTGTTTGAAACACTTACTGGGTATGCATTCTTAAAGTATATAAGTTGGACAACACATTTCGATGGAATAGAGAAAAATTTACACTTATGGTAATAGTTGCGACAGCTTTAAAGTCGCTCCATTATGAAACCATTTTTAGTGCATATAGCGAAGTGCCTTGTACTCTAGTCAATATATGTTCCGCGACAAGTTGCCATTAATTTTAAAATTTTAAATACGTTTTACAATATGTCTAAAGATTACGTAAACGTTATCGTAATTTTAATTTTCTTATTCTTCAAGCAGCTATGAATTTTTAAAATAAATGGTCTAAAAATCAATATGTGGAAAAGTTCAGCAGAGCAGAACAAACGTGTTCAACTCCCCTCCATTTGGATTCTTCACTTAAAATATTCTTTGGAGTCTTACCTAAATAACAGTACCATTTTCAGCTGCGTCAAGCTGCGACCCCGCTTATCAGTTCAATAATACCGTTGAAACGTCAGCTCTTTTCCAGTCTGTCGTTATACGGAGATTGGAATCTCACTATACCTCCCTCCAAAACAATTTAATTTTTTCCTCATTTTATAGCTATTGTTTGAACTATTACGTGTGCTAATTAACTCATAGTAGAAATAATTTTAGGCTATGACCGTGATTTTTTCATTTAAGTATGTATATAAAGGGTGATTTTTAAGCTGGTTTGGTTTTGGCAACACTGGTTTTGACAGCTGACGTGTGTTTAGTACCTTGTGTCACTGTCAAACAGCTTCAGTTTGGTTTGCAATTTAACCATGGATCGTCTTACAAATGAACAACGCTTGCAAATTATTGAATTTTACTATCAAAATTCGTGCTCGGAAAGCTGGCCGAGGATCCGCTTTTTTATCGAAAAATTGTGTTCAGCGATGAGGCTCATTTTTGGTTGAATGGGTACGTAAATAAGCAAAATTGCCGCATTTGGAGTGAAGATCAGCCAGAAGCATTGCAACAGCTACCAATGCATCCCGAAAAAGCCACTGTTTGGTGCGGTTTATGGGCCGGCGGCATTATTGGGCCATATTTCTTCAAAGATGATGCGAATCGCAGCGTTACTGTCAATGGTGAACGCTACCGAGCGATGATAACAAACTTTTTTTTGCCCGAAATGGAAGTTCTTGACTTGCATGATATGTGGTTTCAACAAGACGGTGCCACATGCCACACAGCACGCGAAACAATGGCGCAATTGCGAGGCGAGTTTGGTGAACAGTTAATTTCACGTTTCGGGCCGGTCAATTGGCCGCCTAGATCGTGCGATTTGACACCATTAGATTATTTTTTGTGGGGGTATGTCAAGGCTAATGTCTATAGGGACAAGCCCGCTTCGATTGACGCACTGGAAGCCAACATCCATGCATTCATTCGTGAGATACCGGCCGATATGTGTGAAAGAGTATGCCAAAATTGGACTCAGCGGATGGGCTACCTGAGACGCAGCCGCGGTCAACATTTGCATGAAATTATCTTTAAACATTAAATTGCAAGGTTCAAACTATCGATTCAAATAAATATTTCATTCATTTTTTCGAATTTTTTGTGTTTTTTTTTTAAAAAAAGTTCTCAACCTCTTAAAAAATCACCCTTTAGTTTCGGAGATAAGCGCGGGGAATTGAGTTTTTAACACGTTTTCGGCAATAACTCCCACAGTTTCTTACAGAAAAAAATCTGTAATATTTTTGAAATCTGTACTTTGAGCCCTTTGGAATGATATCCTACATGCTATATTTTTCAGAATTTTTTTTGTTTAACTTAAATTTTGGCCACCCTGCATAATTGTTTCACAATAATTTTCAGTGATAAGTTGTCTCAAATATGTGAACCACCGTGATGTATGAGTGAGCTTGGTTTCAAGTTTTTAGGTAGAACGTTTCTTGATGTTTTCATCGTGAAAGATATTTCAGATTTAGACGAATTCGTAATGGTTCCGTGCCACCATTGGGTACGGAACCTTAAAAAGTTATGAAAATACAAATATAGGTAAATACATTTGAATTTATTTTTATAAAAAATCATTAATATTTAATCTTTAGATATTAGTTTTTAGCCGATTTTTAATGAATTTTATTATTTAAAATTATATTATATAAAATACAAACACTTTGGTGAAATCGGTCCAGTACTTTTAGAGATATTGAATTATTTCGGCGCTTCCATACAACCTGAACCACTGTGCGCCCTAGGAGTTTCAGGTATCCCGAAGCGTTGGTGATCCATCAGATCGGTTATCGATGTATTCAAATAGTTCTATTTCTCAGTTGGCAGAGGTTATGGCATGGCAGTGACCAGAGAAAATGGGGCTTGTACTCATGAGCCTTTTTATCACCGCATCCCCTTCATATATCTTCATCACTCACGCGTAGTTTTTTCACATGATATCTTAACATGTTGTGGCCAGTTAGCACTCCTATCAGCACTATACAGTGATCTCCTGTCTTTTTGTTGGAGTTTTCTTGTTCTAGTTCTGTCGTATTTCGGTCAGAGTCTTCTTGATACTTCACAGGTGTTGTTACAAGCTTAGATGTTATTTGCGTAGCAGCAATATCATTTATGGCCGCCCGGCTGTCAATGTAAATTGTGATCTCCTCTCGTGATATTGTCATCATTGACACCAATTGGGCAGCTTTTGTCACTGCTAAAACCTCCGCTTGGGAAACCCTGCTGTCTGGAAGTCATATGGAGCTGTTTATTCTTAGTTCCTCCGAGAAACAAACCCGTTTCTATACCTCAATTTGCCAATTTTTGATCCATCGGTGTAGATGGATTTGGAGTCCTTAGATACTTCAGATTTCTCCCACTGTTCTCTGCTTGGAAATGCCCACGAGTAAGATCTTTCGAAATCCAAGTATGGTATTAATATTACCGATTCTGAGAGCGCTCTTTGCTGCAGCCTCTTGCATATAGAGATCTAGAGACAAACGGTTAAGATTTGCTTCCAATCCCGCTGTTGGCGTAGTTATCATCGCGCTGGTTGTTCCAATACGTGCTACTCTCTATACCTTAGTCAAACCCTTAAGTTGGCTGGTTTCGGTGACAACATGACACCAGACCAATCCTCCATATGATAGTATGTGTCTAACTATTGCAGAGTACATCTACAGTGTTATTTATGGCCCGGATTCCCCAGTTGTTCCTGAAGAATCTATTGCATCTATTACCCCTTCTTTAATGTTCAGCTTCCAGTTAAACTTTCTGTCGAGTATGTGGCCTAAGTATTTCACAGTTTCGGAAAGCTTAAGATGAGTGCCCTCAATGGTCGATAAATGTGAAGGCTGGTATCATTCTTTTATTTATGAACAGCACTAGTTCGGTGTCCTGAGAGTTGACCCCCAGTCCACATTGTTTCGTCCAAATGCTTAGCGAGTTTAAGGCTCTCTGCCATTGTTCGCTTACAGTGGTTGGGAATCTGCCCGTAGTAAGCAGCACTACATCGTCTGCAATGTGATACGTATTAAACATTTATATATATATATATACGAGCAAACACGTACGCGTAGGACTTCAATTGCTCATCAACAACGTATCCCAGAAGTAGACGTCAAATCTTGTACTCAAAGAGCGCTTAGTTTTTATGATGTCCTCGCCGCGGAAAGTCCGATGGGCAAATAAACACAGCAGCTAGGAATTTGTTTTTATAGTTTAACTCCCCGCAGTGAAAGTCTCACCAGCAGTCCTGTCACATCTAATATATCTTGAAAAGTGCCCACTTCCCTAAACATACCGTTAAATGCCAACTTCGTAGCGCTGACCAACTGAACTCCATTTCAACGGGGTCCGGTCATCATCACCTGCGACTGCTGAATGTTAACTTCCTGGTTTCACCATCAGCACACGTCATATATAGATTTTATGTTTATGAAAATCTTATGGCAAATTAACGACCACCAAAGACTCCACATGAAGGAATGCCACCCACCCCCTCTCTTGTCGCTGAATTTTTAATAATTCCCAAGCGCAAATTGAATGCCAATTTAGTTTAGTGTAACCAAATCAAATGCGGAACTCCGGCCAGAGTATCGTCTCCAGCAAACATGACTGTTTGCAAAACATGATCTCTTAATTGCATGATCATCGGGATCACATGTATCTACCATATGTAGATACAGCGTACTCGAATGTGCATTTGTAGATTGCTCTGCTGTGCGGTCCACCTCGATTACACACTCCGGACTACGTGTAATAGCCGGTCATTTGGTGCGCACCACTGGTATGCAGTTATACACACATATGGCCACAAATAGATAGGAATCTCCGCTAAATGTATCTAAGTATCTTTTAAATGTTTTTTTTTTTTTTCTATTTTCGCGCGAGCACCAGGCACTCTCATTGGACTCCCAGCGGAATCCTTTGGCCGCTGCAGAACACATGACAGCAATAATGCAGCTTTTTACACACAACATGCAAATTATTATTACGCTTTCTGACCATAAATGAACACACAGAGGGTGAGGGCAATTCACAAACCGGGTCAGGAGAGAAGCGAGAGCGTACACGTATGCATTTTTCTTTTTTATTGCAGCACACACTACACAGTGGAATTAAAGTGAAGGTCTTGGAGCCGCATAACGTAGATCGCACTTCGATCTTTCATTTTACTGATGATGGCGACTGATTCTTGCTGGCTCTCACTCTGAAGTCTAAGCCGATGATCGGCCGTGGATTTAATGGTCAGTTTGGAGCATGAATAGCGGCTAAGATGTGCAATTTGTGACCACTCTAGAAGAAGTAGAGTGTTGTGGATCCGGGGAAGTCAATCAGAGTTCATAAATTCACATCAGTTGCTGGATGGCTGCTGTTGCTGTTTCCAGGCTGATTGAAGCTGAAATATGACAGATGTGGTATTTGTTTGGTGCGGCGAAATTGTTGCTAACAAAAAAAAAAAACAAGAATTATATGGAAATAAGGATAAGTAAACTTATAGCATCCCGAGATGTAGGCCACTGACTTTTTAGCTAATATCAGAACGGTACACTGATTGGCCCTGAGAACTGCTGGGGCTTAAAATTTGCCATGACATGCCTTAATCCTAATAAACTTATAGAAGCATAAAATAGCTTTTTTTTTTATTTAACTGGACCCTGCCCCAAGGTTGATACTGCGACCTAAAAGATCTATTGTATCATAGGATACTTATTAGCCCAAAATGCAAATCACCTTTCTAATAAAGGTGATTAAGTCCTTGGTTGACGCATTTTTTAATTCGTAAGGTCTTAGCAGTTCTTTATGTAGGGTACGTCGTCTGACCCCGAAAAGTGCCGGGCAATCACAAAGGATGTGTTCGGCTGTTTCGACCTCTTCCAAATAGAGTCGGCAATCGGTCTCGCTAGACAGGCCTAACTTGTTCAGGTGGTATCGTAATTGACAATGACCGGCAAGGAAATTTGTTAGATACCTAATATCCTTCTACCTTTAGAAGTTCCCTGTGATGGGTATAAGGCTTAATCAACAGTTTGGCTTGCCTACGCCCCGGGACGTTTCTCCAATGAGAGAGTCGGAGATTGTGTTCCCAATTGTTAACTAAGAGATTGTTGCCCAGTTTATGCCACAAAAGGGTTCTGGACCTGAGAATTTAGCAGTACACCCTGTACGGGACAGCTCATCCGTAATCTCATTTCCTTCAATGCCTCTGTGACCAGGCACTCACCAAAGTTTGACCTTACTGTGGGTAGCTAGGGATTTGAGAGCATTGAAGCAGCACTTTACCAGTCCTGAGTCCACAAAATAGGAGCTCAAAGCTTTGAGTGCGGCTTGGCTGTCTGAAAAGACATTTATGTTGGCTCCCTTGATGCCTCTTTGTAGGTTAATCAAGGCGCAGATCTCAAACACGCTGGGGAATGATCCAAGAGGGGCGGAGATTCTAGTGTTGGGCCCGAAAACCCCAGCGCCAACACCAGAGGCCATTTTCGATCCATCAGTGTACCATATTAGACTTCTTGGGTCTAGGGTGGGTCCTCCGTTTGACTACGTGGTACGTTTCCCAATATGAACTTCGAATTTTCTGCCAAAGCAGTATTCACTTATCATAAAGTCAGCGACAGTGCAAAGCATGTCCTGATCGGGAATGCTGTTGATAATATTTAGGTGACCCGTAAGGTTACCTGGTTTGTACTTACGAATAAGTTGAAGTTTAATAGCGCTTCTAGCGGCTGACTTCCTAATGAAGATCTGTAATGGCGATATGCCAATTATAGCTTCTAGAGCTGCTGAAAGGCAGGTGCGCATGGCACCGGTTATACCAAGACACACCATGCGTGTGGCTGTAGTCTTTTCGAGAACCTTAGGCCACCAAACTAAGGCTCCATACGAAATGATGGGTCTGACCATCGTGGTATACAACTAGTGTATAATTTTTGGATTGAGACCCCAAGCTCTACCATACAGTCGACGACTTGCCCATAAGACCCTAGTTGCACGGTTTATTATAGAGTTGAGGTGAGAATTCCATGTGAGGCGCATATCTAAGATAACACCCAGGTATTTGACCTCATTGGAATACTAAAGTATGGTGCCTTTCAGGATGATTGGACCCAAGTTAATGATTCTTCTCTTCGTGAAGGGCACTAGAACGGTTTTACAAGGGTTGACTGAGAGCCCTTCCCTGTTGCACCATTCTGAAATGATTTGCAGTGAATTTTGCAAATACCTTAAATCTTTATCTACCCAGCTTTCAACAAAAAAAAAATAATGGACTACCACAAGGGTCAATGCTGGGACCACTTCTTTTTATTTCATTTTACTGTCACTTTGAAGTGCAAAAAGTTAAAATTGCCATTTTTAGATATGGCAGCCCAGTTTCAGTCTTCACAAAATCCACAACTTTAAGTGTTTGTTGTTGAGTAATTGAGCTCCACCTATAAGCTATTTATAACACTCTGCGATTTTGAGGTCAGCTAAGACAGTTGATGAAAAGCAAAGCAACAGATTAAACGCTTCTCCCTTCATGCACAAGCCTTTTTTCAAGCCGTGAATAAGCCCCCAATAATCCGTTTTCAAATCTAAACATTTCGGACACTCTATTACTGCGCCTCAAAAGACATCAACTTCATGCGAAGCCCTAAATTTTGTGAACAGCTAAGCAGGCTTACCATCAATTTTTAACGTCTTTTCGTCACGTTTTATTGCCATAAATCCATCTCATTAGACCCGCCGAACATTTCCGCTAGACACTGCCGCTGGTCTTATTTTTGTAGATTTTACCTCCTGCCCATTTCATAGAAACCTGGAATGGCATCAACCATCCAACCTCAGAATATCCCCAGTAATGATCACACCTCATCAACGGGAACACCACCGAAAGCCAACCACTCTCACCTCCATTTGCACAGCTTGTGTATGTGTGTGTGTGTGTCTGATCCTCAACATCTACAGATTCCATTTACTTGGCCACAATAATTGCCCATAAAATTCATGTTAATGGCCAATTAATCATATGGGCAATTAAATTCGTCTCTGAACACACAATTCGCATGGTTAGAGGGCAAAAATATAAAAAAGAAGCGAAAAACGAGTTGTCTCTTTTTCTTCCAGGGGGAATCCCCCCCTCCCCACATCACCAAACAGATGATGTTCCCGTCGATTTCGTTACACGATCGACAGTAATCAATAATCGCATTCTCTATGGAAGCAGATCACCACCACCACCACCACCAACGAGAACCAACTCCTATCTCTTCTTCCCTAACGGTGAGAACCTTTACAGGCCAATGTTCCAAAACGATGATACAGAGAAAAAAAATACGAGGATCTAACCAAGATAAAGATACTCTCCTGCGGGAAGACGCTGCCATAAAATATTTGCATAAACAGGGAAGCTAATTCGGACCTCGATACTACATACAAATGTGCTGCGATCTAACGGTTAATTTACATAAGTTAAGTGGCCATACCTGGCGTGTTGCACATGCCATGCTTCTATACTCGTCCGGTGGTGCATTGTTGCTGTGCGCCGTGCTGATCTATGATTTATGGATTGCGCGCCGGTCAGAATGTATCTGTCCGTCGAAGATGCAGGGCATATGCATGCGGCTTTGACGGCGCTGGCGCACACAAGCTTGCAAAACGATGCAGATGCAGTGCGCGACTGTGCGTTCGTCGTGGCCGTAGTTGCACAGTTTTGTTGAACACATGTTCACTGCCAACGGAAATAGTCAAGACATGTTTTTTTTTTGTACCTCCTTTTTCGCTGGTCTGACTTTCAAGGCATTTTGTATGCCTTTACAACCTTTACAGCGCGCAGTGCGGCGATGCGATGTGGTCAAGCGGTAGGTTGAACGCGTGAATTTTGGTTCGTGTCGTTTTGGCGGACGGCTGCACTTGGCGAAAATTGTTCAATGAATAGTGCGCTGAATCGGAGCCAGGATTATGGGGAATTTTCGAGTGCGCATACAAATTGTTTCCCCAGGTCATGCAATTTGGGGCAGCAGGAGGAATTTCGATTCGAAATGAACATACGATCAGTAAGAGGGTGATGGAGAGCTCTGAGAGGTGTGATTCTGTTCTATTCGTCGACTATAAAGATGGCTGGAATATAGAAAGAAAGACTGACCCAATTCCCCTTTGACATACTTATGTAACCTCTAAATTATTCTACACATTCCAGGAAAGATCTTGCAGAGAATGATCCCCGGAAACCACTGCATCTTAACGTAGATCCAATCCAACCAAAATGAAATCAGCTCGACGGTGACGGAAAGACCTCCTGGTCGTGGTGAACAACGCAAAGCTCTTGGTTTGGTTGACAAATTGACTATCAGTAGATCAATGATCTTGTCAATTCTGTAAGCCTGTGAAGAATGGAAAGAAACTATCCACGGAAAACGGCTTGGAATAGATATGCTCCAGTGAGGAGTATATATTTGAAAACTAGCCTCAAAAACAAGAGCTAAATATGTCTCTAAGACTCTCATGACTGGGCAGAGACGTTGGAGATGAAGCTAATATCCGAAGAGGATATTTCCATCTTCTAGACTAGCCAGGCCCTCCTTATGACGCCAGAATCGTGTGTAGTTAGATCGGCAGATCGGTAGAAAGGTGTCCGTCCATATTAGTCATACATAACCGGTTCAAACTATGGAGGCCTGGAGGGTAGTGTGGATACTCTGGTTTGGATGGAAATGCACTCGCCTATGAATTGGTAAGTAAATAAGGTACATTGGCAACACCATAATGCGTTATCAAGGTGCCCGCGGAAAAAGTTCTGGAGCGCATCATCGGTAAGAGGTTGGAATCGGCAATTGAAGAAGCTGGTGGACTATCAGCACATCAGTTCGGATTTCGAAGAGCACGCTCGATAGTTAATGCCATTAGAAGGACGACGATGGAGAAGAGGCGCAAAGATGCATTCAACATCACGAGCTGGAAACATATCATTGAAGCGCTTCGAAATATGAGAGTACCAACTTGCACCAGGGAGATTCTGAAAAACTATTTCCGGCAAAGAGTGTTGCTCTATGAAAAAGATAATGGTGTGAAGCAATACGCCGTCACTGGATGAGTCCCCTCCTAGGTCTTAGTCCTAGGGCCAATACTATGGAACCTCATGTACGATAGCATTTTTCATCTTAAAATACCAGGTGTCTAGAATCAACCTAATCAATGCCGCCGACAAAGGACATTTAACACCAGCGCCACGACTAACGGACATCCAGATGTCCCAATAACCAAACAAGAGCATTATCACCATAAGCAATTATAGGCGACGAACAAACATCATCGTCCCCACATACGAGACTGAGCAAGCGGTACCTGCGACCGAAATCCATGAAAATCTACAACACATCATACGAAAAGGAGCAGCGGTACCTGCGACCGACATCCATGGATTGGGAATCTGCTCCACACAACCACTGCATATGTGCCGCGCGAAAGCAACCCTTTTGCAATCACTTCAAATCAGACTGTCATTCAGAGCGGATCATCTTATTCAAGTGCATTAAAATTACAGTCCATTTTTTAATCGTTATATTCATGTTATGTTAAAGAAATAAATTCTATTCGTGTTTTTGTTAATTGTGCTTTTTTACTTAATTCTTTTCTGATTTGATCACCAGGCGAGGCTAAAATAGTGGGATTTGAGGACGACATCGCAATAGTTGTAACTACAAAATTGCTGGAAGAAGTTGTTCAAATTAGCAATGAAACCTTTTCAATTGTTCAACGATGGCTAGCATCAGTCTACCTCATGCTAGATGAACATAAAATGGAAGCGGTACTAATAACCAATAGAAAGCAACGAGAAACCATCACACTTACAGTAGGGGGTCATGAGATAGTATCCAAACTAGCTATTAAATAATATACCTTGGCGTTATGATTGACTCAAGGCTTACATTTAAAAAAAACATCTGGAGTATGTAAGTAGAGACTTCTCATAGCTGGAGTAGTCACATCCGTAGTGTTCAATGGATCAGCAGTTTGGGCCGAAGCTATGAAAGTGACTTCATACAAAAGAAGAATCATAGCAGTAAGCTGGTTATGTGCACTAGGAGTGAGTAGTGCTTTCCGCACAACCTCGGACCATGCAGCTTGCGTCATCGCAGGAATGCTACCCTTCGATATGCTGGCGGAAGAACTACAGAAAAAGTTCCTAGAGAGTAGACGGCATGGACGGCTGACTTGAAGTGAAGGGAACACCAGAGAAAGAAGCACAGCACTTTCTTCCAAGGGCCGTTGGACTTACCGCCTTATCCCGAGTATAGAGACTTGGATAAGCCGCAGACATAGTGAAGTTAACTTCTTCCTAACGCAACTGCTTACGGGATATGGTTACTTCAGGTCATATCTTTACCAATACAAAATCGATGACGTCCCCACTTGTCCATCATGCAGTGGTACCCACAAGGACTTGGAGCATATATTCTTCCACTGTCCACGATTAACTACATACAAATGGACGCACGACAAATAACACTGGGAGAAACACTAACTCGGATCATGGTCCAAGTGGTTCGCGTAACCTCATAACCCTTACCTTAGCGTTAATGATAATTTAGCAAACAAAGCATACATCACTACATACATATTATATCTAGTGCAAGGAGTAATATCATTAAATTCTTTGGTTAGGTACAAATGTATCTCCCGATGTCGTCATGTCGTTGAAATGTTTCCTTTGCAGTTCACCAAATAAAATTAAGTCCTTTTGCAACAGAAAAAGCGCATAAGTCCAACGACATGCCCTCGAAGAAAAAAAATCAATCGGTTATATGTGGATGGTAGGCAAAATGTCAATTTCAACACTTTTCCTTGAAGTACCCACGTCCATTTATTTACCTGCCATCATCATCATCGTCATCATACGCAGCCACTTGCACTTGCATTGCGGATCACGAGTTGTACGAGTGTATGTGTATTCAATTGATGTCCACCGCGTGGCTTGGCTTGGCTCGTGTACCTACTTGCGCCACACGAAACAACGCCTAATTAACCACATCTCATGCCATTTGCGCATAAATTTCTCAATAACAAGCGAAGAGGATAAGGTAAATAAATTCAGCGCCGCGGACAAATTAATATTTCGCATTTAAATCATACAAAATGCGTGGTTTATTGCAGCACAAGAGGAGAAGTATTGGGGGGAGGGGGTCTTATTTTTGTTTTTGTAATTTGTTTTACCACGATGGATGTCACCTTCGGAATGAGACAACGAGTTATTTAACGCGCAATGATATCCCAATGTACGAGAGTACATTGGAATTCAATTCAAGAAAAGGTAGAACAAGTGTCCTTCCGGCCTGAGCTTGGGACACTGGTTCGGGGCAATGAATGCTCCAATCCAATAAATCATTCTCACAAATTGATTGGATCCTTATTTCTTATAAATTGTTTGGGTTTTTTTTTTCTCGTATGTTATTTTTACATCTTACAGTGTAAAGACCATGGTTACCAGGAGCGTCTACTGTGCGCAGAGAGGATGGGGCTCCAAAAGATGCAGGTGGATACAGATGAAATTTTGTCAAATGTTTGTCTATGAAGACGGGAATAGCTTAGAGTGCAGCATTAGTCAATATTCAGATAAAAGCTATAGGCGTCCATTTGCAAAACTCTTGGGAAACTAACTTGAATTATTCTACAGTGGCATCCTATGCCTTCGTTTATAACGACTAACCGATTTACGCGACGTAGATACAACAACATGTTAAGTTTGCATATACATAAATTGGTATGAATGGACATCCGTTTAGAGCAACTCCGGTTTGAGTGACCAACCGCTTCGGATACAATGACTAGCCGTTGTTTTTACAAAAAAGATATCATATGCCGCTCCTTGTTTATTCTCTATTCAGTACTGATTGGCGCGACTTTTGCCCAAAAAATTGTAGAGTGTCCAATTTCCGAGGCCTCAGCTGATCTCTTCGCTTGGATGAGAGCTATAAATAATCAGATACCCATGAAAAACAAGGAGATTGAACAATATGCTGCTATTGATTATGCTGTAGCAAACAAATTGTGAAGAACATTCTATGGAGAATATTGTGAAAAATGTTATCGCATCAAAAGCCAAGATAGCGACGAAAATTATGACGAACTGGACAAGATGTGTTCTACTCCCAGTGTGTCCGAAGCTCTGAAAGCTGCAGACACGCTATTTGTGCGATTTAATTTCAATGATGACGCTTAGAAAAGAATCATGTATCGTCTACACAATGCTGTGCGTATAGGTCTTACTATCGATTCAAAATTTATCATAAGCAAACTAAGATTACAGACTTTTTAAGCTAGATACCTAACTATAAAAAGTTAAAGTTTTCAGTTTGTTTTGTGTATCGTCGTCCGATTGGAATGACTTAATGTCGCCGGGCCTTTGATCGTCGCTTTATCCGTTATTAAGTCTACAAATGCAAATGACGATTTTTCTTTGTTATGTTTTGAGGAAATCAGCGCCCTTTCTCCTTTTTTTAAAAAATGAAATTGGATGGACATCCCTGGATTTGCAGGGAGAAAGCTTATTTTTCAGCTCCTTTGTCGATATCTGACCACGCTCTTGTTATTCAATCTCTGTAAGGCTCTACTAAACTCTGTTTACTTGCTTTACCCTTTTTTTTTTAAGTTTTAACCCATTTTGGACCGAGTGGGTAGTTTTCTACCCAGATTTTTATAATTTTTTCTCCAGAGGATTAATGACTGTTTGTAAAATGTTTCTATTTAAATGCAATTTTAGTAGTGTTAGTTACCATTTTGTTTTTCATTCTTCCCCCCACCCCTCTATTTTAACGCTATGATTGGGGCCTAAAATGTAGGCTTCGAAAAAGCATTTACAAAAAAAATAAAAAAAATATTATAAATATATAAACAATAAAATATAATGTCTATTCTATGACGTCAATATAAAGTACTAAACATTTGTATCATTACTTTATGTGTTCCGTGTATCAGACCTGACAGATCAACGTTCAAAAATTGATGGGTAGTTTTCTACCCAACGGGCCAATATGTAAGAATTTTTTTCATTTTAAGACAAGTCATGTATAACATTGAAACAATTTGAAATTACCGTTTTTTGTTTATTTATTTGTTCCGCATTTCGAGGTGATTCATCCAGATTCAGTATTTGGCCAAGATAATAAATGGTGAACTAGTAGATATCATAGATTAAAACAACAACAATGCAAATGGAGGAGATTATGGCCTTGCTTTAGTCACCTGATGAAGAAGATTATGTGGTCAATAAGGTGCACAGGACGGAATACGCAAATGTTGTGTATGTACCTTCAAAAGTCAACAATGCACTCATTTTAATAGATTTCTGTGGAACTTTGGAGCTAGAATATTTAGAGGAGGGTGGTTTACATGCTCATGAGGCAGAGTCGGAGACCAGATTGGAGCCACCTTTTAATCATTGTCAGAATAACGTATCTTTGAGTATTCTTAACGTGGAAGTGGATGCTGAAGCAGCCAGAATTTAATCTATATCACAGCTATTGGGTATTATTCTCCGCTAAAGCAAGTATAAAATATGCTAAAACGCTCTTTTATTACCTATCATTGTCGTAGGTTAGGTGGTAAATCGTCATTTCAGTTGTTTTCTCTTTTCCATACTGATGGCATTACCGAAATGATAAAAGTATTTAATAACCAATATGCGGCACAACATAATACACAGCTTCAATTCAAACTGCACGAATTGAAGAGATTCTTGGATACACTGTTCCGCAATGAATACCATACACTTCCTCCATGGAAATTGAATGTACTGGTCAATTCAGCATACATTTTGAGTTTCAATTGCGAAGAATCTTTCAATGTCGATATTTGAATCAATCAAATGACTTATTCATTTATCAGACAACACGAAGTTCGATCGGATACATTTGCCAAAATAAGACGGCTCATCAATCACCGTAGGCGATTATTGAGGTATTCACAGTAAAAAGTAGTGGTGACCACTTTTTGTCAATACATCTTCCAACATGATGCTCAATGCATGAGAATTGCTTGTTTTGGTCACGAAATCGGGAAATGTCAAGCCACAATTGGAGCTAAGAGACCATGTATCTAAGGAGGTTTTGAGAGCAGACAGCAATCGCCCATCAACATGCATAATACAATATTTCGATGGTAGCATTAGTGACAAAAGCGCTGCAGAATTCGTCACAGTAAGGCGCCCTTTATTTGTATAAAGTGTATTATTAGCTAGTTTGCATTCTAAATGCTTCGGAAAATATACTACAAACATATAAGTACATAGTTATTTACCCCTACGTACTACTTATAACTTAGCTATTTAATTTATGCAATGTTGATTTTCTTGAAATAATTTTTTTTTCTATACTAATTGGCCCAGTGGGTAGTAAACTATCCAGGTCATAACAGGTAAACGGTTAAAGAGAAAAATGTTTTGTTAACATTTTTGGTTTGATGGGATCCATATGAGCTACTTTTGAAAATATCGTGAAAAAATGTCCACAGGAACTGGTACCGGGCCAAAATGGGTTAAGTGCAATTTTTAAAGAGAGTTTTTTTTTTAAGTTACGTGACTTATGTCTAATAGATACATTTTTAAATATTTTTTTCGTCTTTTAAAATTAACAATATTTTTTAGGTTTGCTGGTAATTCATTCATTATTGAGGGCATTGCGTAGCTTGGATGTCTTCTTCCGTATGTGTTGTAGGTTTCAGGCATTTCCAAAAGTCCCTGAGCTCGTCTTCTGGTATTACAATTATGCCGTATATTTTGCTAGTATTGTTGATCATCATAATATTGTAGTAAAGCTGTCATCTTAAAAATACCGTTTACATCAAATACCTTTAAATTAAAATGATTAGTATTAATTATTTTAAACAATCGATGCTGAAGATTTGTTATTTTATCTAGATGGGTCTTTGACGCATTTCCCCAGACTAGTATCCCGTACCTAATGCGGGATTCAGCAAGTGAAAGATACACCTGTTTTTGAATTTCAGGACTAGTATATCTTTTGAGATACACCATCGCAAATAAAGCACTCTTTAGTTGCAAACGCACTTTATTTATTTGCTCATGCCATAGAAGTGATCATCAATAATGATTTCCAGATACTTAATTGTTTTGACCACCAGCGGACTGAGCCAGCGGTCTTGGGTTCGAATCCCGCCGCAAACACCTAAAAAGTTTTTCACAGTGCCCACCTCTTCCGAATGCCTGACAAGCGTTCAAGAGTATCATTTGTCCCTGTAGGTCCCTTCCATTCGTGCAAAAATATAACGCGCACACACAAATGGTTGCGGGAAGCTAGGCTTGGTTCTACCTAGGACTGCTGAAGCCAAATATTATGACGAGTCCTTGGTCGTGGCACCATCTTGATACTCTATTAAATTCATCCTGCATTATTGCTACTGCAGTATCAAAGCTCTTGTGGTTCACAATAATTGCTAATTCATCTGCGTATGCGAAGGCCGTACTTTTTTTGAGAACACGAAGAACACCTAAAAATGACGAACCCCGTTTTTTGTCTAATGAAAAATAAACATCAAAACGTAGGGCCGCAATACCACTAAATCCCTCCCTGTCACTACATTCCAGTACTTGCAGTTCCTTCTCAATTTTCAAAGAATTTTTTCCCCCACCTCAACCCAAAATAGATACGAAATTGCTTGAATATGAAAGTCCATGTTTGAAAAGTCTCCTTCAGCACTCGAGAAAAAAAGAAGAAGAAAAAAACTGTCACCCCACTGATAGTGCGCACCAGAGTCAGTGTCCCATTCAATCAGAAAGAAGAAGGAAAAAAAACACCATCATCTCTTCAGAGAAGGCTTTTTATTAAATGATAACGAGGCAAGGAGACACTCCTCGGCCGGACCTACAGATTCACATCCACAGAGCCTGGCAATCGGTACATCATATTTGCTCTTCATTAAAACAAACCGAAGACTGCTGCAGCCAGCCCATCCTGGGACGGGGCAATTAATCACAGAATAATATTTCATATTTTTTTTATTTTTAACCAAAATGTCCGACACACTTAAGGAGGACACACGGTGGACATTGCCTTGTAGCTCTGGCAGCAGCAGTTTGACCAGTTCTTCGCCTGGAGGCTGGTGTGTCTCTTCATCATCGTCACCGGGCGAGAGCTTCTTTAAGCCTTTTTAATTTAACGCCTTGGATATCGCTCAGTGATAACGCACCGGGGCCGCTGCCGCCAACCGTCAAGAAGACTCTTACCAGCGACGAATCTCTTCACCTTCGTCTTGACGCCTCGTCCAATCTGAGGTATTTTTCGTGAGCGATTATTTATTAACTTGTTTGCATTTAGTAAAATTGAGAGTTTTAATGTGAATACCGTGGTCATATCAACACACACAGTCATTTGGCACACAAGCTGATAAGGCGCGAATGTCCAAGAAGAGGACAGGCCTTCCTGCCCTGAGTCCAGGTTAAGTTAATGTACTCGTACTTACATGATCAGGACGTTATCGGGTGCTCTGTTATCGTGTCCTTAGTGTTACCAGGGGGAAGTCATGTGTATTTTGGAATACCTACTTCATCGGGGCCCGTATTTCTTTTATACGATTTGTCAGCCTTTGGTTAGTCGATGGGATGTGGGACGGTGTGCATGACATTCCGTGATCTTTTGCTGGTGCGAAGTACTTGATTTGGAGCGTATTAAGTGCCAATTTTAATTTACCGATAACGGATGAAATACGAGAATGAATTGAGGGGATTTTTCGTTTTTATTTCTTCTTAGCCGGTTTTTCTGAGGAGGACAAGTTTGCGGTTCCGATCTGTACACATTTGGAAATAGATCGTCTAATTTATTTAAGAACTAAGAATCTTTATATATGGGCTTCATGAACTGTTAGATCTTTCAGCATTATTTCGCCATTACTAAGATGTTTTGGTACAAAGATCATCCGCGGGAGATCACCGATCTTCACGGTCAATAAAAATACTAATCTGTTCTAGATACCTTCTCCTGAGAACACTCAATCTGTGTGATCTGTCACTTAAATCTTCCTCGCTTTCACCGATCTTCCACCTTCTCTGTAAACGAATTTTGACTTTAAGTGATCCTCGCTTTAACCGATCTTTCACCTAGCTGATCCTTCAAATATAATAATTTCACTACACGATATGACTCTTTAAAGAAAAACTGATCACACATAGCTAGATCGGTCCCTAACTGATCATGCAGTAGAAAATACAACTTTTGATACCGATCAAGGCGATCAAAATCTTAGTGATCCTAAAACTCTGGAATAGGTATACGTCGCTTTAAAGTATCTACAATAAAATCTACTGCCTTTCAATTCAATTTCACATCTATCTATTGATAGCGATCTCCCATTGCGTTACTGTCCCGGCACCGATCATCGATATCCATTGCGCCTGCCATTAGCTGACAAACAAGTAACTGCATTAGTGCGCCTCTCAATCTGTCATAAAACGATCCAATTAAAAGACGTAATTAGTTTACGATAACCGTAATTTGTTAATTTCCCCGATCGTATCCCGATCGCGCATAGATCGCGATCTCATCAAATGTCCAATGCGTCTCTCGACCATCCATAAATTAATTCAAATTCATTTTGTTTAGTCTTTTTCCGCAGATGACCGTAATAAATGTACAAAACAAAAAAAGAAACAAGGAACCCCGCCTGGATGGCAGGCAGTCCTTTCCCTCCGATGCTCTTACACGCTTTTAAGACTCTGCCTCACTTAGAATGATACTAAAACAATCCAATTTGATGTGAATGCATCTAATGGATCCGAATGGCCAACCAAATGATGATGATGAACACACAAACGCTCATAAATGATGCTGCCGCCGCCGCCGCCGCCGTCGGGGTGGTAATTTAAACTTTTTTTTAGTGCTCACATCGCGGGCTCTATAAGCGCACGCTTTAAAATATCGCTTGAGAGCGGGTTTTTTTTTTTTTTTTTTTGTTGTTTCCAAAAGTTTTATGGGAGCAACCATGCCGAGCGCATAGACTTTATTTTGATGGCCAGTGTCACCATTTCGGGAGGTAAGAATTTATGAACTGGCGCCGCGGACCCTAAAAATGTCATAACATGTCAAACATAACCGTTTAAAGTGAATCCACCGAGTGTCAAGTCAGTGCAAAGCACCAGCGTCCGCGTTCCCGTCCGATCGGAGTGTATTTTACAGTCCCAATTAGATCCCGGGCAGCATGTGGCGATTAAGTGGGCCATCTGCTCCTATAATATTTGGCGCGCCGCAGGTTTCGTTTATTAGACCACATTTTATAGGTTATAGGGAAAAAAATTCAATTAAGTTGTCGTTTTATGACGCGGTACCGTTGTGTTTTTCACTCGATTGGGACAAATTAGAAACACTTAAAACGGACCGCGTACAGAGTACCGTCGATACCAATTAGACTTTTATTTAGATCTTCGGGATCTCGTTTTAACGAGCCTGTTACATGCTTCGCAGGAAAAAAAATATGCCGGCTCTAATCAACGCAGCCTTATGAATTGTTTTATGAGCGGCACACCGGTTTTGCGTCCCCTAGTGCTTTAACCCGGGCCGTGGAGTTGAACACACTTTAGGGTGTGCGAAGTGTGCTGTGATTACTTCCGCGTGCGAACATCACATTCATTTTGTTAAATGGCCAATAAAATGTTTTTTTTTTGCAGACAATCCGAAAGACCATGTGGCGGAGATTCTCTAGAGGTGTTAAGAATTGGTAAAAAGAGGACGAGTCTGACTCCGAGTGGAGGAGTGAAAATCTTTCCAATTCCTCAAAACAATCGCCAGTGGCCAAAAGTTGTGAACGAACGGAATTGAACGTGGAGGAGGCCTGCGCGCCGATTTATGAACTCTGTGTGGCTGTGCGCGGCTGTCAGAAATGTTCACATTTCATAAATTTCAGCTTCGCAAAGGAGACAGCAACGGAGCCATATGGTAAATGGACAACAACCTGTTGCACAGTGGGCTGGAGGTAATGGGCAGTTACATGGTATGGATATGGTGGAATCATCCTCCTCCGCTTGTATCGCGGATGCGATTTGTCATTTTTCAAATTCGAAATCAAGCGGTGTTCGTTTGTCTTGTGAGCGAGAGTGCAATTTGCCTCCTGGTTAGATGGGCGAAGATGCAACATCGTTGGGTACGGAGTCGTGTATTATTGTATCTTCTCTAGTGTGTCAAAGGTTATCGGCCAATAAGGTAATTGGCTGGACGTTTGTTTTGATGCGATAAATGCGCATCGCTGTGGCTACTTGAAATAATGGGGGCATACTCTGATGTGTGTGTACAGTGTGAGTCAGTGAGTGATGGAAGAGCTTAAACGCCTACTGTCTGAAGTGTGTGGTTCGTTAGTGAATTAATGCGGGATACGATTCAAAAAGATACCGTGCTGTTGAGAAATCTTGGATGATTGACACGAATTTTACATAAGCGGTTGATATTTTAGTTTCCATCAAAAGATCGTTAGTAAGACATAATTTCACACCTTCTCAACAACTGATCTCTGAGCGCTGACTTGCTGCACTTTCTTTTCCAGAAATCCTGATCGTTGCCACTGATCTTCCATCAACGTCCACAAAAAAGATGATTTGATAGAAAGAAATCGTAATTCTTGCCTGTGATCTTTCAGACAGAAAACTGATCCTCGTCCACAGAAAAGATCATCTTTTAGAACAGCTGGTTGCATTTTTCCAGTTTTCTGCCGATCAGAGACACTGATCTTGAAGATTTCATAGAAAGAAATTGTGATTCCTGCCTGTGATCTTTCAGACAGAAGACTGATCCTCGTCCACAGAAAAGATCATCTTTTAGAACAACTGGTTGCATTTTTCCAGTTTTCTGCCGATCAGAGACACTGATCTTGAAGATTTCATAGAAGGAAATTGTGATTCTTGCCAGTGATCTTTCAGACAGAAGACTGATCCTCGTCCATAGAAAAGATCATCTTTTAGAACAACTGGTTGCATTTTTCCAGTTTTCTGCCGATCAGAGACACTGATCTTGAAGATTTCATAGAAAGAAATTGTGATTCCTGCCTGTGATCTTTCAGACAGAAGACTGATCCTCGTCCACAGAAAAGATCATCTTTTAGAACAACTGGTTGCATTTTTCCGGTTTTCTGCCGATCAGAGACACTGATCTTGAAGATTTCATAGAAAGAAATTGTGATTCCTGCCTGTGATCTTTCAGACAGAAGACTGATCCTCCTCCACAGAAAAGATCATCTTTTAGAAAAACTGGTTGCATTTTTCCAGGTTTCTGCCGATCAGAGACACTGATCTTGAAGATTTCATAGAAGGAAATTGTGATTCTTGCCAGTGATCTTTCAGACAGAAGATTGATCCTCGTCCACAGAAAAGATCATCTTTTAGAACAGCTGGTTGCATTTTTCCAGTTTTCTGCCGATCAGAGACACTGATCTTGAAGATTTCATAGGAAGAAATTGTGATTCCTGCCTGTGATGTTTCAGACAGAAGACTGATCCTCGTCCACAGAAAAGATCATCTTTTAGAACAACTGGTTGCATTTTTCCAGTTTTCTGCCGATCAGAGACACTGATCTTGAAGATTTCATAGAAGGAAATTGTGATTCTTGCCAGTGATCTTTCAGACAGAAGACTGATCCTCGTCCACAGAAAAGATCATCTTTTAGAACAACTGGTTGCATTTTTCCAGTTTTCTGCCGATCAGACACACTGATCTTGAAGATTTCATAGAAGGAAATTGTGATTCTTGCCAGTGATCTTTCAGACAGAAGACTGATCCTCGTCCACAGAAAAGATCATCTTTTAGAACAACTGGTTGCATTTTTCCAGTTTTCTGCCGATCAGAGACACTGATCTTGAAGATTTCATAGAAGGAAATTGTGATTCTTGCCAGTGATCTTTCAGACAGAAGACTGATCCTCGTCCACAGAAAAGATCATCTTTTAGAACAAGTGGTTGCATTTTTCCAGTTTTCTGCCGATCAGAGACACTGATCTTGAAGATTTCATAGAAAGAAATTGTGATTCATGCCTGTGATCTTTCAGACAGAAGACTGATCCTCCTCCACAGAAAAGATCATCTTTTAGAACAACTGGTTGCACTTTTCCAGTTTTCTGCCGATCAGAGACACTGATCTTGAGGACGATCTTTGTCCGCAAAAAGTGATCACTTAGGACCACTGGCATAGTCATGAAACCACAATTGCTCCCTTCGATTGCTGATCTTCCACGGAAATTAAACTCTAATGATCATTGATTGCGATCAATTTTTTTTTTCTCTCTTTAACTGATTTCGAACCACAATCGATCTGACATATGTATTTTGATCTTTCGATAAAAGTGATTTCTCTCAACTGAACCTCTTTCACGATCGCTTATGTCCGCTCCCGTTAGAATTGTCACATGCGACTTATCTAATGCTTACGTGACTGCTAAAAATGCATTAAGACTTCCCAGTTCCGAGACTTTCCCAGACAGACAGTCGAATCCTTGCGATTTCACCCACCAAACTATTATGCAAATGTAACTGCACCACATGGCTTAATTGAAAGCCATTTCCTGTGCAATGCAAACTGCTCAGCCAAATAGGGCACAATAACATTAAATCAATTGAATGCCACTTGGTAGCTCCTCGACTGGAATATCTCCACAAATTGGCCAACAATTGTGATTCATATCGCTCCCTCTCAACTACGAGTTTGAGTATCGAAACCACCAACCCAACATTCACCAACTTAAAACAACTCTCGTACCAAATTTGGCCGCCCCCTTGCGGTCGGCTGTGGTAGTAGTCAATCAATTTGATTTGATTGCATTCAATTAGTTTCCTCTTCTGTCAGTTGTGATCTTTTCGCAAGCGAATGATCACTGATTGAAGCCACCTGCTTGAGTAAGCATACGAAAAACAAAACTGACATTCCATAAATTCACCTCTAAAAGGTTTTTTAATTGCACCTCATGTGCGCGGGTTCTGCACTACTGTCACTCTGCGAAAGTGTCAAATCGAATGTCAAAAGGTAAAAAGCATTCACGCTTAACGATCGTAAATCCATTATGCAGTCCACATGACAAATCGTGATCGATATGAAATTAGATGGAGGGCAAGATAAAGTAGAGACTGACGAAGATAGAGAAAAAAGGAAGAGACGAAGAGGAGAGCCAGCACAGCCTGAAGGCAACGATTGGAGGAATAATTGAAAATCATGTTCATCTATTTTGCCTGTCAATAGAAATCCAATTTGTCGGAATTGAAATCGGCACAGGTGCGGTTCGGGCGTATAGTGGGGCCTTACAGGAGACGGGGTTTTTTTTTTTTATTTGTTTGACCCTGGTAGTAAATTGTGATATAAGAGAAGTGTTACCACGATTCTTGGCCGCCTTTGATTTTAAGATGCATTTGGCGCTAAAATCCAAGGTATTTGTTGAGAACTCAACTAAATCTACCCGCGAACCGCTCATGTTCTTCACCATAAATTGATTCCTTTCCTATCCGATCCGCATTATGCTTAAGGAGTAACACACCTCGGTAAGCGCGTGCTCAGCATGTACACTCGTATTGCAAATATTTGTCTGGACAAAAATAAAAATGATTTCTTCCTCTCCACTCAATTTGTGAGCCTTATGCTGCTCCAGCAGTAAGAGGATTCAATCGACTCCGCAGATGTAGTGCAAGCAAACAATTGAATTGGTTGCTGGAGGAGTTCTCTACTTCAGCAGGGAGGGAGGCAACATGCCAAGTCACGATTTTACCAATGAAATCCTTCGATTATCTGGGATTAATGTGATTCACTGCACTCACAGCTAACACTTTGGTAGAGCAATCGGATTGTGCCAGAGATAGGAAGGATCAGAGATCTTGCATTTGTTTGTTTGGATGGATTTTTTTTCTAAGTAAACTGCTGATGCCACCATCATCGGTCGAGCAGTTGGTTCTTTTCAGATTGATTACTCGGGCTTCTGTTGTAGGGAGTCGCGGTTGCAGGGAGCTGTGTCATGTAGAGATGTGTTGAGACTATTTTAGACTACTGAAGTATTGAGTTGGGTACGTAACATAACGTAACACGGAACATTATCGTACTCCTGTCAATGAAAATGGAACGTTGAATATACATCTAGATTCTAGATTGTTCCCCGTTGCACTTTCCTTCTATTGTGATTTTATTAGGATGGGCCGTTACGTTACGTAGCCGTTTAGTAAATTTCCTAGCAGCTGATAAACAAACGTTGGGACTATTTTAGATTACTGAAATATTGGGCAAACGGTTTAACTTTTTTTTGCATGAGTTGGGTACACTAGTTGCTACGTAATATTACGTAACGCCCAACATTGTCGGACTCCTGTCAATGGGAATGAAACGATGAATGTCCATCTAGATTGTTCCCCATTGCACTTTCCTTCTATTGTGGTTTTTATTACAATGGGCCGTTACGTTACGTAGCCGTTTAGTAAATTTCCTAGCAGCTAATAAACAAACATTGGGACTATTTTAGGTTACTGAAATATTGGAAAAATGGTTTTTATTTGCATGAGTTGGCTACAATAATTGCTACGTAACATTACGTAACGCCCAACATTTTCGGACTCCTGTCAATGGAAAGATTAATGTCCATCTAGATTCTTCGTTGCTGTACCTACTACCCTTCTGTTGTATAATTTGTTTACGTCATGCCGTTACGTTACGTAGCTCGCTTCTAAAATAAACCACTACGCTAAATTCATTGGAAAACTATTAATGCATTTTTAAAGTGTTTTATAACTTGCGCGTGCAAAAGGGGGTGGTGAGCACTCTTATAATGTTGAGTGAGTGAATGCAGCTGAATATCTCGTTTGAGCACTTGTGGTGAAAATAACGATAAAACAATGAAGGACAGGATATATTGCAGCGTTGACTTAGAGGGACAAGCTATGTCTTAATTGTCGATGAGCTCTATCGCGCGTCTGTGGATTCTGTCCAGTAGCTCCAAGTATGTAGTAAGTACAACACACCAGATACGAGCGTTGTACTCAAGTTTGGGGCGTATAAACGCCTTATGAATTTAGGCCAGATCAGCAGGTGTGAAATATTTTATACCTAGACATTTCGCTGCGTTCTTGGCGACATCAAATATTTGATCATTCCAATAAGGGTTATCATTGAAACACATACCGAGAATAGAGAGTCAGCGATACAAGTGCTATTCAAGGATATAGTGAAATATAGTGAAAAGGTTTCGCTTCAATGACAAGACATTGGGTTTTTCTGAAGCGTTAAATTCCACTTACATAAGTGTGCTGTCAAGTTTGGAATTTAATAAGCTTAATACATGTTGACAGGCGATCATATATAAAAATGAGAATGAGAATCAGAGACAAAACGGAGCCTTGAGGAACACCAGTATTTATTTGATAGATTTTGGATGTTAAACGGTCCAAAACAACTTCAATTGAAAGGTAATTTCTAATACATTGAAGGAGCATATCATCGATCATTAAACTCTGTCAAATGTCTTTTAAATATCAAGTGTTTTTTTGCTTTCACCAAAGTTGTTGTGAACTGATTTGTTCCACTTTTTAGATAGACATGTCATAAAATCACCAGTGGAACTGTTGCTGCGAAAACCGCACCATGGCTCATTAAGCCTGTTCCCCCAGTTTCATCCACACGCGATGTCAGCGTTGCCAGGTTTTGGTGGAACGAATTCACTTTTTATGCACTTTTTTTCCCCGATTTAACGTTTCATTTTCCCCGGTATTTTCACCGTTTTTCATTTACTTTCGATTTCGTTAATTTGCTAATAAAACGCTACTTTTTATACAGTCTCAACTTAACAGAGTAATAGCACTTACAGTATATAAAATAACTGAAAAAACTATTTAATTTATACATACATACATACTTCATTCAATAATGGTATGTTCTATGGATATAAGAGTAACAAAATATAAAACTTAAAATAAAAAAAAGAATATTAAAAACTAAATAGAAAATTCATTAACCTTCAGCCAAATGCAAATGTGAGATTGTGTGTCTAAAATTGTTTGCATTGACTTTACTAAATAGTATTTATTTATTGAAAATGTCAATGATGGAACAATTTTTTAATGTAGTTCGTTTTCCCCGTCTCCCCTTTTGGGTTGAAAATCCCCGGAAACGGGGAAAAATCCCGCAACCTGGCAACGCTGCGCGATGTTGGTATTATTTGTGACAGGGATACTTCCGCTCTCACATTGATCAAATAATACACAGGTCCGATTCTTCTCTTGGTTTCATAAATCATAAAATACTGGTCCAAAAAATGCTCGAACCCTTACGATACAAAATCTCTGTTGCGGCACAATAAGGATCACAGCGTCGTCGTCATCAAGGAATAAATTCAAATTGTTAAAAATTAAAAATGTATTTAATATGTTCCATAATTTTCTTATAACAATAGCGAGTAAATTCAAATCTGGCATTTCTATTAGACCATTCGCCATATATTAAAATACTTTGAAATCGCCTTAAAATTTAATAATGTAAAATGACGTAAAATCTACTAATTTTTCTTGTATAAATAGACTGAACCAAATAAAAGAATTCTTCTTTTTTTTGTACTTGAAACCCTTAGGGGAAAAACTGCTGTTTTTTTTTTTTTTGTTGCGTTTGCTTGTTAATAGTCGGTCAACTCGCAAGTTGATCTATCATTCGCCTTTTTCGCAACCGCTGAAAAACTTAGTTCAACGCGTCAACCAGAATCTATCTAGGAAATATATATAAGAGATCCCACCGTTGACGGTCGTATAGTCTGATCGTACAATCGCTTTACATAACCTTTGTCCCCTCCTTGAATACGCCTCCCAAGTTTGGTCGCAATTTCACATCACTCACTCCCTTAGAATCGAAGTGCACTGCTTTATCCGTTTTGCCTTACGCGGTCTCCCTTGTCCCGACAACTATATCTTACCACCATACAAAGATCGGCTCAAATTTACTAACTTGCAAATACTTGCAAAAAGTGATTTCCCTTTACACCGACCCACATAACCTTAGATCTGTACCGCTCTTTCGTCATCCTCACCACCGCACCGACTACGGCCATTTCGAACCAATCTCCAGAATGCTACATCTGGCCAACAACGCACAGTACACCACTGACTTTAATTCCAGTATATGCTCCCTTAAATATTCTCTCTACACCTCTTCGTCCTTAGTGTTATTTTAGACTTCCCTCTCCTCTTCACGACTTCCTCCCTTATAAGTTAGTTTAAATTTGTAAATATTAGTTTTAAGTCTAGTTTAAATTACTTAAGTTTGTTTAAGTTTTTATTTATTGCTTGTATTAAACTAAATAAATAAAATAAGTTTTCGGGATTCAAAATATTTCATAAGCGTTTTTATAACCTTTGAAAGAAGGGACATAATTGAAATGGAGAAGAAGATTCACGTTTTTTTTTTTTTTTTTTTTTTTGAACGACAAATGCAGTGGTTTTGCCAGCGTAGAAGAACACGTCTTCAGAACAATAGGGGAAATATCATCTGGACCAGCGCAATTGAGTATTTTAAAATCTTGAAGTACTCTTGCCACTGTACAAGTCCGAAAATGGTTCGGTCCCAGAGTATTCTACGCGCTCGAGTACAGGGGAAGATAAAGCACAATCTAGGAGCGTTTAGCTAGCTGCAAGGAGATTAGATTTATCTGAAGAGCTGACAGCTGGAATGTCATGTCATTGCAGTCATTGCTGGTTCGTTAAATTTTTTTTTCGGTTTTCCTCTGATGTGTTAGCCTTATGCCACCGAAGATCACCGTTTTGCCCTGAGAGCCTCTTTATAGCTCGCGTCGCACCACGAGTTTTCCTTTGGTTTGATACTCTCTGACAAATGTCAAATGTCAGCAATCGTTACACTTAAAAGCGATTCCTCTTTCGAACCAGCACTCCTGTCAAAACTCCACTCGTTACCGTTAACGTCAAAAAAGCCTCTTCTTAGAGGAAATACCGCACCTCACTAGAAGGTGTTATAAAATCTGTCTCACTGTACAATAAATTTGTTAAATGAATAAAAATAAAAACTTATTGCCTCTATAACCATCCGCACAGCACGTTTAACTTCACAAATACCTGCGATTTATTTCTCCATTCCATCACGAAGTGTCACCGCAATGCTTGAACTTCTACTTAACCCCCCCCCCCCCCCCCTCCACGCCCGCTAATCAGGTGAATTCACATTTTAACGAGCTGAGTTTTGACATTTTCTCCCCATTTTTGAATGTGCCCCCTCCTTCGGGGTATTTGTGCACTAAAACCACAGGTCTAATAAATCTATAAAAAAAAAAAATATTCACTCAACTGGCACAACCACATTTTAATGTCCGCCATAAACCCGGGATCTTAACATTCTTAATGACAGACAGATTGTCTGGGAGACAACGTGCGCTGGAAAGAGGAACATTTGATTGGAAAACAATTCCCGAATTGATTGGCTTAAATTTTTTTTCCCCACAGCGCGTATCTTGGCGGAGCATGGATGTCTTGACGTAATCTTTCCCGGTATCTAGAAGGGGGATGTGAAACTCGTTTTTATCTTGAGACAATGAGAACTTCCTGGATCTCGCAGCCATTCGGGAGACACACATATGTACGTTCTGGTTCGAGAACAATTCTTGGAACAATGGTCCGTTAATAAGCAGAACCTATCGATTGATCGCACAGCAGCCAACTCGTAGCGCGTTAAGCTTACGTTTGCCGTGACATAATCTCCCACATGATACCCTGAGTGATCTCTTAATCTTTCAGGCCCGTTCGAGGTGCAGGGAGAATCACACGACTGGCCAGATACGCATGTGGAATTCCAAGAGTTCACACACATTCGAAGTGACGCTAATCTCCCCGCGCAGCGGGTAGATACTTATTTATGGGGTAGGTGTACGTTACGTTTTGTTACGTACTGCGGTGACGAAATCACCATGGGAATTGGCTGCTCCAAGATGCAAATGAGTTCATCAAAATTGCATCGGCGGCGGCGGCGGCAGCTGGGCTGGGATTCGATGAGACAAGTGGCAGGCGCATGATCCGGGGTAAGCAGAGGAGAATGCTCAATCAATCAACGGCACAGGAACCGGTAGAGCGTAGAGGTGCCACACAAATACAAACACACACTCAGGACAGGGAAGAGAAGCAAAACATGTCCCAGGGGCCTAATGGAGTCCGGCTGTCAGTCAATTTTGTCAGATTCAGATGGTCGAGGTGCTGCGGCTGCTGCAGGAGCGCCTGGCAGATTCAATTCGAATCCAATATCAAATTTACAAGTCATAAACAGAGATGAGTGCTGTGTGCTCGGTGGTGGTGTAGTGTGTACTTCTGGGGCCTGACACCAGCTGTGTGCTGCTTTGGCGGAATTAAAATGAATATACTTACATAAGCTTCCTTAGCCTTTAGTGCAGGCAATTATGCTCTAGGTAGCCTAGCGACGGCGCGGGAGGTGACAGGCGCCAAAGGATGCTTTGTAGAAAATTGGTGAAGCTATCCGCATTCCATGGGTGGTGTAATGGTTTCCTGGGAGGTCAAGAGTACTCGGAAGCCATACGGTTGCAGTGTCCACGGTAGATATTCACAAAACAGAGATCAGCGCCATTAAATTCAATTACAAGAGATGTTTACTGGTTAATAATTTGCATTTTACAGCGCCACATACTCGTTTCTACGTAGAGGGATAAGATGGTTCGGATGGAAGCAGTTCGATGATTATAAATATGAGATGAGCTTGTACTCAAACTGAAATCAAAATACGGTGACAGATGGGTTAAAAAATGGAAAATGGCCTACCGCAGGGTTCAGTTGTTGCACTGCTTCTCTCTATTAGGGTGGTAACTAGGTCAGGAAGAGGTGGGCATGCTGCAAAGTGCGTTTCGGAGTGTTAGTTTGCTGTAATGAAAGTTTGCCTTATGTAGCGTTCTGGATATTGGTTCGTGGAAACCATAATTGGAGCGCTGGAAACCAATATGAAAGAGAGGGACAGACCTGAGTTTTCGTGGTTTGGTGTTAAAGGAGATCATTTCAAGTCAAAAGCTGATGAATATAAAGTACATCGGCAACTTCCCGATATCTAGGGTGGACAGTTGCAGCTGCCAGCGCAAGGAAGACCGCGTAGGGCAAAATGGATGAACCTGCGCTGGACGGCTTCGATTCGCCTGATATGAAATTCGTAGTAAGAGGACCATACTTGGCTCGCGTATTCTAGCAGAGGCCTTACGAATGTGATGTTAAGGGATTTCGTGACATATGGGTTCGAGAACTCCTTGGATCAACGCTTCACAAAACCGAACGCAGAGTTGGCTCTGTTAATATCAATATGGGACCTGAAGTTGAGTTCCCTATCGCAGATTACACCCAGTTCGCGTTAAGTGGTGACAAAGGGAACAGGCCCATTGCAGATGAGATAAGGTCTGGGAGACGTTTGAGACATTCAGGCCTATCGTGAATAAAATTTCCAGGGAAATATTTCTCATTCAGCAATCTGATTTACATTGCTGACAAGGGAAATATTTCCATCGGAATTTATTCGCGATAACCCTGATTCAGTACGAGAACATTTTGTTGACACCAGATTGAAGATTTATTAAAGGCATCTTGAAATGGACGAGAGTCGGCGTGTGATGATATGTGCCTGTAGATTTTCATTTCGCCTGCGTAGACAGATATAAAGGAATCTTTTATGATATAGTTGACGATAGTAAGGATGAAGATCAACGGTCCAAAGTGGCTATCCTGGGGGACTCCAGAAGTGGCTTTAAAAGGGTCAGATACGGAAGATCTAAAAAGTACTTTTAATTGGCGGTCTTCCAGGTAAGATTTGATCCATGATCCTGGGGGAAAACCAAGAATTTTAAGTCTGAGAAGGATCGAAGGCCTTGCTAAAATTGGTGGTAACAACTTCAACATCTGTTCCATTTTCCAAATCACACAAGGTTCTTGACACGAATAAATTCAGTTAGGTTAGTGGTTATTGGTCTGCCCTTAAGAAAGTGGTGTTGGTTGTTGGAAATGATGGCCTTACAGTGAAAAAATCTGTGTCGTAGATAATCCTCTCGAAGAGCTTGGGTATGCAAGAGCTTAGCGATGGGACTGTAGTTCGATACTTCATTCTTACCACCGGTTTTATGGATGGAGACTATGTAATAGTTCTTCCATAGTTGAGGAGAAATTCCTTGGAAGATGTATAGTTGGTTGGAACAGAGAAGTGAAGAGTCGGGTCAAGTTGTGTGCACATTTTTTAAGGACTGTGGCAGGTGGACCGGCGGAATAATCATCCTTCAGTTTACCTATCTTCTGAGTAACCAATAGAGGCTAGGGACGTAGGGTTGCAATTGTTCCTATAAGAGAAGCCATCAATATCCGGTTCTGGTACATATATACGTGGTCAGTGTAAGATAGGCTGAAGAAATGTGCCAACATATTCGCAACATTCTTTGGATCTGCTGGTAATATATTATGAAGATTTAGAGTGGATGGGTAGCTATCTGATTTCAAAAAGGTTAAGGAAAAAACAAATACATATCGAGTAGAGAGAGGAATTAGTCAACGAGATACCATCTCACCAAACCTTTTTACAGCGGTCCTAGAGTACGCCTTCAAGAACATACAATGGGAAAACAAGGGTATCAAAGTTGACGGAGAGTTTCTAAGCCACCTTCGCTTCGCGGATGACATTGTCGTCATAACCGACAACCTCAATGATGCAAAGCTGATGCTAGATGAGCTCGGTGTAGCCTCAAAGAACGTCTAAACATAAACTTCGCAAAAACTAAATACATGACCAACCTTGTTCCCAGTGGCAGCATGGAGACAGCAGAAGGTACGATGATCGACCCGGTTTTCAAGTACAAATACCTCGGTCATGAAATAAGAATAAGGCGAGACAACCAAACCCGGGAAATCACACGCAGCATCGGACTAGGCTGGGCAGCCTTTGGCGAACTGAAAAACGTGTTAAGGAGCGACATGGCCATGCATCTGAAAAGAAAATTATTCGACCAATGTATACTGCCGGTTATCACATATGGAGCCGAGACCCTAACCCTAACAAGAGATGCTGGGAATAAGCAGGAGAGACCGGGTTACAAACGAAGAAATCCGAAGCAATGGCGAAATGGAGGTGGGCAGGACACGTGGCAAGAATGACGGACAATAGATGGACAAAAAGGCTAATCGAATGGAGACCAAGAGAGGACCTGAGATACAGAGGAAGACGACCATCACGCTGGAGTGACGACATTAAGCGAATACCAGCAGACTACAGGATCCGCACAGCACAGGATAGGACAGAGTCGAAACTATTAGACGATGCCTACGTCCGATTTTGGACAAGACAGGACAGGGGATGCCAGGAGGTTCTTCTCAGCCAACTAAAGGGACGACTCCCTTTCAGAAAGTCACTAAGTTTGGTTTTTTTGTGATCATTTCATTGCGCTCCCTTCCAATTCAATCAGCTCAACCTAATTTGCATCTGACAGAGTTTCACATTCCTCCATTCTTTGAGGCCCCATTTGTATCTAAGTACTTCAAAACTTTCATCGGAATTTATTGAGACTCTTTAAGTTCCATTGAACTTCATCGTCATTTGTCAAGTCGCCACTTTGTCAACACTTGACATACAAACAGCAAAAAAAAAAAAATGTGTCCAAAACTTCAGCGCGTACCTATTCTCATCAACAAAAGTCCTGTTGCACAACAGCGCCACAGAATACCAAGCCACTTCATCTTAAAGATTTCGACAAACTGATAGTGTTCATACGGTGGCAGCTCTCACGTAACACGTAGCCCGTTTCAGCCAAAAAAAACATTTCGAAAGCATCACTTACGTGAACGTGGTGTGGTGTTGTACCTCTTTACATTTAAACAAAAGCAATCTCAACAGAAAAGACGCTGATCAATAGTCCAGATAACGCGTTCTGTTTAGTCAAAGTCTCACAAACAAATGACCAAGTCCCAGACCAAAGACCAAAGACTAAAGATACAACATCCACCAAGACCACTTGAAAGATTGTTCAAAACCAGAGATTTGATTTTTTGACTGATAGATGGGAGCCTCTGATAGATTCTCTTCGGCTTCGGTGTCTCTGACAGCGAGTATACGAGTATTTCGCATCATCATGATTCATGATGTCAGCCACCGCTGTGCTTCGAAAAAAAATAAACAAAAACAGAAACAGCCCACACAGAGTATCTATGTATCTACTCACTTTCCAAACACAAGAAGAAAAAAAAAGATAGATTTACAGTTTTGTTTCATCATCATCATCGTCATCTTCAAAGTCCAATTCAATTTGTTTGTTACATGTTTGATGAACAAAAGGAAACAAACAAACATCGCAAACAAACGAGAGCTACTTCAAGACCCAAATGACGATGAAGCCGAAGAAGAAACCATCTCTGAGATTCGCGCGTGGGTGTATTAGGCGCGTGCCTATTTGTGCAGTGCGACGACGCGACCCGCAACGGTTCCACCTCCATGCGCGATCGCATTCAACATCTGTTTCGGATGCGCGCATCGATTGTATCTGCTCTGGGAATCCTTTCACCTCATCTCGGCCGGCGCGGCGGTAGAACAATGGGAATGTCTCTATATAAACGCAGAGGGGGGGAGGGGGCATAGCCGAGGAAAAACAAACAAATTATCTGGAGCACCGAACGGCCACTGTCGCGACCACACACCTTCGCCGGCCGTAACACCGATTGTTAGTGTGATAGGAAAATAGTTTTTTAAAAGGTTACGGGCCTGGGAATTGGTCACCATCATTATTACCTACCACAGAACAAAAAGGTTCGAACCATTCAGCTGTCAAAAGGCGACATAAAAATGTCAAATTGATCGCGGCGCGTTGTGTTATGCATGAGGGGGGACATGACCGACACGACCGACACGACCGACACGACCGACACGACACACCCTCTAACGAGCGGATAGTGAATGGAAATGGGCTATTTGGGAATTCCCCGGAGCAGGTTCTCTCTTACGAAGAATAGGGGCAAAGCGATCACAAATCAATTGGATTTGAGTCGGTTGCCCCCCCTCTTTATCTCTCTTCTGAAGGTCCAGGCAGGTATGAGAGATACACATCCCTTGATGTACAAGTACCTGTTACCCAGAGTCCGATTAAAAAAGTGTGCTCCAAGCAAAACACCCGTGTGTGACATTTTGTTGGTCTGCTTTGCCCTGCCGGACCCTTAACAACTGGGGAAATTTGCCGGCGGCCGGCGGCTGGCGGTATCGCGTTATTTATGGCTAATTAATAACCCCTAATGGATCGGAGCACGGCGGGTTATTTATCGTTGTTCACCAAAAATGTTTTGTTGTTGTTTGCCGTTTGTTGTGCATAAATCGTCAGCTTTTATTCGAGTGTGTGTGTGTGTTTCTGTGTTGTATCCTTGTTTGGTGGATACACCATATCCATTGGATCGGTTTTGTTGTCTCGCTCGAGCTCTTGTTGGGTGGAAATGAATTATCATATAAACATCAGAACTGAATGAAGCTGAAGGTTTAATCGTTTCATATATTATGACACCGAGGTGCGGGTGGTCCCGTTTTTTTTTTTTCGTTTGTATTCTTATTCCGCATCTCTTAGAGTTTCGGATGATGTGTAACTCACGGAAAAGACGGAACCGATTTTGTTTTGAATAAATTTAAATGTTTTCACGGCTCAGAGAGGTGTTCAATTTTACGAGTCACAAATTGCAGCCGGGGGGAAAGTTTTTTTTTTAAGTGGAAAATCCATTAAAGGTTTTTTCTTTCGCCATAAATGTCACTCAATATTAGAATTTTCTTAACTCGATGCGTATGTAGATTGTCAACGTTTTGTTTTTAATAAGCGATAGTTGAAGGGAAAGGTGCACTGCTGCTCATAATTGATTGCATTTGACAACCTAACCACCTGTCAAATCTGACATGACTTGCAACAGTTGTGTCCATAACATTTATACCTGTACTAGTTGTTGCGCTAGCCGCTAGTCATAGTTGATGGATCGAGTTAGTGCTGTCATTCCCAATTGTGTTCACAATTTGCCGCACATTGTAAGACAAAGATGCTCAACGAAGATAAGCGCTTCATTGTATTTTTCTTTTGTGAAATCCAAGCCATGATTTTGTGTTTCTTGACGCATTCTGTGCAGAATATCTTCGGACATGTAGTCATTCCATTTCTCCCACAATTGTACTGATTCTGACGGGAAACACGCAGATAAAATAATTGTGAACAGTGTACGTATTTGAAATGGATTAGAAGTGCCGGTTGACCTGTTCCAAATGATTGTCATTTTCCAGCAAGTAAAGTGACTCGCACGCACTGTTCGTAGGTAAATGTTCAACCACGAACGGTAATCAGAAGCAACCGTAAATAAAAGCATTCAGCGTTGTTCGGATGTACAGTGTATAATCTTCCTTAAGCATTTAATGAAAACTAGTGGACCATTGCGAGAAATCTCGCATGTTGTAACCCTATAACCTTATACGGTTTAAGAAATGAATAAACGAGAACGTAGGTATAGGTAATAATGTTTTCTCATAATAAAGGAGATGGGACACTTTTGGGACAAGAGCAAAATCCAAGCAATCCGCTGTTGGAGGTGTACTTTTTTTTAATAGTGACACTTTTCTTGCGGCTCGAGTTTAAAGCTTAGCATCCACCAGAGTACGTCGGACTATTCTGGTACTTACCTGTCTGTTCTTTAAGGTAGATGACATTCAAGGATTTCTCCGTACAAGCAAGCAAACACTTTTTGTCCTTGGATAATTTAGACTGGCGCTCTCTGGTTTCAGGAAGCTTTTTGGAATGTATGTACAGCGTTCAAGATCATTCTTGAGGAGCATTCGGCTTCCTCAGCCCATGTTTGTTCTTTGCTAAATGTGGTATATGTAGGTAATGAAACCTTATAGTTCACGACATCCTCAGTGACTACTACAGTAGAACCTCGATTATCCGGTACAATGACCGGCAAGGGCTTGCCGGGAAATTGAAAACACGGAAAATCTAATAAATAATAATAAATATATCTTTAAGTTAATTTAAGTTTATTTTCAATGGTCAAAACAATTCTTTTACGTTTCGTATCCATGAAGGGTAATGTATGTGCACCGTCCTTTAATCTTTCCCTACAACGTAATTAAAATAGATATCACCTTCCTCTTAACCCTAATTGTACCAGGTTATATTTCCTACACAAACTACCGCGTTGTGACTCTCAGTCACATGTGTGATGTTTACGAATGCTAATATAAAAAAATTGTTGGTACATGCAAATAAATAGAAAGCAGAAACTTTATTAAACATTTAATTACTTATTTATACATTTTCAATAAACTAAAATTTTCTGATAGTGCGTATTGCATACATTTAGACCACACTTCTTAGAACTCTGTTTATTCGCACGCCCTTGTTTTTAATGGACACGTGTGGCATCGACTACGAATATTATATGCTGTCGATCTCGATGGTGACGGCAGCGTGGCGTATTGGTATCACTATTTGCTGATGTTGTTGCAATGGTCAGAAATGAGTTCGCAATGTGTGCATTTGTTCTGCTAAGACATCGTTGAATTCTTCGTTGAATGTTGGATACAACCATATCCTAAGCCAACCCTTTTAGAAGAATTTGCGGCGAATATTTTCCATTAGCCTCATGAATTCAGGGTAAAAACAAAGCCACATAACTGTTAAAGCAACCCCGCAAAGTTAGGTTAGGCTGAGTGGGGTTGAGCTCAGAGTGGGTCCATCGAGACCCCTCAACCTAACCTTGCGGGGTAGCTTCAATAATTGCGCGGCTTAGTTTTAACTCCATACCTGGATGGATTTCCTTAAAGCATTTCATTACTTTACAAATTGTTAGAACGAGTCTATAGTTGATAAGGCCTGTCGAAATTAGGCCACGAAAGAAGTATCTCCGTAAAGTATTCCCAAGATAGCGTGCTGTGCTTTGACATTTGCATAGCATATGCGCGATATCCTCTGGTATACCTATATTATACAGTACATCTCTGCAAATGTATGTGCCTGTGACTTCGGGCATCTTGGCGTATTTACCCAAGTAGCAATACCCAGCAAGTAAAGACTTTACTTCACACCTCGGTGTAGTGGTAAGTGCGTTTGACTACTAGGCAATGCTTGCTCGCGTTCAATCCCAGCAAACACGTAAAAGTTTTTTCACGGTTTCACCCCTTTCGAATGTCTGATACTCGTAAGCATTCAAAGAGTATCATTTGTCATGAGGAGCTTCTCAACTCACCGTTCGGAGTCGGCAAAAAAACTGCAGATCTCTTCCATTCGTGCAAACAAATAACACACACATGCAAATGGTTGCGAGAAGTAGGCGCTGGTACAACCCGAACTGTAGCGCAACCTAAAGAAAGAAGATACTTCACATAATCATTTCTGTATCTTCAATTATTTTTAGAGCAATTTGTAAGCTACCTCGCAAACATCCACCAAATTTAAATTTTGCATTACTGGCCATCTATTTGTTTCTCGTTTTATCAAGTTTGCATGCGGATGAACTTTTTTATGGGCGGATTACCCTCACTCCTTATGTAGTTACTATGATACACGTCGTTTAGGAAGCCAAATACACGTACAGCCACATTTTGAAAACGCATGCTATGTTTTGAAATTCTGGCTACATTAAAAATTACTGTGTGTCTGTAAGTCACAACGTGGTAGTTAATGTTAGTATTTTTTGAGAATGGTAAAAAAACAATTCAAACCAAGAACTAAAAATTAATTTAAATTAGCGCGTTTTATTAAGAACTGTTTAAAAGTAGAATACACAAGCCCAAAAGTAAATTACCGACGTTATTAACAGAAATACAACCGAAATAATTTCGAATGTGTCTCAAAGTCACAACGTGGTAGGATTAGGGTTAAATATGCAGAGACACAACTGTTGCACTACGAAATTACATGCTTCTCAAATATAGAGAAATATAACTGGTAAAACAACATTCAAAAGCAAACACGAAAGCGCATGTTACTAGGAAATACTGTTTGTTACAAATTCGGATTCCCCGACTTTTGCATGCAAAATACATACTCGGCCCGGATAGTCGAGTTACAATCAGGGGATTTTACACGGATTAGCGAAATGCTTGGTATGCACGGATTAGCGAGAAACACGGATTATCGGAACACGGATAATCGAGGTTTTACTGTACTACTACTACTTACCGATATCAAGAAATCATTTTTGTTTTTTTTTTTTTTTATTTTGTACCCTTTATTTACTGTGTTGCTATTTTTTTGTCCAGCTTGTTCAGTACCTTGTAACAGATCTATAAAAATTCATCACTTGTCGTTTGCTTCACATATCGCCACCCTAGCTAGGGTGTTGACCGGTCATTGTGCAAAAAAGAGACACGCCAGCAAATAGGGAATCCTCGCCAATGTCTATCGGGTCACGTAGCAATATACTGGACCTTCTTTAGTCTAAGTGAATCCTACCGAGTACGATGGATTGCCACCTAACTTTTATATTAGTTCATTTCGAGAACACATTGAATCAGAATTATGACACAAAACGTATACTTCATGTAACAAACTTTTTTAATTTTGAGCATTTGAAAAAGGCATTTCAAAATGCGTTCAAAATCATGGGACGCATTTCTAAAGCGTTACATTTGCCTAAAATTCAAGACCCTCTAAATCGATACCAATTCTCACCTAAGCTGCCTAAGGGTATTGACATGTTTGTGGCATTGTTAATCCTTATCAATGAAGATGATAGAAACCACATGTCCGAAATCGCCTAAAAAATTGTAAAATAGTCGACCCAAATGTGTATATGGCCCGGCCATACTCAATCCATTCGAGTCTAATCCGATCAACAAAACGCAAACTGATCTCGAACTCATTCCAAATCATACACCCACTGCATTTGCGGTTAATCCATGCTAATAAAATGGAAGTCCCCTCTAATTGACTTCAATTGCATAAATTCGTAAATCAGTTCCATTTACACACAGTCATTTGTTTTTGGGGAAAAATAAAATGAAAAGGACTTCAACTGAAGCCATCTGTGGTGCGCATGTGCGCTTTAAAATTCCATTCTGTAGCGAATTAAGATTACGAGTACGTGTGCAGTGCTTTTTCACCACCTCCATGCAGTCATTAGGTGCAGTTAACAACTTGATCACAACCGTTACAACAATTGCCAATAATCCAAATACGAAAACGAATCCGAATCCGACTCCGACTCCGCACATCCTACCACTCCCTCGGGCTGAGGCGAAACTAGTTCAGATCGTCGGCAAGTGATTAGTAATACAATGCTCGAGACACGACACACAAATTCCAATCCGACATGCGACAGTCGCGGCTGGTGAATGAAGATATTTTCCCCCGCCCGGGATCGGGACAATTAATTGCAAAAAATAACCAAACTTGAGCGCATGAGTTTAATCGAGTGACTCCACAGCGCGTAGATACTTTTCCGTGCGGCCACACTGCGTTTGCCCGGGAAACTTGTCGAATCATTATCTGGTCTTCAATTATTGTTCGTGGACAACCATGGCCAAAGTGGACTTCGATTGGAGGACCCTTGTGCCTGGGTGCTCTCCTGCAGGCAGTTAGATGAATAGATCCACTTATTTATCCGAACTGTTGTCTCTTCGGTTGGCCGCCCGATCGGGGGGTGGAAAATTAACTTTATGGTCATTTCGTTTACCAGCTACCATCGGCTACTGGTTTCGGCTTCAATTTCGGCCACCGGCCGCGGACTCCACTGGCTACGGCTGCGGTCATTTATCTCGATCGGATTTATCTGTGATTAATCGAAGTCCAGGCCCATGTGATGTGTGTTCTGCATACCGAATCTATGAGGCACCCGAACATATGGGCATATCCACTGGAGACGCGGTACCATGCAAGGCTCGGACTCCTCTGATATCACAATTGTGGCGGCAGCAGCGGCGGCCTAATTTGTATTGTGTCCTCGGATCACTTAGGATGGTCTTTCTATAGCCGCAAACAAAAACAACAACAACAACGACGACAATTCAATGCTCTAGTTCATGGCGATGAGGTCATCTGTGGAATGAAGATTCTTCGTGCTTCGGTGTGTAGAGGGTATAAATCCAAATCCATTCATCATTTGGGGGGAATTTCTAAATAAGATGCAGTGAACACCACAGAAGCAGAAGATCGTCGTAGCCCAGTAGCAGTGCTACACGTCGTGGTTGTTCCCGTGCCGGGCGACAAAGGTGCCACGCCATAAATTTTATTTTCCAACGCAGGTAATGTGAGATTTGCCGCCTTTGGGTCCAATGGAATTACATGAAATATATTAGCAGGTGGTTTGCTTTGGCAGGCTTGCCGCTGTGAGGCTGTGACAGAGAAGCTAGAAACAGATTTTTGGAATCCTTTGAAACCAGAAATGGCTCGTTAAAAAAAATCAAAGTCTGCACTGCACTCTTCCATCAGACAGACAACCTAATGATGTTGCAGTTAACTGTGACCTAACATGACACACTTTACAAGGCAAATAAACTGCCGATTTCATCACAAATTTATAGCCCAATAAACCGCTATTTACATCAATCAGTGGCATACCGTCAAAGGCAGATTCCGAACATCGCATCATTCCGAAACAAAAATCATAACTTCCCAAGATGACGCTAATCGGCATGAGATTAATTGGACGCCAGCTCGACCCTTGTGCCCCCGGCAACACGCCTGACGAGCAACATTGTCGATCGAAGCACAGAAACTGACAATAAAACCAACCGTCTCCGCAATAGTAATTAATCTAAGCAACGAGTAATAAAACACAGATTACGGCAATAATAGGTGACCGAGTGTTGGAGACTTAAGGCTTACAGCATTGGAACGTGTCCTCGCCACTTTCACTGCGGGCGATGGAGCCAAAACAATTCAAACTAATTAAATAGGAAGGACACACAAATGGAAAGGGAAGTTCCTTTCGGAGAAATCCCCGAGACACAGCTTCTGTCGGAGGGGGCTCCTGTTTTGCTAAGATGAATATTTCACCGGTACACCCTTTCCGTTGGCCAAAGGAGATGTAGAGAAACAACACAAAACCTGTCCAATTTTATGCTAATTAATAACGTGGCGGTGGGATGCGCAGAGTTCGCAGCTCATTTCCACCACGCACTGGCGCGAAAAAAACATCCACTTTACATCATCACTGGACATAAAATGTATTCGCTACTAATTACCACCAAATGAAATGCGAATGATGTTCACAAGTGTCCGCGCCATCATCGGGAGGAGTGCAAACAACACTGCGCAGCCGCAGCCGCAGCCGATTCTCGTTGCAGGCAGATCCATCAAAATTACACGAAAAGGATACAAAAAAAAAAGAGAAGAAAATCAGAGATGCGCCGCAGAGGATTTCACATAGATCTGAAGAAAGGATGCAAGGATGGACCAGCATGTTAGGGCGACAATTACACGGCACATAAATTAACGCCATCGGTAACAATTATCGGCAAAGTCCTACACGAGGTTCAGGGCAGATTTTTTTTTTCTAAACACACGGTAGGACTGTGTTACACACAAATATGCACGACAAGCTGACAATCTTAAGAATGTCGACCTGTACCATGTGGATATTCGAAAAAAAGCTCAATGTCAAACATGGGCAGGTCCTGGAAAATGAACCGACTTCAAAGCGTCATATGAGAAGACTCATTGTCTAGTGGCCAACAAGATAAAGGCTTAACTCAATATCCAAAGAAAAGTAGAGCTAATGATTCTATATGGGTTGCTCTTCAGGAGACACCCAAGCACAGACCCTTTTTGTATCTTATCAACTCATATCGAGCGGCGATTTTCACTCTATCAATATCGGCGTACTTCTAGGTGTTAGCCACACTTACTATTTCGGCTTAGAGGAGCCATAAGTCCTCTACCAGTAGGGACCTTAGGCTAACATCCATTACAAGATCATACTTTTTCAGTATCAGGACAAAACCACTAATTTTTAGCTCGAATATCGAATCGGTCCAAGTGAGCACGGTAGTGTACTGGTACACTGAACCAAAAAACGTTGTCATATTGATAATTTTTGTAATCAATGTGATGAAAAAATTGTCATTTTTCAACCGACTACTATACAGCGCTGGCAAGCTAATTAGCACACCCCAATGAAAATTCAAACTTATGTTTTTTTCTGCAATTTCTTTTACTTATAAGCGAACAAATGCTTAAGAGTTTAATACGTACATTAATGACAAAACTTAATCGAGAAAAAATATATCGTTTTGCAATACGATTCCGTGTTATATAAGATTTACCGTAAGTGTTTGTGTTTTACTGTGGCATTTTAATTAGCACACCCAAGCATTCAAGTAAGTTTTTACTGAAAAAAATCCAATTCTGTGATCAGAGCTATTTTTTTTCGAATCTCCCCTGGTTGTTCATTGTTTTTTTCAGATTTGAGAATAAATATGGGAAAAAAAAGAGTTCAATGAAGGCAGAATGAAATCAGATTCCGAATTTGCAACAAAAAGAGCAGAACATATCCGAAATTGCAAGATTAATCGGCTTTTCACTTACAAAAAGTACAGAATGCAGTTAAGCATTACCATTAACGTGGGATTTTTGCAAATCAGAAACAATCCAGGTCAAAAAAGACCTTAAAACATGAGAATAGTCCGATAGTCAGACATACTCTTAGGCACCCCTTCGCCTCTTCAATGGAAATAAGAGCTCAAATGCACCAAAATTGCTGTCAGCTAGGACTGTTAGAGCTCGGCTTTTACAAAATAATCTTCGAGGATGCCAGAATCTCAAAAAACCGAAGGTTTTATAGCCTAATCGAAGACAGCGGCTGGATTTCGGAAAATGCCATATCTTCACGAATTCTGTCATCTGGAGTGATGAATCCAAATTTAATCTGTATGGAACCGATGGCAGAACCTACGTACGACATCCTCACAACAAGGATTTGGACCCACTACGAAGTCGGTTAGGTATGGAGGTGGCAGCGTAATGTTATGGTGCTGCTTTACCGCGAATACTGTTGGGCCAATAGTCCAAGTTAAACGAAAAATGGATGGGCTTATGTACCAGAGCATATTGGCCAACAATTTGGTACATTTCTATGATGATTTTCCACTTGCAACTCATCGGCAAATTGTGTTTCAGCAAGACAATGCCCCATGCCATACAGTTAAGGAGTGGTTTGATGCAAACGATATTACCATTCTGACTTGGCCCCACAAAGCCCGGATATCAAACCTATAGAAAATGTATGGGTCATCTTCAAACGACATGTAATAGCATGAAAATCAACCACGGCAAACGCGTTATGGGCCACTTTTCGGGAAGAATGGTACAAAATTCCTCCTGAAGTCTGTGCTGACCTAATGACGTCATTAAGCAGGAGATATGCTGCCGTTATTGTTCAGAAAGGATACCCAATCAAATATTAAGTAAATCTGAATAGCCAAAATCACATTTAATTTACTTCTAAGTTGTTTTAACTATTTTTCAGACTCTCTGAGTATCATTTTAGAGAGCAGCTGCCTCACATAATAACACGTCCATAAAGCATTGATCTTGATCATTGTCTTTTTAGTGTTCCGTCCGTACCAAAACGGAACACTAATGGAATCAGTTCGGTGTCTGTCTGTCTGTCTGTCTGTATGTCTGTTGTCTGTCACAGGCCTTTTTCTCAGAGACTACTTAACCTAGACTATTGAAATTTGGAACAGTTGTAGCAATTAGTGGCCTAAACACAGACCAGAACTTAAAAAGCTGAATTTCGACTTTGGGGGGGTAGTTTCTTAACAAATTTTCACAAAACGTTACAACTTGCTGTCCCGAGCTTTTTCTCCGAAAATATCGCTCAGAAAAATCTGAATAAAATCACAAACATTGAGAATAAAGTGTAGATGGAAACATAATTCTCACGACTGCCCTACTTCAACCGTTTTTTTTTCAATTAATTTTTTAATTTCAACTACCCTACTGTTTACATACCCAGAAAAATATCACAACGCCTAAAAGTAGGTACGAGAGTAAAAATTGAATAATTGATGGCAAAAGTGTTATACCCGCAGCGAATTTTCGTGGCATATTCCTACCGGATAACTATTGACCTAAGACTTAAACCAATGATACATAATATAACACATAAAGGAAGCTTGATGGTTTCCTATTATAGTGTAGGTGTCTCTACTTTTACTATATTGGGAAAAATTGAATTTGTGTATATACAGACACAGAGAGGGAGACAAATCGCAAAATTCTACGCAGTTAATGAAATTGAACGAATAACGAGACGAAAAATTAAATCTGATGCACAAGCGTACATTTCTTGTAAATACATATACATATGAACATATTATGTAGGTATATATGTATGTATGTATATACATGCTTTATTTACTGTTTTTTTTTCTTTTACTTTGTGTGTGTGTATAACTATTCTTCTGAGCAGATGAGAAAGGACATCAGAGACATATGTACATACATACATGCATATGTAGGTAATTTGTTCAACTTACTTGTTGGTATACATTTATGTAGGTACAAATTTGAATTTATTTTTCGCAAATTATGCTCAATTTATTTGTATTGAAATGTGCTGTGCACCATAAAACTATGTTTGTAGGTACACATGTACTTTCTTGTGTCTGCAGATATACAAGTGCATATGTACATATATGTATGTACCTATATATATGTTTTTATGTTTGTACATATATGTGAGTATCGAACAAAGTATCATTGTATCTTTAGTAGAAATCGTATCGTAAGGAAAGGGTTCATATAGATCTATCAACATAAATCTATGACATACATATGTATGTAGTTAAAATAACTGATACAGTACGGAACACTTATTGCGCAAGTATGACTTGCACTTGACCGGATTTTTTTTCTCGAAATTATAGTTACATTTTTTATTTTCGTTTTTTATTTTTCGTAAAATATAATAATGTGTTCAAATAAAACTAAATATTTGTATTTGGAATGCGTTAATGAACTTTTTTAATGCATTTTGTCGGCAGAAAGAAAAATTTCAATGGGTGTGCTAATTAGTTTGCCACCCCTGTAGTTATCAATATGACAATTTACGATTTTCAATTTTCAACTTGAGAACTTGTTTTTTCATAATGACAATTGCAATTGTCAATGTGATGAAAGCAGTTGTCATATGGAAAATTTCGATTTTCAATATGATAATTGCAAAGATGCGATAATCATATTGAAAATCTCAATTATCAATGTGATAACTGCAAAAGTAAGATAATCATATTTAAAAAAAAATAAATAAAAATATACGGCGTCAGCAATCCTATACAGAATAGCCTAAAAGCCAGAAGCCTAACTTCTCGCAACCATTTGCGTGTGCGTGTTTTTTTTTTTGCAAGAATGGAAAGGGACCTACAGTTTAGGAAACTCATGTATTTTTTTATAGGTTTCAACTAACTCTATGGGTGGTGTCCAGACTGGATAGTTGTGTATTATTCAAAGTTTTTGTACTTGCTTATGATTCACAGAAGTTTTTTCCAGATGTTTCCTATTATTATAGTTTGTGCGATCAATTTCTTCAGCTTTATCATCATTCACTGCCAATGCTATGCCTTCGCTGTAGGTTTTGATATTAGCTTCTGAAACTGATTAACTTATGTTTATTTTTTGAGAAATAAATACTTACTTACTCATAGGAAAATCTAAAATTTTCATATTGATTATCCGGTTTTCAAATACGAAGCTAGTCGGGGATAATTTTCATCATATTGATTATTTTTTTCATCACATTGACAATTTTCAGTTGATAACCGGCAATTGTCAATATGACAACCGATATTTTTTTCAGTGTAAGTGCGTTGGACTACCACGCAATGCTGCTCGGGTTCAATCCCAGCAAAAACACCTAAAAGTTTTTTCACGGCGCCACCTCTTTTGAATGTTTGACAAGCATCAGAGAGTACCATTTGTCACGATTGAGTTCGAAGTCGGCAAAAAAACCGTAGGTCCCTTCCATTCGTCCAAAAATATTACACGCGCACACAAATAATTGCGAGAAGTAGGCCTTGATTCATCCCGAACTGCAACGCCACCTTGTGTAAGTCGAATCGGTCCTATGGTATGACTGCTTCATGTGGTTGGCTACGGAATTATTGAGACACATTCAAAAAGTTTGTTGGCCAAATACGATCTAGAAGCCCTTCTGCATCAATTATACAGTAAACAAAGATAAGCTGAAGTCACGTGCTTAAAGATTTAACCTATGACGTTTGACTCCAAGCCTGAAATTTGATCGCAAAGACAGAAGAAGGCCAAACAATCTTAAAGCGCCATTGCATACAGGAAACCTGTGGGCGCAAATCATTCTATCGATTCCATATATTATGCTCTTCTTAGGGGCTGAGGAACAAGAAGAATAAGAATGCTTTAACGGATTCTATCACAAATCTATCCAGGAGCTGGATTACTTATTGCATGTTCCAATGGGACATTTGCGAGGGCCTTTATAGCAAATGCAGATTAAAAGATACTATCTTAGATCAAACTGTAGAAAAGCTGTCGACAAAGATTATAAATTGAAGGAGCAAGAAAGGAGCTTTATCTTTGGAGAAATTGTTCTTCACTTGTGGAAATCTGAGGACATCGAAATTCCTAGCTTCGATGATGAACTTGATGTCAACCAAAAAATAGGTCAAAGGTCCCACTACAATGCCAAGCGCTGGGCTAACCAGAAAAGGTAGAATATGTAAGATTAGTTAGTTACGATATTACAGGACCTTAAAGTGTAAAGACAGTGAATCGAACTTCCACTCGCCACCGCAAGGCTTGTAGAATGGGAGACCCATCTGCTAGGGTACTCCCTGTCCACATTTCTCTGAATATCCAGATTGCCTATTTCGTGCCTGCGTCAGTCGTACAGTTTTCTGGAAAGTCGCAATCCCTAATGCTAATCAGTGTTGTTCCTCTACGTGTCGACTTTAATTGTCTACTTTCTAGCGTAGACAATATCAACAATGATGTCGACAATGTCAACAATGTCATTAATTTTTGATGAGCAATTTATATATGATGTTAAGAGCTACATTGAGCTTTTTGATTTAGTCGGCAAATTGATAAACAGATTTCAAGCAGTCGATTGTTCTGCAGGAGAAGCAGTTGATCTCTGGTTGAACTTGAAACTACCAGATGAATAAAATTCAAGATATGAAACTTCTTTAAGATCACGTGTGGATATGGCTCTAAACAAATATGCCCTTTCACCTTATTATTTGCACCCCAACTTCGATAACAGCAAGCTCACAACCGATCAAAACACAATCATGTGCCAGTTTTTATTCAAGCACGTCAACGGGTATGGCATTGAAACTGGAAAATGCTTTATGAAAAGGACATAAAAAGCCCATAGCTTTTTGGGAAATGGCTGCAATTAAACACCCGAAATCGGCAAATCCAGCTGAAAAAAATTCCTCCAAATTCCTGCTTCCTCAGCTTAAATCGGGAGATTTTTTTCAAGTTGGTCGCATGTACATTCTGCGCCAAGAAACCGTCTAACATTCGAGTGATCTAAGACGCTTCTTCATTTATACTATTCACTTCGAATAGACATAGAGGATGGCCAATCTGATTATTCGGATGAAGATGAATTTGAATAATTTCAACATTTGAATATTTTTTCTTGAACTTCATAAATTGTTTAGTTTCAAAATTTTTGTTCAAAATAAATACTTTATTTAAAGTTTAAGCACAGAACTTGTTTTGTATTTAAATTGAAATTTAATAGCTCTTTAGGTCAATTTTAGAAGGTCTAATTAAAAAAGTGTATTGTTATATGAATTGTCTACATTGTCTTCATTGTCGACAGGCACGTGTCGACAAGCACGTGTCGACAAGTTTAAATTGTCTACGTTGAACTGTTTACACATAGATAATCGTATAGTCTATATTTGTAGTCTACCTGGTCCTTATTGAAGAACTTTACGCAACCATTGCTGTCAGAAAAGATTTGTTCCACTTTAGCCCACGCAAGGCGGGTCCTTGAATGCCATCATCTCTGGCTGGGTACCTTTGTCTTACACCAATTAACACGCAGAGGATATCGCACATATTTTGTGTGAATGTCAGGGCATAGCACTCAGTTGCTGGAACATTTTAGGCTTCTTCTTCTTTAGTAACCTGAAAGATGTAGGCCGGATCAACCAGAGACTCTTCCTTAAATTGTACAGGGTTATAAAATGCTTTAAGGAAATTGTGGCCGATTAGGTGCCATCCTTGGATGGATTCTAGAGCATCACGATGAGCCCACTTTGGTGCCTGGTGTTTTAGGGTGGCTTAGCCTCTCAAACCCTCTCAAACCAATCTTACCGTACACGCCAAACCGCTCGGCTCTTAAAGCTATAAAACATTCCAAGATGTATAACCATGTTTAGCTTTCAAGCTTCACTGGTCCAAATGGTTTGGGAATTCTTAGGCTAGTAGATTCAGAGGAAGTTGCAATTTTCCAACGAATTGTTAAGTTCAAACGACTGCACTACGTACCACCTCCTTCCAAAAGCATTATTTGGTATTAGTTGAAATATGATTTCTATTGCAGCTAAAGGGATGGTCCTCAAAGCCCAGCTAACGCACAACCCAGGCCATCTCTCGCCTTTGCTTAGATAGTTGAAGTGTTTTGGCTTTGTTTAAGGTGCACCCGCGAACTGTACAAAGATATACGTGGTCCAATAAAGTCCTAAACTATAAGACACACCGATAATAAGCCCAAGCAAATCGAAGGATATGCAAAGCAAAGCTTCAAGATGTTCTTCGAATCTTTACAAAAAAGATAAGATTCTATAGCCAAGGATGACATTCTTTCCATTCCAAAAAGTTAGTTCCTAACACAATTTTCCTGTGATCCATTGGAAGGTAGATCCCCAAGAAAAATCCAAAATCCCAACATATCGCCTTCTAAAAAGTTCACCCAACTAACATCGCCAGCCGATAGAGATTACACGGACTTTGTCACACCCAACCACCGGCAATTTAAACTCCCCGAGAACATCTCTATATCAGCCTCGTACTACTCACACTAATGCGCATCTAAACCCCAAGCGAAGCGTCACTGATTCCATTCAGCTGTCTGAGCCTGACTCATTGGTTGTTGCCTGCTGGCTACGCTGCCAATGGAATTAAAATCGCTACCAAATTACTTCTTTTTTTCAACACCACGGCGCATCATCTGAAGCTCCCGCCAAGCTCTCAACGATGGCGAACCGGGACAAGGATCAACACGATGACTATGATGAGCTCACGTTGCTCGCGTTGACCACGTTGTCTACAGTTTTATTCGATTTGCGCATGCAGTAGCTAAACTAAATCGAAACCCGATCACGGAGGAGCACCTTTGAGCACGAGGATTACTTCTAGCGAAGCGAGCAGCACTCATGTCGGTTTCGGTCGATTTGCTTTGATTGGATTATCATCACTTCAAAAAAAAAAAATGAGAAGAGAAAATGCCAATCCAGTGGTGAGATGGGTTTTTGTTGTGTTCCCAACCTGAATTCAAATGCGCATGCGCAACACTCGCACAGCGCACTACAGGACGCTGTCCGCGAAATGAAGGACATGTTGAGAAATTGTTGTCCTTCCGTTGCGCGTTGCTGTAAATCATAGCGCGTTGACACCGACATCAATAGGCGAGCAGCAGTCACATATCAAGGCGTGTGTGCATTGCTTGTTTTTTTTTTTTTTTTGTTGTTGTTTTGTTAGCCAGGTCCAGACCCAGAGACCAATGTTGAGCATTGTGTATGCAAATCAGAGCACGCGATAAATCATTTCTGCGCGCTTTGGAGTGGCGCATGAAAAACGCGTTCCTGTTGTCGCGTGAATTGTTCTGGTTTCGCTTTTGTTAGAGGAAATTTTACAATTTTACATTTTTTTTCATTTCCAAAACGGGACAGATATGGCGACTATTGAGAGTGGATGGAATTGTGGCGTTCGAAAGGTGGTCTTCAGTGGGGTTTGAAGTGCGCCTAAAAATTGCCATTTTATCTTCCTGACCTGGGGTTCGCTTCATGTCGGCCAAATTCGCCTATTGTGAGTCATACATAGCTGCAGCCTTTTTCTACTTTTTGTAGCAGTCCATCAATAGTGGACATGTGGCTGCTTTAAAACATCACCCCTAAATGTAAAAAGCAGGGTTTCCGAAAGCGAGGAGGTTATTGTATTTTAAACCACAAATACCATATAGAGTCCTTCGGGGTAAGAGTGCGCAGCGGGTAAGAGTACGCAGTGCCATTTTCTCCATCTGTGAAAGAACTAGCAAAAATCGCTAAATGAGGAAATGTGCGCTTCACCAACCGCCAATGAAGAATAATTTCTATGCAAGTTTTCCAATTGACAGTACAAAGAAAAACAACAAGAAAAGAAAAGCCGAATTTTGTTAAAAAAAAATTAATTTTTAAAAGTGTGTCAGGAAAGCGTGGCAACTCGATACCCCATAAGTAGTATGTAGGCATAAACAGTGTATATGTGTGTTTGATTTAGGATACAATTTTAGTGGATAATATTATTCGTTCTTAGATTTCCAATACAATGACAAAAAAAAGTAGCGTCTACCGAAAGAGTGCGCAGTCGTTCTGTGGGTTAGAGTGCGCAGTGTTTTCTTACTCAGTATTTAACTTTTTATAATAACAACAATTTTTGGGCTATTACGTTCTATCGTTAGATGCAACAAGCACATCATTGTCGTAGGTGGTAAGCTGTAGCTCTATCTTGCTGTTTTGGTTTGTCCTGAAAAATGCATCGTATCTACTAAAGGCAAACGGAAAGGAAATTGATATCCCAAAAGCAAATCTGCTAGGCTAGGGAGCTGATTTAAAATGGAAGCAACATATGGGAGGCTGCCGAAGAATTTAGTTTGTGTGAAAGCACAGTTTTAAACCATTATTACTACGAAAACTGTGACTTAAAATGGTTGCGCGCTCTTACCCATACCTCTGCGCACTCTTACCCTGACTTCGGTGAGCAAATTGACTTACTTTGGTTTTTTAATCAAATCATATGAAACATTAAAAAAAATATAAAATATTTTTGTATTAATTTGTTCCTAAAATATAGAGCTACCAACTAATAGGCTCTTTTTTTTGTTATCTGTTGTTAATTTGTCAGAATTTAAGCCCGAAGTCCAAAATGCGCACTCTTGCCCCGAACGACTATAAGGCTGATTGAGCCCCTTCTATAGATGGGGCAACCACTATCAGGAGCAGATTTATGAAAGAACATGCTTTTGGGCGACATTAAATGGTCGATATTTTATTGGCATATTCGTCAACATTTTTTTGGTATTGGGCTATATTGATTGTACTATGTATTTTGTAGTGTGTCCTAATTCTAAATTAACCTCAAGCCGCCAATTTAGTGATCACTTACAACAATTTTTGCCGAAGCTGCAGTGATGGAAATGAAAAAGAGTCGCTTAAATTTCGAGCTCTCGCTAGGCAACTCATGCTTAGCAAACCTTTCTTTGACGACGAGCTCTCGTTAGGCAATTCGTACTTGGCAAACCTTTCCTTGACGACATTAAAGAGTTATCCCAGAAGAGGATTAGAGAGCTGATCTTCATTTTGAACTCGGCAGGGTGGATATAAATATCTCAAAACAACATCCAAATAAACTGGTCACACGTGGCGCCCTTTTTGCGCTCTTTGGGGTTTCTTTCCACCGAAACAATCACTTTTACGTCCTGTCCATCTCATCCTCGTATATCCTTCTACAAGTGTTATTAAGCAGTTTCTTTTTTGTAGTTACTTCTAAAATCAGGCAGCAGACTTTATAAGGTTAGGTTAGGTTGAGGGGGGTTGAGAGGCAAAGCCATACGAAAACAGTAGACACCAGGATACCAGAGAGGGCCCATCGTCATCCCCTTTTAGCATTTTTAAGTACTTTTCTAGGGAATATCTAATTTTTGTAATAAAGGCGTAACTAAGCCTAGGTAGACCAACTCGGTCAACAAATTTAGACTAATCGTCTTGAAAAACAACATTTGACCACTTTCGTACAAGTTGCCTGCAAAAGCTGGTTTCACGTAGAAATCAGAAGTAACAATCATAATAAAATCATATAAATATTGTAACAGCAACTCGTCCAGTGTGATCCCAACATCAAGGTGTAAATTGCCACTAGAGGGCAATCACATTGGGCGAAGTTGGCGACCCTGTTTCTTGCACGGAATTCCGCCATATAAATTAGGCAGACGCCATTTTTCACCTCTTCGTGGCTGCTGGTCGCAAACGAAAAGGAATAAAATTAATTGTTTTTCCATAACCGTCTTAATGAAAAGTATTTTTTTTATCTCATTATTTTCTTTACCAGCAAGGGGTTCCACACGACCCCAACATTTTGGTCCATCAGAGCCGGATTACGTCCGCCACCGAATGTTCAGCTGGAGTTATAGAAACTTCCATCCCAATTAAGACTCTTTCTTTCCGTTTCCTGGAATATAATTCATCCCTTCCATACCACCCGCATAGGATCCTCGGTTATTTGAAACCCCTTAGTTATAAGCAGGGATAGGATTTAGCTTACTTTGCCTTTTTTTTTTGCTTATTCGGAAGATAGTACCGACTCTACATAAACACGTTTCATGTCCTCCTGACTCCAAATATATGTATTTTATTTTGCCTTTTTTGCCTTTTTATACCATTATTGCCTTTTTTTGCCTTTTTTCCCCGTTGTTGCCTTTTTCTGCATTTTTTTTTTTTGCATATTTTGCTATTCCTGCAAATTGAAAAATACAGATACAGATACATATAGTTTTATCATAGAAAAACAGTTTACACTGGCTTTCGCGATGTCATTGCACAGTACAGAGATAGATAACTTACAATTTATCTTACTACTTAATAATTCATTTTAATAAAAAGTTTTGAGAAAATTGAAAATACCGTCAAACATTGATGTAAATAATGTTGAAAGCTTTAAATGGGTTCCACTCGTTTCAGCTGAAGAAGAAAGGTAATTTAGCTCCTTCAAGGCGCTTCTTAGAGACAGCCAAACAATTATTACCAGAAAATTTCAAAAAGCTCTTGGTAGTTCAATGCTACTATAATTCAATGTGCAAATGCGTTCCTTTTTCTTGTGTTTTTTCTTTTTTAATAAATGCCTTTTTTTTGCCTTTTTAAGTACATATTTTGTTTTGCCTTTTTTTTACTTTTTTAGGTCCACAAAATCCTATCCCTGGTTATAAATAATGTTCTTGTTAAACTCCCCTTTTGCATATATAGCTGAACTATACATTCCCCGTTTAAGTACTGATTGTTTCCCATTCTTACGTCATAATTTACATGAAATATTCCCCTTTTAAATACCCATTTTAATTAAGCAAATAAAACAAAAGGTAATAAACTTAATCTCATACATAATGTAGTGAGTTCTAGATCTAGTACTCTAGTAAGACTATGACGTTTTCTCTTGGCTGTCACTTTTCGATTGTTTCTTGTGAAGATCTTTCGCCCTTTCGCGGACTTGTCTTCTTCAAGGATAAGTACCTCTGTCGGAGCAGCTAAGCGGGTTTTCGTAACTACATATCCTGGATAAGTACCTCACGACATTTGACTATTGTGCAAATGCACTTATCCGGGTTCTACTCTTTCTCTCTATTTCTCGTTTTTGGGGATACCCCTTGTAAAGGCAATTTGGATAACTTTTGCCGTAGCATACTGAAGTACTTAGAATGCAATGCTGCCAAGTTGCTGATAAGTAATAACTCTTATTTGTGATCGGCTTGGCATCTTATAACTTTGTAGAAGCTGTAGATTTTGACAAATTCGGTAACGTTGTCTTCCTCAGCAATTTCTGTACAGTCAGAGTCGAAAACACGTCCTTGGGTTGGAGTGAGTTTTAACACTTTGTAGACTTGAATGGTCATCTTATAACTTTTAAGTCACTAATTCTTGAACGCCATTCTTGTTTCGAAAATGGAAGTGCATCAGTTTGTCACAATCATTCAGCAACATCTCTTCAGAAAGCCATTATGATTATTTTTTGTGCTTAACTTTACCCAACCAATCCGTGTCTTCTTCGGCAATATTAAGGGATTCGATTTGCACCACTTAAGTCTATCTAAATATGTAGATCCTTTTACATCTGACTGGGAATGCAGACTGGAGTCCATTCAAATAAGGTTCCCACCTTCCACCTTATTACAAAGAATTATAATAAAGGAAAAGTACCGTAAATCGCCTTGCAATAGTCGTGGAACTCCCAAACCTAAAAAAGGTTGATAGAAAGATGGTATTGTACTCACGGAACCTATGGTCTGGAATCCACCCTGAAGCTTACATGCTCCCACGATCGAGATTATAAGCAACTCCACATTAGATGACCAACAGGACCCTCGTCTTATCCGCCGCCGCCCCTATTAAATACTCAATTCAAACAGATCCCCCCCTGCTGCAGGCATGATAGTAACTAAATCCGTGCTATAAACCGAAACCCATGCTATCGTATTGCACCCTGAATCCGCGGTATCGCGCTGATTGCAAAACTGCAGCGTGGCGCTCTGCAGTTCAGCCGCACAAATGTAAACCGATTAATCCGATTTAAGTGTTTAATTATCGCCTCGTTCGCGCATTTCATGTCGCTGTCATGTTTTCATTAATTAAAATTGAATTTTAACACCAATCGTGTGTCTGTGTGTGTGTGTTTGAATGCACGCCACGTTTGCCCACTTTATTCGACGCAATGATGTTTGCTTTTTGCCCCAACAGAGGGTGTGCAATGTGCATGTGCACGAAGTGAGAATATTTCAACAAAAGAAATGCAGATCGCCCTAAGGATACGCGCTCCGCAATTTTTTTTTTTTTTTTTATGATTTCTTCGTGATCACTTAATGATGCTTAATGGTTGGCTTTTATTGGCACCGATTAGGGCGCTAAGATCGCACAATTGATTTTCGGATTTATTGATGACCGGCCCGTCGTTGAGGGTGCTCCATCATGAAAGGCGGTGCAGTACCCTGCTGGTCGCTATAATTTCAAAACAGATTTATGATCATTTGATGTGAACATGATTTCTGATGTTCGGCCACAAATCATACGGGAGTGTGACTTGCCGGTTTCAGCGGGTAAAAAAAAAAAAGCAAAGCACAGTCCTGTCAGAGATAGATAGAAGGAGAGGGATGAAGTGCTGTTGGAGTTCCTTTGTTAAGCCGTTCATTTTGGCCGGTGATTTACGAGCGCTACGTGTTGCAATGAGTAAGATTACTTATTTCTTATGGGAATGGCAGGTATAATTTTGTGGATACTAGATCAGCAGTGGAGGGAATTGTATGCATAAATGACAGCTGTCAAATAAATCGAGGGCTATTCTCTTCAAATAGAAGGTCTATTACCTGTCAGAATTGTTGAACGTCAATTCTGCTGGCAAGAAATAATGACATTTATGACTTTTTAGCCCAGCTCATGTGACAGTAATGTTATTGACTGAATATTCTGTCATCACTTGACATGAATCTGCAAATGTCAACATAATGTCATTCGGTGACAGTTCTCTGTACGTCGCTTACACAAAATCTCAAACTAGTGACACATTCAATAAATAATCCCAAACTGCACCCAACTGACATAAGACAGCAGCACCGATGCGTTCCCATCACACCCATGTACATTATGTCTGACTCTCAGTTACACAATAACGCATGGCACAATTTGGCGCGCAAATTAACGAGCAGGTCAATTGCAATCAACAACGGAACGGCAACGGTAACCTAGACATAAACTACAATACATTAATGCACTCCGTTCACTTGTACGAGTATATGTATATGTCCAATTGGCCCCAATGACATCACCGTCATCATCATTATCATCATCGTTGTCTCACAATTCATCTCCAAAGCAACAACATGAGATCGAGACCGACAAGAGTGCCATAAACATCGATGTCATGACTCCGAAGTGGCTCGCTCCGGTCACCGTGTGCATTGTAATTAGTCCAACTCTGGCCAAATACGGAAAGGAACAACAATACCTTGAGTGTTGAGTGTCAGTGGTGCTTTTTTACTTTTTGCAAACTCTTGGTCTTGACAGTCTTTTTACCACACCGCGCCATGTCGTGTTGTGATCTTTTGAGGTTAATGTGCTTCTCGTTAGTAAAAGAGATGGCGCAGCGGTTTGAACGCACGATTTAGATGTGAATATGGAAGTGCGAAACCATAAATGATTAACTTTTGTAATAGCCGACGTTGAAGGGGCTTTGGTTGGAGTTCAGCTAGGAGAGATAGGTGCAAGATATCATGGGGCTATATTCGCTATATACCTTATACCACGGCAGTCTAAAGTTAAAAGGAATGACCGTAGAGCCGTCAAAGTGTAAATTGGAAGAAAAAGCTTTAGAAGGGTGTTCAAGCACGAATATGGGTCAGCGAGCGCCCTTAAATGTTGAGGTCCGTAAAAGGCTGATGACCAATCTGATGGGACTGTGAATCTCGACGAAAAATGGACATCTTGTCTTTAACGAGTTTTCAAAGCCAGGCTCTATGTTTTTGAACGAGGAATAAAGACAACACCCCGCTTCTGTATGGTATCCGTGATGAGTGTTTATAAAGGGCGTTTACTTAAGCACTGCAGAGCGAGAACGTCTCGGGAACTGCATTCTAGAGCTCTAATTTTCGACCACTTTTTCGAGCATTTAAGGCTGTATTTCATTAATGGTGCGCTTGATGTTGGCTTCCAAGGCTGAAATCGTTGTTGCTTTGTCCGCATAGACCAACGACTTCAAATACCCCCACAGAAAATAATCCAGCGGCGCGATCTGGAAGGCCAGGCCACAGGTCCATTTCTGGATATTGGACAATGGTGTCGTCGAAAACTTTCTTCAATTACTCGATGGTTTTGCTGGAAGTATGCCAAGTGGAACCATACTATTGAAACTAAACTTCTTACGGACCATGTTCACGAACTTTTGGATCAAAATATTGTTGATTATGGCTCTGTACCGGGCACCATTGACGGAGACATTTTGTTTTTCTTAATTTTTGAAGAAGTACGGGCCGACGATGCAACCAGCCCATAGACCGAGCCAAAGGGTCCGTCGATATGATGGATCACCTTTGGGGTACTCATACCTCATAAAAAGCGCCATATATGTATATATTTCAAGTGGTCTTGGTACTGTTATGTTTTTCCGTTTGGATAAAACCTGTATCGAAGTATTAAAACACAACCTTTTTCTAAGAACTTCACTTATCGTTTCTCTTTTCGATAATCACATTACAATTCACTTCAACGATTTTTTACCGCTTTACAATCACCTTTTCATCAACAGTCGCTTTACAATATTACTTTTCCATCACTTCATTATCTCTAAATTGATTTACTATTCAATCTCTGTTACAATCACTTTTCAATCAATATTCGCACGTATCACTGCTCGAAATCCAACTCGTGACTGACTGCGCCTCCGGTTGGGGTGTTCTATTTATACTCAAACCAATTGCTGCCGAACATTCTAGACGAGAACTTTCTAGACTTGGAACTCTCCACTCTCTCCACTGTGGCTCACAATACGTCGATTCTCTCTTAGAGGGCGCTATCCCTAATCGGTTCAAAACAGCATGCAACACTGCCCCCTCTTAGAACTTGTTCTTCCGTAAAACCAGGTTATCCGAATTACCTCAATGTAGACCGTCCACAGGAACGATTTCCTTTCCACTCTCAGTTTTAGCTTCTCAGTACGACGTCCACTTCAAATCAAAGTTTCCTCCATCCTTACCTTCCTCCTCGTGTTTGAAATCCAACTGGAATCATTGGACACTCTTGAAAACCACTTGGGATTCTTAAATAAACCAAAGTTGATGGTTTAAAAATATCTGCTCGGGGCTTCCTTTTTTTTCTTCTTCGCGCCCAGGACACCAGAAATGCCATGTGTGCCCGTACTTGGCTTAGCTAAGAGAGCCTTCAACCTTCTTCGAAATTCTCTTCTCTGGTTGGGGAACCCCTAATAGCTGACAAACGTTTTGTTGAGCTAAAGTTGTTTCGGGTTTTAGGTTTTAGATCCCCTTTTCTGAACTTTCGTGGCTCGTAAATAGTCCAAACAAAAGAATTTATTTATACTTGCAGCTTCTCAAATATTATGACTTCGATGGAAACAGATTTTGGATGCCATTGTGAGACCGTTTACTTGCTTGCTTGCGGCGTATATGGTGTCAGGAATATCAGCAATATCAAGCAAAATAGTCTGTGGATTTGTTTTCAAACGATGTTGCCTCCCAAAGGCGAAACGCCTTTATAAGACTGATGAGGGGAGAGAGGAGACAGGAGATAGGAGAGAGGAGATGGGAGATAGGAGAGAGGAGATGGGAGAGAGGAGATGGGAGAGAGAAGAGAGGAGAGAGGAGGGAGGAGAGAGGAGAGAGGAGAGGGGAGAGAGGAGAGAGGAGAGTGGAGAGAGGAGAGAGGAGAGAGGAGAGAGGAGAGAGGAGAGAGGAGAGAGGAGAGAGGAGAGAGGAGAGAGGAGAGAGGAGAGAGGAGAGAGGAGAGAGGAGAGAGGAGAGAGGAGAGAGGAGAGAGGAGAGAGGAGAGAGGAGAGAGGAGAGAGGAGAGAGGAGAGAGGAGAGAGGAGAGAGGAGAGAAAGAATAATTTCCGAAGTGGTTTGAAGCCCAGATAGAATTGTGATTAAGTTTACTGCCTAGACGGCTGCATGCAGAACTATTAAAGAGAATTGGCTGCGACTTTAAGTGTTGAAAAATTATTTTTAGTATCTGCGTAGATGTCAACTGCCACAAATCATCTCACTGCGAAGACTTGGACCTAAGCTAATATTTAATCAGCTTCTTTATATCAGGCGTCCAAAGTCGCTTCCCAAATAGCTATGAAATTGTAGACATAAAACGGATTAACGTTGAAGTTTAACTTTGCTTCGGCGGTATCATCGGTAGCTAGTTTCGATTTCAGTGAAGCTCGTATACTTGTATCCTCTTCCAGTCACTTAAACCACGACAGCTTATTATTCAACCTGAAAGTCTGGTTCTCACACCAAAATCACATCTTAAATACGAACCCCACATGCCGAGTCGCATTTTCCAGCTTAAGACTGATTAAAATGCATTTTATTTGGATTATTGTCAATAAGTCGGCGTCGATTGCCGATTCACGCACCAATTGCAAATTAAATCATAATTCCTCCTGCCACAAGTGTCTGCCCTGGGGTCTTTCTGCTCGCAGGTCCACAATCACAAGGTGATGTCCTTCATACCTACAACAGCAGTGGCAATAGCTAATTTATGCGCAACACCTTTAAGCACACGTAATCATTGCTAAGCTTGCGATATTATTTCTGATTTAAGGTGCCAACCGTATAGGGGCATCCTCGGGCCGATGCGACGATGACAAGGGGGAAGAAGAAGTCTGGCATCCCGGTCAAATTTATAGGGAAATTTACAATTTCCAACTTCGCCACAAATTGTTATTTATCGCATCGGGTCTAATAAATTCCGTTTTTCCCGCCATTACTCTCCGATCAATAAATTCGTTTTACACCTCTTTACGAGAGCAAACCAGAGAGATGCCGGAGCCTAGAAAGAAAGAGAACGCCTCTCGGATGCATCCCCTTGAGGGCACTCTCTATACATAGGCTCCAGCTACAGACTCGAGCAGCCAAGATATGGAAGTGTCAAGAACGACACCAGCGACACACGCGCCGGCCGCAGCAGTGCGAGCGAGCGCCTTTGTTGTGCGTTTCGGCAGACAATGTGACAGGCTATAGCCACAATTGGCCCCAGATCACACACACAGAACACACGTTCGTGTCTCGGGGGGCATCTTCGGCCCCGGGCCACGAGCAGAGAGAATGCTCGTATCTATCTCTGTGCCCTCGCCCTGCATGTATCTGTATCGGAAAATAATAAATTTATCATCGCACAAGTATTTTGCATTTAACAATCTTGTTTGCTGGACGAGTGCGCGCGCCAAGTCCTGGCTGTGGACCAAGGACCCAACCCGTCCGTCTGTCGTGTCACATGGTAACACGCTGCCGCGTGCAATCGCAATTTATTGGTTTGCGTTCTCGCGCGCGTCTATATGAGATTTTAATTTATCCGCGCTAGCGACTTGTGAGTGTGACACTCTTACCAAGTGCGGAGCAGCGGACGCCCTGGACCAATGCCTCGATGTTGTAATCAGTGAGTGGAGGCACCTACCCAAGGGCCGGATATTGGGGACAATTCGATTTGTGCCCAAGTCGGACAGGAAACATCTTGTACAACTAGCAGCAGATGAACATGAGCAGAACATGCACCGAGAACAGCGAGAAGCCCCCAAAGATTTTCAATTGTCACACCAGAGAGTACGAGAGGACGATTTATGAATGCACTTTGGGTTGGGCATGAGTCTCATGCAAGGCGGGGCAAGGGGTGGTCGAAGTGAGAATTCTTTATCGGGAGCCCGCGGTACATCGTCGTTTCTTGTTGTCGTCGTGTGTGAGTTGTGTTTTTTTTTTCATTGCGACATTTCGCTGTGTTTTCCCTGTATCGGTGTGTGTGTGTTTGAGTGTTGTTTGGGGCATCAACCGACGAGACGGTGACACTTGAATGTACTACAACATATTTTGTTTGCGTGAAGAGATAAATATGGAACAAGAATGGGCATAAGTCATAAATATGTCCACTTTGCCAGGAATAGGCGACAGTATTTGTTGTTTGGCTTTTTTTTGATCAACTTGGGCATTTCAAGGTGTCACTCGGCGGATGGTAGGGAGCTTTCCTTTGGCGGGAGAGGGTTATTTTAGGGTTTTCGCAGATCACTATCATACCTTTAAGGGGTAAAGTGGATTCATAATGACTTTCTCCAAACTTCATTCAAGGTACAAGGAAACAAATCAAAATCAGGCAACTCATTCAATCAAAAATGGATCGCCAACGAAGAACTGAACAGATTTAAGAGTGTCCTTAAGACTCCCAGATGCCCGCAGTGTCTTTCAGGCAGAGGTTTTAGCCGCGTACTTAGAGCTGCAAAGCTACTGCAAACAAAACGTATTCGGCAACGATATTGTTATTTACATCGACAGCCAGGCTACGCGCTAGAATCGTACAATATCAAATTGGCACTAGTCAAGGGCTGGCGCACAATGCTCAGGGCATAGTGTACGCAAAATCAAGTGAGACTATGTTGGGTGCCTGGCCACTCTGTGATAGAAGGCAATGAGCATGCCCGATGAGCTGAATAGGAAAGAAGGGGAGCTGCCACTACCCGAAGGTGGTAGTAGTTGCCCCACCGCTAGATAGCGTTAAAGCAACGGTAAAAGATAGTCATATGAGAAGTGCTGACCACAGATGGTCGAGTATGGTAGAACATAGGGTCTCAAAGACTCTTTGGCCGGCAGTGGACCGTAAAAGGATTACTAAATTCCTTAAACTTAGTAGTGCACAGATACGAAGCTCTGGGAATATCATCCGGACATTGTCTCCTGAGCAAACACGCTAAAAGGCTCGGAATCACAGATACGGATATCTGCAAATACTGGAATGACATAGGTGTAGCAGATGATGTCGAACATATACTATGCGAATGTCAGGAACTAGCGGGCAGTCGCAGGAGCATTTTGGGCTGCATCTTCTTCAGTAACCGGGATGAGGTGAGCTAAATCAACCACAGGCTCGTTCAAAAATATTTTAGGGTAAGAAAATGCTTTTAGGAAATTGTGGCGGTATAGGTACCATCCTGTGATGGATTTTAGAGGATTGCGATGGACCCACTCTGGTGCCTAGTGTTTTGTGATGGCTCACTTTACCTTCCTTAGACTATTTCTATCAGCTTTGACTTTAAATCAATAACTCACCGGGCCGAAAAAATAAAGAAATCGAGAATTAGCTGGTTAGCTATAAACATGCTCCAGTGATGCTCCAGTTTGCTCCAGGATACATCCAGACATAAGTATAGCCAACGAAGCCTACACTATCAATTACCCGAAAATGAGCCCAAGGTGGTGATGCCAAACTTACTTTTCCTATGCGTAATCGATGGTTTGTATTGAACGACTGTCAAAATTGACATATCCACATAAAATTCGAGCGATAAAGGTTTGTGATTAAGAAAAAGATTAAGCCAGATAAAATAAAAGGTGAGGCTGAACCATCATAAAGCACTAGGCACCATAATGGGCGCATCGCGACCCCCTGGGATCATCGCATGATGGTACCTAAACCGAAACATTTCCGTCCAAACATTTGATTTCCCTGCTAAATTTTAAGATTTAATTGTGGCCAGTTTGGCAAGCCTCGTTTAGTGTAGTAAAGAAGTTTCAGGGAAAAAGAGCAATGGCCTGACAATCACATAGAATATTCTCAATATCCTCTGATGTTCCTGTGTCATTGCAGTATCTGCATTCGTCCGTGTGTGAAAGACCAACTCGGTTATAGGCGATGTAGTAGATGATGATGCCTTATCTGTTATTAACTTCGCCACCAACAACTCCGCCGCTCTTGGCACAGCTAGGACCTCTCCCTGAAATACACTACAGTCGTCTGGAAGTCTAAGCCACGTATCTAGCTCAGGTTCTCTTGAGTAAATACCAGAGGCCAGAGCACTTGCCATTGCCACAGTGGTTCCACTCTCGAACAAAGGCGGTCATAATTATAATTGCTCACTGAAAAATACCCAAAATGAATTCGTGTTAGAGTACTTTGGGGGAGCTGATTCCGAATCTGCAATCCGTTTTATTCTATCACGTTACGCTTTCGAGATAACGGTACGGTGCGGTACGGTACGGTATATAGGGTGGCCCGGTTTGGGATGCATTTGTTTTGGAATCTGATTCACTGGTTAATGATATGAAAACAATTTTACGGAAGTGGCGGTATATCTTGAACACCCCCTGAGCTACAGGGTGTTTTAAAAATAAAGGTACCAACAGCTATTCTTCGAGCGTATTAAACTTAGAGCAACCAAAGTAGGCTCCTTTCATATAGAGTTGATTAGTGCCTATCACAATTGAAAAAAATAATACCATGCGTACTTTAATTTTTGAGATATTGGTCTTCAAATACAGATTTTTTAAATTTGTTTTGTATTAATTTCTGTGAAAATAGCATTTATCTCGGGAAAGTGTGCTTATAATTTTTTTGTATTAGTATCATTTTCTTGCCCCATAATGTCGCCTACAAATTCGCCGTACAAAGTTTTTACCTAGGACTTACAGTTTTCCTGGTATAAAGTTAATTGAAACACAAGAATCATTCAAAAACGAGCATTACCTTGCATTCCGTGTCCTCCATCAGACTAAATGCCAGGCTATTTGAAAGCTCGAGCGAAAAAGTTTGCAGATTAGATTTTTTTATACTCAAGCTGACGTCTGGCTGTATGGTCAAGTAAACATAATATTCTAATAAAACATCATTTAGTGATATCACCTGAAATAAAATAATAAGATGTATGGTCACTTATAGCTCCATTTAATCTGAATCCGCAAATTTTTGTAGCTGATTCAACTTGCATCAAAAAGTACAAAAATCAGCCTTTCTGGGAATATATATATATATACATATATTACCGGGGGATCTTTGGGGGAATACAGTTAAAAGAAACAAAGAACGCAATTTTATTTGAATTTCTTTTCCGCCTACTTTCATATTGCCACCACATACAGTTACACATATTATACGTATACCCATAATAAAATAGAGAACGGAATTCTTGCCTTCTACTAATAGATCCATTCCAAAAAAATCTGCATTAACGAAAGAAGATGAAAAATAGAAAATCCAGTGACGCTTACTTGAAGAGCACTAAAACTCAAAACCGATGGGCTTGCAATAAGATCACTTTGGAGATGAAAATCAAACGGTTTTGACTTAACGGGTCATTTTTTTTTTTCTCATTAATATTAGCTTTGGGTTGTTCTCAGCTAGCTTAAGCGGTTTTGGGTGAAAACTTTTGCAATGAATTTTTCGACTTTTAGCCTACGGTGGAACCACTGTGATTGTCGGTTTTCGACCCATTCGTATATACCGCAATGTGTGTTTCCGCCGCGTTCTCCCAAATCTCTCTCTTTTTTTTCAACTGAAACCCTATTGTCGATGTATTTCACTCTCGCAGTGCTGCCAAATTTCTATGAGCACATAAGCACCCAAACATAAATAACTAAATTCATTCCTTGTTCTACACATTAACGGTGTGAAATGATTGCTCTCCCGACAAGTAAGTTATTTGCTGGATAAAATTAATCAAGCCAGTCTCCGCTGAACATTTATTTATATCTCCGCTGTCAGTGTCCACCACATGGTCACACATTGCATTTTACATCCCACCTTGTCTACTCACTTCGCATGCAATATTATCCCCACCAATGCTGCCAGCGAATTCCAAATAAATAAACCAAAAATAATATTTAATCTAATTGCAAGTGGTATGCGGAAACTCGACAAATGAAATTCCTGCCTGATGCTGTCAGCTAAAACATGGAACTAAACTCGCTGCTTCACTTCAGAGTCTCTAGCGCGCTGTCATTAAGTAGGAAATGTCAACTTTCCTCGCGCTGTGTTTCTTTTTCAACGAGTTAGATGACATCCTCGTATGCACGCGCCATGTTGCATTTTTTTTCGAAACAAGAGGGAGAGCGCACCCCTATGCTGCACACATCACTTAGCTCACTTTGTTCTACAAAAGATAAAACCATCTCTCACAAAAGTGAATGTAAATGAGACACTAAACGCAGGGCAAGTACCGTGCCACCACTCTCTGACAGCCTGACAATTGTTGTGACGGTAATTTTGTTTTGTCACTTCCGAATGCAACAAATCATTCAGCGTCAATTTAACCGCACAGCGCAACGTGACGCGACACCACAAGTACATACGTGCTCCTCATAGGGGATGTAAACGATCATATCCCCATTATCACTGCGCTATCACTAGCAATTGGAATGAGTATGGTCTACAGCAACTGTCAACACTGGTGGCGACTCAGTTTAACTGAAAGGGCTAACGAGCTCTATGACCAGATAAGAGAAGTGTGCCCCGAAATGCATCCCATCTGCAGTGCAGTGCGCCACGAAACGATCCTCACTGATCACTCTGAATTGCGTAATTGGATTTGTCGCTGAGTGGAGAGGACGTTGCTGGCTGCTGTTTGACAGTTTGGCCCCAAAATGCATTAGTCGCACCGCGTCCACTAGCCGACCGTTGCGTTGTGGCACGAGTCAATGCGCCCGGTTTTATTAAATATAAAAATTGCTGGTCCGTCCCGTCGCGTCGCGTCGTCGTCCGGCAGATCACTTTCTGTTGGACTCGTTTAAATAGTTTTATTATTTTTTTTTTCAGTGCAACTCTGCATCCGCTAAGAAAATGATTTTCACATTTTGTTGGATGAAATGCAATCTTTGCGCGTAAAGTTGATTTATGGGCGACAGTTTTATTGCTGTTTTTTTTTTCTAAATGAATTCCACTCGGTGAATATTGTAAAACGCATTAGGTACTCATTTGTAAAAAAAATGGCAGGGTAAAGCCTTCGGTTTTCCTCACCTTTTCAGTGGTAAACTGAAACAGCAGGAATAAAGGTATTTTAATTATCTCTTTCACTTTTTATGGAACTTTTTACTCAAGTTTAAGTTAGAAACTTGACATTTTTAGAACTCGTTTCAGTGTGTGGTTGAAAGGAGGCGCGAGCCAATAAAAAAGGTTTATGTACAGGTTAGTGGCAACATAAATCGAAGATCAAATTAAATCGTTAATTGTTGGTTAGGTATATGAATGTGCAATAGTTAATCAGGCAACGGTTTACTCCAGGAACTGATCTACAGTTGTTGTTCAAAACATAAAAACGTCCAATGTAGTAATGCTAGCGAGAGTACTGCTTACTTACCAAATTAGTGATCGAACAGAGCTGCAAATTGCAAATTTATTGCTCGCAATTCGTTCGAAAATTAAAAGTAACATGTTGCTAATTGGTTACAACAGAATAGCGGTATTGATAGAAATAGTTGACTGTCAACATGTTGAGTGAATGCACTTTTAGGTTTTCAATGCAAACAGAACTGCTGTTGCTGCTGTCAAAGAGAAGTTGTTGCGTGGTTTTATTTATTTATTCAGCCATGAAATGAAGAAAGTTTGACTATTGGTTGGTAGTTTGGTATGTCATTTTTATAATTTTGGGAAACAGCTTGTGAGAGTGACAGTCGAACAAGAGTTGTAAGCGGCTGACACAGGGCAGTTATACATTTTTTTTTTTTTTCGAATTATGGCAAACAGGCCATCGGGACCGACAAGAAATCATCCTTAAGCCTATTAATCTTTTCGCGTACCATATCGATCCTTTTGTCAGTGAAGACTCAAGAGGTATGTGCATATGAACAATTCAAGGTCCAGTTCGTAGACGTGATCACTCTATGATTGAAGAAGATCACAACGAGGCTCAGGGTCTGAAGATGATATACCACATTGATCAAAAAATTCGCGGAATAACCACCTTGTGGCGCTCCCATCGTTCCGATTTGAGTTCTGTATTTTTGATTTAATGGTGCGCGAACGTTGGAAATGTTGGAAAAGTGTTTCGGCAACGATTCTCTCAAGAAAACGGTCGTTTACCAGAGGCACGAGCGGTTCAAAAGTGGTCGTGAGTGCAGTGGCAGGCCATCGACATCGAAAACCGACGAAAACATTGATAAAGTAAAAGAAATGTTGGCCAATAACCGCAAATTGCCTATGGATCCGTCCAAGAGATTTTGGTTAATGATTTGGGTTTCCGTCGTGTAGCAGCAAAGTTGGTGCCAAAAGACCTCAACTTCATGCAAAAAAGAGACCGTGTTGACATCATTATTAGTAATTTTTTGACGAAAAATGCAACAAATACCATCCAACAGCCACCGAATTCACCTGATTTGACTCCCTGTGACTTCCTTCTGTTCAATTCTTAATCTTAATTTTGATTAAGAAAACAGACATTTGACATTGAACTTGACTGAGCAACATCTAATGCATTTTTTTTTACTATCCGTCAATAGCCACAATTGTAATTCAGCTCAACTTTTATGCACCACAACAGGTTTTGTGTAAGTTAAGTGTCACTGAGAGGATCGTAGCTTTATATGAAGAGAGTAACAATTCATATCGTCTTGCATATAACAGTTTAAAGCGGGTGCATGGAGTACCTCAAGGATGTGAAATTGGGCACATTCTTAATTATTGTCTGACTTGTTGAGTTTTTTCGTAGTATCGAGCATTTGTTGTTTTTAGTAAGCATCATTACTCACTAGACAGCTTTTAAAGTTTCAGTTATATCCATCACATGGTTTCATTTTTATTGTGGAAATAAATAAAGATAAAAAAAATATTTTTAAAAACAAGCTTTAATGAACTAAAAAGTAAAAAAATAATTTTTTTCCGAGTCACCAATGTGTGACTATAAATTAAAGCTTGGGGCACTCAGGCTCGAGGTAAAATTTGGCTTAATAACGATGACGAGGTCTAACTAAACAGTAACAGTGGCACAAAATGTGTTCTGCTAATTCTTCTTCCGTCCTCGTTACACATCGTGTATGTGTTGTCTTGTGCCTGAATGCCCCAAGCTTTAATTTATAGTCACAGGTGACTCGGAAAAAAATTATTTTTTTACTTTTTAGTTCATTAAAGCTTGTTTTTAAAAATATTTTTTTTATCTTTAAGTATATTTATTTTCAACTTTTTAGTATCTGAATTTTTTTTTACAAATTTACATCTACATATACGTATATTAGCTTGGGTGGGTTGGATATGAGAAAGTTTACTCAATATGTTTGAGATTCTACTCGCCCTTTCATTTGATACCCATGCCATGGTGGTTGTGAAAAAAAAAGGTGATTCGCCATCTTGGGGCACCCACCATATTCAATTTAGAATGACGTCACTTGGCTAGTCTAATTCTGCTTGTCAATCCCTTTAAGTTGATGGCCATATTAAGGAGGTCGTGAAGATAACGGCAATCTTCCATCTATTAGATTTACAACGTCATAAAATATACTATATTGTTTGAGATTCTATTCGTCAAACCCTTCTATTATTTGATATCCATGTCATGCATGGCATCCACCATATTGAATTAAGAATCACATCACTTAGCTAATCGTATTCTACTTGTCAAACCCTTTCATTTGATACCCATATTAAGATGGTAGTAAAGATAACGGCTATCCGCCATCTTGTTGGCGTCCGTCATATTGAATTTTTAATGACGTTATAGCGTATTGTATTCTACTTGGCAAGTCCTTTCATTTGATACCCCATATTTAGGAGGTCGGGGAGATAACGGTAATCCACCATCTTGGGGCGTCCGCCATATTAGATTTACAGGATCGGGAAATATACTATATTGAGCTGTCACCGGATACGCAAAATTTCAGCATAATCGGATATCTAGAAGTGGGTGTAAAATCGAATCCCAGATTCCGCCCTCACAGAAATTGAAGTTAAAAAGGCGTTCGCCATATTGGATTTACAACGTCATCGAATAACCCATATTGTATTGTCTCCGGAACTATATACGTGTGCAAAATTTCAGTATGATCAGATATCTGGAAGTGGGTGTAAAATCGATTCCCAGATTCCGCCCTCACAGAAAGTGAAGTTAATATAAAGCTTGTAAAAAGTGAGTTCGAGCAGTGATTAAAAACACTTTTAATTAAAAGGCTTAACACCGAAAAAGATCAAAGCTGAGTTGGATGAAGTCCATGGAAGATTTGTTCCTGTGTGTGCCACTGTTAGCAATTTATTGGGTAAATGAGTAAATCCACAAAAGATGAGCATCGACGCCCCAGTGGAAGTGACCCCCGAAATGAATGACAAAATCCACAATATAGTTTTGAATGATCAGCGAATCAAAGTGCGCGTAATAGTTGAGGCACATCGCATGGTATAGTGTTTTTAATTTCTGGATCTGGAAAAAATCTCGGGAAGAGATGGATTTGGCCTCCAGTGACTTTTTTTTTATTTCCAAACTTGAAAAAATGGCTCGGCAAACAACAGTTTACGTCGAACGAGGATGTCATCGCCCAAACACAACACAGTTCTTAATGCTGGTCGTAAAAAATCCAGGTCCTTGCAATCGACAGATTTACCAATTCCAAAGTGGCCTATGGTAGGCTGTAGGACATTTTATAGTCCAAAAAAAGTAGATTTACTGAAATCAAATTTGGGAGTGTGTAGTCTGTGGTGTTCAATGCAAGACCTCTTGGTAGCAGATCGAGAGCCTTACTGTGACCATAAGGCTTCGAGAACCAGATTCTTGATTCTAGGAGTCTTAGAGCGCTACACATTACCAGGTAATTGATAGGTCAATGGACAATATGTGTAGTAGTTTAGTGCTTGGGTCGGACTTGATCGCATGAAACCGCCGCTTAGTTTAGTGATGTTGTAGGCTTTATTTAAGGCGGTAGAAAGACTGTCACTTGGTGTGACGATCTGAGTGATAGATAAACATAAGCTGTGAAGATCTGAAAATGCTCTTTTGGGTCTTACTGTTTCGGGCTTCAAATCCGAGATAGTTGATGTTTGAATATTTTTTGGAAATCGTTAGCAAAATCGCGGGTATTTTGGCATATTTGCATTCTCCAAGAAGAAATCTCCACAAGTTCTCTTGATATCTTCAGCCGAACTCATGAATGATTTATTTATGCAATTTAGCCAAGAGCGCTCTGAATCAGAAATCATAAAATACAATTTCATCCAACAACCGTCTTCCTATAGCAAATGACTTTCCATCTCCCCCGAGGCGGTGACACCGTACCCAATCCCATTTATAACAGTTTTCATTCATAAATCCACTTGAAATCAATTTTCACATTCCCACAGTAAAAACAGGAAGAAAACTTTCTTCCGATAGACATGCGGATACATAGCAGAAACGTTAAATTTTACCGCTCAAAGTATACATACATAGGTTCATTGAATAATTGAGAATCAAAACTCAATCAATTGTTGTTGTGGTATACAGCTACAATCCACACCCACATCCATATTGCCCCTTTGGCAGCCATCAAAAAGTATCTGCAAGGTTAAAACCTCCGCTTGGAGTCAACATCGGCAGCTGCTCGATGCCAAAGAGCATAAAACACAGAAACACTTAACCAACAAGCAAGCATATGAATGAATTTGATTCATGAATGTGCAAAACAAGCTGGAAAAGTTCGTGTATCTAAGACGACGACGACGCTATTAACCAGACGCTCCCCCGAAAAAAAAAAAAAAAAAAAAACAAAAACGTAGGTGGCTTGGCTATATGTGCATTTTATGATCTATCGTATGCAACCTACGATCTGCCAACACAGCTACGACATCATTAATTGAGGAAAACTTTATAAGAGAGTTGCATTCATTCATCAATATCAATGCGGCAGGAAATTGATTGAATGGCATTCATCTGAAGCGATGCGAGTTGCAAAAAGGATGTCAACCCTTGTAGATCACCACTGTAGGGCTGCAAGGCTAAACAACATGATGACAATAGATGAAACAGAATGAATGTCTTCATCTCATTCTCTCTTGGCAGACAATTCAACGGATTCATAATTTATGGCCAACAGGTGAAGGAAGACTAGAGACGCGTGCGGCGTATCTAAGCATTGGGAACAGGCCAGAGGGAGAATCCGAGGCATTCACTACACAATCAACCGCATCATTAATTGTCTCAAGCATTGTTGCGGAAAATGAGTGAAAGGAATTTTCTGTACTTGCGGTTGGCAATGCTCTCGGCCATTTAATTGCGAAAAAAATTTAATTTAAATTCTTTATCCGTAGCAACTATCTAGTGAAAATGCTGAACATTTTAACATGCATAGGTGAAGATATTTTTATCATTTTTTGACGATCTCTCAAAGTTCGGGAAATCAATTTCATTTTCCGCCATTTTTCATCTGTCACAAATGAAGCTATCGTATTTGACAGTTGATATAACAGAAAAGGTGACAACTCACGACAAACATGGTGGGAATGCTACGAAACGGTTAGATGAGTTAATATACCAGATCCGTTGGCGATTGTGTGTTCCCAACCGTCCTCCTTTTGGGATTTGGCTGTTTGCACACTTTTTCGGTAATTATCATCTGTGATCATATTTTGAGCAAGCGTCACTTTTAAATCAAAGCAAACGTGCAACAGGGTGGTCCGGTTTGGGATACAGATATGTATTCTGGGAGCTGATTTATTAGTTCTTGTTATGAAAAAAATCGTATGGTGGGAGTCAATTTTTAACACCCACTGAGCTCCAGGTTATTTAAAAAAGTTCATTCAGAGGAGTAGGTACCAACAATTATTCAATTATAACGTCTAGTCAAGTGTATTATACCTAGAGCAACCAAACTGGGCTCGTTCGATGGGCAGTTGCTTTAATGTCTCCTGTGCTTGTTGACTGAGCACCAAGAACGAAAGCAACATATTGAAAAGTCAAGAGCCACAATTTCGAATAATATGCTAACCAAATTTTACGGCTGCGAAAATAGTGCCGAAGAATAAGCAGTTATTGCCTTAAGTTGCACATATTTTATCACAATACTAAGCACAATTTATCATACAGTTCATTGGATTGTAGTATGAAAGTATCGAATCAATGAAATCAAAGAACTGAATTACAGTCATCCGTCGCGTCGGTCGCGTCGTATAACGCGGTATTTTTACAACGCGATTTTCGGTCTTTTCTAACGTGAAAAATGTATATACCTAACCTATCGCATTCCTGTGTTTCGAGGAATTCCCTTTTAACACATTCACGTGTTTCGTAGGTTGTTTAGTATGACATATGAAAATTTCTTCATGTGGTATCTTAGAACGTTGTGCCCAGTTCGCAATCCAATAAGCAATGATACAGACTTCCTGTCTGCTTATAGGAGTCTCTTTGTTTTTGCTTTTTCGTATTTTGGCCACAATCTTCTTGATACCTCGCAGGTGGTTAGTGATTTTCACCTGTTGTTTGCCTTGGTTTCTGATATTTTTTTCAATTTTGGCACAAAGGTTGCAGAGTGGAGGTTAGACCGTCCTATCTGCCTGCTCTCTATCTAGGGCTGAGCCCTTCCTAGCCAATTCATCCGCAGCTTCGTTACCTGGTATTCCTCTTTGACCAGGGACCCAGCAGAGTGCCGCGTGCCGAGAACTCTCAGCTCTTCGCGGCAACACTTTACAAGCTTCGATGAATCGGGCTAACTGAAGAGGGTTATTCGTTAAGGCTCTGATTCACCCGAACTGTAGCGCCATTTAAGTAAGTTTGTTGTTTACTAATGGAGGAAGCTGGCCTACGTCATCATTCCTCGAGCAATCCAATATAGATGTGTGCTGGAGCTCTGCTTTCTCAATCTAAGAATTACATAAGTTAGACAAAAAAACACAAGGTGACGAAAGTTTTGGTTTTTTTGGCTAAGTTCTGATAGATAGATACTCTTGGCCTCAATCATGATTAAAAGGCATCTTTGAGTAAAGGATTCCATAATCCAGGCAAAACGAAAACACATAATTTCTATTTTTAAGAATGAGGAACCCCCAACACTTTCAAATGGATTTACCTGTCAGCGAATTAATATCAGCTCAAACGCGCTTACCTCCATTTTTTATTTTTTTTTTTAAATTCAAAACTGGAATTATTTCAATTTGTCACTTAGCGAAAACAAATGACATGTCTGTCTAATTAAAAAAGCCAACAACAACCAACAAATTTTGTTTCTCGAAAATAATTTAGGACCTTACAAATATGGTAAAGATCAAGTGATCAATTTGAGAAAGAAAGAGTTGAAAAAAAAAATACAAACACATAAAAAACAACAGCTCGTAAGTTTATAAACATGAATCGATGATGAAGACGACCAAAAATGGACGACAGGGCGAAACACAACAAACCATATTTGGTACGGGGACCCGCAAACAATCATTGGAAAGTTATCTTAAAAAATAAAAAAAAAAAAAAATTAAAATTCCAACATTCACTTAAACTGACAGCCGTAAATTTGACGCAATCCACCAAGACCCAACCCACACACACGAATTAGTCTCTTTTTTCTCTCTTTATCTTTCCCACTTCACTCTTTTCTTTCGAATGTGGTGAAAATTAATTATCATGAGTTGAATTTGTGACCGTATTTGTCAAAATTATATTAGATTATACACACCAGCGATAGGGGAACAGATAAATTGTCATTTGAGAGGAGATTCTGACATTTAAATGTCAAATGGGGATCATAGCTGTCGAAATAGAAAGTTGGCAATGATTGTTTATTGTGTTTTCTTAACCGGAAAGCTGTTAATAAGCTTTATAGTGGTGTCTAATAAGGTTGAACGAATTGAAACAAATTTCATTTGACAACTGTTTGACAGGTGACAGTTGGTTTGAGGAAAAACCAAGTAAATTTGAGCGAATTGGTGCAAACTGAACTTAAAGAATTCTCGGGTACTTTCCAACGTCAAAGACGGAGTGAAAGGAAATGGTAAAAGGAAATCTTTAAGATTTGAGCAAGGAGAACGAGTGAAGTAAATTTTGAATGAAAAATTTAAAGTATTCGAATTTATGTAATTGCGTGGATTTTTCCACCTAAAAGATAGGATAAATGGGATGCGTCAATAACAAGCATTTGAATGCCTCTGCGACAGACATTCATTGACTTAATTTGTTTACCACGCGCAGTTTATGTAATTTACTGCCAACAACCCTCGAGTCCAGTCTTATATAATTTTCTTCTTTTTTCCTATATAACGAGGTTTCAATGAAATGCTAACACATTCCTGGAACTTGAGAAGCTGTTAGTCAGGTCCTGTTGGATTTATTAACTTTTTTTTTCCATCCTAATTACTGTTTTTCCCCGCTAGAGGATCAACCCACGAGCAACCTCCAGCTGTCTGTTCGAGAATAACAAAAGGACAGTGTGCCATTTTATTGGGAAGTTGTAAGGGATATCTACTAACGCACAAGGAAGGATGGGTGCGACATGCGGATTCATTCATGAGTTGTTTTTCTCTCATCAGCGGCCACCTGAGTCCACCTGTAATACTATCCCTACCCGACCCATGGTCAGTGAGTGTTAACTATAACCGACCCCGACCAAGGCATATCTGTTATTTCATAGTATCTGCCACGCTTACGATGAATATATGTACTCTCATTCTGCATGCGCCAGTGATATGAATGTGGGGGCGATAGTGTAATCTCCTTATAAAGTTATAGAACGTATATCTGAACCTGATTCCGAAGAAGAAGAAAAATTAATAAATTCGATAGAACAACAATAACAACCAACACACCGATCCACCCACATATCCTTCTGGGTAAAGTTGACAACACACAACAAAATTGCCTCCCGTCCGCCCTCCTAAAGAAAACCAACACCAATACCAATACCACGGCACTATTCTAGAATTCATCAATGAATCCACCCACCATAACGAGGTATCCCAGAGAGACAAACCGTTGAATTGCCAGAGCGCATACAGAAAAGCTTTCCACCATCGACAAACCGAATACACCACAGTACCAGGTGGAAAATGCCATACACACGATACACCTTAGCGCGACATTGGTTATGCTTCTGTTTGTGTTTGTGCCCAACAACACCGGTTGCATACACTGTGACACTGAAAGTGCTGACAAGGAGACAAAGTATCGCTCCAGCTACGAGTACATCAGAACGGATATACGTCACCTACGCAATATTATTAGTTTTGTTTTTTTTTTTTTTGTTATTATTTTACTCTAGTCGTAAGGTAATGCGTTGATTTCCGTTCAATGTTAGTGTATCTATGTATCTTTTGAATTCAAAAATACAGTAAAAAAAATGCACAATTTCTAGCGTGCAGATCTATGCGATGTTGTGGCTCGCGCCATTTGATTTTCGCCGTGGGTTGAGACGGCGTGGCGCAGCAGATAAGCGTGTGCCCACGTGACTTGACTGAAGGTGAAGAATTGTCGTGCGTCGCGTTGTCATCGTCGAGAAAAGACGAGGACAAAGTGATGCTTAACGTATGCCAACAGTTGGGTGAACAGATGTGGCGAGGAAACGATATCACATTTTGACTTCAAAAAGGATTCAACTTTATACTTCAATCTGGGGCTTTAGTTGCTCTTCGACTTATTTAATAGTTTAAAGAACATTTTAAAAAAATGTTTTCTGACGTATCGTAACGTAACATAACGTATCGTAATGCAACATAACGTATCGTAATGTAACATAACTTATCGTAATGAAAAATAATGTATCGCAATAAATATAGCATACCGTATTGTAATGTCACATAACGCATCATAATGTAACATAATATATCGTAATGTAGCATAATGTACAATAATGTACATAACTTAACGTATCGTAATTGCAACGTCATAGGCCGAAAGGGATCTTAATGTAACCTAACGTATCGAAATGTAACATAACCTATCGTAATGTAACTTAACGTATCGTAGTGTAAAATAACGTATCGTAATGTTACATAACGTATCGCAAAGTTAAAGACCCAAGGGAACGTAATGTAACATAATGTATATCGTAATGTAACATGACGTATCGTAATGTATCATAATGTAACATAACGTATCGCAATGTCATAGACCGAAAGGGATCTTAATGTAACATAACGTATATCGTAATGTAACATGACGTATCGTAATGTAACATAATATATCATAATGTTACATAACGTATCGCAACGTCATAGACCGAAGGGGAGTGTAATGTAACATAACGTATTGTAATTTAACATAACGTATCGTAATGTAACATAACATATCGTCATGTAACAGAACGTATCGTAATGTAACATAACGTATCGTAATGTAACATAAAGTGTCGTAATGCATCATTAATGTAACATAACGTATCGCAACATCATAGACCGAAAGGCATATTTATGTAACATAACGTATTGTAATGTAACATAACTTATCGTAATGAAAAATAATGTATCGCAATAAATGTAGCATACCGTATTGTAATGTAACATAATATATCGTAATGTAGCATAATGTACAATAATGTACATAACTTAACGTATCGTAATTGCAACGTCATAGGCCGAAAGGAATCTTAATGTAACCTAACGTATCGAAATGTAACATAACCTATCGTAATGTAACTTAACGTATCGTAGTGTAAAATAACGTATCGTAATGTTACATAACGTATCGCAAAGTCATAGACGGAAGGGAACGTAATGTAACATACCGTATTGTAATGTAACATAACGTATCGTAATGTAACATACCATATCGTAATGTATCATAATGTAACATATCGTATCGCAATGTCATAGACCGAAAGGGATCTTAATGTAACATAACGTATATCGTAATGTAACATGACGTATCGTAATGTAACATAATATATCATAATGTTACATAACGTATCGCAACGTCATAGACCGAAGGGGAGTGTAATGTAACATAACGTATTGTAATTTAACATAACGTATCGTAATGTAACAGAACGTATCGTAATGTAACAGAACGTATAGTAATGTAACATAAAGTGTCGTAATGTAACATAACATATCGTAATGCATCATTAATGTAACATAACGTATCGTAATGTAACATAACGTATCGCAACATCATAGACCGAAAGGGATCTTAATGTTACATAATGTATCGAAATGTAACATAAAGTATCGTTATGTAATATAATGTATCATAATGTAACAATGGATCATAATGTAACCTAGCATATCGTTACGTAACAAAACGTATCGTAATGTAACATAACCTATCACAACGTCATAGACCGAAAGGGATCTTAATGTAACATAATGTATCGAAATGTAACATAAAGTATCGTTATGTAATATAATGTATCATAATGTAACAACGGATCATTGTGTAACCTAGCATATCGTTACGTAACAAAACGTATCGTAATGTAACACAATGGATTATAAGTAACATAACGTATCATTATGTGACACAGCGTATCGTAATGTAACACAACGTATCGCAACGTCATAGACAGAAAGGGATTGTAGCGTTACTTATCGTTACTCGATTCTATACAAGATCTGAACCAGAAAATCATGTGGCCTATCGAAACAATTCGCATTGTACAGGACAACAGTCGACAGTTACCATTATGAAATAAGGTCAACCACAGCGTAGAACATCCGAAGGACAAGAACAAAGTTGAAGGCTTTATAGTCTTAGTCTAGTCGGCTAACAATATCCATGCGGCTTTACTCATTCGGCACTTTTTGTAAGAAAAAAGGACCCTCCATTAGAAATGGCAATTCCATGCAGCGAATCACTTCTCCCCCGAGATCCAAATGTGGAGTCAGTACCCATGTGGCAAACTTCATAAATACCAAACCATCTCGGCCCACATGCCCACTGCTCCACCATCTACTATCACTACTACAGCTACAGACACTTAGAGGGAAAAATTGCGGGGGATATCACATTGGCGTCGACCTACTATCATTCGAGAACGCTCTGAAAAAGGCAAAAGCGAATCGAATAAGAAGAAAAAAAAAACACATTAACTTCAAAAAGAACAACACATCCACACAAACACACACAATAGCAATTCGCCAAGATCTCTCGCAATGGAAAACACAAAATGGTGGCTCACCAGTTCCGCTTAGTGCGTTCGAAACGCGTTCACGTCTGTCAAACTTTTCACATAGCTTACGCTGGTCGCAGATGCGTCTCGCTTGCGGCTTTCATTTTTATCGCGCGTTTGCATTGCGAAAAACAAAATCCACTCCACATCCACATCCACATCCATCTGTCTTTTGTAAGTGAGTGAGTGAGTGACTGTGTGGGCTTTGAAGCTTCGCTTACTCTCTTTCCTTTTCCCATTGATTTTTCTTTTTTTTGTTTCTTCTTTTTTTTTGTTTTGTTTGTTGCGCGGTCTAAGTCATACCGGCAAATGTACGCTACGCCACCGATCGTCATCGCATTCGGAGGACTTTTTTTCACCGTGAGAGATCGGAATCGTTTTTTCGGGGCGCGAATCGCGAATTTGTTCATTTTGTGTTCTTGTTTAGTGTCACGCTCGAGGAGTGCGCGTAAGAGTGGTGGGCAATAAAAACAAATACATATCACACACAGTTTGAATTGTCGCTAAAAAAAAAAAAAAAAAAAATAACTATTACGTGGGCTTTAGGGTGCCGTGCTGTGTAGTGGTTAATTATCGTTAATCAGTGAAAGATTTGAACTTCAAACGAAACGAAAAGGATGCTGAAAGCTCTTCGACGCTTTCTTTTGAGGTTGGTGTGAATTCAAAGGTTTAAATTTGTGATTGTACCTGTGAAGCTTTTGTGTTGGAATGCTACAAGCTTTCGTGCGGTTTTAAGAAAACATTTGTGAAAAATAAAAATACTTCTGTACTTAAATTTAAAAATAATAAATAAATTTACAAATATCTGCGATAAATAGAATAACAAAACCCTTCGCGTCGTTATTGCAATACAAAAAAAAATCACCAATATCCTGGATTATCTACTTAAAAAGGATCACATTTCGATTTACCACAAGTAAGTACAGAACAAGCGAGACAATAACATTAATCGTTTTTTTTTTGTAACTTATAGGGTCAATGTGGGTAATTGTAAACAAATTCATGTTTTTTTTTTGAAAAATATTGACTTTACATTTTTTTTTTTTTTTTTATTTTAGAAAACCTAGCGAAAATCTAAAGATGAAAATATGAAAGTACTGTATTTCTTTATTATGAATTGAAAGGTTTATTTTGAAATTGTTCATAACTGCTAAATAATAGTATGTTTACATTTACCGAGTTTTTATTTTTTATTTTTCTAAATCCTGGGGTAAAAGTAAACAACGATTTCAATATACATACATATAACCTCCTAATTGGGACACTCCATAATCGGGACGACCTCCCAATCGGGACAACCCATTTGCCAACCCTAAAAGTTTTCATACAATATACCCTCTGTAATCGGTACACTGAAATCGGGACACCTCTTAATTGGGACACTCAATTTAACTTTGCTAGAACCGCCATAGTTGAGCCAAACCTCCGAATTGGGCCATTTTATTAAAAATGTCAGGAAATATGACTTCTCTAATCGGGACAATTCGAGTTGAACCTCTCAATTGGGACACTAGACCCGAAAAAAATGCAATTGTGACATCTCTAATCGGGACAGTAAAATTCCATTAACTAAATGTTCGCAGCTGCATCTCATTCTACAAATTTTCAAACCGTTATATTTTTACAGAGGAGTGACTATATTGGAGACAAAAACCAACAGAGCAACGTTTTATTTATTTTCATTGAATATTAGATATTGGTACCGTGCAGTTGAAGTTGTTTTTGTGTGGATACAATACATTTTTTTAACTTTTTCGTATGCATACGCGTTCAATTTCGCGTAATGAGATACTACTACATACATTTTTATAACTTTTCATAAAATAAATGTCGTTTTATTCCAATAAGGTATGATTTTGTAAACGAGATAGGGCGTTCCATACTTGTTTTAATTGAAAATAGCAGTTTTTTCTTAAGTCGTTATGTTTTTCTATATTTCTTATACAAACTTCTATAATCGGGACACCTCCTAATCGGGACAGGAAAGAGTCGGTCCCATCAGTGTCCCAATTAGAGAGGTTTTACTGTATGTATATGTCCCCAGATCCACTAGTAAGCCTACTCAGGGTAAACTTCCTTTTATCCTATTGCCCCCAGTTTGTTGGATCGCTACAAAAACCGCTTTCACCAGCAAAATACGAAGTTGGACTTTTCCTCGTCCAACTTTCTTCAACTTCACGTCATGTTTTTGTTTTTAACGTCTTGCACTGCTTTGACAACATCAAACGAGTATGACGGCAGTGATATTTTTAGTATATATCGATTTGAAAATTAGTTATTCAACATAATCTTTACAAGACGACACAAATTTTATCCAAAATACATGCTTACATTTACCCCCAAACCCATGTGTAGATTTCCCCACATTAAGACCACTAAAAAACGAGCATTTTCCTGTATAAAGTGTCCACCGTCACACTGAATACAAGCTTATACTCATTTTTGAATAGTTCTAGTGACCAAATTAACTTAATTCCAGGAAAACTGTGAGCCCCAGGTAAAAGGTTTGTTACTGAATACAAATAATGCTCGTTTTTGAATGGTATTTGTAATTAAATTAACCTTATACCTGCAAAACTGTAAGCCCCAGGAAAAACTTTGTAAGGTGAATTTGTAGGTGACGTTATGGTGCATCATAATAATAATATTAAAAAAAAATTATAAGCACACTTGCCCGAGATAAATGCGATTTTCACAAAAATTGGTTAAAAAAGATCAAAAAAAAATCAGTGTTTGAAAACCAATATCTCGAAAATTAAAGCACGGAGTTTTGAACTTTTATAAACACTATTCAATTGTCTATGAAACGAGCCTACTTTGGTTGCTCTAAGTTCCATACACTAGAAACTATAATTGAATAACTGTTGGTACCAACTTTTCTAAAGGATCTATTTTAAACACCCTGTAGCTTAGTGGGTGTTGAAGATAGACTCCCCCCCCCCCTCCCCAACGATTTTTTTCATAACATGAACCAATAATTCAGTTCCCAAAATATCTGTAACTCAAACCGGACCACCCTGTATAAGACCTACCTATTAAAATTATATAAAAAAAATTCACTATTTCTCAAGACTTGTAAAATTCTTAAAAAAATAACCTCTGACGAAAAATGCGACCGACAACTGAAATCCATTTACAATTGAATGTATTAAATATACATATGTGGAAAAACATGTTGGGGTCCGTCATTTCAGTCAATGTGACCGTTATAGAAGCTTAACTGGTGTGTAGTATGAGCCGTGTTTACATTTACCCCTGTTTACATTTACCCACATTGACCCTATAGGCTAAGAAAAAGTTCGCATAAAAAAATTATTATCGTGACTTAAACACCTGGCACTACTGAGAATAGTGACACTTTGTACAGTTGTAGTATTTATTTTTCTTTGGATAATTAGGAAAAATGATATTTTTATTCAGAAACTTTTCGATTAAGCTTTTATTTTTGATTTTAACATCATTCTCTGCCAAATTTTTTCACAATTAACATGACGTCTTGGCATATTTGACATTTGGTATGACACTTTTCGATAAAAGAAATTTGGTAGCACAGGTTTTATCATGGCTAAGCTCATAATACCCGATAGCTATCCAGGCTAAACTAATTCTATATAGAATTATGTAGTTGTTATTGTACTTTACCTTTTTTAACTATATATAGGCTGCAAAAAAAAAACACGCATATTTTTAGCTTGCTTGAAACAATAGTACTTGCTTTGGTATGCTTTACGATTCAACTACAGTTAATAGCTCTATGAATCCATCATGCTTTATGACTGAAACCATCCCAACTGTCGTTGTCATGTTGCCTAAGCAAAGTTGATACATTATTAGGGTACACAAAAGGGCTGTGCTGAATTGTGCCACTTGGAAAGGAAAAATATAAATATCCACCATAACCCTTTTAACACACCGTGAGGACAGACGAAAAGATTTTGAACTACATAAGTACCAATTACCGTAAATAGAAAATTAAAATAAAAGTTCTTTCGAAATTTGGCTATTTTTACTTTTCTTTCTATTCTACTACTAAGTAAAAAGAAAATTGGAAATGTCTACCAAACACCAGCGTGTATGCAAAACAAAGCAAACAATGAAAATAGATGTATATTAATGGTATATTTTTCAACGCACATCCAAAGGTTAGATTTTCCTTACAAACAATGACAGATCGAATATCAGTGGTTAAAGACAATAACATTGAATTAGAGAACAAAATTTCCAATTCTGAATAAAATCATCCCCAGATGCGTATATTATATAGAACTATTGTGCCCGTATGAAAACTCTCCCAACGGTAAATTCAACCCCCAACCTCCCATCCAACATCCAAACTTCTCATATGATTTGCATCTGTCAACTGATGGAAATCCCACGGAAATCATACGGGAAGGGTTTATTCTTTTGGGAGTTCATTTTGGGTAAAATATTCGTTTTGATAGATTTTTTAATTTGTTAAAATTTATAAAGTAAAAGTGCAATTCAGCACTGCTCCAGGAAATTCTCTTTATTTTGACATCTCATTTGTTACGATTGGTTAAGTATGAGACCCGCAAATGGTACCAATACTACAGAAATAATGCGCAAATTCATAGTCAGATAAAGCCGACAATAAAATAATTTATTCACCTACATAACCGTAGGAGTAGTGGAGAACCGATAAATGAATCAACTCCATGTGGTAACACAATGGACCTTAGAGTATTTAAGTGAATCCAACCAGAGTGATGGGGATAATCACCTTAACCTAACTTAACCTAACCTACATAACCTAAAATATACTTTTTGCTATTCAAAGTCACCTTATACTTACTTAGTTGGCGCTACAGCTTGAGGTGAACCTGGGCCTACTTCTCGCAACCATTTGTGTGTGCGTGTTATATTTTTGCACGAATGGAAGGGACCTACAGTTTTTTGCCGACTCCGAACGGCGAGTTGAGAAGCTCAATCGTGACAAATGATACTCTTTGATGCTTGTCTGACATTCGAAAGAGGTGGGCACCGTGAAAAACTTTTAGGTGTTTGCGGCGGGATTCGAACCCAAGACCGCTGGCACAGTAGTCCGACGCACTAACCACTTGCGCTACGGTGCCCACCCAAAGTCACCTTAAAGTCGACTTAAATTTTAAAGCCAGCTCGAAATTTAAAATGAGCCAAACGTCACTTTAAATAGGTAATTAGAGTAGGCTATAAATTTCTCATATAATATTCTGACGTTTGGGTTTGTTCGTTCAAATCAATTTACAAAACCATACATAAGTCGATACTAACTAATATAGAGGCAAAAATGTGTTTATGAATAACGAAAAGTTATAGCCGGCTTTTTTATTTAGTGCCCTCTGTAACTATAGTCGGTTATAGGCACTTTTCATGGGCTGACTATGAATTTTCGCCAATATGTGTAAATATGATGATTTAGATGTTTCAGGAAATTTTATTTCTCACGAAGTCGATAAATTTCAGAAGTGAATGCCAAAAACTATTGCGAAGGCATTACAGGGTGGTGGTATGACTGAAAAAGTCTTTGAGGATAATTGAGATCATATTTTCATGAGGTAGGAAAATCTCTCATTTCCGTTACAGGCTGAAAAAAATTATGACGTAAAATAGGGCATAATAAGAACTGACAGGAAAAAAATACAGTGAACTATAAGAAACGACAAAAATTATAATAATAACTCTCCAGTTATCCTAGACTTAAGCAATTAAAACAGATGAAAGCTATTTTTCTGAGTTTGCTATAACTACGCTTATCTGCTTATTTCACTATTTGTTTCGTCCTTCGTGTGTTCAGTATTAATACAAGATAAGCCTTCCTTATTTTTTTAAATTTCTGTTTAATCAGGACTTATTTATTATATACTTTGCATTTTCGGTTACAACCCAAATTTGTAAGCAGGTACGTATAGGTAATTGTATGGCGTATTATCAATATACACAATTAGCGCGTGTGCGCAGTTTTGTTAGCACAGGCTAATTTGATAGTTTTTTTTTTTAGGATGTACTGCTCAAATACACCCTGTGGAAGTGGAATTGAGGAATCATTATGAGGTAACAGAATTATATGTCGGACATTTCTGAAACTTCTTTGAGGTAGTATCTGAGTTTGTGGGTACAAAGTGCTAAAACTCACGCTCAGGTTAGACAGAGATGTGCGTACTGAGATTTTCGTACAATCTTTGGACATTTCCCTTGCTTCACTCCTTTTTCTACAACAGGCTATGGGGGATCTATTAAAATGCGGAAATTTTCATCCGGTGCAGTGGAAATTCTGAACAATTGTGACCAACAATTTTTTTCCTAAATTTTTTTGTCCATTCACAAATGTGTGTTAGAAATATCGTCAATGATGCAGTAAGCTTTTTTCGTCGGGTGGGAATTCTCTAACTGGGAGAACTCGGACTCGATGACTGATCCGTTGTACTACTAGATATAGAATCGCATTTTAATGTATTTTTTTCGTCCTTCAGAAAAAAGCGAGTAGGGACCCTTAGTGGCAACGTCAGGACAGTCACATAGGAAATTCTCCGCAGTATCGTCACCTTCTCCTCAGGAGGCGCAGAGAGGGGTGTCACTTAAACCTAACACGTTGAGGTGTTGTACAACAGAGGAGAGCTACAGTCTTTTCTGCTGAGTGATAGTAAGAATACTGTGGATTTCTCACAGATGACAGGGACCATTTAATTGGGATGCCTGCATCCAGGAGAGTTACCCCATCTGCGATTGTGTTCACTAGAAATCTGTTCTTTAGTACATACTACATAGTCCGCAGCCGTTAGAATAGCACAAATTTCCGTTTGAAAAACAGACTCCAATTTACCTAAAAAGTAGTGAAGTCTGTTATAGTCACGAAGAGTCTAGAGACCGATCCTTGTTCGGTTTTGGATCGATCCATGAAGAAGCGATTACATTGCCGTCCAAAAACCAATCCTGAATATCCGTAAAGTCGACTCTAAATTTGCACAACAGCCGGCATTCTGGTGTCATTGCATCAGACGGCATACCTGATGTATCACGTACATCAAAACTCCAGCATGTTGCTCTGACGTTTCAAGTGCAATGCTGTGATTCTTTGACGTTTGTGTTCTGTCATAGTCACCATCTAACCATTGAGCGGTACACGCATCGAAATTGTTAAAATCTTTATAATATAAAAGAGCTGTTCGTTTGATACCTCAGAACTAATGAACAAACCTTCCGATTGAGCTGAAACTTACGCTATACACTATTTCTGATGCTTGTAGTGTTCGTACATTAAAAAATTTTTAGTTTTCCGATAGATGGCGCTGGAACTCAAAAATGTTTAAACTCACCGTACGATTAAGCTGAAACTTACACAATATTTTTGTAATCAAGTGAGAAATGTTCGGACATCAAAAGTTCTCAAGTTTTCCGATAGATGGCGCTGGAACTGCAAAATTTCAAAACCATCCGATTTAGCTGAAACTTACAAAATATATTTGCTATGAAGTGAGAAATGTTTGTAAATCAAAAGTTTCCAAGTTTTCCGATAGATAGCCATGAAAACCCAAAATCTCAAATTTATTACTACAGCAATGCATGGTAACAGCTTACAGTTAACTTTTGATATACATATGTGCACTTCTCGCTTCATAACAAATATATTGTCTAAGTTTTAGTTCAATCGGATGCTGGTAAGTTTTTGAGTTTTTGGAATATTATTGCTTGGACACTTTTCTTAAATCAAAGTAGAGTTGTCTGCATTTAATTCTCCACCAGAGTCATTTCTATTGACAAAAAGTCACTCGAAAAAATTTCACTGTTTTCAATGGATGCAGCGAAGCGACCCGGTGCGCTACCACTAGTTTATAATAAAAATTCGTCTTCTGTTCGCCAAACTTTTCGCAAGATAATGATATTTGGTTGAACCGCTTCATGCAAAAGCAAATTGCCGCATTTGGGGAAACAATAATCTACAGTCTCCATTGCATCCGGAGAAACTTACTATTTAGTGTGGGTTTTCGGTCATCGAGAATGGCCAGACGGTAACTGTCAACAGCCAACGGTATCGGGCCATGATGGACATGGACCTGGACGATATGTGGTTCCAAAAGACGGCGCAACGTGCCATACATCGGACGTTACATTGGAGTTATTGCGAGAAAAGTTCCCAGAACGAATTATTTCCAGAAGTGGTCTTTAGACTTTTTCTCTGGGATAATGCTAAGTCGCTGGTTTATGCCAACAAACCAACAACAATTGACCTCTGAAGAATAACATCTTTCAAGCCATCATTGGTGAGATTTAGCACGACTTATGCAACCGAGTCATATGATATTGAACCTCTCGGATCGATTCCTGTAAGCAAAGCCATTTGAATGATATCATTTTTAAAAACAAAATGGTATTGAATGTACTTTAATCCGCAATAAAGGTTTCTGTCATATCTTACACACAACTCTTTAAACCATTCACCATCCAAATGTATGTAGGCTCGATTTTCAACAACTCAACCCATTCAATGACTTATTCATCGCAATCCCACCTTAAAATTGATTCCGATTCCAGCATAAATTTACATATATGAATGTTATTTAGATTAAAATGAACATTTGACTAGCTTCCGGCCGGGTATTTCCTTATATGGCAGACAGACAAACTGAATTTCAAATAAATCAACATCCATTACTTCCTTGGATAAGTATCCCTGACGTTGAACTTTCCCTTAAAGGTTCACCACCAACGCTCGATTTATGAGGGAGGCATAAACATTTCACAATTCCCGAAGCAACAAGTCACAGCACATGCTGCCTTAACCCGAAGCCCTAGCTATTCCCAAATCAAACAGGTGTTCCATGCTGAACTCTTGAAAATTCAAATTCTCTTTGTCATTCTCTTTTTTTCTCTCTCTTAACGCATTTCACATGGAGGAAGTAAATCCTTCTCAAACAGCCTACATTCAATAATAAAAACAAATAATCAAAAGCCAAAACGTAACGTAGTTCAACTGTCATGAATATGTTTACGAGTTTTTCCTCATAATCTGTGGGGGTGTACCTTTACACCCTGCGCGGTGTGCCCCCCGCAATTATTCAATTTCATTCATAATTACTACACTGCTGTGTGCTGTGTTGGATTTTGCTATTTGCCTATTTCCCGAATAGCGCGAAAAGCTCCAGTATTTTCTGGTCGTCTCAGTAACGCACTGTTTCTGCTGGCCCACCTACGCCTATGTGGGAGTTACAGGTGGGGGTTGGGCGAGTGAATAATAATCACAAGCAGTGGGGTGGCTACAGGGTGCGAGGCTAAAAAGCCCCATCCTGCGGGTGTTTGACAATGAAAATGTAAGCAAAACATTGTATCTGTAAGTAGCTCATCGTTAGACGCTTTACTGTAACTGTGTGTCTCTTTGGTTGCCCTTTTTAATCTCTCCCATCGCCCCATACCCAGGTGGGTGGTGGGTGGCGCAGATGATAGTGGGCGTTACTCCCGGTTCGTTGTGGGAAATTCTAGGAAGCTCCCTTATCCCCCTTATACGATGACATTTGAACTTTAAGGTTGGCATTTCGATGGTGGATTGAGGGACGCTGGTGGTTGTGCGTGTCTCCACGGTTACTATGAAAATGGATCAACAGTTTTTTTTGTTGGTCTCTTTTTTTCGCCTCTCTTCCTTTTTTGTTGCAAATTGTTCAAGAGAATTTGGGTGAACCGGTGTACAACAGTGTAAGGTGACTTTTCAAGCATTTCCGTTGGGGGTGGAACGTGTGGGTCTGTGTGTTTGGGGTGCGATTCTCTTTGTTGAGAAAAGATTTCATCGTTCTCTCGCACTCATACCTCCTACGTCAGCAGCAGTATGGCCATATGAACTGATTCATTGAGATATTTTCGTATATTTTCCATTTTCACTTTTCATATTCGCCCAAGTGATTGCGGGTCGTCTGTGTGTTGTTTTTCGGTTTTTATTCCCGACGCTACAAGTTGAGATTTTTGCCGCCGCACAGTGCCATTGTCGCCGGAAAAGCCGACCACAAAACAACACAAACATACGCACACACATAAGCACAAGAAAACAGCCGGTGGAAAGCGCTTTTCCTCGAACTTTTCTCCCTCTGATCAGTGGCGAATTTCTTGTTCGGATAGACAGACAGACACAGACAGAGGAAGAGAACAAAAATTTCGCAACCGATATCAAAACAAAATCAAAAGTGAAAGATTCTTTATCACCATCGTCGTGCGGTTCGGGTCGATTCGGTGTGCGCGGTTGTTTGTTGAAAAGGAAATTTTCAAAAAAAAAAAAAAAATAGTTTGTCGTGTCGTGTTTTGAAAAAATTTCGAATTACTTGTGATGATTTTTATTATGCGTGAAGACCACCGTCCGTCCTTGTCGTATTTTCAATATTTCGCGGTGTGAAATTTTTGTCTTTTCAAAAATAATCTTATGTCAATTTGTGTCTTGTATTTATCGGTGTTAACGGTTTTTCTATTTTAATTGTTTATCCCCGTCGTCGTCGCCGTAGTGTAATTAAATGTGATATTTTTATGTAGTAAGTGTTTATACAGTGTTTTAAAATAAAAGTGTTTTTACGTGAAAAACGAAAATACCCTAAAAATGGGAAATAATAAGTTCGAATTTTATTTCGAAAATTTGATGCCGATCGAATAATGATCAAATGCAACAGGTGAGCAAAGTGGTGAACTAAATGTTCAAGTGTGTGACAGAGAGATTTTAAGATCTAGTTTTATTGAAAGTGGAGATTCAAAATATTTGCAAATCTGAAATGCAGTTCGAAAATGGAGCACAGCGGGAACTGCGCGGTTTTGTGTGAACGAATATGGGGACAGCGGTTTCACTGTGTTTTAGATTCCACTTAAGAGTGTTCTTTTTAACGATCAGCTCCTACGTCCTTAGTAACCTGGAGAAGGTACGCCGAATCAACCATAGACTCGTTCTGAAATTGCGCAGGGTAAGAAAATGCCCTGAGGAAATTGTAGCGGTTTAGGTACCATGGTTTCTTAGGGGATCGCGATGCGCCCTCTCCGGTGCCTAGTGTTTTGGGATGGCTCAACCTCTCAACCTGACCTTTTACCGATCTGTTTATATTAATTTATCGTCAGGACAAGGTCATAACTTTCAAAAACAAGTTTTCAAAATTGGTTTATTTGTAGTTTAAGATACCGTACCGGCAAGTGCAATAAAATGAATTCAGTCCTATGTGTTTTACCGAGATTTAAGGACGACTTTGGTACTTCCCGGTATCACTTACCTGCTTGGTACAGCGTACAGGGTATTTCTGCAAATTTCTTGACTTTTACAACCAATATTCTTGCGATTAATTGTTTCTTTGGACTATTGGAATCGATACCACATTTTTCTAGTTCGGTTTCGAATTGTTCCACTACGTATTGTGATTGCCCAGATTTTTAATAATAAATGTGAACGAGCTGCGAATTGAGCACGCTTTTGGTTCAGCCCCCATATGTAGGAAATTCAAACAAATCAAAGTAAGATAGATTGACTAGATATTGACTTTATTATAAAAAAATTAGTACAAATTCAATAAACAAATTAAAAATCCAGTTTCTAATTTACTGTGGACGGCAACTGACACCCGACGGTCTTGGATAATTACTGCAGGCGTCATCTTACTGTTGCTACAGTCTCTCTATCTCTCTTTTAGATTATGGCAAGATGACTGCCACATGTTATACTGCAATTTCAATCATTTCCAAACGTAAGCAGTCTATAATAATGCAATGCATTACGTCACGTTTCGTAACGTAGTGTAAATGAAAAAGATTTTCTTGAAAACAAGTGGCAATGAGATCATAGTGAAGGAATGAAAAAGCATTTGCATGTTATGTTACGTTACGATGAAGATCGTTACATCCCTGCATTACGAGTTTATTGTATAAGAACAGTGCAATCTTTCTTAAGCGGACAACAATAGGACAGAGGTTTTTTGTCCGGTTATGAGAGCTGTTCGTTAATAAGAAAGCATTTTGTATGTGAAATTAGAAATTGGTTCCCCAAAAAGGTGTCCGTTAGTGAGAGTTGTCCGCTAAACAGGGTGTCCGCTAATGAGAGATTTCACTGTACTTATGTACGTGTACCATTTGAGACCAATTTATCTCAATTTAACAGGATATTTCAAGAAATTCACTGAGTGTCGCCGTGAAGTTGAAACACCGACGGCAATCATTTTTCTCTTCAGCTCAGTTGTTTGTATCTTAAAATGATATAAATTCCTAATCAATATGTTGAATTATAGTTTTGATTGATGGTTGATGAGCCTAACCTAACCTATGATTGTGTAAATCAGCGTTTTTCAAAGTGTGGTCGCAAAGCAATTTTTAAGGGGTCGCGAGCGATATCAGAAAATCAGAAATAAAGAAATTAAGTTTTTGTTGATAATGAGGTGTGGTCTTGATTTTATGGACTAATTTGTCAAACCATGGAGATATTTTGAAAACTCAAGCAATTAAGTCGTCTTTTTTTTTTTTTGTTCTTTTTTTTCGTTTCTACTTTTACTACCGGCTATGGCAAAGCCAACAAATCCTGTGCGGGAAGAGTGGACGAAGAATAATACAGTTACTCGGCATACAGACAATTTAGTCCTCACGGACTACTGCATGAAACCAGAGCTAAAAGTGTCCGAAAGACTCCTGGATGCTTACAGCAGGTAGGTTCTAGCCGTATTTCCTGATAATGAAACGAATATCGAGCTGCACTCAAGGCGCCAGGATAGTTCACTACCAAATCGGCACTAGTCAGGACCGGACCTGCCGAATAATGCTAAATGCAGAACCAGGTACGACTACAGTCAATCACTTTAATATTCGGGCAGATATTGTTTTAAGATAGATGTTCGCGTGAGCATAGTACGAAAAACAAAATACACACGAATTCAAATTCTATAAGATATATTTCATATTAAGTAAAATAAGATAACATAAACTTAATCATATTCAGCTAAAAAACAAGAAATAAATCCGATTTAAAAAAATAGGTACTCAAATTAAGTTCACAAAAATATTCGGGCAAAAAATACATTTTTAAAAAGCTAAGTTACTAGTACTTTGTAGGGTACCCTTTTTGAGAGATCACACTCTTTAATCTTCGAGGCATTGATGACACTAGGTTTTTTGTGGTTTTTTCTTCTATTTTGTGCCACTCGTCTTGAAGAATGTCCTTGAGTTCCGTATTATTGGTGATGTGGTGTTTTCGAACTCGGAGCTCCAACTGATGCCATAGATTTTCTATGGGGTTCATGTCTGGCGATTGGGGTGGCCGATTAAGTACTTTTGGACAGTTAAAAAGGAGCCATGTCTTAACCACAAGCGCAGTGTGCTTGGGGTCATTGTCTTGATAGAATTTAAAACTGCTCCCTATGCCCAAGTTTTCTGCACTTTTCCTCAAATGTTCTTTTAAAATGCTCAAATACTTCACTTTGTCCATTGTTCCATCTATAAAGACTAAATCTCCGACTCCCTTCGCCGACATACACCCCCAAACCATGACCGACCCGCCACCATGTTTTACTGTAGCCAACAAATTTTCTTTATTTAGTTCCTGATTTTTTTTTCTCCATACTTTCGTTCTTCCATCTGACCCAAATATATTAAATTTGCTTTCGTCACTAAATAACACATTATCCCAAAAATTTTCGTTTTCATTCTCGTATAATTTAGCAAATTCTATTCTTTTCTTTTTGTTTACTTCACTAATGAACGGTTTTTTCCTAGCCGTTCTGCAATTATACCCATTCTTCTGTATGCACCTCCTTACAGTTTCGGCGTTTACAATCTTTCCATAACTTTCCCCTAACTCTGTTTTAATTTTGGTTGCAGCAATTCTAGGATCTTCTCTTACTCTTTTCATAATAAGTCGTTCTTCTTTATCACTTAACACTTTCGGACGACCCGTCTGCCGAATAGAAGCCACTCGATGCTCACTTTTAAACCTTTTAATAATGTCTCCAAATGTACTTTTACTTATATTTAATAGTTCAGCAATTTGTCGTTGTATTTTGCTGCGTTTATAATTTAAAATCACTGTTTCACGTTGCTCAATCGTAGTAATTTTGCCCTTTCTACCCATTTTGCTTCTAACTTTTGACAACACTCCGGAAATATCTCAACTAGGCGCACACACTGCGATACAATACCCAAAACAAAAAGAGCGCAGTACAAACAATAATAATGCAAGCACCAAGTACCGTTATTCACATTCCAGGAATATTTATCTTCCAAAAACTTAAGGAAACTTTGCTTGCCCGAATATTTTTGTGAGTTCAATTTGGCTACTTTTGCAATTTAATTTTTTTTTGTGCATTCTTTAATGATATCTTTTATCAATTTGATATAAAGGGTGATTTTTTAAGAGGTTGAGAACTTTTTTAAAAAAAAAAATACAAAAAATTCGAAAAAATGAATGAAATATTTATTTGAATCGATAGTTTGAACCTTGCAATTTAATGTTTAAAGATAATTTCATGCAAATGTTGACCGCGGCTGCGTCTCAGGTAGCCCATCCGCTGAGTCCAATTTTGGCATACTCTTTCACACATATCGGCCGGTATCTCACGAATGAATGCATGGATGTTGGCTTCCAGTGCGTCAATCGAAGCGGGCTTGTCCCTATAGACATTAGCCTTGACATACCCCCACAAAAAATAATCTAATGGTGTCAAATCGCACGATCTAGGCGGCCAATTGACCGGCCCGAAACGTGAAATTAACTGTTCACCAAACTCGCCTCGCAATTGCGCCATTGTTTCGCGTGCTGTGTGGCATGTGGCACCGTCTTGTTGAAACCACATATCATGCAAGTCAAGAACTTCCGCAAAATTTTCCACGTAGTGCTGTAACAAAGGCCTAACTGCTGGGAACGGCGCCGAATCGACATTTCGCGGTCTTCTGTCACACTAGCTGATACGGCCGCAATATTTTCTTCACTACGCACAGTACGTAAACGTGTTGGTGGTTTAATGTCCAACAAAGTAAATTTGGTGCGAAATTTGGTCACAATCTTCCGAATAGACTGCTCAGAAGGTCGAGAATGCCGATCATAAAATGGAAGCAGCGCGCGATGAACATTTCGAACCGAGCACGAATTTTGATAGTAAAATTCAATAATTTGCAAGCGTTGTTCATTTGTAAGACGATCCATGGTTAAATTGCAAACCAAACTGAAGCTGTTTGACAGTGTCACAAGGTACTAAACACACGTCAGCTGTCAAAACCAGTGTTGCCAAAACCAAACCAGCTAAAAAATCACCCTTTAGTTTTGTGTTCTCAACAATATAAAATATTTATTCACAATCATATTGTTATCTACTGTGTTATATAAAATTTAAATTTCCTATAGTGAGTGACTGTATGTTGGGTGCTTGGTCAGTCTGTTGTAGAAGGCGAGTTTGCCTATGAGTTTGAACTGTCGAATACAGGAAAATCTAACTGAAAATTACGACCCAAGATGAAATGAAACGATGATGTTATGAGTATAGTCCTGCCTCCTGCTCTCAATTTTTCTCAAAATCTGTTAGCATTATTTTAATAAATGATTTTAAAAAATAACTACAAAGACATATTAATGTTCCTTAAGCACTTCTATGCAGTGGAGGTTTTTGTCTTTTTCCTTCACTTACGTGTTAAGGTCAGCTGAATGTATGCATATATCAAGAAAAGGATTTAGTATCCGCATTCACTTATTGTCCAATTCAGATTCGTCGGGAAAGTAGCTTACAAGCCGATTTTGTAGGGCTTCTACTACGGATATAAGCACCAACATCCAATGATTGATCTTTCGATTTAAACACCATTTTTTGTAGAGAGAAAGAGAAGTGATCTATAATACAATTTTTCGTATTGTTTTGTGAGGCACAACATGACAAATGCGCAATATAATTACCGTTATGTGAATAGTGAATACTGTAGGACGCATACTATAGCGACATTTAACTAGACCCGCAACGTTGCAATATTATTTGCAGTGCAAGTTTGCAAGTTTGCACATTTTTTTCTTATTTTAATTTCAAAAGCTGTATCTTAGCAGTAGTTTTGGATGTTTTCTTTATAACAGGTATTTCAAAAGGACGATTCCTAATGTTAAGTTAGAAAAGATTACATGTCATAGTACCTATTGAATTGTCTTGTTTGTAGCGGTTAGTCTGGGTATCGTAGATCTTTGGGAATTCGAAAGTCCAACATGGCTTAACCATAGACGTAACCCATCTGTCAAGTAAGGTGATTAATGATCATGAAAGACCCATTCTTCAGCTATGACTCAGCAAGGAATTTGGATACTGGGGAGATTTCCACTCAGAGACCATGAACAAATGGGAATCCATCAGACTACATGTGGTGTCTTCCAAGCAAAAATATTTGAAAGTGAAATGGCTGATGCATTCATAGAAGAAGATGACCTTCCCTTGTCAGGAATGGTCATTCTGGTGGATACCCAACCAGTCCTTAAAGCAATAGGATAAAACACAATAAAATGAAAGGCAGTCGAAAAATGTGACAATGCCCTAAATACTATAGGTTACGTTGGGTAGAAGTGGCTAGGCCAGTTAACTTAGAGCAGTAAAGGAACATTGTGATCTTTGAGGATATGTCTCCGTCTGTCGAACCATTTGGAGCTTTAAAATAGGTTTCTGGACATCTGTCTATGCCAGATCGACATGATTATGGAAGTGGAATGATTCCACTGAGCGTATGTTAAATAAACCATAAAGTTAGGCTATTGTGCGTACTCGTGTGAGTCGTCGCGTATAAGCAAATGACAAACTGCGTCCAACGATGTCTGCAGGATCTGGGAAAACAAAGAAGAAAGCGAATCTATATATCATCTACTACTGCCCTGCCCTACACGAATAGCGCCTCCGCTCCGCCAGAACAAAGATATTGGATCTTCAGAGTTCTGAGATTCAAAAAGAGCACAAACTTATTTTCAATGGACTTTCGGGTGTCCGAGTGGAAAGGAACCATCATTCACACTTCCCAACCTAATCTAACCTAGACGCAGCACATGGTATTCACTCTTCTAAGCTCAATTAAAGATGGTGTAGTTCAGTTGGGCAGTGCTTCGTCTGGGTGTCGGCTTTTTGTTTAGAAGCTCAGATATGTTTAGTTCAATCAACAGTAGTATTGTCAGTGTAATCTCGATGGCGAATCTGTGTCGTGATATTTTGAAAGTTGTGTATGGTTGGTATTCTAACACTAAAAGGCCTGACGAGGTTATTTTAGGTTTTCAAAACCCATCGATAGGTAAGTGGGAAGTGGTATAGCGAAAGGTTAATACGGATTTACTTTACTACAACTTCCAGTTAGCAAAGGACTTTGTCTACCTCGGCTCTGCCATAACATCAAAAAATGACATCTCGTCGGAAATCAAACGAAGGATTACTCTTGCCAACCGCTGTTTCTTTGGGTAGTAAACGCCTTTTCCGATCGACTAAGGAGACTCTATATACGACCCTTATCATCCCAGTCTTGTTATATGGAGCTGAAGCATGGACTTTGTCGAAAGCGGATGAAGATCTCCTTGGTTGCTTCGAGAGAAAAATCCTTCGTAGGATATTTGGTCCCGTTTACGTTGACGGGTTTTAGAGGAAAACATTCAACCACGAACTATACGAGCTGTACAGCGACATCGACCTGGTCAAAAAACTGCACATTGGGTGTTTAAGATGGCTTGGACATGTAGAGCGTATGGACATCAACGCTCCGGAGTATATTCGATTCTAATCCGGAGGGTCAGCGTAGCAGAGGGCGACCTCACCTAAGGTGATGCGCACAAGTGGAACAAAACCACAACCAACCTGAAGTGCGCAACTGGAGGCAGTTAGTTAAGGACCGGGCTAACTGGAAGGTATTGTGGGTTGAGGCCTTGGTCCACTCTGGACTGTAGCGCCACCTAAATAAGAAGGTACGTAAGGAAACGGATAAGGGTTCGACACAAGCCTCCAGCTTGTATTATAAAGATGTACAGATGGGAACATACATGGAAAGGTATAATATTGTTAAACAGTTTTCTAAATATTGATCACTAATGGTGATGTGATTTTTGGACGCCAAATGACGAATTGTGTTGCGGAGTCTCCTGCCAAAGTAAGCGAATCATTTTTAACTTTCTGATAAGTGCAGGTTCCATTGATTATAACTGAGTCTATACATCGATGATCCTGAATCATCAAATGATGACTCAAGGTAGGGTGCCGCATGTGCGATTTCTCATCTTCTGGACTTTCAACTAAGCAGTTTTGTTTTTTTCAATCCTAAAGTAGAGCTGTGAGTGAAGGCAGGATTTTTTCGATCGTTCCTCATGAATAAATATAAAAAGGTTTAGTATGTGCACTTTGAACTTATATACTGGATGTTCTAGTGACTGTGAAGTAAGTCCTTAGACGACATTTTCCTTGACGAAATTGTGTCCAGCAGTTCCAGTCAATCCGAAGATTTTTCTCAACCGTGATACAATCTACTTGATCACCTTCAAGGCTAAATTTCTAGTCATTTCCTTTTATTTAGAGTAGAAGTTGTTCAATGGTCTATTCCATTCTTGTTTGAACCAGTAAAAATGTAGAGGTTTTAAGTCAGAACAAATGTGGGGCTACTACTCAGGAGCTGCCTTATAATGCTCACAGAACAGAGGTGCCTGGACACTCTGAAAAAGAAGGCAACGAGTTTGCGGATGAGTTGGCAAAGAAAGAAGGGGAGATGCCAGTACCTGAGGTGGTGGAAGTTGCTCTGTTGTTGTGCGACATTAAATTAAAGGCAAAAGAACGTTTTACGAGAACTGCTGACCATAAGGATGGCCTAACAGGGTAGGACTTAGGACTATCATGGATGTAAAAGGACAAGTGAAATCATAAGACTAAGCAAGGAACAAATGAGAATAGCTACAAGAATATTATCTGGCAAACACGCCAAGAAGCTCGGACTCACAGACACGGATATTTGCATAGGTTAAAGTATAATAGAGGATATCGCGTATAACACGTTGTCGTAGGAACATTTTAGGTAGGTCCTTCCTATGGATTCGAATTGAAGAAGCTAGGCCTACAAGTCTACGAGATAAAAGGTTTTGCTGCTTTTCTTACTGCTGGCGAACCAAGACCATACTTTTATGCTGGGTCTTTGTTCGATTGTCCAAGCACCGTAAGCCCCCCCGTTAGCAAATATTCATTCAGCTTGCTAGAATATAGACAGATCGTGCTTAATTTATATTAATGTTCTAATAAATATTAGCCGTAACGGTTGTTTTTCCTTGACTAAGCCCAACCTTCTTAGAATTAATCAAGAACAGAGAAAAAAGTCAACTTTCACATCTCCTTTCTCATTTGCATACTCGCTGAGCTCACATACACATAAGTAGTTCCATTCGTAGATACGAATACGAGTAGATACTTACAACTATCATGCACTTGACTTGAACTAACTAACAACACAGTGTCAAGTTGTCAGCCGGGAGACAGACAGCAAAACACTACCACGACGACAACACGGTACAAGTCATAAATTACATCATTTGATTTAATAGTATCTCTTTCCGTATGAAATCCATCTCGGTGGTAACCATTTATGGAAATAACGTACTCACAGTAAGTTAAACAAGTAGAAAACGATTCATAATTATCATGCATCAGCACCGACAATCACCGCCATCACCATCACCAACGCGTCACCGTCATCATAATCATCATCATCGTCAACACACCGACGACCGACCGCGCTGTCAGTACGAGTGCGTCTTTTGAATGTTTGCTAACGTTTAACTGCGCACCCAGGGGGGTTGAGGTACACAAAGTATCTGATAGATATTTCTATGTGTATACTTTTGTGCGTGGTTTGATTGATTCTGTCACGATAGTGCGCGGTACTAACTGATAATTATCACAGTTTAAGCTTAAGGGTATTTTTAGAGGTTATTTCTGGCCACCCAATTGTGACTGAAAATAGCTTCTCCGATGACCTTTCGATGGCGGAAAAGGCACCTAATTTTGATTTCATTTCTTTTGTTTCCTTTCAGAAGACACATCATCAGCACACCGAACAGTGTTGGAATTCTTTTTACAAAGAGCAACTGATTTTTAGATAAAAAAATAATTATTAGAGAAACTAATTGACAATCGAGTGAAGCAATTTTACGAAATCCAACAGATACAATTTTTATCTTTTTCAAAGTATCAATGGAGTTGCCATCGTCAGCAAAAAGCCCTGTACTCCCTTATCCGCAAACTATTCTCTTTAAGCGGCAATTACCTCAAAATTACTTCAGCACGGGAGAAAATGTTGTTAGCAATGCGTCGTGAAAGTGATCATCCTAGTGCCGCCGCCATTCATAATCCAAATCAACTGCAACAACAGCAACAGCGTCAAGCTGCTTCCACAGTCCAATCGACAACATCTTCGACGCCAAATCGTCCGTCCGAAACTGCAACAACATCGCTGCCATCAACATCAACAGCCTCCTTGCAATCAGCTGCACAATACGGATTCTATAGTAATCCCAGCTCAACGAGTAGCTACCTACATTCGCATCATCATCCTCATCTACCGCCACCGCCACCACCACCACCACTAACCGCGGTTAGCCGCTCCGGACTGTCACACTCTTCTTCGAGTAGTGGCCTCGACGAATACGTGGATATTTTGCAAGTTCAACAGCTCCTGCTCGACTCCTCATCATCAGCGATTCCAGGAGCGACAACCACATCGGCCAGTGGAATATCCAATTCACAATCTCTTCCAAAGCCCCTGCCAAGACCAAGACTCAACTTGCAGAAGGCAACAGAGTACGCTGCACAAATTCAAGGTGAGTACAAAGTGGACGTCCATACATACTGTAAATATAATTTATGTCCTTGTGTGTATACTGTAAAAATTCGTCTTTCGATTTAGCTGAATCCCCTTCATCGCGTCGAGTATTGTTAGACTATCCCAGCCCCTATTTGTATGGGAATCATTATCATACCTCGCCAAATGAAGATCTCGTTGCCCTTTGGTTTGGCAGCAATGGATCAGGTGCGTTAAAACTAAAGTTCACATTTATTCAACTAACATTGGATTAAGTGGAAACTACTAACATTCGCCCAAATCTGGATATTTTTTAATTTTTCATTTACCTGTGAGTGTCTGTTTTGCTGAGGTAGACAGATAGATAGATAGATAGATACTTTAGCTGGCCCCACTCTCATTCCAAAGAATCGTCGCCTCCTAGGCACAAATTCAAATACATAGATAAAACTTGTTTCAATCAAGTTGACGAGCTTTGAGCAAATTTTAACGACTTACTGACACAAGACGTAACGTATCGTAACGTTGTCGAAAGGTTTAGCATAGCGCTACCAAATTGCATTTTAAGAACTTGTGGAACAAAATTTTCATGTAAAAAAGCGAAAAAATATATTCCCAGGAGCTTTGACGAAGGCTAAAATAAATCTGCAACTTAGATATAGCTGTGACGCATCTTTCGGTGTCCCGCAGAGTAACATTAGTGCAGGTCCTTATGGAGTTAAATACCAAAGCAATACCATTTCGATATGCAAGGCCACAGTTTCCCATTACCTACAAAAGTTGAGCGCAGCATTCTTGCATTTTCATTTCAGACTGTACTTGCTGATTAACTGCTTCACAGTATTCATGATTTTGAGACAAATTAGAATTATTGAGTTCTTGGCATCACTGTTTGGCAAAAATATGGATAAAGGTGTTCAATTGGTGACGTTTTCCAGTTGACTTGAAAATACTGACACTTGTGAATACTTGTGCTATAAGTATAGTTCGAAGGTAATCAATCTAGGTGTACCCCAAGGTTCCACCCTTGGTCCCCTTTTGTTTTTTTTATTTATGTGAACTCCCTTTTATTGGTAATGTTGACTCAACCAGCCCCTAAAACTAGTTGCTGACATCAATCTTGATATCCTGAGAAGAAGTTAGTATAAAGCAATAAAACTAAATAACTGTGTTAAAGTCTCACCGCAAAAGAATCTCTGCACATTGATGTTAAATTTCATGCATCTAACTATTGTAGGCATAGCTTGATAAACTACGTCTGTGATACGCAAAGCTCCAATGCTCTAATAGAAATAGTCGAGTCCTATAAATTCGTAGGTGTAATTATTGATCGAAATCTGAACATTTTGAAAAAGTATCTGCGATCTTCTCTTCGTATCTTTTACTGTCTTTGGAAATACTGCTTTACTAAGACTTTTAGTACAATTTACTTTGGGATTTTCTACTCCAGATTGCAGTATGGTATACGCTCCTGGGGAGGTACATACCTTAATAAACTCCAATAGCTGTCTGTCCTGCAAAAAAGCGCCATTGGAAAAGTATGTAAATCTACTCGCCTTGCTCATTCTATAGAATTATTTAGAAGAATGAATGACAAATGTGTTGAGAATAAAGAATTCAAAAAAAAAACAAACTCGAGTCAATATCTGTTCTTAACCCTTACTGAACCACAGGTGGAACCCGGGTACTTTTTGGACATTCCAACTTAAATATTTTTTTTGCGTTGTTCCGATTTTTTGAGATTCCATGACATGACATAGAAAATTATATTTACGCAATAGAAACCAAAAGTTGTTGAAAAAAAGTGAAAAGAACATGTGTTTTTTTACCATTTTTCAAACCATTGGCGGAAGGTACCCAGGTACCACCCAGTACATTTTGTATAGAAAAAATGTTTTTGGTAAAAGATATTATAATTTTATTTGAGATAAATTTTTAGTACAATCCAAGCAAATAACCAGAGGAGATGTAATATGCATGTCGTAAACAGTGTTACAACAATTTTGACAACATTTCCGACACTTTCATTGATTCGAATATTATTATAGCATTTCGTGCAAATACTTTGTTTCTTTAAACGACCGACCGCTACTATCTCATTCTTCGCTTGGTTGTGGAAGCGAAATGAAAGTGCATACTTCCAATTTGCGAGCCGAGTACGCTTCCCATGGCTGTTTTGATAAATAGAATCGCGTTGTCAGCGGATCTAAACTCCGAACTTGAATCAATAGCAAGCATATGTCTCGAGCCAGTTATTTCAGGAAAAGTTTGCGAGTATTTTTTTGGACATTTTCTGGATCATGCCCTCAACAAGCAACATCAATTATATTGTAGAAAAACGCCAAAGGCCATCAATTAGTTCTACGTTTAGTCGTATAACTCCATTATGATCTACTCCACCGTTAGTCCAGTTATAATCGAATATGATTTGTGGTTTTATAGATGAAGTTATCGTATCGATTGCCCCTGTATAATGCAGGCTGGATATCAAAATAACGGCTTTCTTCTTCGGAACATACGAACATATCGTTGCTTCGGCTCTTCGGGTCTTTCGATGGCTGCATCGCCATTGGGATATCATCATTTTTCCGAAGCATGCTCAGCAATATCAATCCATTGCTCTTGAGATTATTTAGCAGAGGTAATGATGTGAAGAAGTTCTCTGTGGTGACATTCCGGCCAAAACATTCTAGTACAATTCACAAATTTGTTCCTTCATCACTTATAGACAATACAAACACGAAATAAATAAATAAATCTCTTACCGCAACACTGCAATCGACGATTGACAATTCAAAACAAAGACTTGACATTGACTCTCACCCTGTGATCGTTGATCACTACAAAAATTAAGGAGAGAAAGTGCTCAGACGTTATCTTAATTAGTTTTTTTTTCGTTATTACGCACACTTTCTACAATCATGATCGAATGATTTCTAAGTAAAACGCCCCGAAATGTATGGTGGTACCCCGGTCCCACCTATGGGCTGTTTAGTGTGTAATTTTGTATAGGTCGGTACGTGTAAAAAGGGTTTCCGAACCCAAATTCGAATGAAAACTCCTTCAGTCTTGCCCTCTTCTTAAAGTTGTAATTACATTAAATTTTTTGGACATTCTTCTTGTTCGTCCATAAGTTTCAGAGCTACGCATTTTTGAAAAAAGACTAAATTGGATGGGGGTACGAATAGCCTAAAAAAAGTACCAATATGTGTTAATGCCAACCTACATTGGAATGACCACATATTCGAAAGCATCGAAAGGCGCTTGAACGATGTTAGAAATTCATTACTCTACCTGATCTAGCTACCATTTACAAGGCATACATTCCCCCCAAGCTGGAGTACAATGCTCATATCTGGTCCAGCGGCGCTCCGAAAACCTTTCTGCACCTGATCGAAAACGTGCGATAAAAATTATAGGAGATAGACACATCACTGAATCAATTGACTCCATCGAACACCGTCGTACTGTTTCGTGTCTTCCACAACACAAGAAATGCCCATAAATTTAGAGGTAAGCTGCCGACATATAGTAAACTATTGAGATTCTTTCTTAAACCGCTAAACACGAATGTGGAATGTTTTACCAAAAACACGATTTTTCCCTCTTATTACGGTTTACAAAGCATTCAAAACCAATGGGCATCTCTTATCTTCCTTAATTTTGTTCCTATGGTGGCCCGCGCTGTGCAAAGCATTTTAAGGACTCTTGTGAACAAGTGCGTTGTCGTGTAGAAGGAGGACACCTTTGGTTAATTTTCCCCTTCTTTTTTCTTTAATGGCTTCTTTCAACCACTCTAGGATCGAAGCGTAGCTTTATTTGGTTATGGATACACCTTTGTCTTTAGAATCTGTCTGAGTCCAAAAAAAACCGTCGCCGTGATTTTTCCAGCAGACTGTGACATCTTAACCTTTTTGGTCGGTGGAGTGCCACTGCATAGTCTTGTTTGGACTCAGGCTCAAAATAATTGTTGAGGAAACCACAAAGTTAAATTGTTACATATAATTTTGAAACCTATCAAATGTAATTTTTCTATCTTTCGCAACTACTCTTCGAATTACATTTTCACTTTAATATTCCGTTAGAACAGTTGTCATACCACAAATGTAATTTTTGTTAATCATTACGAAAAGAACCATCGAGCGGTTTAGTTGAATAAACCATAAAATTTAAAACATAATAAATCATTCTTTTTATCGTATAACTTTCACCAAATGGTCCTTCGAGCCGGATTTATAAGTTTCGTCCCCAGTAATAATTCGACTAAATACTCCATCCTTGTCTTTAGTATAAAGGTTCAAAAACGACCGAGAACACTCAGAACACGATTGAGTTGCTTTGCCTGGTCAATGGTAGTTAAAAAACGAATGGCTCGATTAAAATAAAACTTGCTGTTTGCACTAATAATGAGTCACTGAACTCGTATAACGTCTCAGTAAACTGCCCTCGCTAATGACCTACCTACTCATTCCGTGCACCCTCGTATTTTGCCCCACAAACGTAATTAAATTGAAAAGGAAACCAACCAAAGGGATGTGCGAGTACCTACCAAGGTATTACTGAACGAAACTTTGACGAAACTGAGCATGCCATGTTCACTTACGGGATAAATTGCCAAAAGAACCGAATTACATTAAATTATTTAATTAAAATCTTTCATCGATCCAAGTCCGAACCTGCTTTGCCGTTTACGTTGCATTAAACTGACAGACTCTCTATTTTAATGACAACCCGCCAATCGGTGGTCTAAATTTGCACTTAATTGACTCTTTCGCAATCTGTTACGTTTTGTTTTTTCTTGGTAACTCAATCTACAACATTCTATTGCCGACATGCAACTACAAGTAGATAACAAATAGCTTTCAACGAAATTTCGTAACCCAAAAAACACCCTAGCCCCACCGTGGTGTGAAGGGGGGGGGGGGGGGGGGGGATTAAAAAAAATCAGCGCGACACTTGCTTTTAAACTAATAAAAATGTCCGCTCTAAATCTAAAATGTCCATTGGCCAATTGCAAATTGAGTTATGTCTCCACTTGGTGTTGGCGCGCTGGTACGAGTATTTTGCAACGTCTTGTAGTCTATCGCAGATAAATAAATCCTTCGTCCAAAAATACAGGCCATTACACTTCAAGACACACTTTTCGGTTCTCGTTTGCCCCACAAGTGGTTATCTTTCACGGTGCGAGGTCCAAAGGCAAGTTCCCATCAAAAATCTGTTTCTCTGTCTCCCTATCACTGAACCAATCATAAAGTTGCTATTTATTAATTGAATTTTTTTTTAAGAGCAAGCAAAAAAATTAAAAAAAAAAACAAGAGAAACAGATCGGGGACACAAATAAAGATAAAAAGATACTTTACCAAACGTCCGCCAACGGAAGGCTCCGGCTGTGAGGGGTTTGGCCTCTTGCTTAAGACGATAAAAAAAATACACTCGTACATATAAGTTTATTAAGCGTAGCAACGGACTTCCATGAACAACAAATAAATTCTTCAAAATCACACAAAGGCAACAAGTGAGTGAGATTATTACTGTGTGATGATTGTTGTTGTTGTTCTCCTGTTTAGGTGATTGCGCTGCGGAAAAAATACTTGTAATTCATTCGGCGCGCTCGTTTGCCGTAGTCGACAAATAAGGCCGAGTGCCGGTCCAAAAAGTCCGCCTCTTTATAAAATCCAAAACAAGAGACAAATACAGACGAGCCCAAGAGGCAGACGAGACAAAAAATGGTGAATTTGTGTGATGCGGATCATTGAGAGACACACAAAGATACTTTTCGATAAAGAAGGGTGACTTTGACTTATACTGCACGAAAATACTCGTATACTATTCCAATGTCGGGTGCTATTTGCAAGCGGGGGTTGAGAAGTGAACAAAACGTGAGATACATTTCTTTTTGATTGAATTATGAGAAATCAGCTTAACTTCGAACCTAACGTAAGCGAGCAAGAGATGAGCTGAGCAGTAATTGCGAGCAGCGCTGCCGCTGGTAAAATTTAAAAAGTGTCCAAAAAGGTGTCCCGGATTAAAAAAAAGAGTCCACATGTATAATTCGAATATGATAATTGTATTTATCAAAGGAAAAAAACACTTCTTTAAAAATTATGAAAAATACTATTTTTACTACATACGAGGGTGGGTCAATAAGTCCCTAAATATTTAAACAGATGGCGTTGCCACCTTAAATCCAACGAATGATTGCCTCGTTTCGAAACCGTGGACTTCTCCAGGTGAATCAAAGCCGAAGATGGCCAAGAAGGACATCGATTTATTTTCTTTTTTTTTTTATAATCTACACACGCTAAAGGGGATATGAATACCCTTATAATGTTTACACACAGCGCGAGCACATGAAGGACGAGACCGAGAGACAGACGATTACCTTGAAAAGGGTAAAACGATCACTGATTTAAAGCAAAAACGACCACATATGGCGAGGAAAAAAGGACAACGCACCGGCCGGCGCGGCGCACAGATCCGCAGTCGCAATGGCAAAATTCCGTGAATTAGGCTACGAATTGCTGCCTCATACAGCATATTCTCCAGATTTAGCTCCCTGCGACTATTTCCTGTTTTTTAACATAAAGAAACGGCTCGGCGCCGGCGGTAAGAGATTAGAGTCGAATGAAGAGGTCATCAATGAAACAAATGCCTATTTTGAGCGCCTCGAGAAATTGTATTATTTGGAGGGCATCAACAAATTGGAAAAATGTTGGACGAAGTTCATAGAGCTAAAAGGAGACTTCTCGTATATTGATAAATAAAAGGTTCTTTTGCCGAAAAGATTGTTCCTTATTTCAATTTTCAGTGACCTAATTGACCCACCCTCGTACATATAGTACATTTGTATGTATGCTTTTATCTGTAATTTTCTGTTGACATGGTCATGTCTTCTATGATTTAATGGTAATATTTAGTGGTTCTAAATTATTTAAATCGATTGAAAATATTTAAATAACGCAGAAGTACAAAAAGTAATTTGATGGTTTTTATTGAAATATTAGAAAAGCGTCCAAAAGTGTCCACGATTTTCAAAAAGCGTCCATTTTAGCTAATTATCAAAAAAATGTGTCCAGGTGTCCCGATTGCTAAAAAGCGTCCAAATGGACACCTTAGCGTCCCAGCGGCAACGCTGATTGCGAGTACATACGAGTATTCTGAAACCAGCAGTGAGTGGTAGCCAGCAGCGTTGCCATTTGGTACGCTTTTGCGTCATTTTGCCGCTTTTTCGGCGATGGGACCCGGGACCCCACTTTTCAATAAAACTCCGATTTTGACGCATTTTGAAAATATAGGACCATCATTTGCATTTCATGTCTCTTTTACTTTTAAAACATGGTATTTCATTCTTAAAACACACCCATTTTGTTCAACCAGTGATGAAATCAACAAAGTATTTTTGTTAGTCAGAATTTCCTTTCCAAAAACTCGTTCTGCATAGGTACATGCTTTTTTTATCTTTGTTATTTTTTTCTCAATATTTATTTTATTTTAAATTCAGCAATAACCAATAAGTTTTTCGAAAAATTGCATTTTTTCTTCTGGACCCCCTTTTTTGGACGCTTTTTGAATTTTGCTCGCGGCAACACTGGTGGTAGCCGCCTATTCAATTGGATTATTGACATTTTATTCATTGGTTTGATAGGGATTCGGGGAGAGTTTATCTTCGGGCCGATTCGATATTCTTGATTCTTAGCTCTTCCTGTAGCAAATGGCATAAAGCTTGCCCAATTGGAATTTCAGTTTTTAGATATTCAATTTGACTATAGCCTTGTAATCTTGGGAAACAAATTTGTGCGTAGTAAGCCGCGCGATAGAAGTGAAACTTGACTTGAAAAATACGATGTAGATCACTTGGCTTACTGTTTGTCCTGTCAAACCCTTTCATTTGATACCCATATTAAGAAAGTCGTGAAGATAACGGTAACCCGACATCTTGGGTTGTCCGCCATATTGAATGTTTCTATGACGTCATATAACCTTAGATACTCTCCGGGTCAAATCGCTTGAGTAGTTTAGGGTTAAGGCTGTAGCGGGAGCGCTATCCACTTTCTTTTCCCGCTCTCTACCATCGCTTATCCCTCCGAATGCGTCCCCCACCACGAGGGCTCATTGTCCTCTGTGAATATTTTCGTTTGCTTTTGTCAATCATTGTCATTTCTCATTGTCAATTAACAAGTAGGCTGTTTTTTTTTTAAATTATTTTATTTCTATTTCCCTTTAAATTTATTCTCTGTAAATATTTTCGATTCATTTGAGTTTAATTTGACTGCCCTACCGCGACATAAGAAGTTTCACTTGAAAAACAATAACAATAAAATTAAGCTGGTAACAATACTCTGTCCCAACCGAGTTGTCAGTACAGGGATGATAGGACGATTGCCTCTCAGCCTAGTTGCAATAGCTTGCATAAACCTGTCCCTCTCTCTTAAGCTCTGACTGAGTTACCATAGTATGCATGACAGATCGCCGCAAATCGGAGAGCGAATATCCGTAGGGTTGCCAGCTGCTGATTTAAAAACAACACAATTTGTTGAACGAAATAAAGATAATTGTTTACAAAATAATTACCCCGTCAATTTATATGAAATTTTAGTATGTTGTAGAGGGGATTTTTTCAATATCTTGATATATGATATGATATAAGCTAAAAACCAAAAAATATAAATACTCACTATTCGTTTTCATACTCACTATTCGTCTTCATACACAACATTCATCTCGCGCAAATAAACCTTCAATATAAAGCACAGCACTAGAAAAAAATATTAAATGCATTTCTAAGATTTCTCCAGAAAAACAAGAAACTGGAAAAACTAAAGTCAAGCGGCAACACCCTTACCTACACTCAAATTTATTTATTGATTCTCAAAGCACAAAATCCCAAAGCTTTTTGACAAAAACCACAGAAAAAGCCGTAACGATTTTGCTTTGATTGAGTAATGGTAACACTGCTTTGATGTTCATATTTTCCATACACACAGCGGGAGTTGATGACGGCCACTCACATTATGCCATTGGCTCTGTGGCATGCTGTCCATGGTGGGATTTATGCGAATTTGAGGAAAATTACAAAAACAAAACTTGTGTAAGACAGTGGTTTGGTTTTTACTTCAGTGGCAATTTTGCTAACTGAGTGCCATAAAAACATGTACAGACACCAGTCTTTAAGTAAAAGCTCCCCCATAAGGCCTGTACCGACAACTCGGTTCGGACAGAATACAGCAATGCGCTTTTAAAAATCTGACACCCTTTCACTTGTTCGTTACTTACGTACTTACGGTATATAACGTAGCGTGATGCTTTTTTTGTTTGAACTCAGAATGTAATTTGGCTGCAATTTTTTGATTTTGCAGCTAAAGCTTCTGAAGATATACAAATCCCTTAACGTAACGTAACGTACAATAAGTAATCCCTAAACACAAAACTAATAACTGTTACAATGCGCACTTGAAAATTTAACAGCGTTTAACTTTTTCGTTAATTGCGAACTTATGTACGTAATAACGTAACGTAATACTTGCAAAAAAATGCAACTCGGTGGCAATTTTGTGATTTCGCAGCTTACGCTGATGAAGAAAACTTGCCCGCCATGATATATAAAGTCCTTAATGTAACGTCAAGTAACATAACGTAACGCAACGTAAAGTAATGAATCGTTATAACACAAGACAAAGCTGAGAGTTCCTTCTAAAACATTCAGCTTCCTTCAAAAATCAGACCACGTTCTGCGATGAAATTTACGTAACATAATACACTTTGTAAGTTGGCAAGCATTAATCCAGAAGTGGCAAAAACAGCGATGGGACGTGAACAGAACATATGTAGACGCTCAACTGGAGTAGAACGTCATGATAATCAGCGGTGGTGTCTACTAAGGCTTACGTTATATAACGTAACGTAATGTTTTCTTTGTTTCAACTCAAAATGCAACGCGGAGGCCATGATATAAAAACCCTTAACGTAACGTTAAGTAACATAACGTAACGCGACGTAAAATAATGAATCCCTTTAACACAAGACGAAGCTGAGAGTTCCTTCAGACCACGTTCTGCGATGAAATTCAAGTAACAGAATACACTTTGTAAGTTGGCAAGCATTAATCCAGAAGTGGCAAAAACAGCGATGGGACGTGAACAGAACAAATGTAGACGCTCAACTCGGGTAGAACGTCGCGACAATGTCTACTAAGGCTTTTGATACGGACTCTGACCGATCAAACGAAGAGTTGGAATCACCAATCGCTTTAGTCCTGAACCCAGAAGACACTATATATAACCCTTTTTGTCCATCCTTGGAGGATTACAATTGCCTAGGCCGCTTGGTAAGAAAAGTTTATTAAGTGATCAACAGTCTTATTGGTACGCAATCTAGCTAGTCTCGTTACTACTTGAAGCCCAAAAAAACTTCAGTCTATTGCACCTTCTTAGCTTGAGTGTAGTGCAAATTTCTAGCCAAACAAACTGCATATTTGGATGACCACATGTCCAGAAAGCAATCCGCCAATTTCAAGACAGATCTAGTAAAAAAAACATGGTTTGTACCTAAATACAGCCAGCAGGTACGAGATTCAGTTGGATACATGTGCAATGGCAAGAACAAACCAATCTACCTCATAGTAAAACACAGGTCGTCTCTGGATATCATCAGTGGATATATAAAGTGGGATACCTACAGATTAGACTCCCTAAAGAGCCCCCCTTAAACAAAGAAAAAATGCTATCATTCATTGGAAAGAAACTCACGGATCATACAAACATGATCATGCGTCCTATTCAAAACGTCTCTATCATCCTCGAGCTCATCCACTCTGTCCAATCGTACGTATGTACCTACCCTAACCCAACAACGAATACAAGAACTAAACGCCAGATGACATTCCGCCACAGCCAGTATCTGGATTCTAATGAAATCAGCAATTATAATCAATTTGCCAATCTCTATCGCTCAATTCTCATCCATCTCCCCATGTAGATCACGATCATCATCATATCACGCTTAATTGACCAATTCTCCGTGCATCTGTGTCCGTCCTTCCTCTGTCTTTGTTTCAGCTTTAATTACTGGAACACAGCATCGAATACCGTCATCGTCATCATCATCACGATCATGATGGTCGTTGGTCACCAAACAATTAACAAATGTAAAACAGGAAGCCGCTGCGGCGCACTCCGCGTAGATCTAGTGCTGCGCTGCGACCCTAATCGACCGGAAACCGCATCAATCTTATAACTCGACTCAACACTCTCTCATTAATGGATCTTTGTGTCATTTAATTAGTCTTTCTATGTGTGAGTGTATTGGGGGGGGGGGGGGGGGGAGTATATTGTGGACAACTTCGTGAATACCAGAGACACTGTCACATCGAATGCAAATATGCAACATGCCTAACAACACTCGAGTGACGTGGCTCTCAGAGCATCCTTGGCAAACTAGTGGTGGTCCAATCCAATCCGAAGCCTTGTACCTTCTGCACTAATGACCAGTGCACTATATGGGCTCGACGATGCACCGAGACTCCACTAATTGCTCCACACTCGCACTGCTCACCGGTTCTAGCTGTCTGTTTGTCTGTCCATCACGGTTTGTTGTTGTGCCCGGTGCTGCGTCTGTGACTGATGGTGACCTATGAGCGCACAACTATTGACTTATTAAGTAATTAAGCCACACAAAGACGACTGGCGTCGTCGTTGTCGTTGGATCCGTATGGTGTGGTGCAGGCAGTTTTTCTTTTGGCCAAACGCTTAAATGAAGGACGGACACAAAATCTCAGATGGAGGTCCGCCAAGTGATCGTTGTGCTTTGTGCGCGATTGTCATCCATTGCCGAGGGAGGGAATTGGCGCTGGGGTTAAGGATTCTAGGCCGCATCTATACTCGTACTATGCCTGGCAATTAATCTTCATTAAAATTGTTTGCTGTCGCCGGTTTTGTTGTAAGCCTCGTGTGATTGCGCAAAATCCTGTTGGGTCATCTCCGAATTCAGATTTCGGTTTCGGCTTCGAATCAACTCGAAGGGGCCCTTAATTACACCAGAGGGCACTGCCCTTCCGGTGTGGACGTGGACTTCTCAGTTCCAATGCTCAATCTGTGACATATTCGCTTCTGCACAGGTCTGACCTTCTTGGGTGATCGCCAGCATCAAGTATCAGCGATATCGTGCCGAACGGAAATGCCACACTGACTGTCTGCTGCTACACGGAGGGGGAGGTGCCCGAGGAGGGTTATGCTCGTTCTCATTGATTGTTAATTAACTCGATGGTGTGCACCATTGAAAGGAGTCACATAGAATGGAGACGGCTCTGTGACTGACTTTGACAAGTGGTGTTAGTGTGCTGCTGTAACTGCTGCTGCATCGACTCAGGTCTCAGGTGTGAACGAAGCTTATTGCACGATGCTGGCGTTTTTCTTTTTGCGCCTGGGAGCTCCTCACACATGACGGTGTTGAGTTAATTATTTGGAGATCATGATGTGACGTTTAGTTGTGCACTGTGACTTATGATGATGATGATGGTGATGATGGAAGAAGACGTGATGCTCTGGCATTGCATGGAGATTAATGATTTCTTCTTCCTTTCTGCTAATCAAGATGTTCAGCTTGAAAAGTGGAAAGACTGGGTCAAGGGTTGACAACTTAGTTATGAGGAATTAGTTTGTTGTCTTTACGGCGAAATCGAGTATCGGTAAGGTGATATCTTGAAGTTCAAGAGGTGAGCGCTTAGTTGCTTTATCCAGTGTGGAGGAAGAAATGAGGTGGAGAATCCTACAGTTGATTCGATGAAAAGAATGCAAAGGAGTGACGAACATATTCATGAAGTCGGTTTTCAAGAACAAGAAGAGATGAGATACACCATTGGACTGAACAGCTCGACAAGTTGCAGAGACTTCTTTCCAGAGAAGCAACGAAGAGGGAGTTTTCAGTGTGAAGTTGGCACCAGACTCAATACCGATTGAGTTTGAAACTAGTTAGATTGGCCGATAGATGGGTCTTTACATCATACGGCTTTGCTCCTATAGCAAACCACTAATGCAGCTGAGTTTCTGGGTCTTTTTAAGACAGAACTTGTGCTTATCTGATTTACGAGAAAGTCCATTGTCATTAGCCAAAAAAAGATTCGTATAGAGAAGCTATACCACTTGAGGGTGCCTTATGGACCTTCTGTTTCCTAGATTTATGGATTGACTAGTGTGGCCGTGCGAGAACTCTCGCAAGAGAAAATCCAACCCCGAAAATCCAAACTTCCCATCCAACATCCAAACTTCCCATATGATTTCCATCTGTCATACTGATCATAATAGGTCCCGTTCGCGTACGCTCCCAAAACTACGAAAATCTATGAAAAATAACGAAAAGTAACGAAAACCCATTCGCGTACGCAAACATTTCGTAGTTTTTCGTAAAAGAGAGTACTCACGAGAGAGTAAGAAATTTCCCCATGCTACGAATTTTACCATAAAAAATTTCTTTGGGGTAATATATGAAAACTGTCAAATCTGTCAAATCACATACATTTTTCAGTTTTTGGTGCTTAATGCGATCGATTACTTTTTCCTAATTTTTCTGTCTTCGAGAGAATTTCACCCTCACTCTTCGAAAATTGACAGATAACACATAGGCACATATTTTGTGCAAAAAGTACGCGAACGGACCTACTGATCATACAGGACTATTTGATTTAATTTGTTAAAATTTATAAAGTGAAAGTGCAATTGGTCACTGCTCCAGGAAGTTATCTTTCTTTTGACACCTCATTTGTTAAGATTGGTTAAGTATGAGAGGCACAAATGGTACCTATACTACAGAATTAATATATATGATGATGTGCGTAGCTAGATTGCGTTAGGTTAAGAAGGGTGTGTGATTGAACGAGCAATCGTTTCCACTCGGAGACCCGACCCGAAGGTCCATTGTGGATCGCCTCACAGCCTGGGAGTAAATCCTCATTTTTAAAAACTTGTAATAGCCTTGCCGCTTGACTGTGGATAAATGTAGCCCAAAAAACCGGGAAAAGTAGCAAAATCTCTCATTCTGAAAAGTAGCCTAAGGTAGGTAAAGCAAAACCCAGAACGTTTGTATGTTAGGTTAGGTTAAAAGGGATTATGAAGCAGATGGTACCTAAACTGAAACATTTCCGTCCAAACATTTGATTTCCCTGCTAAATGGATTTGATTATGGTCAGTTTGGCCAGTCTCTTCCAGTGTATTAAGAAAAATTTCCCTAAAATTTTCATGGATGAGCAATGGCCTGACAATCACAAAGGATATGTACCTATGGCATTGCAGTATCTCCATTTGTCCGTGCCTGAAAGTCCCATTCTTTTGGCATGTTTTCTCAGGAGACAGTCTCCAGAAAGTCCCTTTGGTCCCTTTGCGGTCTATGGCCGGCCAAATAGCCGCTTGTAACACCAATCAATTTATTTTACAAAAACTGATGGCTTATAATGCTTGTCTTTTTCGTTATATGTTGTGTTACCTTGAAATCAGGAAAACACTACTTTTAAACTTTTAAATGAGGATCCATGATGAACAAACAGCGGAATATGATTAACGTTTCAAAACATGACCAGGAAATGCCCTGCGAAACTTCCATATTATCCATATATCCTATTTATTCATTTTTATCTTCCTCCTCAGAAGGCACTACCAAACATAAGCTAAATATTCCGCAGCGAAGTTCGAAAAAGGTCAATGTGGCTTCAAAAAATAAAATGTAGCATTATGGGTCAAGTTTGCAACCAGGGGCACACCGCAGGGGGGCGTTTTGTCACCTCTCCTGTGGATCCTCACGGTCGACTCGATACTCCATACCGTCAGCGAACATGGTATTAAAGTAGTTGCGTATGCTGATGACATAGTTTTACTTGTGTCAGGCAAATTTCTAGACACTATGAGTGAGCTAATGGAAAGAGCACTCTCTTCTATAAGCCACTGGGCGCTTCAAAAAGGGTTGAAAATTAATTCGCAAAAAACGGAGCTTATTATATTTTCTAGGAAATATAAGATACCTAAATTTAGAGGCATTAAGATGAACAACTTGACTTTACCGTTTTCAAACCAGGCCAAATTTCTTGGAGTTATCTTTGACGGAAAACTCAACTGGAAACCTAATATCGAAGAACGCATTAAAAAGGCCCAAAATGCCTACTACGCTTGCAAGAAAATGTTTGGAATAAAATGGGGATTACAACCTAAAGTGACTCACTGGATCTACACTTCCATAGTAAGACCGATCTTACTATACGGAGTAGTGGTATGGTGGAGAGCACTGGATAAAACACACATTCTAAAACAACTAGAGAGACATCAACGTCTGATGTGTATTGGAATCACTGGAGCACTTAAAACAACATCAACGATGTCACTAAACACCGTACTGAACTTGTTACCAATAGACCTATTTGCTAAGAAAACAGTGCTAAGGCTTAAAGAGTCTAATGGCTTCAAGTTTAGACTATTTGGACATGGTAACGTAATCAATATTGCTAATATTAGTACAGATTATCTCAAGCCAATAGCTCTGTTTGACCGAAACTTTTCCATAAAAATTCCCTCTAGAGATAATTTGATACAGCGTACAGCTGATCCAATCGACAGCATTAATATTTACACGGACGGATCGAAACAGGACGAAGGCGTGGGCGCTGGAGTCTTCAATCCAAAATCTAACTACAAACAATGCTTCAAATTGCCAGATAGTTGCAGCATCTTTCAGGCTGAACTTTTGGCGATTCAAAAAGCCGCAGAGCATCTAAGGAACTGCGAAGAAGGCTCCTACATTAACATTTATGTTGACAGTCAAGCTGCGCTCAAAGCACTAAAAAGTAATGTGATAAAATCGAAAACAGTTTTAAACTGCTACGCTTTACTTCAGGAACTCAGCAGAAGTAACACAGTCTGCTTATATTGGGTTCCTGGTCATCAAGGTATCATAGGCAATGAAAAAGCTGATGAACAGGCTAAACAGGGAGTTCTACTTAGTTCAGAACCCGAAATCATAGTAGCACCGATCCAGCACTACTTCTCAAAAATTTATGCTAAATTACAAAGCACAGCTGACAATAAGTGGAATCAATCCACTTCTTGCAGAATAACGAAAATATTCTGGCCGCACTGCAGTAGCCATAGATCCAAATACATCCTCTCGCTATCAAGAGTGGAATGCAAATTTACTAATAGGCGTCATCACAGGGCATTGCCTTATAGGTTATCACGCTCGTAGGCTCAAACTAGTCTCGTCGGACATATGCAGAAACTGCAATGAACCGGGTGTGGTAGAAACATTAGAGCACCTCCTGTGCGCTTGTCCTGCATTGGCAAAAAGAAGGCACAGACTAATGGGAAAATTCTATTTCAAGTCACTCCTAGAAATGGCAGACATAAAACTTCACCTTCTTATTAAATTTGCTCAACAGACAAACTCATTTTGTTTAAACAAAGCAACAGAAATTAACTGATTACTCTGGGGAGTTGTGGTATCACTATGGATCAACACTGGTCTATGTGAGGCTAAGCCGCCACCCCATAACCTAACATGGGTCAAATTTGAAAATTAAAGTAGCAAGGTAGCAAATTGAAAAAAAAAAACCAAAAAAAATGTAGGACTTTTCCCACAAAAGTACCATTCTGGCAACACTGCCCGTAAACCAGTTTGTGCTCTCGGTGAATCTTAGAAGATCCTTTGCTATATCTTCGAAGAATCTATGACGTAAAGTACGGAGACGTCGTTCTTGGAGGGCGGGACTGTAGAAGAGTACATAGATGTTGGATCGATTCGCTTTCTTCCTCATCTCCGCAACTTCTACAGATGTCGTTGGACTCAAAAAGCCATTTGATTGTCATATGACCTATGGCACAGTGTCCTGAGATTATTCCGGTGATTAAGCGTATGGAGGATTTATCCACATGTAGCATCGTCTTTTTTTTTTATTGTCATGTTCAAAGGAGAGATCCTACGAACCCCCTCAAAAATGTAATGGCAATCAACGTTCCCTTACAATCGCGTAAAAGAGGCAGGCCTAAAAACTCCTGAATCACACAAATGCAGAAACACCAGCATTTGATTGGCCTCAATGATGAAGTGATTCAAAATCGGAAGGCCTGCAGATATTTTTTGAGGTCGAACCGGCGAACCCCACAGGCGGACCAGTAGGAATGCAGTGAAGTGGGACGGTTGTTATCCCTATAATTCTGATCATAACTTCGTCGTTTATATGGAGAGAAGAAGATCGCCGCATGCCCAAACGTGGTTTGTTCTCGCAAATCTGTTTCTCTTCGTCTGAGGGTTCCTTTAGCTGGCGCGCCTTTGATGAACATGAAGAATCATATCCAGTCCCGCTTGTGGTGTACTTCTTATGGCTCCTGTCATGCCGACTGCTGCCAATCTTAGCACTTTGGCGAGTTTGTTTATGTCATGCGTAGCTAAGAATGCATCTGTATGCAGTTCAATGCATCGGTCGTCGAGCTCAGGTTTCGAGTTGTCTCTCTGAACGAAAATGTATGTTAAAATGGCTTGATCGGCCAAGATATGTTCAATTTTTAACCGCATCCGGATCCAAAGTCCAAATCAATATCCGTTGCTGTCGATTGCCACATCTTAATCATTGAACTTTGATCTACGTAGAGTCTCAAGACCTTTTATTAATACTCCACTGTGAAATCTCTGAAAGTTGATGACCTTGTCTAAGGCCATCGTACCTATTAAACCTCCGATTGTGAATCTCTGAGAGAGTTTAATAACCTTCCTGCCTTTACATGGCTCACGAGGAAAACACCATCAACTGTTTGCCCCCCAAGGTCATGCTCATAACCGAGCTGATGGTTTGAAATTTTCTCAAAGCACTTGTCAATCAAAAACATCAAACACGATTTTCTTCAGCTCTTCCTTGTGCTGCTAGCCACCCGCGTACTCGTATATGACCGATTCCACGATGTGAAATGAAATGATTTCCGCGTTAACCTGCTTCCCAAATATGCCCACAACCACTCTGTGCCGCACATCAGCGTGTGTAGCTAAACTAATACCCCGTCAATTTGAATGCCAAACTGACCTGTTATCCAAAGATGGCGAACCCCAAATGTTTATTCCAAAAAAACGCGACGAGATTCCACTCCAAATGAAGTCCAAAAAAAAAAAAACATAAAGGAACAACAAGCGAACAAGTTCATACCGATGTCTTGGTCAAGTACGAGTATCTTCAAGATACTTTCCGCATGCAAATGGACGGTGAGGGGGGGAAATGGTGGCTTTTTAACGGGTGCCAGGTGAATCTGGATTCTCTAATCCATTTGTGAAAACGGTCAATAGGACCAAAAATGGCAACTCAACCAGACGCAGAGAATTTGAATTTGTTTTGAGGTTCACGGCTACCAAATGTAGCCTCACAAAGATGCCAGAAGGGGGAAGAGAAGACCTAATGCGCAGTCGCCAAAGCGCAAACGAAAACAGCGCACCAGAACCCATCACAGAACAAGAAATATAAACAAAATGTTGAATTTCCTTCCGTGGAAGTATCTTAAAGTTGGTTGGCCGAAATGTGAGCAAGCCGAATTTGGTCAAAGCGAATTTGTGACGATGCCAGCGAAAACAGTTGTTTCAGTTGAGATACATTCTTTTTTTTTTTTTTTTTATTTGAGATACGAGTGGGAAGATGGTGCGCGTGGCAATTAATCTTTTTTTTTTGAAATCCTTGATTGTTTAGATACATGAATTTTCTTCACAACATTCTAAGTGATCAGCACTTGTCAAGCGCCAATTGCCTTTCGCCGTGTCGGACATCGAAACTAAAATACGAAATGACAGCGACTCGGGAATAATTAGCAAGTGCACCGCTGCTGTCTGTCAGTGGATCTATCAGTGTGCTCGCCCGTCTTTCAACTCAATCGACATGCAAAGCGACACACGTGAGCGCAGGCACTCGTATCTACTCTGCCCTGGGGGTGGCCGCGCGCCGGCCGCCATCAGCCAACACCGGAATTCGAACCAGCACTACTTGTCGGTCTGTCTTTAAGACGGTCGACTGTCATCGACACGACATGGCGCTGCTAATTATCGCCGCGCGACAGAATATTTATTTTCATTTCAAATCGTTCTAATTGAATTGAAGTACAGCGCGACATATGATTAAGTGCACGGGCCAACACGCACACACACACACACACGAGGAGTATCTATATGAGTATCCTTTTGGTGTTATTTACGACTCGAAATAGATACGAATTCGAATAGGCTGGAGAGGACGCAGTGGGGGGACGGGGGACATGTTGAAAAGCACACAAAAAGAATGAAAAGATAAAAATAAACCACAAGCGCCTTTTCCTATTTTCTTTTCGTTTCGGTTTTTTTTTTTTTTTTTGGTTTGAAGGAAGAGGCGTCATCACATCATATGGAAATGAAAATCGAGAATCAGAGGACGACGATGATGATGACGTCAAAAGTGGGCTGAACTTGATCCGCTTGTAATCGCGTGTCACATCCATTATCTTGCGCTGTGGCGCGACAATTATTTCATTGACATTTTATGCGTTTTGTTTTACACCGGTATGGTAATAAGCCCACGGGAGTTTCGGGATACGTTGATGAGGCACCATAGAACAGGATACACTGGAACACTGAACAAAATGGTCGACAAATTGATTTATTGTTAAGAACAGACATTCCGGTGTGAGGACTTCATTTTTTTTTAATTTTTGATTTTCGAAGAGAATGCGATTCGAATATTGAGGAGGTTGAATATAGGTTGGAGTCGTTCCTAGCTCTAAATGTGTTCATCTGGGGATGAGTGTTTGGCGGCCCACCAAAATTGTGACAATTTGGAAGATTAATTGTAAGATTCTTGAATTCGCTTAAGGTACTTAGAAGGTTCAAAGAATAGCCATGTGTCTATAGAAAGGTTTTTTGTAGGCAAAGTTATTCAGAGGAAGATTGGATTCGGGTCATTTTGAGCTTCCCACTCGTCATCACCTGTCAACCTTCCTCAGTCAAACATCTTCACCAGAGATGAAGTTTCGTGAATAGGTTAGGTTAGGTGGCTATACACCGTACTCGGTAGAATGAACTTAGACCAAAGTGGGTTAGGTTAGGTTGGGTTAGGTAGCAGTGGCTACCGGTAACGAGTACCAACACACTTAGGCCTATAGAGGCCCATTGTGATACCAAGGATCTTGGGGATATTTACCCCCGCTACTCATGAGAACCATTTGGAGCTTTGTATAAAGCGAAAAAGGCTACCCACGTCTTTTTGTGCTAGGTCACTGAGATCGTCGAAGATGTATTCTCCTATGTGTAGTTTCCTACAGGAACAGAGGAGATGTGTTGGGCTCTATTCCTCTTCTTCGTCTCTGTAGAAGTACAGAAGTCATTAAAAATGATGCCAAGCCTAGTTGAATGCTTGCCTATAATCCTATAAGACAGTGTCCTGTAAAGGCAGCGATAGTTCTGCTAATATGTACTCTTTTTATTGACAGAAGGCATTTGGAGCGGCTTAGATCTAGTCTTGGTCAGATCTGTTTTATGGTAACGCAGGAAATTCCACCTTCCCATCTAGCGTTGTCAAGTTTGAGTGTTAGCTTGTAAGTAGCCAAGGGCATACCTATATTCTTCTTATCGGGCCGAATGGGTATTGTTGTTCCTAGTTTAGTGAGCTCATCAGCTTTGCAATTCCCTAGAATGTCTCTGTGCCCCGGCACCCAGCAAAGGTGAATATTAAACTGCTTGGCCATCTTTATAAGAGATAAACAGCAGTTGGAGGTGGTCTTAGAAGTGGATGAGATTGATTCCAGAGATTTCAAGCCCGCTTGACTATCCGAGAAAATACTAATATCGTTAGTGGATATTACATTCCTCTCGATCCAGAACAGTGCTTCCAAAATCGCCATAATCTCCTCTTGAAACACGCTTCAGTGGGGAGGCGAAAGGAGATATTTAGTTTTAATCTGTCTGAGATAACACTTCCTTCTACACCATCATTGGTTTTAGAGTCATCAGTGTAGAAGTGTAGAGACTTGTCTGTTATAGCACCTAGATCGTCCCAGAAGGACCTATTGGGAATAAAGACCTAAAAGTTGGTCTCAAAATTGGGCTTCGGTACGGTATAGCCTACGTTTTCGGGAAGAGTTAAGTTATCTAAACCGAAGTAAGTTCATTGTAGTGCCACGTGAGCCGATCCTCATCGGAACTCGTAGAATAGGAGGATTCTTCCTCTTCCTCATCCATGCAGCTGTCACTGTAACCAGGAGCCCAGCACAATGTGAGCATGCCTCTGCTCGATATCTCGTTTAGATATGCGCGACTGTGCCTAACCAATTTGCATCTTATTATTGGTTCTTCGAGTGCTTTAATAGCTGCTTGCTATAATGACAATGTCGCGATTGTACATCGACTTCATCGACAACCTGAAATGGGGTGACTAGCAACTGCGGGGTGACTAGCAACAATTCCCAGTAAAAAAACAAACATTACTCTATGCTCTACATTATTCCACACCTGCACAAATTTGTTGGTCAAATCAAAAAAAGATACATTCTTTCTGCATATCGGAAATTCCAACACCAAGTGTCAAACCTACTTTCGCGCCAAATTGGCTTTGAGTGTTGAATATATTTTGAAGTGATTTTTCTTGGTCTGAAAACTCTTTAAATTTCGGTGTGTAACAGTGAAGATTTATTCTTTATTTTGTATTGGCAGCAGAGCCTATTTAATTACTAAGCAGATTAATTAAAAAAAGTAAGTAATTCACTGAAGAAAACATATTATTTAATCTAAAGTTTGAAACCATACATTCGCTAGTCACCCCTATCGCGTCGCTAGTCACCCCAACGGCCGGTTGACTCGCAACAAGGCATATTTTGCCCAAAATTAAATAGAACGGCTTGTTGTACAGCATCGGGGTGACTGCTAATGAAAATATGAGCCGTGACTCATGTTTTGGTATACTCACATTGAGAGTACAATAAAAACTTAAGAAAATACAATCAAAACGAAAAAAAAAATGTTGCTTACGGAACCACTCAGCGGCTTCACGAATACCCATATCATCTGCGCCTGGAAGACACTACAGTGGCTTGGGAGTCTTAAAGACAAGTTCAGGCTGAGCTGCCTGAAAAGATGCCCGCGTGTAGATCTCCAGTACAGATTTGTCACTTCGACAGATATGTCCTACCCATTCTTGTCAGCTGGGAATATTAGTCTTAAATCTAGGAGCGAAGTCATATAGTCCGTAGTTCCTGTATTTAGGTTATTCATTGAAAATATTCTGGCGTGCCCCAGTTTAGAAATTTCCTATTGTGGGGTTTCTTTTATTCGCAACGCCATCTTTGCTGCTATATCCCCACCGTAAATGTCCAACGGAACCAAGTTCAACATTATTTCAAGAGCCACGGTGGTTCGCATGGCTCCAGTAATGCAAGACTACTCGTTCTTTGGATTTTGTTGAGTTGATGTCTTTGTCTAGTGTTCTCAACCAGACTACAATTCCATACATGAGTCTGAATACCGCAGTGTAGAGCCAGTGCATAATCTGGGACGGATTCCCCATTTATAGCCTAAGGCTTTCTTGCACGGATTTCTTTTACACGCTCGAGTGCATTCAATTTCCAGCTTCCCGTCTAGAACTAAACCTAGATATTTGGCGGGGTCTGAGAAGCTGAGCTGGCTATCATTTTGTTTAGCAATAGTTTCGTGAATACTTCTGGCAGGTTAGCAGTTGCTCAGTGCGATCATTCCATTTCAGCTATCACGCAACTAACTCAATATGTAGCTAATTGTAAGAGTGCCTACACTTCGGTAGATTGTGTCCATTTAGTTTAGGATTTAGAAGCTGTTTTTTTTTTTCAGGGCATCCATCTTTCCAGTACACTTGAGCTGTATGTCTCCTTTTATTGAGGATTCTGACACCTTTTTGTGTTCATCTCCATCGGATGGTCGTATTTTTAAGTGGAATCACGATAATCTTTCCCACCACCTGATGCTCTTGTTAGTTTCTCAGCGCATGTAACTAAGCCACCTTTTGGCTGGCCACAATGCAGATCAGATTTACTTTTTCTGAAAAGACCCCGGCTCTAGTGCTATCACTCATCATGGTTCCATTCCTATCCAGCAATGATTCATCCTCGATATGAGTTCGATGATAGCTTCTAATCCCATCCAGATGTACAATCGTGTAAGCAATCTTGATCTCCATGGAGAGAAAAGTCAAGCAGAAACCCGTCTCTTATTCCCTAATCGTCCTTCTTGGAATAGAACCGTCATACGCAGCTCTGTTGGTGTAGGAAAGCTGGTCGAATGTTAGATTGATGCGGAATGGGAATCCCTTTAGTCGAGCACTGTACAGAGTAACAAACAGACGCGGCTACAATTTCCGGAACAGACTTATAATCGGATTTCTAATTGCACTCTTCATGAGTTCGAGTATCATCTTAGGTCCTTTCCCTCAAAGCCGTTTATCATCTCGTTGAAATCGAACTCCTGTTGCCGCATTGTACGCGTCATTGACGCCATAGAGCCGTTAAGCTAGAAATTCAATAGAATGCCACTGTTTTCAGTCTCCACTTTCAGGACCATTTTTCCCCAAATTTCTAACAATAGATATCCTGGATCCTGGATGTGTGCAATTTTGTTTTCCTATTCGAGGAGGATGATAAAGCCTTTGTTGCAGCTTCGTTTTTCTGTAAAACTTAGACTTCTCTGTTGTCATCCTTCCAATGATTCTGATCGTAGCCTTAACGTAAATGATCTGTCTAACGATCCTCTGCAGATGATCGGTTGTAATATATGTTTCTCTCCAAAGAACTGGTAACCTAGGACTGTTATGCCTTAGATTTCATGAATTTTCGAATTCTAGGTCTGGTGCAGTTCCAGTACTGATCTTGTTCTCATAATAAATAAAATGATTTGAAACCACGATCAGTTGAATGCACAGGACGAGGAACTAATGATCAGCTTTAGCTCTGCAGTTGCCTATCAGAGCCTATATCCTTTAAGAGATAATGAGCATGCAGTGACCCGCTCTATATAAATCACAGCAAGTGTCCAGATTCACTGCAGATCCTTAATTTTCCTCTTTTAATACGCGAAAATCTGAATAAAAACATCGAGTCTGCTCCTTCTTTATCCTTTCCACAGCTACGCGCCATCATCTTCATTCGAATAAGATTAAATCCTTAATCTCGCTTTCAAAGGGGTTCCTAGTTGTCTCTCCAAATTTTGAAAAGGATTTCCAATTCCCAGAATCTCAGACCCACACGCATTCGTTATCATTTCCTGAAGCACGAGCACTAAGCATTCCCAATGCTCTTCCGATCTCTAGTGTCCAGTTCGCATGCGTCCACAAAAAAGTCATTCTCTTTCGAATTCCTGTTCAAATAGACGTCATTGTGTCTCCCGCTCCGGAAAAAATAGAGCACATGATGCCGCCAATCATAGAGGAGGCAGAAGCTTTCGCCATTACTACCCTACTTGGAGAGGAAGAGTATATCGGTGATGCGCTGCGTCTCCTCCAATCGATGTGTACACGATCTGGCGGCATCTTCTAAATTTAGACCTCACACAGGCCACCGTCGCGGCATAGATATCTATGCCAAAACAAAAAGATTGACGTGGACAGTGTGCGCTACTCAAATCCAATTGTGTATCCATGACTCTAAAGCGTCGTCGGACAGGCACACATAACAGCGACGTCACTCTGCTCAGTCTCAGTTTTCTCTCTCTTTCTATTAATTGTATTTTTATCTCGGAAATCTATTTCGATCAGCAAGCAAAAATAGTTTCTTCCGTCGCCGTCGTCGTCGTCAATGGTTCCGTCGTCTGTGTCACTGTCCGCAACATCAGCAAACAGATATGAGTTGGCGTTGTAATTGTGGAGCATGATGAATGCCGCCTGGCGGTGGTAGCACCAAATTTAGTGCGATGAGAAATGCCTCCAATTTTGACAGTCACAGCAACAGGTGGATCGGTCTTTGGTCACCGCCAACAACGAATTGACAGTGCGCGCTCGCAGTTCAAAGTGTGTCAGCCCTGCGGAGCAAATGTCAGCTATTTGCCGATCAGAGCAAATATTTGTGTAGTTGTGTTGTGTTCTGGCACCTTAGGACATCATGATCCGCTATCCACCTTTTTTTTGTATCCTCATTTCACGGGGGAATTTAAACAACTCGAGGATCGAACAGAATGTTGGCAGTTTGCCGCCGCGCCGCCCGTATCGGACACGATTCGACAGCGTAAATGCGATAAATTCCCATTTTTCGTGATATCGCACAACGTACCGAGCACAGGGAAACAAAAAGAAAGAGAAAGACTGAACGGACAACTTACGAATTATGTTACCTGTCAAATGACAATCGCATTAAAAATTGCAAAAATGTGTTCACGCGTGTGTGACAACAATGTGGCAATGTGTCGCACTGATAGGGTGTGTTCGTTTGTGTTCCCTTGTGGTGCGCCTCGTTGTGTTGGCAGTTCTACCTCGTGTCATAGTGGGGCGATAGTGTTGGAACGAGAATGAGATATCTATGTTGGCGTAAAGCTTGTTGGCGCTTGTTCTAGTTAATCGCTGTCATCGGATTGAGATAACCAGATTGGCTTCACCATTGACATCAACGAGGTTTTACATGAAGTCAAGGTTATGCGAAGAGTAACCGCCACCAACAGCGCCCTTTTCGACACCAGTTGACAGTTCAATATATAAATGTCTGACCGATTTTAACATAACCTTATTGACAGAAGGAAGATTGTCGTGGGCAGGTTTAACTTGTCGTCGTATTAATGTGGGGCGCCACTTTGAGGCGGAGACTTTGAGTCACATGAAAGAGCATATCGTTCCCCAAATTAAGTGCAAATTAAGAGCAGGTCTAGATGGATTGTTAACAAATGGGGATATTCTACAGCCATGTACGGTTAAAGTGAATCAATTTGTATGGGATCTGAAGAAAACAGTAATTGTTGTATCCTCACCATAAGGAAGGTTGTAGATCGTATAAGCTACAGAGGATTTCAACTGCCCTATTAACTTTGAAATTCTTGAAAATCACTTTTGAAGCTAAAGGGGGCCTTAGACAATATAATGGATCAGCAGAGCTATCTTTGAACTTTGAAAGAATAGAATTCGCAGTCTTGAACTCCAAAATAGAGACAAATCTAGTCCAAAACTCGGAAATGCTGATTAAGTTGACTTGACTACAGGATGCGGCAGAGGCGTAGGCTTCCACGTTAACAAATAGAAGAAAAACCACCACCGATAGCGAACTTATATTTTAATCGGAACCTTAAACATTAGGAGGGTCTTTTGCAGTAAATGCAATTTCACCCAGAGGCCGTAAATGTCTATTGTGAATACCCTAGTTGTGAATGTCGACGCATGCATTTTAACAAAACCATTTCGATCTTTTGATACATCTCTTGAGGTCAGTGAGCGGTATCTTAGTCAGGTCATCTAGGCAGTTAAAGAACCGCGTGTGCTCCTATACAGGATAGGCGCCCTTCTTTGATCCAGGCAGTGGCATAGAAGGTGTGCTGCAGATTCTATTTCATCCTCATCCATGCCGTATCTTCTGGCAATGTTTCCTATCATACATAGTGGGTGGCCGTGGCGTAGTGATAGTCTTCGTAGCTTGTCATGCTGAAGGTTCACGGTTCAAATCCAGGATTTGAATTGATATTTTTCAGGAAATAAAAATAAGTTGATAAGTTTCAGAAGCTAATATCAGAACCTACTGCGAAGGCATAACACTGGCAGTAGGATGGTGGTATGGCCGAAGAAATTGATCGCACAAACTATAATAAGAAACTTCTGGAAAAAAAACTTCTGTGAATCATAAGCAATGGCATAACTTTCAATACCACACAACTCTCCAGTTATCCTGGACACCACCCATAGAGTTATTTGAAACCTAACATTTGAGTTTCCTAAGTTTCCACTAAGTCGACCTGTCTGTCTCTCGTTCATGACCTTTATGTGCTCGCGTTGTGTGTATATATTATAACGGTATTCATATACCCTTTAGTGTGTGTAGATTATAAAAAAAAAAATACATACAGTGCTCCGCTATAACACCGACGAGTACATGGACTTGGCTTCTTTTCATAGAAAGTAGTGATATTGTTCTTTTCTGGTCGACTGCGGGTCACAGGTTGCGGGTTATGGCACAATCGCTAGCGTTGCGCCATCGGCCCTCGGCTAAACTAGTGGCTGTGCATTCTATAAGATGTTTAGCTGTGTTGAAAACCGGTAAGACCTGTCTGTCAGCTAGTGTTATACCCCTATCAGAGCATTTCCTGGTCAGTTCGTCTGCTTTTTCGATCCCTTGAATTCCCGCATATCCGGGTATAATCGCCAGAGTAGAACTGTATGGTATTTTATCGCTCTAAGAGCCGTGAGGCGCTTTTGAGTTCACGGAAATGGAATTCAGTGCTTTAAGTGCAGCACGCAAATGGTGATTTCCGTTGCGGGTATTTCCCTTGCTAGGACAATATGTGCTACTTTCTTGGAACGGGTTTATAGTTATCTGCTTCTAACAGACAAAAGGTACAATTAGCTGGGAAACTTTGAAAATTATAAAGGTCCAAAACCACAAATTTGACCAATGATAACCCACGGTTCTGGAACTTGGCGAATGACCAAAGAACATGCCACGACAACTATCAGCTTTCGAAGGAAATTACTCCGCACCCTACAGACTGAGCAAGATGTCTGGAGAATAAAATTAAACCACGAATTAAAAGATTGCTAGAAGGGAAGGAGGTCTCATTAGGATGAGTGAAGACCGAGACCAGGCTCACCAATAAAGAACATAGAAACCCATAAAATGCACAGACAGAGTAATATAGAAAGCCTTAGCTCCGACTGCAATTGCGAGGAAAATATTGGAAAAAAGAAGTTAAGTTGGTGTTGGTTTTTCTCCATAGATGGCGTCTGGAGTAAAGCAGAGAAAATGGTTACGAGGGTTAGCATTCGATTGAGTAAACTCAAGAACATCGCACTAGAATCTGGCAGAAGGCTTGTCTCCTCACGTTCCCCCCCTCCAATGGAAAAAAGTCAAGAACTTCATATCGAATGACTTATATTTTCTAAAGTTCTTCAAATATCTCTGATCACTCATCTCTAGAAGCAAACACTTCCTTTTATGGTTATGTTAACCCACATGATGTCATTAAAACAAAAATACTTTATAACTCTTCTTTTTTTTAACACATCCAAAGATGACAACCTGACAACAAAAACAACAACACAAAAAAACTACTCCAGTCTTCATCTAAAGTGGGCGTCAAAAAACTAAACGTTGCTCCAATAAAATAACAAAATTGGCATTCCATGATTTATGTCAGCAAACAAAAATGTTGGTCGCGAGCATAAACCAAACCAGTGCAACGAAAGAGACAACAATGCGACACCTCATGGAGTACATAAAGTACTTGTGCTCGTATATCTTACAAATATACACAAAGATACAGAATTAGTAGCCTGTAGATACTTTTTTGCCCTGCTTTGTTCTCTATTTTTAAGTTAAAGTGCGCTACGAATGTGGGTAGCAAAAAAAATGGCTATAAATGTACAACAGCACAGATACAAAGATACTCGTACTTAGAATGAAATCAGAATTTAATTACAATTAAAGGTAAATCTCAAGAACTAGAAGCTACTACTGCTGCTTTGAGGTGATGTGATGCCCACTCGCAGGCGAACCTTTTTTGGAATTGAATCGCGCCACATTTATCTCTATCATGTATCTAGATACGTATCGATCTGTGTATAAGATCGGTTATCTCGCTTGTTGTTGGTATTGCTGTTATTCCGGAAGGCATTCAAAATGGTGGATGCAGTCTATGTCCTTTTGATCTATGGAATTCCAGCCTCCGAGACTATAGACTGTGTAGTTTAGGAGGTCACAAACAAGATAATCGTACAACACTACCGAACTGATCGCGCACCGATCGTGCCATACGAAAATGGAGCCCACATAGCTGCCGCGATCTGTTGTATAGCAGTTGTCATCGCCCCCAGAGAGTTGAGTGAAGCACGCGACAGTGATACTCGTACACCACCTGCATGTTAGGTAGGTGGCGTGGTGTTTTTTTTTTTCTCTCTCTCCTGCAATCGAAGCCGCTTTCGATTTTTATGAATGAACTGCGACCAAGCTAAGCATGCTAATGGACTGCAATCGCCACCGATCTTTGCTTGCTGTACGAGTACGAGTATATGCGGCATAGATACATTTTCAGATACATTTCTGGCAGTTGAAATGATAATTTTGCGGTTGCTTATATTGGAGTGGGTTGCGGACAGTGGTGGACACACTCCGCCGCCGATCGATTGATCAGAACAGGTAAATTTTGACACAAAATGTGTTTATTTTCAGATCAATGATGCAATGGCAGCGCGAAATCACCGCGATATGTTGAAAAGCGTGGAAGTGCGTCAACCTACGTAGATTATGTATTTTTTTATTTTTATTTTGGCGCCTATAGTTGACCTGATGCAAGAGTTGGCTTTTTCTAACATCGCACCCAGTCGTTTGTGGTATCGATTCTGAATTATAAAATGGGAAAGGGTTTCTCGGTGGTTTTTCGCAAGTGGGTAGATGCAGCCTTGGAGGATTGTTAGAATCCAAAATTGAGGTCGTCTTCTTGTTATGGGCTTAATGAATGACTTCCAAATCGATGTCGAGTAACTCTAGAGGGGATACATATGTAGGTGGTTTTGTGAATGAAAATTAATAATTTCATTCATTGGGTGTTGTTTTACATAAATCTCGGTGTCAAATGGATTTCCGCTGGCATCGGTGTGTACCTACTGGTTGGTGATTGGTGCAAAGCAGATCAAGGTACGACTCGGGAGTGCTGCACACCTACGAATAATGACTATAATAATCTCTATATGGATGAAATTAATGCAATTGAATTTAATTACGCGTTGCACCCCATTAAACGGGGTAATTTATGAATGAATATGCACATGATTGTATGTGTTGTGTTGCGCGTAGCTTTCACATATAATTTAGTTTCTGACAGCGAAAATGATGAGGTTTAAAAAAAGTTGCATAATGTATCTCTGTTTCGTAATATTGGTTGCGCGTAGCGCCATCTAGTTCTAGTCGAAGGAATTTGGTTTGAAAAATCGCTAAAACATTTGAAGATTTGTTTTGAATCCATTGCCGATTGAGAAGTAGTAGTTTCGGTGATCAGTTGTTTCATTGACATCTGTCAAAAATGACAGCAAAATCCTCTCAAACATGGCCGCAATCACTGTCAGGACTTCGACTCAACGAAATAGAATGCAGCAAAGTTACCTTACTTAATACGTACTGTAACGTAACGTCAACGGTTTTTCAATGAGGTTTTCAATACAAACACACCCTTGACTTTTTTTATGATCTGTCAATATCAAATCGTCGCAAAATGGGTGTGTTTTAAGAGTGAAGTACTATGTTTTAAAAGTAAAAGAGAAATGAAATGAAAATAAATTGAAATAAGGGTCCTATATTTTCAAAATGCGTCAATTTCGCAGTTTTTTTGAAAAGTGGGGTCCCGGGTCACATTGCCGAAAAAGCGTCTAAATGACGTAAAAGCGTCCCAAACGGCAACCCTGGCTGTGCGTACTGAAGTGGATAAATTAGAATCGACATATTCACCATTGAATTGTTCTCTGCCAGTTAGACAACGCACCATTCGAAGTACCGAAAATATCACAGCCGGAAGTGCTTCAGTTAAAAATGAGCCAAATCAGTTGATTCCACACCACACCGTTCAGAGGAATTGGGAATCTCTCAGTCAACATTGCACAGTGGTCCCACTCTCGAACAAAGGCGGTCATAATTACTTGCCCATTGAAAAATAACCAAAATGAATTGATGTTGGAGTAATTTGGTCGAGCTGATTCCGAATCTGCAATCCGTTTTGCTCTACCACGTCACGTTTTCGAGATAACCGTACGGAGCGGTATACAGGGTGGTCAGGTTTGGGATACAGATATTTTGAGTTCTGATTCATTGGTTCCTGATATGAAAAAAATCGTACGGGAGGGGGGATCTATCTTGAACAACCACTGAGCTACAGGGTGTTTAAAAAAGTTCCTTCAAAGAAGTAGATGCTAACTGTTATTCCATTATAACTTTGAGCGTATTAAACTTAGAGCAACCAAAGTAGGCTCGTTTCGTAGATAATTGATTAGTCCCTATCACAGTTAAAGAATATAACCATGCGTACTTTCATTTTCGAGATATTCGTTTTCTAACACAGATTTTTTTAATCTTTTTTTAACCATTTTTTGTAAAAATCGCAGTTATCTCGGGAACGTCTGCTTATAATTTTTTTTATTAGTATTATATTCATGCGCCATAATGTCGCTTACAAATTCACAGTACAAAGTTTTTACCTGGGACTTACAGTCTTCCTGGTATAAAGTTAATTGAAGCACTGGAATCCTTCAAAAACGTATTAAAATGTTTGTATTAAAAGAAAGCACATGCCCTGTTCTTTGAACTCCAGAACTTAATGCAACCAAAACTTTACACAGAAGCGTATGCGTTCGGCAAACTTGCATAACCAATTGGGTCGTATTGGCAAATCAGCTAAGCAAGCAAGCTGATGCGTTCACTTTCGTTAACAAAAACAAAAGTACCGTTAGAGTTACACAGTTAATTCCTATCATTCTATTTAATTTGGACATAATGTGTTGTCACAGAATCATTAATAATGTCTCAAGTTTTTACTATTGATTTTTTGAATTATGGCCTACGGCGGTACCACTGTGTATTGTGGCGAATTTTGCATAAAAATCTTGGCCTACATACCTACAAGATTTACTTAAGAACTGAAGCCTTTTGATCATTTGAAGCGCCGAAACTTCTGCGATTGGGCTTTGCAAAAGTTTGAAGAAAATCCTGAATTTCATCGAAAAATCGTCTTCAGCATTGAAGCTCATTTTTGGCTTAATGGCTTTGTCAGTAAGCAAAAAATGCGTTACTGGACAGCAACAAACCCACATGTTCTTCAAGAGACTCCATTGCATCCACAAAAATTGACCGTGTGTGGTGAATTTCATGCCGGACCATATTTTTTGGTCGATGAAAATTATCCTGCCATGTTGGAAGACAATTTTGGCCAGAATTTGATGGACTTGGCATCAGTGATATGTGGTTTCAACAAAATGGCACCACATGCCACATAGCTGGTCAAACCATTGTTCTATTGAAGGGGAAGTTCGGTGATCACGTAATCTCGAGAAATGGTCCGGTCGAATGGCCAGCTCCCTCATGCGATTTAACGCCGTGGGTTTTCTTTTACGTTAAGTCGTTGGTTTATGCCAACAATCCAACAGTGTTAGAGGAGCTCAGGAACAATATCGAACACCACCAAACGTCCCGGCTGATATGCGTAGAAGAGTGGTGGACAATTGGCTCCAAAGAATCGATCGCTGCAAACGTGCTCGCGGTGGTTATACGAACGAGATGAAATTCCAAACTCAAATTTAATATGTGCACTACACCTGGAATAGATCTGAGTCCGATAGCTCTATTATTCTATGTTTTATTTAAACACGAAATTGTTACGTCCGTATTGAAAAATCCTTTCGAAGCGTACATCTCTAATAATTCTCAAGTGTGAATAAGCAGAATAAGGATCCAAACAGAGTACAGCGAAGCTGCGAAAATCGTCAGAGAAAAGAGCAAAGGCCACAAGAAGAGAGCAAGGATGTAGGCTAGTCAGAGTGAGGAGCAAACAAGCAAGAGTTCGTTTTTTTCCGTTTGAATATTTTCCCTTTGCGTATAAGATGTACCTACTGCTGATGCTAACTGATGGACTTGGGGTTACCATGGATGGAAAATCAAAATTATCCATTAAATCTTCGGAGAGACAGCAGTATCACTGTCAACCTCAGGTGAACTTCCCACATCGGAGATAAGAGCAGAGAAATCAAACATGTTTGAAATCGCCGCCTTGCTCTCTTGTTGACCCTTTGCTCGACCTTCGAACGACGCTGCACTCTGTGTGCTACCCTTTAACTGAACGTGTCTGATTTCATCGCTTTGCTCTTTGCTTTTGCTCACTCTTAGCTCCACTCCGTTTGTACACTTAAACGGCAGATATAAGGCGTTCCATGCTCTGCTCAGTTTCATCACGCACCAACTTTGACAGTTGATACTCGGCAAGATGCTACTAAAGTGAATACTCGCCGCCATTAGAGTGTATTCCATGCTAGTGCCCCAACGGAATGTTGCCACCTCCGGCTCCGACTCATACGACACACAGGTCCCTACCATCAGCACCTGGAAGTCGCAATCTTCTTCACTTATCCCTTAGCCTGCAACGCAACAAAACGTTTTCTCATGCAATCGCAATCAGAGTGCAAAGTGCGCTCCAACCCATCATCGATCCATTCATCATCGCTTGTTGCCACCAATCGAATCGTAATTGAATTTGACGCAAACAATTTATTATCCAATCGGAGGAGATACCCAAAGCACGCGTGCTTTTAAACCAGCACTACAAAACGTATATCAGGCACACACACATACCAGTATGGGCACAACATGTCATCACGTCGTCATCACTCTTTGGTTGCGCGCAATGTGCTGCTTCTGTTGCTGCGGGCAGCTTGGAGCATTTTCCAATTTCGAAATCTAATCGGAAATGTTTGTCCGCCTCCATAGAAATGGACGCAACACCCAAAGGTTCCAAAAAGGTCGCAACGACCACAGAGCACTGCCAATGTCCAATGTGGAGATTCCACGATGCTCGTTGAAGCCGTGATAAACTTATCAAAACCGTTTCGAGCATCATCATGCATCAGTGACATCGAGCAGCACCACAGCGAGAGAGGTACCCATAAATCGAGACCCCAAATGGCACAACGAATGCAAAACGAACGCTATCTGTCGGCTGCCTCAAGACCTAGAATCTCATCAGTGCGCCCCCGCATAACGACGTCTCTCTTATATGCTTCATGCGAGGTGGGCATGCATCGGTGTATGAGCGAGCATTTCTTTGTTGCACAACTTCCTCGGAGGTCTCGCTTTGGCGCATGCGCACATTTGTTTCGCCCGCTTAGATGATGGGGCGACAGCAGAGTGCAGTGGCATAACTAAAATAATAACCAAACGAGTTCTTGTCAAGATCATGATTGCCTCAGCTCCAAATCGGTTATGATGTGCAGAGGTGATGGAGCGACCAGGACAGCAGAGATCACCTCCAAAATTGGACTAGAAATAGAAACAGAAAGACAACAACACGGTTGACAGCTGAAACTCAGCTGGAAACGCTGTCAGTTGGCAGCAAAACCAAGTGACAAAGATTAGTTTCTGCCACCTGGTTGAATTAACCGCAACAGCGGTTAGCGGTGTGGGAGCGTGGCGAAGAATTGCGTTTTTGCAGCCCCCGGGGCGGCGTGTTCTCAGTTTATGAATGGCGGCGGCGAATTCGGTGCTCGTCAAGCAGGCGTGGGCAGACCCATTCACTCATTTCTGGCCGCCAAACTTTTCGTAGGTGAAAACGATCGACGGGATGCGAAATTTTTGTGTGTGGCTCGATGCAGCTGTAACGGCTTCTGCATAAGTCCACCGCAACTGATGCCAGCCAGCGCCGATATGTAGGCCAACATATGGGGGTGTGGGTAAGCATTATTTTTCTTCACTGATAAATTCGCACGCATAGCGGTAATGGCGGCATTTGCTCAGAAATCGGAAATCACTTTGACGTGTGACTGAGCAGCAGCAGTGCAGGTCGGTGGAGTGTTGTTTCTGTTTTCTTTTTTTTTTATGCGTCTCTAAGTGGGCAGCAAGAGAAGTGTGACCAGAAGGCACAGACTCTTAAGAGGTGGGTGAGATAAACATTTTTATTTAGCGTGTGGTGAGCAGGGATCCGGGAGAGAACATGTGGTCAGATCGGATCGCGTATGGTTTTTTAGTGGGAACCCGTGTAGTACGAGACGTGTGTCCATGTTGTTTTGCCTTCAGCGAGATGGAGTGGACTTGTAATCGATTATGGTTGCTAATTGCCCGCTTGGAATTTTGTCGGACTAGAAAATGGATTTTAAGACGGTGGCGCGCTGATGGGTGGGAGTTTCGATAGTCTTTGCTGATTGAAATGAAGTCTGGGATATCTTCTGCTGAGCGGGTCGCTTTTTTAGATAGTCCAAAGTCACGACAGATCGGTTGACAGGACGCAGTGTGGACACGGTCACGCGAAATCCTTATATGTTGTGATGATGGTGCTTCTTTCTCAGCAAATCATCGACATTCATAGCACTCGCAAGGTTCTAGGGTTCAAAAAAAAGAGGCGAGGAAAACCTTCTTAGGCAGCTGACCACTGCTCTTTGATTGGATTCTAAACCGAGCTCTACTAAGATGGCTAAAATGACCCATAGATCTAGTTTAGATATTTACGTGGCGCGACGGTCCGGGGTGGACGGAGGCCTCAACAAACAACGGCTTCCAGTTAGCCCGGGGCTTGGCAAACTGCTTCCAGTTGCGCACTCCGAGTTGGTTGAGGTCCTTTTCCACTTGTGCACGCCACCTTAGGTGAGGTCGCCTTCTTCTGCGTTGACCATCTGCAATAGAATACTCTGCGGACCGGAGCGTTGATGTTCATTCGCTCTAGATACATGTCCCAGCCACTTAAACGCCCAATGCGTCGGTCAATATCGCTGTACAGCTCGTATTGATAGTGGTTGAATCTTCTCCTCCGAAACCCGTCAACGCAAACGGGACCGAATATCTTATGAAGCATTTTTCTCTCGAAGCGACCAAGGATATCTCTATCCGATTCCGATAAAGTACATGCTTTAGCTCCAAATAGTAAGACTGAGATGATCAGGGTCTAATATAAATCGATCGAGAAAGGGTTTTACTACTCAATTGCCTTCTCAGCCCAAAAAAACAGCAAGAGTAATCCTTCGTTTGATTTCCGACGAGATGTTATTGTTTGATGCGATAGCAGAGCCGAGGAAGACCAAGTCTATTATTACGTTAAAGTCCATCGTCCATCGTCTAAATGAGGAAAGTCAACCTCTTCGTCAAGAGTACAAGTTAGCCGGATTTATTGAATTTTTCTCCTTCCGCAGGTTAGCATTTTACAGTCACATTGGAGCCATCTGTGTGAAATTTAAGTATTTCCATCTTTTCCTCAAAAACCAAAAGTGTCGGCAATATTTTCTTGTCGATGTGGATACCTAGATATTTTCCATTTAATAATAGTCCTTCCAACAACCAAGCAGCTCCTTGATGAATGTTCTGATGATCACCAACTACATTTTAATTTTGCATCCACAAATGAATTTCGATTTCTGTTAATTTAAAGGTATAGGCCCTTATATTAGGGTTGCCAGAAATATTCTAAAGAAACTAGTTAACGAGCTTGAAAGTCCCGGCCTTTCCCGGACAAATTTGGTTCCAAAAAAGAGTACAGAACTAGGACCAAAAAACATTTATTACAAAAAATACACTTTTATGACTGTACTGTACATTTAAAACTTATAGTTCTTACTTTATATTTGGTTCGTGGGTGGTCGTGGGCTTCTTGGTATTAAGCCTAGACTTCAAAAAACCCTAAAGAAAAGGCTCGAATGGCGTTAAATCGCATGATCTGGGCAGCCAATTCTGATCACCAGAACGCAAAATTACACGACCAGGAAATGACTTATGCAAAAATTGAATTGTTTCTCTGGCTCTGTTCCATAAGGCACCGATTCGTTGAAATCACATGTCGTCCACATCTATATCTTGCAATTTAGGCACAATGGATTATCGATAGCGATAGCGATCATACCTGACCAACAGCGTTTTCAAAGAAGAATGGTTCGATGATGCCTCCAGCCCAAAATCCGCACCAAACAGTGACACGTTGTGGATACATTTGCTTCCCAACAATCACTCGTGCATTTTCTGAGCTCCAAATTTGACAAATATGACGATTAAAAAAGCCATAAAGATAAAAATGAGCCTAATCGCTGAACATGATTTTGTTCATAATTTTTTAACTTTTGCTCAACAATGAAAACGCATTGATTGATCGTGAAGCACTCCATTTTTAATATCGCCGAACTGTCAGGTGTCACACTTTTTCGATTGACAACAATTTACCGCATTAATGGCGAAAAAAAATAAAACCTTGGGTACATTCTGGGACACACATTTTTACTAAATAGATTTTTTTCTATCTTCTTTATATATAAAAATTAACTGTTCGTTTGATACCTCAAAACTCTTCAACTAACCATCCGATTAAGCTTAAACTTACACAATATACTTTTTATGATGTTCGAAGTGTTCGTACATCAGAATTTTTCAAGTTTTCCGATAGATGGTGCCGGAACATCAACATTTGAAAACTATCCGATTGAGCTGAAACTTACAGAATATACATATTAGTGATAAATGTTTGTAAATCAACATTTCTGAAGTTTTCCGATAGATGGCGCTGAAAGCCAAAATCTCAATGATTAGACACCTACTCCAGCAATGCACAGTGACAGCTAACAGCTAACTTTTGATTTACGTGCACCTCTCGCTTCATAACAAATATATTGTGTAAATATCAGCTCAATCGGATGGTAAGTTTGTGCAGTTTTTAGCACTTAAACTAAAACTTAAATTAAATGAAAATATTTATTTAACGCAAGTAATGTACAGAACTTAAAAATGAATTATGATTTTCAAAATGTTTGAGTTTTCGGTGGAAAAAGTTGGATATTATTTGTTTGGATAGTTTCCTTAAATAGTGTTGCGGCATTTAATTCTCCACCAGAATCGTTACTATTTTTAATGTCGGGAAAATTGATTCAAAGTTATATTTTAGTACATACATACATGTAATTATGTAGCATGAAGGTACATCAAACAGACGAAATTTAAATTCAAACACATTTATGTAGGTTACACATCCGATTCCAAGCACTTTTTGAACAACATTTGCAAATACAATTCGTGATTCCAGATGATATCATTCGGTGCTCCAAAAGGTGAACCTAGGCCTGCTTCTCGCAACCATTTGTGTGTGCGTGTTATATTTTTGCACGAATGGAAGGGACCTACAGTTTTTCGCCGACTCCGAACGGCGAGTAGAGAAGCTCAATCGTAACAAATGATACTCTTTGATGCTTGTCAGACATTCGAAAGAGGTGGGCACTGTGAAAAACTTTTAGGTGCTTGCGGCGGGATTCGAACCCAAGACCGCTGGCTCAGTAGTCCGACGCACTAACCACTTGCGCTACGGTGCCCACTGGACAGATGGCAACGCTACCTTATAATATGCATCCCGAGGTACTTCCTAAAATTATTAAACGTCTGCTTATTTTGGTTAATTGACTTATATTTCAAATTTTGGCATTCGTCCGAAGGATTGTCACTCATTGTATTGCACAATTATGACACATTGTCATATGGATGGACTCTTGGAAAACAAGAATCCACATTGAAAGTGCCTTAATGCTACGTCCTCGTATACATATAAAATGCAGAGTCACAGTATCTACGTAATTTTGATTGATGTTCCCTATTCCTATTCCCATTCCTGTTGGTAACAATCAAAAAAAATCACAATACCCGTCGTGTCAACACTAATTCCTGCGCCGTCGCGCCGCCGTCGGCATCCTTTAATTGATTTCAGGTCCTCGGATTCGTTTTGCATTCCCGCCTAATTGATTAAATTTCAAGATGTTCCCACAAGTCCCTACGATTCTCTTTTGTTTTGTTTTGTGATGCGAACATTATAGAGTTTTACTGTTATTCATTATTCATTAATCATCTTTCATGTCCACACAGGGATTACCTGCACTTATGTACTTGTACATGCGAGACGTGTCCTTTCGCCGCATCCCTCATATTAGTTCCATTGCAAATGTCACTCGGGTGGTAATTCTAATTAATGGATACTAGTACTCAAATGGTGAGTGAAATCTGCCGCTTTCTCACTCGAGAAAAAAAAAGAAGAAATTAAAAATGTATTCTTAAAGAAAACCGCGTTTTCACCGTCGTCCGTTCGTATCTCGTATTTCTACCGAAATCTCTGCATGTTGCACGCAGTATTTTCGGACGGACAGTGAATTGAGCTCACCTTTGCGTAGGATGATGATCGCAGAGGTAACTTGCGACAGACTTACTCACCGACACGACAGTTAAATGAGGTGCAACACGAGGAGGAGGGAGTCATAGACTTAGATACACGCTCATATTGAATTTACTACTCGTATCGTGTCTGTATCGCATCCATTGGTGGAGGGGGGCGACTCATGAATGAAAGTAAAGACAATAACGCGACCGACCGGCTTCGATTGCCAATGTATCTCAAAGTTTCATTCATGTCACCATTCGATGTTGTCGTCATCGGCCGCATCGTCGATTGTGTATTTGTATATCTGATTGCAATTTCATTCATAGATACTCTAACTGGGCTTACAATCCGTGGTTTAACAGCATTGCGTCAGAGTTGGCAGCCGTATGTTTGTTTATAGCTTGCTTTAGGCAACCTACACACGCATGCGCTGTGCTGCGCTGCGGATCGGATGCGTTTATTGTTCATTGTCAAATTTTCTTTAGAAATCGAAACGCCAACACTGGTTTTGTTGATCTGAATCTGAATTTTACTAACTCTAAGCACGTCTCCAGCACGAGTCGAGTCGCACTGCCATTTGGTTGACCTTAAAAATGTTGCTGGCTTCTAGTTAAGTGTGCCTACAAAGCAGCTGCTGATCGCTGATGGACTTGTAGCATTTTAAATGGAAATTTTCATTCATAAATTCGATTTTCTTGCAACATACTGTGGTAAATGCTGTACAACCGGTCTGATGTATCTGGCCACCCACTAGCCTATAAAATCACATCATACACTACGTGCCGTGACTTTTCTCACCTTTGCGCCATATTTGCGCATCTAGCCCACACGATTAGCTTTGAGTAGAGAATTAAATCTGCATAACAACTTCCTGTCGTTTGAAGCTAGTAGACACAGAGAGCTTCGTAGCGGGACTTGAAGTATATTTTAATGGATGGAGCACTTGTCATGTTGTTAAATTAAAATTATGGGAATTACATTTTTGGGGTGGGTTTCAACAATTTGGGGCTGGGCCATATTGTAAGAGATGCAGCTGTCTTCGGGTATTTCTGTTAAGCTACTTTTATGGCTAATAAGGCACCAAATGTCACGACAGATTTATCTTTTAGTACTCGCTATTGATCGTTGCAAGTACATAATTAAAAACAAATTAAAAAGTTTGACACCACAAAAATAGTGAAGTTTTTTAATTAACAATAAGTTTGGAACACCACAAGTTCCGGCTCAATGCTGATTCTCTTACATAAAAAACTGAAGTGTCCAAGCCCGCCTATGCAAACAATTTTTTCAGATGGCATATTGTTGACAGAACTTGAAACTTATGTACATATGTGATATTGATTCGGACAGTACTTCTAACACTGGGCGGCAAAATAAAGATGAAAGAACACAGTCCAATAGGCTGACTGACTGGAACTATTTCAGACAAAATTTGGAAGAAAGCATTCATCTGACGGCATCCATAGAAAGTGAAGATCAGTTAGAAGAAGCAGTGCAGACATTAGCATTGAACATACAAAAAGCTGCATGGGCTGCAACTCCTACGACAAAAGTAAGACTTAAACAAAACTACTATCCTAAAGAAATATGTAATATAATCGCAGAAATAAGGAAAGCTAGAAAACGGTGGCAACAATTAAGAGCACCAAGCGACAAAAAAGTACTCAATACTTTAAATAATAAGGTTAGAAGATTAATAAGAGAATTTAAAAATGACGGTAACAGCTAAAGAGATTTCGAAAGAAATAAAAGAAGGCATTAATATAAAAAAGGCTCCGGGATTTAATCTCATCACAGGAGAAATCTTGAAAAAACTACCAATGAGAGGTTTAAAAAAGCTAGCACAGATAATAAACGTTGCATTCAGGATAAGATATGTACCTAGCATGTGGAAAGTTGCTGAGGTTATTATGATACCGAAACCAGGTAAACCACCTAGCGAGATAGCATCATATCGCCCAATATCGATTCTACCTATGCTGTCGAAATTATTTGAGAAAATGTTGATAAAACGTTTAAATAAAATAATTGAAGAAAAATCACTAATTCCAAATCATCAATTTGGTTTCAGAAATAAGCACTCAACGATCGATCAAGTGCATAGAATCACTGATAAAATTGAAAGAGCATTTGAAGAGAAAAAAATTTGCTCGACAATATTTCTCGATGTAGCACAAGCTTTTGATAAAGTATGGCATAAGGGTCTGATCCATAAGCTACAAAAGTATCTGCCTAAGCAATATTCAGAAATTCTAGAATCCTATATAACTGGACGATTCTTCAGAGTAAAACAAGAAAATGAGTACTCAACATTAAGAGAAATTAAGGCTGGTGTACCACAAGGCAGTGTGCTAGGCCCTGTGCTGTATCTACTATTCACCAGCGATTTGCCAGAATGTGAAGAAGCAACTGTGGCAACATTTGCAGATGATACTGCTGTACTTGCTGTGGGGCAAACTGTCGAAATAGCAACAAAAAAGCTACAAAAGGCAGTAGACAAAATATCTAACTGGACTAAAAAATGGCAAATTAAATTAAATGACCTGAAGTCAGTTCATATAAATTTTACTAATAAAAATGTACAATATGTTCCAGTATACATTAACAACAATGTAATAAAATACTCGAACGTAGCTAAATACCTAGGTATGACCCTAGATACTAAACTGCGATGGAAAGTGCATGTAAAGAAAAAAAAAGAGGAGCTGAACGTGCGTTACAATAAAATGTATTGGCTAGTTGGGAGATACTCCTTACTGTCCAACTACAACAAACTACTGCTTTATAAGCAAGTTATGAAACCAGTTTGGACATATGGACTCCAACTATGGGCATGTACTAGCAAAACAAACTTACAGAGCATACAAACTTTCCAAAACAAAGTACTACGCGGCATATTAAATGCACCCTGGTACATAAGCAACGCCGATCTACATAGAGATCTAGAAGTTGAAATGGTTCAAGACGAAGTCAAAAAAGTAGCTAGAAGTCATAAATTTAGACTCCTCAACCATGTCAACTTGGAAATAACAAATTTATTAAATAACAACAACCACATTAGGAGATTAAGAGGGGTGAAACCTTTTGACCTAGTTAACTAAATTAAATAACAAAAAAAATTGACAGTATTATTCTAAACAAGAAAAAAAGATAACCAACAAACGGTGGTTTATTAATAAACTTAACATAACATTATTACGAAAAATAAATTGCTGATTAGTCGAACGACTAGGTGCGATTCTCTGAAGACCGACGTCAGTCAGCCTTCGGGAGGTTTTTTTAGATTGGGTTAAAGTCCCTCACTATTGCAGACGGTTCCCTTGATGATTTTTCCTTCCAGCGATTAAAATAATAAAAAAAAAAATGTACATATGTACATACGAGTCGGTGTTTTATTTTCGTTGTGAATGTGGCGTTCAATTAATCTAGGAGCTAAGACAACAGATTTCGGATTTAAGCTGTGATTGGACTCAGCTAGTGCGCAGTATCTCTACAGTCACGGCAACTCTTGCATTATTGGGTCTCATCCCATTATTCCTCGAAAACTTATTTTGTGGCTGTTTTCTATGCATCTGGACTTTGAGCTTGAATCACACATTCAACGTTAACTATTTTAGCTGCATGACGAACCGGCTATGGATTCGTGTTAATCTTATCTTACTTTGCGTTACGTTACATAACGATACGTTTTTATGTTGAAAAACCGTCTAAAGATAAGTAATACAATACTGAACTCCTCGAGTTGTTTCTGAAGAATGAGTCATCTGTTAAAAGCTTGTTTGGACTCAGCAATCTTAAAAAGAACCAAGCCTAGCTTCTCGCAACCATTTGCGTTTGCGATGTGTGATATACGGTGCTTTTCGAAAAATTTTGCTCAAACCTTTTCTTACTCTTTCGAATGGGAGTTCTTGGAATATCGTTCCATTAGTGAACATAAGTCGATGCAACTATGAATGGGAGGTACATTTAGCTCGTGATAGCCGTCAAAAACGAACCAAAGTGATTAAAAAACCTAAAAATGGGAAAAATCAGTTTCGAGCGCAAATCCAATATTTTGTGTCCGTCACGTCCAAATTCGACAACCCGTCAAATTTCTGAAAGATTTAATGTTGTTCAACGAACTGTAGCATGGAATTTAAAAAAAATATCGTGAGACCATGACTACCAGCAGAAGGAAAGGCTCAGAGAGGCCAAAAAAGACGACCTCAGTGGAAAATTGTTTTTTGGTGCTCCAGATACGTCGGTATCAGTTTAAGACTTCAGTGGATATTATTTTATTGATCTATTTTGAGCTAAAGGATAAGTAATTTTAGCAATCTCAGTGAGAAAAAGGCTCATAAAAACCGAACTTAGAGCAGTCAAGCAAGTACTGAAGCCGGATCTCCAATAAAAGTCGGAGAAAAACGATTAATTTGTGCTGAGAGATATCTCAATTAGATCCAAGACATGTGGAACAATGATTTCTTTTCCGAAGAATCCAAGTTGAAGCTGTATGTTTGAGATGGGAGGATTCTTGCGCGAAGAGAACCAATGGAAAGACGGAGCTCTGAATACCTCTTACGGATGCCTGCAAAACTGAAGGTGTGATGGTCTGGGGATGCTTCTCTGGAGATGGGGAAGGTAGAATGGCCTTTTAAGAATCGACCACAGCACACCACAGCAGTTTATTCACGAGTCCCAGAATGTGAATGAGAGCCTTTTGGTGACACCTGCAGGCTCATTTTTCAACTGGACAATGCTCCTTGCCATACAGCCAAAATTGTAAATATGAACTTGTTTTGTTCTAAAAAATATAAGATTATTATTTTTTATTATTATTATGACTAAAAACTATATCTGTATTTTTTTTTTTTATTTCTTAATCTAAGCTGGCCTCTCTACAGCCCAGACCTCAATCCAATTATGAATATCTGGTCGATCATGAAACTTAGGATTACAAAGGAGCATCCAGAGTCAATTTAATACCTAAGACATTAACAAATCCGGCTCCTGAGCACCATACTTGTATCCACATGGAAAAACCCAATTGAGTCACTGAATCAAAGATGTGCAGCAGTTGTAAAAGCAAGAGGAGGTCCAATTAAGTACTGATTTAATGGACAATGCTTCTAAGAAGCAATAAAAAAAATAAAAAAAAAACTGCAATAATTAAACATTTTTCATTTATTATAAAAATTGACGCAACTACCCAAAAAACCCATTTTTCGGTCTAAGACCATTTTGCTCCCTTGACTGCAGGTATAAAATTCTAAAAAAAAAAAATCTAAAAACTCTTAAAAGTGTCATGAAACGTTTGAAAATACGTAATAAAACAAAACCTCATTAAAAAATATTTAGTCACTGCAACCAATTCGCCAAACTTCGAAAGAAATAATTTGGGCAACATTTTTCGAACGGCACTGTATGTACATTTCGTATGAATAGAATGCACCAACGGTTTTTCGCCGTCTCCGAACGGCGAGTTGAGAAGCTCCTGACAACAAATGACGCTTTTGAATGCTTATCAGATAACTGAAAGCGGTTTGCCAAAAGAGACCAAGTAGTCTAATGCACTAATCACTGCCCCACAGCGGCGTCTACAATCGCAAGGAGTTAGTTATTAATCCTTCAGTTTTTCTTTTTCAAAAAAAATATGATTTCGCCGGAAATCGCAGTTTTATGATTTTTTTTTTCCTTTTTATGCATTGCTCAATTTTTCGACCATAAGACACTTTAGCCGTATTTGATATCGCGCATGTTTGACCTATGTACGCATATGTATGTATCTGCTATAATTTACAGGTCGTTGGTTTATTGAAAAAACATGAACTTAAGATGGCGCACTGATTTGAATTAAAATAACTGGTCTAATCTTCGACCCCTGCGGTACATCATGTCATACAGATTCAGTTTCAGTGAACACATTTTCAAGCTTTACTTTTTTTTAAGAATTTGATTCGTTAGCTATCCTTAAGCCAACGTGAGATTTTTGTATTATATTTAGAAGGGGGTTATCCCATAGAGACAACAAGCACGTAGACCTGTAGGCCCATTGTACTTTGGTGAAGAGTTAGCGATTTGTTGCTGAGCTATACATCGATCTAAATCTCTCCGTGTCGCTTTCGCAAAGCGAAGCAATAGGGCAAGATTGAGCTCCAGTAGATCAACGTCCCGTAGGACGTAGTTGCCTAGAGTGGCCTTTCTGATCCGAGCAAAGGCCGGACACTCGCTAATGAAGTGCTCAGCTGTCTCTTCTTCTTCCAGCATCATCTCGCAAAGGCCCGAGCTTCTGACTCCAATTTTGTTCAGGTGTTCATTTAAGGGAGTGAACCCAGTGACCAGTCCTGTGAGGATTTTGAGGTTATTTCTGCTAAGGTGTAACAGAAACTTCTTTCTTCGTTCTTTTTGAACTGGGCGCGTTTACTAACATTTTGGCCCGTCGGCATGACCTAACCTCGTGCCAATGGTTATAGTATTGTAGTCAAGAACCTTGTTTTAAGCGTAAGCTGAACTCCAGCAATAACAGGCTGAGGACTGATAAAAGGGGTCGCTAATCCAGTTCTAGCTTGAGCATCCGCTTTATCGTTTCCCGGGATATCATAATGTCCCGGGACCCATACTAGTGTGATTTTATTACATCACCCAAGCTGGTTTAGTTCATTGACAGCTTCACTAACAATTTAAGAGCTGATCAACGCTGCTGAACAGGCTTTATTAGCTGCTTGACAGAGCAGATATAGATAAACTTGCCTTTCCATCTCTTGTTAAGTGCATTGTGCGCTGTGCTAGCGATAGCATACACCTCTGCCTGAAAGACAGAATTGTTAATCTGCCCAGTGGAATAGATTGCTCAACGTGGCATTCTTCTGAGTATATATTGATATGTACCTGCTCTGTAGAGCTCATCCATTAAGGACCCGTCCGTATAGAAGACTATACTTTAACTTTCTGATGGGAAACCAGACCAACCTCCGCTGTTCCATTCAGAGACATTGGAAGCTTCGCCCGAAATTATATCTGGAGCTTGTAGTGTCCACAGCTCCCCCTAAGGCTCCTGGTACTGAATCGAGAAGCTCAGCCAACGTGAGAGCGTTGCGCTTATAAGTTTAAAGTTTGCTTGAAAAAAAAAACATGTCAAATGTCATTCTTAGCTGCTTCTGTACCGCATGCTGAGGCCGAGTCCAGTTGTTTCAAAACATTATATCTTGTCAAGTTGATACCTTTAATTGTCAAATTTGTGTCAGTGTAAATGCATTCTTGGTGACAGTTCTTATTTCTTTTTCTAACTTCATTTATCGAAGATCACTGGCAACTGTTCATTTTAAGAGTTCCATTTCCAGTTCCATTTTAAGAGGTTATTTTCTACGTTTATTTACAACAAATTGGGAAATGGTAGCGTCGAAATAATTGACATTACCTGACAGTTCAAAAAACTACCCAAAAAAAACTTAAAGTACTAAAGCTTGACAGCCGAATTGATTGCTGATTTAATATGGATTAGTGGACATTTCTCAGAACAGGCAATTTATGTGTTCCAACTAATACTTTACAAATATTTCGACTAAACTATTTTTTCCAAATTTTGAAATTAAAAAAAAAAACACGTATAAAGCCTCTCTAGACAAACTTATGTTGTTCATCCGCATTAACAATGTCACTTAATTTCCTGTGTACGACATAACGGAAAAACATCTCATGACACTTTTGACCGCTAGTTTCATAATCTCGCCAAAAACATCGAATCCGATAAATCATTCACGCAAATCTCTGCTGCTTACGTTCGAAATCACTACACTAAAGTGGCGACACATCTGTCAAAGTAGCAGAATTCTCCTTCCATGTTCACATTAATCCGTAATACCGCCTCGAAAGTCCCTCGTCCAAATCAATAACTCTGCGCTTGGCTAATCCCAAAACAAAAAAAAAATAGAAAAACACATAAAAGCAAATGTCAACTAGTGGAAAATTTCAAAATGCTAAGCGAAAAATAAAAAAAAAGAAATCCGAAAAAAACGAATATTTCCAAAATTAATTAAGCAATCGGATTTTATTTAGCATTCCGCGCAAAGGGGCCCGCAACCAATTAAAACCAACAAATATCGTTCTCCCGGTCGAAGAGGAGCTCCTCGTCCCAGAAGCGAATGTATTTTTGAAACACGTTTTTTTTTTTTTAAACTCAAAAATAACAGGGACAAAAAACACGAAAACGGTACCTCATCTTGACACACTTTTCGATGCTGAGAGGGAAAGTTTTGGGACAGCGCAGCCAGCCAGCCAGCGTCTGGAAGAATGGTTGACACATTCAAAAGGAAAGCATTTTTGACAGTACCGTTGGCACTTTGGCAGGCATAAGTGTTTTGAATGATTTTGAAATGCTTTCTTTCGTTTTCTAAAAATAGATTTGGACAGAGAATTTTCGAAATATAAGTGCGACGCACGCAACGAAGTGATGATAAACATGGAAGGCGGGGGGGTGTTGTTTGTCACCTTTGTGCTACTTTGCACGTCCACTGATTGGGTGTATTGCGTGCGTGTTTTATGCTTTTAAAGTGTCAAATAGTTGGTTTTTCGGTTCGGAAATGTGTTTGACTTTTTTTTTTGTTTTTTAATACAAAAAACCTTCTTTTAGACCATTTTAGCAGCTGACTACTGTCAATCGGTTTGTTTTCGGCATTGAAAGTGTTTTTTTTTTATCATTGGCTAGACGACCGACTCTTTGAAAGAAGCTCAGTAGTTGTTGACAAGATGTTTTCAAGATATCAATGGATTTGGATTTCATGTTAAAATGCTAATCTCAAGTAAGAATTTATCGTGCGATGAAAGTGATTTGACATCAAGGGTTGTCTGTGAAGATTTATATACTTCATTACCTTCTTCCCATCGTGCTAGTTTCGAAATTACTGGATATACGTCTGTTGGCTTAGTTCTGGAAAGGCAAACAACCAGAGCACGTGGAGCTAAAACTTATCTCAACAAATGAATAAACGATCTTAAAGAACTTTTGAAAATATAGGGATTCCCTATGGAAAGCTACAGACAAAAAGGTAATGGTAGTTGTTGACGCTTGACACTGAAGGTTCACGGTTCAAATCCAGATGTCTCCGAAACATTTATTTCTCACGAAATAAAAATAAGTTGACCAGCGACCTACTGCAAAGGCATAACACTGGCAGTAGGATGGTGGTATGGCTGAAGAAATTGATCGCACAAGGAATAATAAGAAACATCTGGAAAAAATGTCTGTGAATTATAAGCAATGACGAACCTTTCAGTAACACAAAACTCTCCAGTTAGCCTGGACATCACCCATAGAGTAAATTGAAACTTAACATCTGAGTTTCCTTTCACTACGCCGATCTCCCTGTCTCTCGTTCTTATCCTTCATGTGCTCGCGTTGTGTGCAAACGTTTTAAGGGTATTTATATCCCCTTTAGCGGGAAGAACTATAAAACTGGCTTAACTGGGCAACAAAAAGGTAACATTACCGGCGGAGCATTTTAAGAGCATATTTGTAAGTGAAAAGGGTGGGAATATTCTGATTAGGAAATCCTCAAACAAAGATGTAGGTTAGGTTAGGTTAGACGGACAGGATTGCTGACATCTGCATGCTAAGACCGCTATTATAGAAGACCATTTTGACACCAAGGACTTTAGGAATATGTATCCCCGCTACTCCTGAGAACCATTTGGAGCCTTGTATAAAGCAAAAGAGGCTTCTGGGCTACTAAAGTTGAAGCAACATTCACCTACGTAGATGGAGTGTTCTTCTCCACGAAAGAGCTGGGTATGGACAGAGAAAATTTGTGGTAGTTTCATCCTCTTCCTCGACTATACAACTACTACGGAAGACATTCGAGAAGACGCTAAGCCTGGTCACATGCTTGCCCATAATTCAGTGTCATGTGATGACACCAATAGTCATCCTAATTTGTGGTATTCTTAGAGACAGCAGATAGGTAAATCTTCCAGCTTCCAGTCCCAAAGCTCTATCGTGAATCCCCTCATAGTTTGGGAGTAAATCTTCTTTTTTACCAGTTTGTGCTCTTGATGATCTTAGGCATGGCAAGTGGATCATCTTTTTCATACAAGTTTGGTTTTATTGACTGTGTCAAGCTTGTTAGTAGCAAGCATGGCTGTTCCTAGTTTAGCGAGTTCATCAACTTTACAGTTCCTTGGGATGTCCCTGTGCCCCAGAATACCCAATAGAGGTTGAATATTGAACTACCTAGCCACCTCTATACAAGACGCTCTATACACGACGCGACGGTTCGAGGTGATTTTTGAAGTAGATAAGACTGATTCCGACGATTTCAAAGCCGCCTGACTTCCTTACATACTTACTTAGGTGGCGCTTCAGTCCGGGGTGTACCAGGGCCTCAACCAACGGTCCCTTCCAGTTAGCCCGGTCCTTAGCTAACTGCCTCCAGTTGTGCACTCTAAATTGGTTGTGGTCCTTTTCTACCTGTGCGCGCCACCTAAGGCAAGGTCGTCCTCTGCTGCGCTGGCCCTAGAATCGAATATTCTCCAAGCCGGAGCGTTGATGTCCATTCGCTCTACATATCGTAGCCATCTTAAACGCTCAATGCGCAGTTTTCTAACCAGGTCGATGGCTCTGTACAACTCGTGTAGAATATAACTCGTCTTTCATTAGAAATTTCTACACGTCCCACAAGGAACGGATTAAGGCTTTGTCAGAAATCTCTTCAGAAGAAGATACCAGCCAAAATCTACACACCTTCCAGCAAAGCCTTTTTTAATAAAATAAGAGTCGTGTAGCCGCGTTCAAGTTCAATGAAAAATTTGTCAAGCCAGACTAAGTGGTGATACTCTTTCAAGGGGAAGAGCCGCTCTGCTGAATGGGAAAAAATGTTGCGTCATCCGTTTAAATAAAACAGGAGATCAAAGCCCAGCACCGTGGTGTAGTGGTAAGTGCGTTGGACTACTACGCAATGCTGCCCGGGTTCAATCCTAGCAAACACCCAAACGTTTTTCACAGTGCCACCTCTTTCTAATGTCTGACAAGCAGTCAAAGAGTATCATTTGTCAGGAGGAGCTTCTCAATTCGCCGTTCGAAGTGGGCAAAAACTGTAGGTCCGAATGGAAGATTGGTGCAAAAGTATAACACGCATACGCACTGTTGCGAGAAGCAGTTACAGGTCCACCCCGAGCTGTAGCGCCACCTAAAGAAGAAGAAAGAAGAAGATAAAAACTCTAGAACTGAGCAAATATAGACCAAGACATCTAAGAAGAATCCCTAAATGGTTCTGGAATCAGAGGCAAAATAATTTTAGCAGACGATTAGAATTGTAGAATCTGCAATCAAAAACTGCGAGGTACAGTGATGTCAAAGACTACAGAATTGCTTTTCAGGTTTTTACATGGACCAACAATGGGTTCTGTGAACTCGGGTTATCTGGCTCCGAGCATGCATATGTCTTGCACTTAAGTCCTTTCGCTTAGCTAAAGCACTCATCCTAGACAGTGTTCCCAAACGATTATCTTCCAGTACCGCTGCACGCTGTACCTCGGTCTAATTTAACCTAATCAACGACGATTACAGGTAAATACTCGTATAACCTCACATCAAACTGATTTATGTTTGAACAAAATGATTTCCGCTGAAACTTTCACATTCACCCAAAAACAATCTGCGCAGCGTTGATTAACACACTTATGGTGATACGGGTACGGATACCCAAGCAACACAACACTTTCGAAAATAAAAATAACAGCGCACTCCTCTGCAATTTATTTCAATCAAACATGCACCAGCGCCAGCCCCCTTAGTCCACACATCGGAATCATTTGGGAAATTTATTAGAAAACCTCAAGTTTATCCATTCAATTAGGAGTTTTTTTTTTTTTTCTTCTTTTACCGATGATGCCCCAAAGGGTTTGCAACTCGTTTCAACTCCTCCCTCTCCCTTTGAGAGAGTTAGGCAAAAAATAAAAACTACACAGTACCAAAACATATCCTCAGCATCACTCTGATCCCGAATGCGACGAGACGATCTGCCAGTGGAGCCTTCTTACGGACAGCGGAGTCTCCGCGCTCTGGTAAAATTTATTTCTGAGTAGAAAAAGCGCGCGGGTGGCACTCATGACTAAATTTCCATATCCATTAAAACTGTACTCCTTTATGCCAGAATCGGGGGGGACCGCATGTGAGCATGGGAAATGCGAATGGGAATCGCACTGAGAATGGGGCTACGCTAAAGCTAAGGCTAAGGAACTCTGGAGACGTAAGACTGCCCGCTGGCAAATATGCTCAGGTAAATCTCGTTGCACTGACGAGAGGGAGATTACACATATGACGACGACGACGACGAGGATGAAGACGACGCGACGATTGATTTTCATTCATGCGAACGTGTGTTCTGCAGAAAATGCATGTTGTTGCATAGTTGTCCACGTGAGCCACAAAAAAAAAAAAAAAAAGCAGGTGGGAGGCTGAAATGGTTTTATTTTGTTTTCTTTTGAGCAATTTGAAGCTCGGAAGGGAGGCATTTAAGATGCCAAGTTGCATCGTTGTAGATGGACCCTTGCACACTGCCACTTAACCCAGTGATATGCGGAAGCCTTTTTATAGTTCCTTCCTCAAAGCCACAAAATCAACGGGATTCACAGTCAGGTAGTCCCATTTTCCTAAAAAGGTCAGTTTCCCAGGCCTTCAAGCCTTATTTGTATAACTGAACCAGAGTTTTCAGCTTTGCCACGAGTTAGGTTGCTGAATTCATTTTCACTCGGATTAAGCCCTAGCATGGCTTCGATGTTCTCCTTTCCCAATTGTTGAATGTAGGAAGTGCTTCATTTCATCCCATTACTGTTTAAACAGGTAATTGGAATTAATTTGTTTATTCAAAATTAAATTGAAAAAATTGTTTTATTCAAAGTATTGTATTGGAAACGCAATCTCCGACTCCGACAGCAAGCCAAGCTGTTGATTAAGCCTTATACCCATCATAGGAAACTTCTAAACCACAATAACAAGGATATTAGGTATCTAACAAATTTCCTTTCCGGTCATTGTCAATTACGATACCACCTGGGCTGTCTAGCGAGACCGATTGTCAACTCTGTTTGAAAGAGGTCGAAACAGCCGAACACGTCCTTTGTGGTTGCCCGGCACTTTTCGGGGTCAGACGACGTACCCTACACAAAGAACTGCTTAGACCTTATGAATTAAAAAATGCGCCAACCAAGGACTTACTCGCCTTTAGGTGGTTTGCTCTTGGACTGATTAGAATCCTGTGATACAATAGATAGATCTTTCAGATCGCAGTATCAGCCTTGGGGCAGTATCCAGTTTATGAAAAAAAATATCATCGCTAGCCACTACTTTTCCCATCTTTCGGGCAGGATACGAATACCATGTCGGAAGAATGCCTCATCTTTAGATGCAATCCACGTATCGACCCATTTTTTGAAATCTTCATAAGCAGTAAACTTCTGCTCGGGGACAGGCACACGGCATGTGTAATCGATCGGAACAAGTGATAGTCAGAAGGAGCAATATCTGAAAAATACGGCGGGTAGGGTAGGACATCCCATTTAAGCGTTTCCAAGTATGTTTTGACCGGTTTTGCGAAGCCCGTACTGCAAAATCATTGTGTCTTGCATTCCGGCCAAGCGCTCGAGCACATTAATTGTAATCGGCAGCGATCTCAAGTGGTGGTTTCATTGAATTTGAGCAGCTCTTAGTAGACCACACCCATCTGATCACACCAAATACAAAACATGAGATTAGATCCATGGATATCTGGCTTCGCCGTTTATGTTGATGGTTGGCCAAGCTTAACCCATGACCTTCTGCGCTTGGGATTGTCGTAATGAATTCACGTTTCATCGCCAGTGACAATTCGATGCAAAAATCTCTTCCTATTCTGCCTTTGATGCAGCTGTTCAAAGGTCCAAAACGCCTTTCGAAGGTTTCAATTCGCATGGGGCCCTGTTTCCTTGATTTTGGATCATTTCCATGGCTTTAAGGCATTTCGTTGACAAGTCAACTCCCAATGATTCATTGGTCTTTATCGAGCAATTCCTCCAATTTTTCATCTTTGATTATCTTCGGCTGTCCAGGTCGTTCATTGTCTTCCAAGTCTAAATCACAACTTTCAGAACGTGCAAACTTCTTCCGGCACGTTTGCTAAGCAAGAGCATTGTCACCATTAACTTCCACTAAAATACGATGACTTTCAGCAGCACTTTTTTCCTGATAAACTAATGAAATAACATAAAACCGCCCGCAAAAACAATTTAGCCGGAACAAAGTTCGATATATTGGTTTACTACAACCAAATGACATAATACAGAAAGTGACGCCTAATGACAGCTGTTTTACGGGAAATAAAGCAATAAAGCGGCGAATGTTGGCTTCGAAGTTCCAAGTCATCCATCATCTTTGGTTAATCGGCTTAGATTAGCGACTTCACATATCCCAAAAGAAAATTATTCAAAGATCTTAAATCACACGAACTTGGAAGCTAATTCATAAGTCCATGTCGAGAAATTATGCGCTCATCGAATGTTTTCTTCAGTAAATTGATTTTGGCGCTCGCTGTGTGGTATTTTGCGCCGTCTTTTTGAGACTACAGCCCTTTCACATCAATGCCATTCAATTTGTGAACGAAAATGTCAGTAATCATGGATCTACAGCATTTTCAATTGACTATAAGTAGGCTCCACACTATAACTTTTGAGATGACATTCCTAGACTGTCCTTTCTCATTATTTTATTCTAGGCTGTGCACTATCATTCCAGGAATGACATTTTTTTCCTACACATTTGCCTAGACATTTACCTATCATGCGTCATTCTCCATCATTCCAGCAAAATCTACGAAAAGTTTCAACCCTCATCATTCCAACTGTAATTTTTCATTCCAAGCTACACACTGTCATTTCTACATCATTCCAGCAAGAATGTCATTTCAAAAATGATAGTATGTAGCCTACTTAATGTTCTAACTGTCATTATTTCTGAATAAATATGGCTCATGACTTTTGGTACATGTAATGGCATCTCAAAATGCGGCCATTTTGCTTATTCGCGTAGCCATTGAGCCATAAATGAGCCTCACCGTTACTCAAAATATTGCACACGGTAGGTTTCGCTAATGAATTGACACAATTCACAAGCATTGTTCTGGAGTAAGTCTATTTATAGCAAAATGACAAATCAAACTGTGTACAGATCAGCTGTCAGCTGTCAAATTGGTTTTCGTTGAAAAAAGTGTTGCCAATTTTATCGTTTTACATAAACGAATGTGTCATCTACATTTACATGAGCGGTTTTCTCTGAATTTTGTTAAAGATTTTCGAGTGGTTAAGCCAATACGAAAATGTCAATACAATACAAAATAAACTTTAGAAAAGCAGTTCAGCGAAGCTTTATGCTAAATAATTGACATATTGAAAAAAAGTGGCAAAGTACAAACAGATAAACATTCTCATGTGAGGAGAAAAACAACTTGGCTGGACTTGTGCAGGAACGACGGGAACAGCAATATGGGAATTAGATGATAAATCTCACTGCAATATTGATGCAGTCAACTTCTCTAGGTGGCGCTACAGTTCGGGGGGTGAATTAGGGCCTGCTTCCCGCAAACATTTATGCAGTCAACTTCAACTGGCAAATATGGAGACTAGGGTCGCTTACTAGAGATTAAGGCTAATGCCACACGAGCGTCTTTTTCCGCGCTCCCATTTGGTCGCACGCCCTGAGTATAATGAAAAATGTACACACGGCGCCTTTTTGGTCGCGGGCGCTCGTGTGTACAGTTCTATTGGCTTTCTATATACTCATGGCGCGAGTTACGATCTCGAACGATGGGATCGATTAAACAATAAATGAACAACAATTTTTGTATTGAAATCTCTTTATTAATACATTAAACATTAAACACTAAACATAGTAATACACGAACAATTAATAACGATAGAGTACAAAGACGACAAGAGATTCACGACATGTTATGAACTGTTAAAGACTAGTTACCAACTCACATTTTACTTGGAACATAAATCAAAACAACAAGAAACAAACTGTAAAATGCATAACGCTATGCAAGTGCAAATCAGCCGATCTTGTTGACATCGCATCGTTCTCCCAGTGTTGTTGTTACTGCTGATATGTAACTCGCGCGACCAAATGAGAGCGCGGAAAAAGACACTCGTGTGGCATTGGCCTAAGAGTGCAATCCATGCATTCGCACTTGTGTTCTTAAGTTTCTTAAAAATAATTCAATACCAACTTCCTGCGCCTCTCCTTGTAGGACGGTAACACTTCCATCACTAAAGGAACACGCATCCTTAAAGAATTAACAGGGCTTCGTTGACATTGCGAAAATTAACGGGGGTGTCCCAAATTATCTGGCATATGTAGGTACATAAGTCAGACCCTAGACTCAATTGTTTGTAAATCTCATAATCTGTTTACGTATTTAGATAAATATATTCAATAAGGATTCACTGTTATGGTCCACACGTCTTATACACTTCCACTACCCACTATAAAAGGGCGTGTCGTATATTCAGGATTTCCATTCACTCAAGACACATCCGCTTTGGAGGACAAATCATAGAGCCTAAGTCAACAACGGGAAGAAATTCAGGTGAAAAACTTCCGCAATACACATAAGCACTGGGAGCCTGTTTGGGTATTTTAAATGTCATACGTGGGCGATTCGTTGGTTGGCTTGTGTATATTTGTTGCCCTTAAACTTTTTTTTTTGTTACTTCTTCGATAAAGTCATGTCGGTTGTATTTCATATCAGCAACCAATCACCCGCCCACCCAATCAATTATCTGAATTTACTGCCAAATGTCAAAGCTCAAAGCACATACAAATATTATTTCAAAGCTCGAGTAGGTATATGTGTTTGTCTCGAATCGAATTGAAGACCCAAAAAGAAAGGACCGTCTCATGGTCCATGTGACGGGGTGTCACTCCCCGTCATCTTTTGTACCTTTGCCGAGGCACCATGCCAATCGGATGAGAGGTTCTATTATATTTATTTGCTCTTTTCCTGTTACCACCTACGAATTATCATTAATTTATCACAGATTGCCATGGAGAAGGACACGCTTTCTCTCGATCTCTGTCGCTCGGCTCTTTCGTCTCACAGGAGCTCTTCGTAGTCTTAGATAGCCCACGCACATAAATCTACAATAAAGGGAGAATCAATTCAATCTGTTTAAATTAAAAAAACAAATCAGTTATTACAATACAAAAAAAAAACAGGTTGCCTTGACAAGGACATACTCATATACACGTTTGTATGGACTTCATATCCATTGAAAGAGTATTTCATTCATAAAGAGAACGCAAAACGGAAGGAGGCAGAGACGAGTCCTTGGCACAGAGGGAACGCGGATTTATAGTGAGTTCATCAGTGAGTATGTGTGGACGGCATCAATGAATAAAGTTTTTCGGTTTATAACTTCGAATGTGGGTGGGAGAGGAGGTTGCGAAATATGCTTTTATTTTGTTTTATTTTTTTTTTAAGTCGTAAACTGTTTGAAGGATTCTTGTTTTTTTTTTTTGAGAAGCGATTATCCTTGAAATTAGAATGAGCCATTAGTTTAAGGGGCTGTAAGGATATGCTACGGCAGACTTAATGAGTGCTTTTGGCTGGCAGCAAAGAAACAGAAAACATCTTGAGAAATATGCAGTCCTGTCATTCTAACATCGGAACTTTCCATAGCAAAACCCAAGCCTAAGAAATCAGTAACAGTAGTGCACTTTAACGACCAGGTACATGAACCTTCCTCTCGGGTTCTATTTCTAACCTCAGACTTTTGATCTTGGTCACCAATCTTGATCACCACAATTTGAAGGCTTCATCGCTATCTGAACGCCGACCTTTCACCAAGAACTGATCTTCATTCCGATCACCATCAGAGGTCCAGTGACAGTAGCGCATTCATACTCATGAATGACCAGGAACTCGAACTTTACTCTCGGGTTCGATCTCTAACCTCGGATGTCCGATCTTCACCTATAGTGATCACCAACATTTGAAGGCTCATCTGAATGCTCATTTTCCACCAAGAACTGATCTTGATTCCGATCACCATCAGAGGTCCAGTGACAGTAGTGCATTTATACTCATAAATGACCAGGAACTCGAACCTTACTCTCGGGTTCGATCTCTAACCGCGGACTTCCGATCTTCTCCAATCTCGTTTACAAAAATTTAAAGATTCATCTGAATGCCGATCTTCCACCAGGAACTGATATCCATTCCGATCACCATCAGTGGTCCAGTGACAGTAGTGTATTTATACTCATGAATGACCAGGAACTCAAACCTCCATCTTGGGTGCGATCTCTAATCTCGGACGTCTGATCTTTACCAATCTCGATCACCAAAATTTAGGCTTATCTGAATGCCGACCTTCCACCAAGAACTGATCTTCATTCCGATCACCATCAGGGGTCCAGTGACAGTAGTGCATTTATACTCATGAATGACCAGGAACTCGAACCTTACTGTCGGGTTCGATCTCTAACCTCGGATGTCCGATCTTCACCTATAGTGGCGAAGGCTCATCTGAATGCTGATTTTACACCAAGAACTGATCTTCATTCCGATCACCACCAGATGTCAAATCTAGCCTCTTCATTTGGAAACAAATGCGCGATCACCAAACAAATGTCGATCTCTCTCAGAGCTCTGATCATCAAATTTCGACTTGAAGTCAAATCATAACTAGAAGTTCAATTTTTCACCAATGGTCTGTTCGTCACTTTTCAGCTTTCATCCAAAGTCAGATTTCATGGGAATACAAAGCTTGATCACCAGCAAGCAGTTTCTCACCTATGCTCCGATCTCCATAGGACTACTCTTCGTCAGAGTTGTTTAGTTCATCAAAAAAAAAAAAAAAACATCTCATCCGATCGTATCCTTATCAAGGGATCTTTAAAAAATCCACCAAAACTCTTCTTTTCAGCCCGATCTAGCTAACTTCATAAAAATAAGCACCCACTCCATCTGTCACCACTCCCTTTTCTATCTAGCTTATATTTACAACATTTTCTCACCACAAGGGTGCATACTGAATCACCATCATCATCATAATCGAACAGACAAGGTCAATCTACTTTCAACGGCTTCCTGTATTTTGCCTCCACCACTATGCATGATCACTAAAGAACCAACGCCCCCTCAACATCGCACTACCAGACGAGACACAGCCACCAGAAAGGAAAAACCAAAAAAAAACAAACGTAATTCAATTAAGGGTAGGCGAGACCCCGGATCTTGTTACCGCTACAGATGCTGCGGGGATCGCGTGCGATCGTTCCAAACATTGAATTTCCCACACCCCCATACGTGGGCATCGTCCGTTCACCACTGATCACCCATGATCTTGGCTAATTGGCAACGAATCCGTAGCGTTCCATTCCTGGGATGCAAAGCAGATGCATATCGAACGATGCTCTAGATACATCTGCTCATGGCGAGATCATCTCGCCGCGGTGATCGTGAATGCGATCGGGGGCGTTCTGTTTTCTGTTTTTTTTTTTTTTTTTGTTTCTGTGCCTCTTCTGAGTGCTTACACGCTCCTCCGCAATTGACGATTGGGAAGAACGTTTTTTTTTTTTTGGCGGCAGAAACCTGCAACCCCCGCATAACCACAAGCCATGGGAATTGGCACAAAAGCAGAAGACACCTGTCTCGTGTCGGCGGCGTCTTATATATGTACACAAGGTCATGGTCAGTGGGTCTATGACCCATTCGGTGGCGTGCGCCATTGCCAACGCCACTGGACCGACCATTGTGGGTGCAAAGTGCGCGACGTAAACACTGGGCGGATGGATTGGCGCTTCGCCCCCTTAAATTAAACACGAACGATCAAGTGTCGCGTGGCATACATCCCCCTTGATGACACACGTCGCACCGCTGCTGTTTGGAAATGGAAAAAGAATCTCTTCCCAATGGAAGTCCGATCGCAGTGTGTAGGTACTGACAGATGAAAACGCGCAAAAAAAAAAAAACAAGTGTCGTGTGGCAGTACGACCTCCGCAAAAGATTTCTTCAAGCGTGGATTTTAGGACTGGCATTATTGGGTGCCAGTCGCCTCCTCAAAAATTGATATATATTTTTTTCTGGCTTTTTTCAATATTTCCGTGCCTCGGTGGTTTGAATGTGATTTCTGCGATCGTTTTTAGTATTTTCGAATTTTGAGTGTGTGGCAGGGAATTTATTTGTTTTTCGCGTCACTTCTTACGGTTTCGTGCCTCCGTGCTGTCAGATCGGTGGTTGGAGTTTAATTTTCGATTTTTTTTTTCTTTCGGTTTATTTTGGTTATTTGACATTTCTTTTTTCTTTTTTTTTTTTGGATTTTGCTGCTGCAGCGCTGGCTGAAATAAGTTTTCGTGTTGGCGTTTAGCGACGCCACGTCCACCCGACTTGCGACTGCATATAGCCATTTCAGTGCAACAGGCAATTTAGTTATGCGGCCTACTTGCGAACATAAATTATGTCGAATAAATTTGTCGTTTGTCGTTGGCCATGTGGTTGTGATTTTATTTTCATTTTATTTCTTTAATTATTTTATTTAAATTTGTTTCCCTTTTTTTTACTGTTGCTGGTTGGCTGAACTGTATTTTGTAATGACTGTATCGGGTTGAGATTGTGACAGCTTAGCTCCGGATAGAACAGGTTGTAATTCTTTGGACAGCTTTGTGCAGTTTTTTTTTTTAGTTCTTTGATGAAGTGTGGCTAATTTTTAACACCGTTTGACAAGAGAATTCGGGTTTGACAAGTGCTATATGTCGACTGTCGAATCAATGGGTAGCCATAGCCACTTGACATATCCGTTTAGTGTTTGCAGTCAATACTCGATTTTTCACTGCTGAATAGAATTGCACAGGAAGGACATCCGGTGGCAGTGATGCCTTTGGGTTTATATTTTTAATTTTGTAATTTAAAAGAATTTGTACGAGATGTTACTAAGCCCTTTCTTGTGGATATGTGAATGACAATTCTGTGGCTTTAACTGGAGAATATTCAAAGAGTGTATCCTGTCAAAACAAAAATGACATTAGACATTTGTCAGATATTCAAAGATGTGGCATCATGGAAAAACGTTTGACATTTGCTATGACTCAAATATATAATGAGTACATAATGAGCTGACCCAATCATCGTTTGCAAGTACAAGATCAAATGGCAAGCAATCGGCAGCGGCAGGGATTCATTTCACGCGAGGTTAATTTTTATCATCGCTCTGTTTGTCATTGTCTAATTGTCTACAGTAGCTGTGTTTTTTATGCACTCGTATATATGCTTATTTTGCAAATTAACATGTAAAATATAACAACAATAAAATAAGCGGCAACAAAATTCCCGCTTAACTCAGCGGATATGAAAACAGTGATGCCAAATCCAAATTCCTACTTTTGCGATGATTAATTTGACAACCGAAGAACCCCAAATTCTCTTATTTATACTTTTCACGATGATTGGTTAGGCCAATAACCAATAAATTGACCATATAAGATAATTAATGATCTCTTTTATAGGAATTAAATATGTTAGAATGTGCATTCCCTGAGTTTTCCACTTTTTTTTTAATTTTATAATTTTATTCTTACAATTTATTTTTTCTCAGTTTTGTCAACAACTGACAGAGCTCAAGTATCGTTTTCTGTCATAAATATGCCTGTGCTGCCAACTGCTTGTTATGAATTCTTTAACCTTTAAGTAGGTAGTTGAGAAATAGTAACGTAAATAGGTAGGTCGTAGGTGGGGTGCTGACAACACCCCATCATGATTTCACTTTATTACGCTTATCTTTCCTCTGGTAAGTGGTTCTATGGTCAAATTGTCATTACAATATCGGTTTGGGGTAGAACAATGTTAAAGGAATAACTTTAAGACCCCTTTATAGAGTTTTTAATCGTCCTTTCCAAAATAGTGCTTTTCGTATTAATTTTTGAAACAATTTTTTGTTTTAACTAATTTGCCATCATCCGTACCAATTAAGTCCGGCTCTTCACTTGAATCTTCACTTACATAGTATCAATAACAGTTGAATGCGTTCCTGATCTTTTTCAAATGACATTTTCAAATTACCTATACAAATTCACCCAGTAAATAAAAATTACACAACTGGGTAGGTGGGGTGTTGACAGCACCCTTGCAGCTTGAAGAGTCTGTCACGGGTTACTTGTGCAACCGATCTTTTTTAAAACCATCTGAATCTGTATAATTGAAAACAACAAGAAGGTACTGTATTGACAACGGGTGTTGTCAGTCGCAAAGTATAACATTTTTGAAAAATAAGGGCTTGGGGTGTTGTCAGCACCCCACCTACCCAGTTAAAGGTTAAGCAGTGATAGGCGTTTTTTGTGCACTTTTATAATGTACATACGCGTGCAAAAAAATAATGAAGTTTCAAACGGTAGGTATGTCCTCGGTGACGGTCACTGTAACTGTGAGTCATTACTCTTTTGGATTATTGTTTTGATTTGTATTTTGCAATAGAGCATAATAAGCAAATTTATGCGAATTCGCCATTAGCGGTTTTCTTGGGGCGAAGGGGACAAATCTTTCTTTCATAATCCGCATTTAAATGCGTTGTCTAATGGTTGCGAGGAATAAACGATATAAGGTTCATGCAATCCTGTAATCTATATACATAAACATTGAGCTGAAACTTGCACTATATACTTTTTATGATATTTGAAGTTAGTATTCGTACATCAAAAATGTTTACGTTTTCCGATAGATGGCGCTGAACACCGAGATCTCAACTAGCTAAGATTTTTTTTTGAAAATCTATGCCTAAAGGCCCCGACCCATAGACTGCGTCAACGTCGTTGTGTTTAACGTAACGCACTAACGCAGTCTATGGGTCAGGGCCTTAAGGGGGTACATTGGGAAAAACATAATTTCTTAACTCGAATTTTCGTAGGTTAAACATTGTCATTGGTCGTGAGTATGTTGAGAGAGGATTGTTTGTATAAATATTATGTAAAATAATGATATTTTCGTAGATCAAACAGATGAAATTTGAATTTGTTCAAATACGTTCATACAGGTTTCCAGCACTTCTTGAACACCATTCGCGAATACAACTCGTCAGGCATTCGAAAAAATTGTATGACATTTTACGACATACATAAACCTCGTTCTTAATGGGTGTAGCGAAGAGCACCGGCTAACCACTAGTCGTGAATAGAAATCAATCTTAGCTCAACTCCGGCTTTGATGAAATTACATCGTCTTTGTAAAAATTAAACTTAATGAAAATTGGAAGACCTTGGCAATAGCAATGCAATGCATGAATCACTAGGACGCGGCTGGCAATGCGACCCGGGTTCAATTCCAGCCCGGGTCCTACACGGAGCCACCTTTTTTGAATATCTGACAAGCAATCAAAGAGTATCATCAATCAATGAGCTTCTCAACTTGCCGTTCGGAGTAGGTCCCTTCCATTCGTGCAAAAAATACAACACGCACACACAAATGGTTGCGAGAAGCTGTAGCGCCACCTATAGAAAAATTAATAACCACGTTGTTGGTGGTAAATTCCATCTTTATACAGATGAAAGATTTTTTTAAATAAATTACTCATACAATCTACACATAGTGACTTTAGACTAGCTACCATTAAATTCATTTAAGCCACTTTGGGGGGCCACTTTGGCTTTTCCAAAGGTTTAGCTCTTTGATAGGTTGGGTGATGAATTGGGCTCAAAACGAATATCTCTCTACTATCAGAAAGTTGATGACACCAATCCTCTATTCGCTTAGTCACCGAAATAATAACTGGACACTATATGGCATAGTCATATGACAAGCAAATGGCTACCTGAATCCAACAATGTCTATAAAAGCTGTGGAGATGAGGAACAAAGCGAATCGATCCTAAATCTACTCTGCTCCTGCTCCGCCCTTTAAAAATGACGCCTCAGCACATTAGGCCATAGACTATTGACAGACATAGACATATTTAAAGATATCGGATCTTCTAAGATTCACCAAGAGCACAAACTGGTTTACGAGTTGGTAAAAACACGATTTACTCAAAAGCTATGAGCTGACTCACATTGGACCTCCAGGTCTTCGAGTGGAAATGATTACTCGAACAATAACACACCCTTCCTAACCTAATCTAACCCAATTTAATAATATCTACGGTAATATTGTACCCATGCTAACCCACACTAACGCATGCTAACTCATAAAATTGAATATTTAAACAACTTCAAAATCTTGCAGCGGCCATTTAATTACTTTCTTTTCTTTATTTTCAGGTAAATCATATAAACTATCTCTTTCAACTTTCACACGTAAGTTTTGTACTTAAAAACTTTCAGAGAATTTCAACTGCAAAATACTCGCATTCCACTGAATGGCAATGAGAACTTTTTATTGTCCCCCCAAACTTCCGTATGCAGAAATGCATTTAAAGGCATTCTCTATAAACTACCCCTCAACGACGACAGCACATTGAAATCAAGTTCACGACCAACTGGCAAACAACGATACCGAGTGTCCTCCCTCCATCGAATATTCAAAGTCAAGTTTACTATGGACTTTCTCTTTGGGGAAAGCCAACAACAAAAAAAAAAGGCACAAAATCAACACCCCCCCTCCCCCCCCCCCCCTTCCCGGCCCTTTTCTATGGGAGATTCAGCACGAAAAATCGATCGAGCTCTAGTCCTAGCCTCCCCTCTTTCTCAATTTTTCTCCACTCAAGTAAATGTTCGAAACCAACCCCTAAAAGAACTAGCAAGGGTGGTCTAGGTGGAGTTCCAGCGTAAAATTTACCATTTTATGAATGAAATGCTTAGTGGCCACACTTCATCCCCTTCGAAGTAGGACGCAAAAAATAAACGACACGAATGCGAAGGGTGCTCGCCCTCCACAACAGGTGGGTGGTTTGTTGTTACGCTCTCTTCCTTCCCCGGTGAAAATGGTAATACCCGCTTACTAACGGTAACTGAAAGTCCGAGAGAGAGAGAGATACTTATCCGCATCTCGTTCGCACATCGTACACAGCAGGGGCGATTATTTTTATGAATGAAATTACGTCAGGACTGCGGGTCGTATACGCAATTTTTTTCTTTTCATTTTCCTCCCTTCACCTAATGTTTGTGCCGTGGGGTGGATGAGTGTTCTTGTACACGTATGACGAGGATGAGAATTTCCATGATATACTACGAGCCGGCTGGAGATAACATAGAGCGGAACCTTTACCCTCACCGCCTGCAGTTACTATCGTCAGAGGTCGGTAGGGAATTTGTATCTTTTTTTTTTATTCCTCACTCACCTTTATTTTCATACGCGCAACTATTCCTGGATCGACTGTATGTGAGTGACGTAAGTTTAGTTGATAAATTAAGAAGCTAATGAACAAGCGGTGCTTTGACACTGTTATCTGGTTTGCTGCATGGCCGGTGAGAGAGAGTATCTGTGAACCCACTCTCCTCGCAGATACAAAAATAACTTTGACAATTTACTGCTAATTGTGTGATGGATACAAAAGTCACATAAAAACCGCGTGACGTCATGGGAAAATAGATTCTTTCGATAGATAGGATAGGACTCGCGACTTAATCGCCTCTGTATCTGTGTGTGTGTGTGTATCTTTTGCGTTGACTACGATTCAGATGCGTGCGTAAATCGCAATCAACGACTGATAACAACCACCGACGACGCCGACGGTACGAGTAGTTTCATTGTCGCTGATGATGGTGATAATGTCAGGTGTTTTGCATGACTGAATAGCCCCAGACGTGCACGATTTGTTGTTGCACTTTTCCTGATTTTATGGATTTTATTGGTACATTGACGATAGCAACTGTCGTGACATTACACACAATGTACGTGTACCGGAGGCTATTGACGTTTGTCGTCCTCGTGTTGTCCATAGTGTGCGGTGTGATAGATATTACCGAGACGGCTACGTTGGTACTCGTATTAATTTATTGAATGCGAGTGGGATGGGGGAAACCTCTGGGCTATAATTTTGTTAGACTGTTTCGAGGACCGTTTTGTAAACGACGAACAAGCGACTAGATAACATGATGAGTTTTACGTCAAATCGGGATTGTCGGACGTATGAGTGTTATTGTTTTGTTTTTGTTTTTACGATCGGAACTGTGATTTGTTTTGTGTGCACGCTTTTGGAATGTGATTACCTGGATGAGGTAAATGGAACAGGAAGTGGCATTAGATGACTTAGAATGATGTGCGAGTGACACTTAGATAGGGTTTTAGGTGGGAAATTGGAGGTAATGCCAAGGGGATGTTTGCTTGACAGATCCTTCCTAACAGATATACTTGATAGTCCCAAGTAGCAAAACATTTTTCCTTTAAAGGTTACTGCTTGGCATTTTTTACGCACTCACCAAAGTTAGACTTCGTTGTGAGTTGAAGCTAGTTTACTAGTTTTGAGTCCAAAGAATTGGAGCTCAGAGCTTTGAGCGCTCTCTGAGAAGACATTTATAATAGTGCCTTTGATGCCTTTTTGTAGATTGATGAAGGCGTAGATCTCAATGGCATGGACCTCAGCTTGAAACACGCTGATGTTCGGCCCAAAGACTACAGCATCAATACAAGAGGCCACTTTAAATCCACCTAGACTCTTTGGGTCTAGAGTAGGTCCACCGTTTGAGCATGTGGTACGTTCCCCAATATGAACTTTGAATTTTCTACCAAGAAGGTATTCACTTATATGCGTCAGTGCAGAGCATGTCCTGATTTGGAGTATCGTTGATAACATTGAGGTGACCCGTAAGGTAACCTGGTTTGTACTAATGAATAAGTTGTAATTTAATAGCGCGGCTAACTTCCTAATGAACATCTGTAATGCTGAGATTAGTTAGTAAGTAAGTAGAACTGCTGAAGAACCAGACTTGTTGTTTTACCAAAACAAGCAATCCGTTGATGATTTTCAAGATTCTTTGCTTTAGTCTTTTTGACTAATTTTGGCCACCAAACAAATGGATTTGACAAGCAGTAAGTATATAAATTTTGGGTTGATACCCCAGGTTCTATCATACAGTCAGCGACTTGCACATAATGCTCCGGTTGTACGATCTATTATCTCAGTATCGATCGTGGAATATCTTCCAAAAAAAAGACTGTTCAGACTGCCTATGCGCTATTTTCCAGTACTTAGTATTTATTCAGGTACCAAAGGTACGATCTTGATCTTGATCTTCATCTCTGGCGCAGTCCCAAAAGAAAAAGTACTAACTACATCTTGTAGCGCTGTTTCCACACCCTTGCCTTTAGTGTAGGCATGTTGTGCTGTTGACATATTCAGATCAGTACAGTTGAGCTTACCACGTATGTGCACGTCGGTCAGCTTCTCAAAGGTCTTTAATATAAAGGATGTAAGGCTAATTGGTCTGTAGTCTTTTGCAGTAGTATGGCTCGGTTTCCCAGCTTTGGGAATGAAAACCAATTTCACTTCCCGCCATGATTTATGTATGTGACCGCATTTAGGACTACCTTGAAAAATTCTTTGTAAGGTTGGTTAGACTTACTACGTACTCTTCCGGGTATTCGAATTCCCTACGCTAATCTAAAACAAATATGTTAGGTGGTACATAAGACACAACTTCTTTTTGGGACTCAAATCCCAGATTCAGCACTTAAGTGGGACATAAGTCCCAAAAGAAAAAATTGGTACTTATGTCCCGGTGACTTATGTCCCTACGCCTTCATCTCTATCATTGGTAAGGATTGGGTCTTGGTATTGCAGGAGCTATAATCCAGATGGAATCTCCACTTTCTACATCGGGAATGTATCTTTTAGTTTTTCTGTTCATGGAATTTTTCAATCTTCTATGTTCTAAGGACCAAGAGCTTCAACTGGTACTCTTGGGTATTTATAGGTGGTTTTCCTTTGCAAGTCTTTTGAAAAACTCTACGTTATCATGTGAATGTGATGTCCATAGGCTCACAATGTCTCGAGAACTAGTTGACATGTGTGCATAGTTTCCCCTCAAGAATTGAAAAAGTCGCAACTAAAATAGGCCCTAAATATCTTCGTCAGTTTGAAGAAAAAGCTAAATAAGATATTGAAGGTTTATATCTGAGGGGAAAAAATCTTTACATATTTCTTTAGTCTCTTGGTGTTAGAAAGGATATCTTCAGACTTAATTGGCCCCATGGCACCCTCTAATTTGTACTCTAAAGAATAAAATCTGAGCGGTCTTCCCAGGACATATTTGGAAATTGGTACTTTCAATAAATTTCTGTTTATTATACCATGGTATTTTAACAGGTGTTTGGCCAGGTCATTTAGCAGCTCCATTCCGTGCAGCGAGGAGTACCAAAATGACTCGAAAACTAGTGCTATTGGGCAATAACCAAAGAAGATATTATCTACGATAAGTAACTCAGCTTTTGTGGCTAAATGCCTCCTTTTGTATAAGGTTTGATTATGTAGATCTGTAGTCGTCTGTAGGCGTCATTGTAGCAAATTTGGTGGACATATTCATGCTACTCTTCTCCAATAGTTAGGTTAGGTTAGGTTAGGTTAATTTGAGGGGGATTGAGAGGCTGAGCCATCCCAATACACCAGGCACCAGAGTGGGCCAATCGCGATCTCCTAAGAATCCATCCAAGGATGGCACCCAAACCGCCTCAAAGCATTGTTTTAGGTAAGGTTAGGTTAGGTTGAAGTGGTTATCCCCATCACTCCGGTTGGATTCACTTAGACACTTAAGGTCCATTGTGTTACCACATGGAGCCGATTTATCGAAACTCCCTACTACTCCTACTACTACTCCTATGTCAACAACACGCGGTGTTTCAAAGTGGTCAACCATCTAAGTACTAACCGCGCCCGACGCTGCTTGATTTCGGTGATCTAACAAGAACCGATGTTTTCAGCATGGCGTGGTCGTTCACAAGCATTGTTTTACCTTTGCAAAATTTTACAACGAGTCTATGGTTGATTCGGGCTACCTCCTCCAGGTTACTTTTTTTTTTTTTTTGCCGAGGGTAGGTGAAAATCTTCCATAGACACTATGAGAATAGCAAGCGCGTGCTCATAGTAGTGTCAGATTCTTACTGACCAAAAACACCACCCTTCGATATAAATTTGTTAGATACTGCAACTAAGTTATACTACTTATCAAGCAATTTTTCTATCACGAAATATAAACGTTTGGCAGGTTACTTTCCAATGAAAGATCCTGCATGTTCCACAATTTAGACGCGGTTAATCCTTACCTCGCCAAGTCGAAAGGTTTTGTTCTTTGTAGTCGGCGCAATAAATTGCTCTCATCCAAAATAAGTAGGACTGTATTAACATGTCCGATTAGTCGGTTTCTATGTTTTCGCGCGAAGCTTCTAGTTTCAGCTTCGATTGTCGGAATTCCGAGATCCCTGTGGATATCGTCGTTTCTAGCATACCACGGTGCTTGGACAATTTCTCTTAGCACTTTATTTTGAAAGGTCTGTAAAATATTGGCATTTGTTTTCTTGGTACAACCCCAAAGTTTTATACCGTAGGACCACACCGGCTTTAGCACTTGCTTGTATAAAAGCAGTTTGTTCACGGTACTGAGGTGGGAATGTTTTCCGATCAACCAGTACATTTCTCTATATTTGATATCTAGTTCTTTACGTTTCATTTTCACGTGCGAATTCCACTTCAACCTTGCGTCGAGTGTCATTCCCAGGTATTTGGCTTCATTTGCAAAGGGTATTCGGGCCAAATTTATAAAAATGGGCATGTCATTAATTTTCCTATAAGTGAAATTCACGTGAACAGATTTAGTTCCGTTAAGGGCGATCCGCCAGTCCTTCGTCCATTCTTTTACTTTATTTAATGCGTTTTGCAGTTTGGCAGTCGTTTCCTCGATTGTTTTACCTATACCGCTAGGATAGCGGTGTCGTCGGCAAACGTAGCAAGGATAGTGCCATCTTCTTTCGGTATATCACGAGTATATAACAGATAGAGAAGCGGCCCCAGAACGCTTCCTTGCGGTACGCCGGCCAAAATTTCTTTGAGCTCGGAGTATTCGTTTCCATTTCTAACACGGAAGAGTCTATTCCCGAGATATGAATTCAAAATCTCGTATAGGCTTGCGGGAAGTACTTGTCGTAGTTTGCATTTCAAGCCATCGTGCCACACCTTATCAAAGGCTTGCGAGACGTCAAGAAATAAGGTTACTGACGAAGTAGGAGCCTTAAATGTTCCTGCGACTGCGTGGTATGCCCTGACATCTATACAGAATATGTGCGATATCCTCTGCTACGCCTATATCATTACAGTATCTGCAAAAATATGCGTCTGAGCTTCTTGGCGTGTTTACCCTGCAGGCTGATTTAATGCAGCATAGCGGTGGAGTAATTTCTAGTGACAGCTTCCCCCCTTTCTTTGTCAGCTCATCGGCAAACTCGTTGCCTTCTATCCTGGATTAACCAGGCACCCAAAATAATCTTACCCGATTCTAAGCATAATGCCCTGAGCATTGTGCGGCAGCTCTTGTCTAGTGACGATTTGATAGTGCATGATTCTAGCACTTCAATAACAATGTCCTTGCCGGATATTCGCTTTGTTTTCAGGAAGGACCTCTGCGTCTCTAAGTGACATGTGACATGTGATTTACCCCAAAAATCATCGAAGCATGAAACACTGATGATGACTCAAAAACCACTCATTATTGCCCAAATAAAGTCTCAATATCAAAATCTAGCACCCAATGTTCCAATGCTTCCCGCAGTTCGTGTTCAGGATCTGATCCTTTCCCCTCTGTCCTCAATCCGCGTATAAAAATCTACCCACATTCAACGCCTTTCAACTGAAATCACCACTCGCAACTTAATCCCGCACCCGGCCAACTTCCCAGTCCATCCCTCCCATCGTCTAAGCTTGATTAATAACCGTGGCGCCTGCATTGCCGATGGCGATGCCAATGTCAATGTGCCTCATAAAACCGCGGATTACGGTGGAAGAACGAAATATTCATCATCCAATACGAGTACCATCCAATAGATACTCCTTCTAATTACACATGCGTAATCTCACTTAATCGCGAGTGTTCTTGCGCCCGGGAACCGAGCGCCACTCCTCCTTCCACCTTGTCCATCCCCTAGTCCCTGTGACAAATGACAGAAATGCGGCATTAATCTCGAAACGAAACCCTGTTCCGAGTATACGCTGCACGATCAGAGGTGAATGGTGAAATAAAAATTAAAAAGTTTTCCTCGACAATTTTCCAACTGCGGAACATGAAAACTCATCCCGTCCGCGTCCCAATGGCAGTGATTTAGTGGAGCATTTCTGCGATGCCGTTTAGGTAGTCCATCATTTGATTGCAGTGACGGCGACGTCTACAACGTCGTAGGCGTCGCATCGCATGCAGATCCCTGCACTCGTACGCATCCCAGAAATGATAAACTGGCGAATTATGATGTCATGAAAACATTTCGTTCACCGCATGGGGTCTAGCCAGCTAGACTGGGTAAAAGCAAGACGAGCACCACAAAGATGCGATGATTCTTCATGCGACACATCTTCAAGGAAACAACAAAACACTTTCAGATGTTCTACGATGCGGCGCGGCATCTCTGGGATAGGAAATCCCCCAAAAGAGGTGCCACTCTGTGTCCAGTGCACACATGCGGTGGGGTCATCAACTGCAGTTGTACTCATACATACGCCACGTGCACCGATTCTCGAATCCCAGAGTCGAAGCCCATGTTTGCTGCAAGTGTGCAGCCTGTCCCCCCGCTTAGAATGATGTTCGACCGTGTTGACTTATGTCCATCGTGTTTGGAGCACTTGTTCGGGTACAAAAATTACACGGTTCCATCTTCTTCTCATGGTTTCACAAGGTGAACGCTTTAAAATCCTCCGAGGCTTATAGGTTCCCTAGATTAGTTGTGCGTTGCTGTGCGTTATTAAGTGCGATTTCCAAACATGAACACACCGGGCTACAAGAAGCTCATGTATGTCGGGCTCGTAGGGACATTCGGTTTGGTATGCGTCCGTCCATTTAAAACCAGAACAGGGATACCTCTGTCTGACGTGGAATTTCAGGAGTGTCACTACTTGGCAGCGACGGAACGATGCGTATTTATGGTCGCCTGCTATGAGAGGAACGATCATTTCTTGTAACACGCTGCTGTCGGGTTTTTGTCTTAATTAAGATGCGAGCGTGAGCCCCACATGGCATGGTGATATGTTTTCTACACGCAAAGTGCATTACTTAGGGGAGCGCTGTTCACTTACCGGGAGTTCAGATGTCAACTACATAATGTCGGTTTTAATAGGACGGAGTTACAAGTGCTGGCAGTCAGTGACAGGGTGATTTTTCATAATGTAATTGTTGCCAGCATGCAGAGGGATGAAGGATTAATTTCTTGGTCGTCACAGAGTCATTTCCACTAAAGAGGAATGCGTCCAGTTCTTTGGGAATTTCATTCCCCGACTTTACTTCCTGCTAAGGCGGAGGCGACATGAATATGTATACCCAGTCCCAGTCTGTGAATTTATGTAAAGAAGAGGCATGGAAGGCATCTCGGGGCGTTTTTACAACGTTTAAGCTTTTGCGAGAAAATGTCCCTATGGCTCATTCAATCTTCAGTCCCCAACTACGTACGATCAGAGTGGTGGCCTTGAAAGCGGATATTAAGTATGGTGGACTCCGTACCGAACAGACCCTTTCTGAAAGCCTCTACAGCTGCCCACCTAAAGCCCCATTTAGATGATCAGTTTCAGTTTTCAGTTTTCAGTTCAGTTGACATTTCAGTTAAAACAGCTAGTGCATTTAGACTTCAGTTCGGCATTCAGTTGAGCTTTTATTTTACTTCTGAGCAGCTTAACTGACAACTGAACTGAATACTGATGGAAGTCCATAAGTTTTAGTCTCAGTTTCAGTTTCAGTTAAACGTTTCAGTTTTTGCATTTACACAGCAGTTTAACTGAAAGCTGAACTGATCTAGATGATCTAGATGCAAGATGATGATGATACTGGGGCTAATAGGGCTTAAGACCAATTTTTTGAAGCCCCAAAGATGTTTTTGAAACTTAAATTTACCGGTTCTATGTTATTGTTTTAGCCAATAGTTTGAGTTTCTTCGATTTGTTAGGCTAAAAGGGCGTGCTAGTGTGGCGAGTACCTACCTACTCCTCTTGGGTACGTATATGGTCCCAATTCTGACTTTTCTTTTAATTGGTCAGTCTTCTTGCATCACAGCCTGTGTTTCTAATGAAATGTTTCATGGCTTTCAGTGGAATTTGCATTACTTGAAAATGCTGACATTCGCATGACAAACTCTTGTACATGCTGGCATCTCTACACTAGTTTGGAAAATGAATGCCTAGTCTGACTGCTTTGGAACAAATTTATGTTTTTTTCCATTTAGACAAACTACATGTATCGATAGAAAACAGGACGAAACTTTATCATCTCTGACCGTGTGATTGGTGCCACTTTTCACAACACCCTTACGAATTATTGTAATAGATTATTGATCCTCTTTATGTCTAATATGGAGCCTTCTCTATCTAGTTCTAGTTGCTCCATTCTACATTTCTATTTTCAGATCCTTTCTCTCCAGAAGGATTTGTGATGGCAAATAGTGACATCTTGACATCTTGGACCCACTATTTCCGCTCCTACGTCATTCTCTGTTTTCGACTCATCTGGGCATCGCTCCTGATCCACTCCGGGTTGTGTTTTTCCATTCATCTTTGTTCGGGAAGAATGTTTCGTAGTTTTTTTACGAGACTTATTTTAAGGGACATGTGGTCACTGGCACTGGTCTTTTCTTTTTATATAGATATACCTTATACTCAGATTTCCCTCTTAGGTTCCCGTCTTTGAATTTATAGATTCCATGAAGAGCAAAAGCTTGTTAAGCTGCATCTTTCTGTATTGCTAAGTGAAGTGGGATAATGTTCAGTAGAGCTTCCAGACCCCTGTTACGCTCAAACATGATAGTCTCTGGATCTTGTATAGCCTGTTAATGGCAGTTCTCTGGTTAGTTTTTTTTCCATCATACCATCAGTAAGAATATACTGGGTCTTACCATTTGTGTGAAGATCCACTGGGCCATCTTGGGGTTGAGTCCCCAGGATTTTCCTAGGAGTTGCTTCGTGCAACTGTTGTTCCCACGTTAATTGGCTATCTAGGGTCACTCATAGGTATTTGGTGTCTTTTTTTTTTTTGAGCGACTGTAATGCCTTTGATGTGAAATGTTCGGAAGTTCACTATTCTTCTTTCTGTAACAGAGACTAAAGTGGTTTTAGTTGGATTTATAGATAGTCCTTCCTTGTCACACCATTCCCATGTTAACTTAAGTGCGGCTTGCATAAGGTCCCCAATGATACCATCATGATTTCCTCTTATTATGATTGAGATGTCATCTGCATAACCTTTCGTTTTATAGCCTTGAGAGTAACTAGCAACTCGTCCACTGTGATTGACCATAGTAGGGGAGATTAAACTCCTCCTTTTGGGCATCCTTTGATAGTTTTGATGTTGACTAGGTTGACTAGGTTGACTTCGACGATTCTGTACTCGAGCATACTCTTTATCCACCTCTACATCTAGTTTGACTAGTGCTCCTATCATTGAGTTGAAGTTGGCATTGTCGAATGCTCCCTATATGTCCATAATTGTATGAAATTTTATTGGGTTGTTCAATAAGTTCTGCAGTTTTTTGGGGGTTAAATTTAAACACATTTTTGATATAAAGACTACTCTTTATCTATCAGATAGTGTCAATCAAACTCTTCACTTTCTCCCAATGTTCTGGAAGAGACATAGTAAAAGTCAGTAGACTTTTGGGTAAACAAATTTTCCAGGTACATTTTGATCTTGTCTTCGGAATTAAATTGCCTACCGTCCAAATTGTTTTAAGGATAGCGGAACAGATGGTAGTCAGAAGGCGCAATATCTTGAGAGTACTTCCCAACCAATGGAATTTAGCTTTCATTTTGGCATAAAAGCTGTATGTGATTTGGCGTTGGCATTTTGGAAAACAACCCAACCCAAACGACTACCTTTTCTGACATTCCAAGTCCTTTCAGTCTCTGCGAAACGGTTGTATGGGCAATATTTAACCGCTGTCGCTGTGCGAGCTCTCGTATCGCCAAATGCCTCTTAACGCTATAATGTAGCCAAGATTTGATTGTCGTCTGTGGTGGGTGGACTTCCACAACGAACAGCGTTAGCAAGGTCTGTATTTCCCAAACAAAAGCGACAAGTGCCAGCGCTTATAGCTGAGTCCCCATACAGGTTTCAAATCTCCTGTTGCGCTTCTGTTGCGTTGAAACCCTTTTTTTAAGTGAAAAAATGCTAAAATGCACTTTTCTATTCTCCATTTGAAAAAAATGATCACTTGAAACACTTCCGATCAAAATAAGTTCTGGTACAAAATTATTCCAAAAAGTGGCCCTCAACCGATTAGTATCTGGATTACCTCCTCCATTGCACTGGTATCTTCTTGTCTCTTGTGAAATTGGTTTTTTTCTTAGGAATTGATGGTATCTTTTTTCACGTAAGTTACACAAAGCTCGGAATGCTGGAAGAACATTCCTGTACGGCCTGAAGTTCAGAGGCAACAATTCTCATCGACTCTTGAAGATAAGACTTTTTTGATGTATTCCGATAGATTCGTGGAAGTACTTCAAATCCATTAAAGTATGGCTTAGTTGCTTGTAGATTAAGCGACTTGATGAACACGATGCTTTCTCTATAAATCCTTGTTAAATCTTCTCATCTAGCTTCCGTAAAATGTTAACTGCGTCTATCTTCCCATCTTAACACCCGGTCTCCACGAGGTAAAATTTATAGCAAGATAATTAGCATGCTATCAAAATAGCTAATGAAGACGGCAAATAGCAGATAATTGAAATAGCAAGCTATCCATAGCAGGATATTTAGCAAGCTATAGATATCTTGCTAATTTTTGACATTTAAATGAATTTGGTTGCGTTCGTTGCGTTTGAATAAGAAAAAAATAATTATGGCCGACTGGAAGATGTCACAAGAAGAGATAATTAAATTAATAAACAATTTTTGGTTTGTGGAATTATAGAAGTAGCATAGTGGTTAGTGCGTCGGACTACTGTGCCAGCGGTCTTGGGTTCGAATCCCGCCGCAAACACCTAAAAGTTTTTCACGGTGCCCACCTCTTTCGAATGTCTGACAAGCATCAAAGAGTATCATTTGTCACGATTGAGCTTCTCAACTCGCCGTTCGGAGTCGGCAAAAAACTGTAGGTCCCTTCCATTCGTGCAAAAATATAACACGCACACACAAATGGTTGCGAGAAGCAGGCCCAGGTTCACCTCGAGCTGTAGCGCCAACTAAGTAAGTAAGTAAGTAAGTAATTATAGAAGTGCTGACAAGTCGACATTGTGAATGAAATATCAAGCTATAATTTGCCCACACACAAATTTGACAGTTCTCTTTTTTATAGCTTGCTATGAAAAAAGGACAACTCGAATTCAAAATCCTCGCTTATTTGCTGCCACCTTAGAAAAAGTTCGAACATCGAACGACCACTTTTGGGAGCCGATTCTTAGAACATAGTGTTAACCGGGAAATATTTCATTCCCAAGAAAAATAGTAAAGGAGTAGTACTATTGCTTTTAGGAGTGAAATAATCCTTAAAGTGATAGCTCGGGCATTATGAGTGGTGTGTTGGAGATTGCTCAGTTCAATATCGGCTCACGACAACGATAGACATACATGTCCGAGTTCACCCTCAAGCAGTAAGTGTCGATTGACTAGTCGTTTGTGTGTTTATAATAGTATAAGCAAATAAAATTATTGGGGGTTCAAAATTTACAATAGTGGAAATGAAGCCTAAGTGTGAGTATCCGTAGTAGAGGCAGGCCGGTTCCGACATAGAGTTTGTTGGTAACCTAAACAAGTGCTGGATGAATTTTAAGGTAATAAAATCCTATTCCACATCTCAGGTCGGGAATCTTTTATTCTTGCTGTCATAGCTCAACCAAAACAATATACAGTAGAATCTCGGAAAGATGAACTATTCCAAAAGATGAACTACCCAGAAAGATGAACATGCATGCATTTTTGCATTTCATTTAGTTTGTTTTCATACCAGTGTGAAATGAATTTATGTAGAGCAAAGATGCCACCAGTTAAAGGCCGAGTAAAGTTGTTAAATTCAAAAGAAAAGTGCAAAGTGTTGAACGACCAAAATTAAGTACCTACTCCAAAAGATGAACAGTACCTGTTTTTTATTCGTTCATCTTTCCGAGATTCTACTGTATTTTTTTTTTTTTTAACATTGACTGGACACCATGTACCTACTGTTTCTAAAGTCAACCATATGCCTTGTTATCAGGAAGCATCCTTAAATTGTCTGGATAGAAGAAACAATTCCAGAAAAGGCAGGATACTATGGGCCCGACGAAAGTTAAAAACTGGTAAATGTCCGCTAAAATACTTCAACGGCAACGCTTTCAAATATTGGCAAATATTGCAAGAAGCCTTCTTGGGATGACTATTCAATTTCGACCGATTGATATTGTACTGTTAAGCTGAAAGGTTTATAAATCAGCATCACTCTGTGTGGTCCTATAACGCCATTGTTTTTTTGTTTTTTTTTCTGTTAAGTGTGAATTTGTCACGTTCTTTCAATTCCAATGTTAATATCTACCTCTTAAACTTCGACCGTTTATTTCCACATCAATATAAATAGTTACACTCCGTCAGTTTTATTACAGCCTACGACTAAATCCACAGCAACTGTTAAGATCACTGTCCGCCCTATTTTGGGTTTAAAACCTGAAGATGAATAAGAAAACCATCGGCAGTAGCTTAGCACTCATGTTTTAGCATTTCCATATATGTACACATTTTGGACCAAAAAAAAAGAGAGAAAAAAAAACGACTCAAGTCGCTATAATATGTTAATTAATTACTAACCACTTAAACCGTACGACACATTTAACCATTCCATGCGACTTAATCTATAAATTTCAATAACAAACGAAAATTTCATCATTTCCCAATTTTAGCGGCACACGCAACTTAATCCACTGCCAGACTGGCGACAGTTGACCACAATTATTGCCATTTTACCAAATTTGGACATGCACCATACGAAAACAGTTGGAAGTCTGCGGTTTCGCTTATCTCACATCCTGACTTAGTAGCTGGCTCCGCAAAGGAAACAACAACACAAACCACAATTTCACTAGCGCCAAACTTGGTCAATGAAGAGCTTTTCTCTATATTAACCTCAAAATTAAAAAAAAACAAAAAACCAAACATGATTTTTCTTAATTTAATTTATTTTCTGAAATAATTTTTGTGTACCGTTAACGCACACATTCAAACACAAAAGTGAAATACACTCACAAAGTGCTTGGCCTAATACGAGATTTTATAGTCCTTCTTTGTTGGATAATAAATTTTGACACAAAACAATAAAACTAAATAAATAAACAAATTTATTAAATAAACGCAGACAGTGGAGAGCCACTACAGAGAGAGGAACAAAAAAAAAAGCAGAAAATTTAATTAGCTGCGGAGGCGTTCTCAATCGGCCGGCGACTGGTAGTCGGACTGTGAAACCACAAAATATACTTTTTCTTTGCGCGGATTGTGTTCGAGCTGCTTCTTGTTGGCCAGGTTCGAATTCTGGTTTTCTTGATATTTTATTTTTTTATTTTTATATTTTATTTTGTTAAGTTGTTTTTCTTTATTAATTAATCTTGAATAATTAGTTGGTGGTTAGTCTTAATGGCGTGTATCGCGTATGCAGGAAGCTGGGCATTTTATTTTATTGGTACACAATGGCACGTGACGCCCTGTTTTTACCACGCAATTTTTGCAGTTTACTTCTGCTTACTGTGTGATGGTGATCGATGACTATTGAGTCCACTGGTAAATAAGAATTTATGTAGATGATCCATCGTCTAAGATCATGGACTTCCACTTTATTGTCACCTTACACTGGGGTGCCACAAGGTTCTGAATTCACTTCGTTTATGGTTCTTGTATGTTTGTTTGAAGTTACTCAATGGGTGGTTGGTATTAATAAAAATAAGCAACTACTTCGAGTATAATCTCTGAGCGAAGTAAAGGCATTTACCATTTGCTCGAAATTGGTATGAATAAAACTTAAGTTTACTTGAGCAAGTTCGAAAATTCAAAGTGAGCATTTGCTTGATATTTAACAGCATGTCGTACAACTGACATTTTGGAAATTATTCAGGAGACACTAAAAAATGTTTCCTACAGAAATAACTTAAATCAAAAGTCAACAAAACATTGGCGCAAATTTATAGTCAACCCCACTTTATCAGTTTAACTCCATACTAGTTATACGCAACTTTAAACTTAAATGCATACTTTAATTTTTGTTCAATATTAGACACTTTTTAGTATGTTGCTAAATAATTTCTATTTCGCAACATTCCTATGAGAAATTTTATTCGAAAACTCATAAAAGTGACAGTTTCGATAAAAAAAACGTAGTAATATTAAATATTTAATATGAGGTTCGGGTGATTTTAACTTTAATACGAGGCGCTAACGATAAAGTTGGCTTTATGATGACTATAATTATGAAAACGCTTAGTTTCGTGCTAAAATAATTTTAAAGTGTACTTTAATCGACTACAAATTTGCGCCGTTGTGTTTAAGAACATTTTTATTTAACTCATTTTTGAAATGATTTAAACCTAGATTTAGACCAAAATGGAATCAGAACACTAAAGTGGAATATCTTGACGGTAACTTTTTGCCTTTGCCATAATTTTGTATCGTATTCATATTTGAGTAAAGTCAGATTTTATTAATACGACCCAATGTCTGCGAGGTGCTTGACCATCCGAACGTGACATTCCACCTTATCATTCGAAGCGGCCTCTACTTTCACATGTTCTAGTACAATTAATTTTTGCGTACTGTATAAGCCGAAGTAGAGGGACACCCTCCTTTTATTTTTTTCTTTCTTGTTTTGAATTGAGTTTGCGCAGAAAATAATAAAAGTAATTTTCATCACGAAGAGTTCAAGTCCTTTTCTTTATTCTCAAATATAAAATAATATTTTTTACAGTCTATAATATCAAGAACATTTGGTCCTTCGAGCCGGATTTGGCCATAAATGATATTGAAATGTAGAAATATGCAGTTCCAATTATGAGTCATGACTCATGAGTAACAAAAGATCATTGGCAATAAGTTATTACTTATCAAAAAGCGTAGTCGCTTTCTACCTAATTGACAACTTAACGGCCATGATTCTGTGAATCTTTTTCTGGTTATTATTCTAATGGAAGTAAATGTTATTCTTGAGTTTGATATTCAAAGATTTAGCACCAGAGAGAATAGAAATGACAGACAGACTTAATTTGTATCCCCTACGTTACTATTACAACTTCTACCTCTACGTATATTTCTAAGCGAGATTTTAAACGATTAAAGACTTCTGAAAGCTGCAACAGCCCTACAAAGTACTACGCGTTCATTTCAGCATTCTGCGTCAATTATCTACTTTTTTCTGGAGATACCTACCGAATTCAGGCAATATTGAGCAATGAAAATTCGAGAGTGGATTTTTAGTTGGAAATCATTGGCCTTTTCCAGTTTCGAATTTGACTTCCTGCATGAGCTTCTTAGTTTTGGAGTCCTTTTATATAGATGGCACTTTCTTTTTGTCAACGCATGCTTAAGAGATATTCCCTAGATATTTTAAAAACACTTTTCTTGGGTAGTAATGTTGTTTTCATTGTGTTGCAATACTGCTCCTTCAGAATCCGGGTTTCGAATTCCTATTTAGACTCCTTTGGTCTAGGTTTTAAAATTCCCAATGCCCAGCTTTATTGCTAAACGATTTATTGAACGATAACAACGGACCTTCAATTTTTATGCCACATAAGAAAACCTCAGACTTTTCACGGAGGTTATGCTGTAATGAAAAAGCATTTGTTGCCAAATTGGTAAAATTGTAAACTGTACAAAAATTGTAATTTTTTTATAGTAGAAAAAGTCGGTCATCTGTTTTTGTTCATTCTTTTTCTTCAAAAGTTTTCCTATCGCCCTTTCTCTAAGGTGTCTTAAAACATTTTGGCTAACAAGCCAATCTTCAGCCCATTCCAAAGCGCTGTTGAAAATCAGTTATGATGTTAGTGCTTTGAGCGACATTAAAGTCTTTAATATGTTCATTCCATTTATGGACGTCTTCAATTGTACAGCCCACCTACACAAATACAAAACAAACTGGCTTGTAGCACTTGTACAAGACGAGATGTTTCACGTTTTAGAGATGTCAATGTTAAACAAAATCCATTCACGTTATCCAAAGTTAATCGCTGTTCACGCTAACGAGAGTCTACTGTATACAAAATTTCCACCAAAAATTTATATTCTACAATGCAAAGATCCTAAAGACCTTACAAAAAAAAATTGGAAGGTTTTTTCTATTGGCAACGTTTTAAAATTGACAATTTGCCAATTGCACTTAATTCTTCGTTCTCACCAGGGCCAAATGAGAAAGTATCGAATCAAATTCATTTCGCGGTAAATATCATTATGTAAGTATATATTATTTCTGTAGTATAGGTACCATTTACGGCTCTCACACTTAACCAATCTTAACAAATGAGGTGTCAAAAGAAAGAGAATTTCCTGAAGCAATGTACTATCATTTTATAAATTTTAACAAACTAAAAATAAATATTCTATTCTATCAGTTGACAGTTGAGAGTTCTCGCACGAGCACACTAGTTCTTTGAATGTTACGATTTTTCACCACGTTTCACGCTTACGGGTTTTCGAACTGTTTATTCGCAGGAGTTGGCGGGAAAACACAAATGTCATATTTCGTTTGTTTTAAAATTTGTCTTGAAGCTTTTTTCAATGATTCCAGTATATTCTCCTTTATTTTACTCATTTCCATTAAATAAAGTAGCAAAAGGACAAATATCAACTGAATTGACTCCAAAGTTCACCTTTAAGTCCCATTTCAATTTGGTAAAATGATTTTGACAGAAACCATACAAACAAACAGTTCCTTCACCTACACCAGAGTCTCCTGTCACATTTCACACTTGAATATGTCAAGTCCTCCAGCAAAATTATGATCAAATTTATTTCCAGTTTATGCCATAAAAATCTTAAATTTCAAAATAAATATTAACAAACAAATTGCCCAATAACGTCCGGCTCATCTCTCGAAAGATTTGCATAATTTCTGTCGTAAACATATCACAGCATGATCTTGATTTATCATCAAGTTAAAACTATTTCTAAATATTTCCATTAAAATGAATTTATTATAAAAATTGAAGGCCCAAGTCAAGTAAATGGAAAATACCAAAATACCAGATCGAAGTGAATTAAATAAAAAAAACAAAAAAAATCTCAATGCAAAGTGCCTTCATAAAATCATCCATAAAATGTCAAAATCCAAATCTTACTTAAAATCCTTCATAAAAACCAAAAAAAACAAAAAACAGAAAATAATAAACAAACTATAATGTCTGTCAACAAATTGATATAATTTCTTTAAAAATCACATCCATCATAATGTATCCACACGCAATGAATGACAAATCACTCAAATTAAGTATCTTTTACGATATATAAAAGAAAGATACACAAACAAATTATTTTTAGACTCTAAAGACCTTAGTTCATTTTTATTTTCTTTCCGTTGGGAAAATGTTTTCTAATTTTAATCAAATTATCGACGTCATGTAGTCAATATCCTATAAGCAGAGGTTTTCTTGTCAAATGACGTCACAACACACGATCACTATTGTCTGATCATGGAGTCCAAATTTAGCTCACCTGCTGGTGGTGTATACAAGAATGGTACATGGAGTACTACCTCAGAACTATATTTATCTAGGTTACTAATTTGTTTACCAGCGAGTAGCAGTAGTCTGGAATTCACGTAGCGCTGTTCTCTGACGTTTGCGAATTTTTTTATCGTAAAAATTTCGTGGGTTGTTTATTTTGTTTTTTTAATAATTTTTTTAGGTCAAAATGAAGGGGAAAAATCTCCCCTCGATAGGAGAAAAACAACTTTCGAATTAAACGCCTCGTTTGTCGTTGTACTGTGTATCAGCACGCGTATCTCATCCAATGCAGTCACTTTTAATCCACAGTGCCATTATAATTATTTTCCATTTAGGGGTATACGATGTTTCATCGTCGTCATCGTGATAGTCGCCGCTGATTGGATCCCAGTTCCGTGAAGTGGTGTAAAATACATCGCCTTAAAAGCATCATTAACAGCGTGTGTCATTCTGTGTTTATTTTGACAACGACAACAAATGGATGGTGCTAACACAGTGTATCTGCGTGTACGATCAGTATGATCGGAACTCCAATCCGATCGTAAGATCAGCTGTTATCATCAAATCACGACGTGTTGATGGTGTACTGAATGTCATCTTCACTAATTTGTTAGATAACGTCTTGTTAGAGACAGAAGAGGGACGACAACAAGAAAGAAACTTGGAAAGAGCGTCATCGCATTAGTGAAAGATTTATCTGATCTCTAATCTAATCTCGAGGAGAACAACAATAACAAAAAAACATGGAATGGAATGGAATAGGAATGTAAAGAGTACCTAACCAGTTGAAATGACTTTATGATTAGATGCCTTGAAGTAATTTAGCTTGAAGTGATCCAGAACATTAATAGGAAAAGGCAAACGTCAATTGCGAACTGATCGCGCTAAAAATCCAAACTTATTCAAATCGATCGCAAGTCTGTAACTTCCTGATCTTCCAACGATCGACTACCGCACCGTGTCATACAATCACACGATGATCAAGGACCGATCGTGGAATTTCGTTTTCCATAACCGATGAATTTCCGATCGACACAGAAATGATTACTTTATCTTTATCAGTAATAAAATTTGATATAAATCAGTGCAAGATTAATCGATGATCAATATTTTTCTTTAAATAGTTTTAACCCAATCTGCTGCGATTGCATAAACTGATCTTCTAGCAATCGTCTACCTTGTCCCTTAAGGAGCTGGGCCCGCATACCAAATGTAAGTTTTCAAATAGCAACTCCGACAGTGATCGCAGTATTTTTCTCTAACGTAGACATTTGATTCATCAACTTTATTGGGGCGATCATTAATCAATAAGAAGCTGATCTACTAGTGTAACTGACCTTAACACAATCCTACCTAGTCAGGAGTAATTTTCAAACCTTTCTACAGGAAAAGCCACATTTTGGCTAAAAATAAAAAAAAATATCAATCGACTCGATCATTAGCTGAACGCATTTACCGATCTACACCGTTAATTTATGATTTGAAAGTCACCATATTTCAAAATTGACATGATCGCGAACTGATCGCAAAAAAATAAAATAAAAACCGATCCTCGAACCCATTAACTGATCTTACGCATTTATTACTCATGTGTTGGCTTGATATCCATCGTTAAACCAAACCTGCAGCGATCACCTTTCAATCAGAAACCGGAATTACAAAATTTTAAGGGCGACCTTTCCCCAATTTTGATCTTGCAATGACGACAAGAATGATCGCAAATCATTACCAAACCATTTTTGGAACTATGATCCCACTACAATCAAAAGATTGTTTTGTGTACCTCGAACACGTAGTCAGCAGACAAGTAGTTTTTTCACAAAAAAGAACAAAAATTGCTCATCAATCGATTCCTATTTCGATTACAAATCAACCACCATCGCTGCCTCCAAAATAGCCACTCAGTCTAACACGAATCATCCCTCCATCTACGTAGATACGTACTACGTGCATACGTAATAAACAACCTGCCTGAACTGAACCTCAAACCAAACAATAACATGCAAATAGCCGGCATGACCATTTTTAGCCAGTTTTGTCGATAGAACACGCTAAATCGAGAAAAAGCTAAAAACGCCCACCACCACCAAGACGACACAGCAGCTATTTACCCCTCTCTGTGTGATCTGGGGAGCATGAATTGTTCGCCTAAAATTAAAAATTCACCCCAAACAAATTTGTTTACAAAAAAGCCATATGCACACGTTAATTTTGTATTTCTAAAAAAAAATCGCACGCTCATCCACCTCCGTGTGTGCGGCGCGTTGCGGCGGTCAATATCCTCCTCCTGTCGACGTCACTTGGCTGCTAATCTGGCGGATGTTGATTTATTCCTACCCTCCGCGCGTACATATGCATATGTATGATCATCTTTCCCTAGGTGAGCGTGTAATTATCGATCGAACGTGTGTACTACCTCAACGGCTGATTAAGCATCAAACAATTCATGTATCGGAAGCCGGCCAAAATAACAACACCAGTAGTGTTGCTGACGTAACAAGAGTGCCTCTGTGCTTGTGGTGGTGCCGATGCGATATGGTGGGAACAGATTTCACTTCTAAACAACATTAGACGACCCACCCACCCTTTTTTGGGGTAGGCTGTTCTCCTCGGGCCAAGATCACATGGCGCAATCTAATAAAAGCCCACCGTATCTCAACATAGCCCACCGAGGGTGATTTGGCCGGGATAAAATTAGATTTAGAGATGCGGTGTTTTTTTTTTTTTTTCGTGGGATTTGGGAATTGAAGATGCCAATGGTGGCGACGCGACGCGGGCCGGGGGTGATGGATGAAGATAACGTCGTGTTCTGTTTTTGGCCAAACGATTTTCGCACGCGAGTTAATTTTGGAATCATCGGGATTCGTATCACGACCGAAATAGAATGGCTTATGGGCACCGGAATTACCGCTAAATGCAATGAATGCCAATGTCATGGTTGCTTTGCCTGCAAGTGGTTGTTTTTTTTTCGGGTTAGGTGGTGTAAAGTCTCTCTCGTTTGTTTACAAAAACTTGTGTTCATTTATTTTTAGAAATTCAATGCAAAAACTATAAAAGATGGATGCGAATACGATGATGCTAGATACTCGTAAGACGTAATCGATTCGTTTTGCGCTGCCTATGGGGGGAGCAACGGACTTAGTCAGGCAATTGGAAATAACACTTGAGTAAGTTGTTATTGTTTATTATTGTGAATCGGCGAGCGGCCAAATAATCGCACTGTAAACATTGCAGATACAGGTAATTTTCGCTTTATTTCGGTGTATTTGTAGAGTGTGGCGAATCTGGTTTAATTATAATTAGCAATTATTCTCGATGGGGTCTCCTCTACGAACTAGGGATTTATTTCTGGGCTATGTGTGACTTTAGATTATTTAACTTCCATTGGTCCTAGAATACATTTCCATTCCTCTCAAACGTACTTAATGGATTTGATTTTTTGTGTATGCGGGTAAGGTGAAAAGATCTCGGCCTGCGATTTTCAGTTCAATTTTTTTTTTTTAGTTTTCTACATAATCTCGTTTGACACTTGGTCCAGCGGTTGTTTAACATCAGTAAATTCCTTCATTTTATTCATCTGCTGCCCTCTCAACTTCTACATTGGATCCAAATTTCTTCAAGTTTGGGAACAGATGGAAATCTGAGGATGCCAAATCAGGGGCCCAATTCCGCAAGCGTGAGTTTTACTGTGTACCCGAAAAAAGGTGTACACTGCCTTGTTCCGACTCCGCAAGCGTGAGAGTGAGCTTTTTTGACAAATTACCCAGGTGAAGAATTTTATTCACTCTGTTTTTGACTGTGAGAACAGAAAGTACCTGCTGCAATTTTTTATTTTTTTTTCGCAAAATTCGCAATGAAAATTTAAAAAACAAATGTCAAACTAATATCACCTCAGTCTCTCACGAACGAAACTACTCACTCACCTCACTCAAACTCAAAGCCTGTTGCGGAATCGCCTGAACTCGAATTGGTGTACACAGGCCGTGAATGTGAGTTTTGAAAATGGGTACACAGGCGAGAAAGTCACGCTTTCGGAATTGGGCCCGAGGAGAATAGGGATGATGGCCGAGCAAATCGTACCCCAAATCCCGCCTTTTTCCTATCGGCAATGCACCCTTGTGTACAGGTGCATTATCCTGGTGAAAGATGATTTTTTTTTTCTTCTTCAAGCCAGGCCTCGACTCGCGAATTTTGGCATCCAACAAGAATATTGCTAAGCCTTTTTCAAGGTAATCAATTAACAGGATCCCTCTCGCATCCCAAAACACGCTAGCCATGACTTTTCCGGCAGATGCGATCGAATTCGCTTTCTTTGGCGTTGAACCACGCACTGGCTTCCACCCACAGCTTTGACTTCTGTTTTGATTCTAAGGTGTAGTATCGGACCCGCATTATCTACACACAGTAGGGTGATGTTTAAAACGATAAAGAACTTCAATCTGATGAATGATCTTCAGTCATCTATTTCCACATCCTACCTTGTCCTTATTATTATTGAAGGATGTGTTGCACCGCGACCCCCTGCACGAGTATACCCCCATTATTATTTCCCTCGGAATTGGTCATATAGAGCTTAGCTCAAGTCTAGCCCAGGTGATCGTGATCGTACAGGTAAGTACCTCATCCTAACCAATTTCCCTGAGGAATCGCAGTAGAATATTGGGTGCTATAAGTGGCAGATTATATTTTGTAAGTTGGTATTTATCCAAATACTTGAACCTTTTCTCGGCCCGTGTCCCATATTCCTCCAGTATGTGGCCTGGAGAAATCTAGCTTTGTGAGATTTTTTCGTTTTATCAGCATCAATACAGGCTTTGAATCTCTCCAAGGTATAGTTACCAAGAAGATGCTTCACCTGTCGTAGACCCTGTGTTTTTGTCCAGAATTTAAGTGAGAACCATAAAATGAATATTTGCGTACATTTGCTTACATTTGCACGCATTAGAAAATATACGAAAAATACGTAAAACCAAGCCTAGCTTCCCGCAACCATTTGTGTGTGCGCGTTATATTTTTGCTCGAATGGAATGGACCTACAGTTTTCTGCCGTCTCCGAACGGCGAGTTGGGAAGCTTTATATAACAAATGATACTCTTGAATGCTTGTCAGGCATTCGGAAGAGGTGGGCACTGTAAAAAACTTTTTTAGGGTTTTTTCGGCGGGACTCGAACCCAACACCGCTGGCTCAGTACACGCACTAACCACTTGCGCTACGGTGCCCGAATTGTGTACTATGTCCATAATGGCCGCCAGCTCAGATTCGTTAAATGTTCGTCCACTCTCACAAACATAGGAATGTGAGTGATTTCTTGAGTCATTGATTCAATTTTGACAGTTGTTTGGAATTTAAAAAAAATAGATATATCAAATGTAAAGTAAGAAAAAATAATGGCAAATTCAGAAGGACCCTAATTTGTCTATATATTAATTGAATGTGTATGACAAAATAGCTGTGCTTACGATAATCCCCTTCATTTCCATGGCATGAAAAAGGAAAAGCCGTGAGAGGAAATAGCTTGACACAAACTACAAAAAAGTCAAGACTTGACAGATATCTATGCACGCAAAAGCTATTAGGTCTGTTCCCGTACTGTCCAAAACAGCGCAAAACTACGAAAATCAGTCAAATCCTGTTCCCGTACGAAGATTTTTCATAGTTTTCGACAGAAGAGAGCGCTAACAAGAGAGTAAGAAATTTCCACATGCTGCCGATTTTAGCCAAGGACATTTCTTTGGGCAGCTTTATAAAACTGTCAAATCTGTCAAACGTCATACATCTTTCGTTTTTTGTTGTTAATGCGTTCCTGTATACTTTTGCACACTTTTCCCTCTCACTGACAGATTTTTACCTCCACTCGTTGAAATTTGAGAATCTATAAATTTTAGTACAGAAAGTACGGGAACAGACCTTTTAGGTACGAAAATCTACGAAAAGTTACGTAAGAGAGTACTCACGAGAGAGTAAGAAATTTCCCCATGCTTCGAATTTAAGCACAAGAAATTTCTTTGGGCAGGTAAATGAAAACTGTCAAATCACGTACATTTTAATTTTTTGCTGTTCAATTTACTTTTTCGTAATTTTTCTTTCTTTGATAGCAATTCACCCACACTCTTAGAAATTTGACAGAAAACATATATTTGGTGCAAAAAGTACGCGAACGGACCTATGTTATGGCTAACCATAGTTGTGACATAAGCTTATGTTTCCCTATCTTTGCTTTATGTTTTGTTTTTTTGCTTCTTCTGTCAAACTGTTCGTTGTTTTTATATGCCGGGCGTTTAAAATGACTGGGGCCAAGTTGTCCTTTTGGATGAAAACAAATTCAATTTGGACGGGCCAGACGGTAACGGTTTTTGTTCTTTCGAATACCATCCAAATTGCATTTATTTTCATCCAAAAAGACAACTTTGCCTCAGTCATTTTAAACACCTGTAGTTTGCAAATTCTGTGTCATCTTATCTATGCAAATTGTAGTCGCTGTTGCTTAGTTGCAGGATTAAGCGGTGGTTTTTTTTATTAGCTTTCTTAGCTTTAAGTTTGAGGATTCATAATTGGGCGACGAACAATTGATTTGCTGGCAGTAACAACAGCTAATGCCCAGATGTTGTTTGTAGAGTGAGCCTAATTGGATGCTGACCTCTGAATTTTCCGCTTGTCTTGAGGCATTAACACTGTTTAAATTCTTTCTTTGTAATTTCTCCCATAGGAATCGCGTTTATTAATGTAATTTCGCACAGCATGTTCACTCCGCTCTATTCTACGGACTATTTCGCGGTTTGAAAGACTTTCTGAATGGTAAGCATCTATTTTTGCTCTTTCCTCCAAGGTTAAAAGTTTTTTTTTTGCCCATTACTTTCTTAACTAAAAGACAAAAACTTCCTTTAATTACAAATCAATATTTCACTGCAGTTTGCTCGATTACTCTTTGTCTATTAACTAAATTTTCCCGTGCGTCTAATCAAGTGAACCGAAAAAATGGTGCAGTTTTGACATGATTGAGGAAAAAGAGTACAAAAGTACCGTTAGGTGTCTCTCACCATTTATGTCATTTTAGAGAGTAATTGCTAACCTTTCTGCTGAATGCAATTGTTTGCTTATTGATCCAAATTAGGGGAACCAAATCAATAAATTGTGTGCGTCTAATCAAGTGAATCGGACTGCATATACAATGTACATGTATGAAAATACTAAATGTCTAGAAGTTTAAGAGACGTCTGGTCGTCTGCTCAGGAAGTTTGATAAAGTAGCTCCGGCGAATACTTAAAATAACCCCAAAAACTTAACTTAACACTCCTCTGCAGACAATTCCTCTGAACTTTAACAAAAGTTTTTCCAATTTGCATAAATGGTTTCTCCAATGACTTGCTTAAATAACTTTTGACAATAAAACCAAAAAAGTGCTGTCCACGAATTTAATGAAAAATCTGTCTACCGCCAAAGACATAGAGTTCACTAGCTGGGTTGAGCATTATCCATTGTGGATTGACTGATTCCGAAGATAAAACCGATGTTTTACAGATCAATGATCCTTCCATTCAGTTCAAATATTTCAAATCAAAGAGCCAAGTTAAGCAGCTTAAATTCAAGATGTGCACACATCAGATAGGTGAGATAGTATCTGTATGAAAAACAAACGCGTTGCAATCAAACACAATTTCGAAGATACATTTTTCAAATCACTTACAGTTTGCCTCTATGCTGCGAACGATAAATCCTTAACGACTGCCCAGGCTGCATTCCCCAGCGGTTAATTGTATATTTTCCCAGCCCGCATACATTCCATGTAAACACAACCGATCAATCTGTATCTGCTCACCGATTTCAAGATCGCTTCATGATGTACTCCATGTTACCCGTTCAAATGAAGTTTAAGGACAAGGTCGAACAGTGAGGATACCCTGAAGCTGATTAAAAAGCATTTTCCCCAAAAAGCATCTGCCACCGTTGCTCCACCGCTATGCCATACGCATAAATTCGATCGTGTATGCATGTAGATTCCACCTACATAACTGCAATTAGACATCTGGCTAAAAATACCGGCACACGAAATAATTGAAGAATTCTGTATACACAAAGCCGTGCTGGGTCGAGTTTTTAATTACCCCGTTTGTACCTGCGGTGATCATGTAGTGAATTATCTCGTCTAAATCATGCCGCTAGTTGATCTTTATAAATATACTCGTACATCTTTTGCTGGCCAGAGGAGCAGCACACATACGCTGCGCACACACAGGTGATGTGTGACGCCAGAGAACACGAAACTCGACCAGCAAAAGCACTGACGTACGCGTCCCGTTCCCGTACTTGCCGCCGCCGGCCGCCGTGCGATGCGATGTGTTGGAGATACATTTTTAGACCAGAGTGCCATACTTGTTGGTCTAAATTTAGTTTTTGGTGGATGTTGGATGGTGGCCGGTGGCCGGTGGCCGGTGGCCGGTGGCCGGTGGCCGTATGGCTCTGGCAATCGCTTGGTGGTGTTTCAAATATCACGGGAGCGGGAGGGATCCACTTTATGTGGACTAAATCTTTTAAATATGATTTTCGATGAAAATAAAAATTAATTGAATGCAATTTGCGAGTTGAAATAAGCTAATTGCGAGTGTTCGCGGGCATATGACAACTGCAAACGGTTTGTTTCACATTATTTATAGTGGAAGAGATCGAGATGCAATTGCAATGATTTACCGTGGAAGTACAACCATTTTGTTGATAAAATTGACATTTTAACAATGCGCACGGCCGACGAAATAAAATCAATTTAATTTAAGAAAAACGTGGTTCTCTGATATCTTTCTTCTTGTTTCGCTTTCGCCTGTCGCTATTCCAGGATTCGAAAAAGAAGTTCCAAAGTACCGGGGCATGGGCAACTGGCTATCGTTAATTTGGAGTCAAAATTCACCTGACTGGGACTAGCCGAGCACTTTTAGGAGCCACCTGTTGAGTCTCGCCGTAAAACATCGAAGTCTTGCGAAATCACCGTTACCGCACCGCACAGCTTGCGTAGCATTCGTGCCAAGCCAAGCAATATTTCTCCATTTTCATTACATTCTAGTGGCAAGTTGACATGGGAAGTCTCCCATCACATCTGTCACAACTGTCAGTTAGGTACTTACTTCGCCAGAGCTAAGAGTGAACCTAAACAGTAACAATCTTACTCTGTTCCGTTAATATTTCAACATTTTAGAAACATTTTCGATCGTACAGCATTTTTGAGCATAACTGTCACCTTATTTCGTTCAGAAAATAGAAATGTAGGCATTTTCGCCAAAGTCTATACAAAACAGGAAATTGTAGACTTTGGTGAAAATGCCTTCTTCGAAATAATTAAAAGAGACGAGTAAGTAACTGTAACTGCACTGACAGAATGTCGATTGTCACTCTACTATGGCTACTATGACTAAAACTATCGAACAGTACTTATTCAGTGAAACCTCCCTTAAGCGGACAGTGATGATGATTTGTCCGCCTAAGGGAGAAACGCTTTAAAATAAATTATGTTTCTTTATCTAAAAAACACTGCAACTTTATTTCAAACGATTAACAAAACAAAAAACGACAACAAAAGAGAACAAAGTTTGGGAATCCTCGTAAATGACTTCTGTCGCAGCTGCATGGATGAGGAGGAAGATTCACCTCCTGTGGTGCTGCCCGACACCGTCATCCTAAAAAGAAAAAAAAAATCTGGGAAAATATTTCTTAAAATAAGGAAATTTATCCAACTCTTAAAATGACTTCAAGCATACGTGGCGATACAATGAACCTACTTTAGTGAATTCTACCGAGTACGGTGGGTAGCCACCTAACCTAACCTAACTACGCAGGCTGTAGGTATTCATGATAATAAAATTTCTGTTTTCTGCAATGTGCTTCTGTATTTGTTTTTTTTTTTTCACCCAGCCAAACGTTTAATGGGATGAAGAGTTTGGGTATCTACACTTTACAGCAGAGCTGTAGAATTTCTTTCTGTCTGTCCGTCTAATGGAATTAAATGAAATAATTTCTGTCCGATCAGGGGAGTGTCCAGTTAAGGAAATGTGAAATGTATGCAATCGGAAGCATTAAAGCTTGGTTAGGAAAATTTGTCCGTCTAAAGGATCGGTCCGTTTAAGGGAGCTGTCCTTAATGGGAGTTTTCACTGTATATACTTGTGGAAAGTTTTGAATCTTCAAAAGCTTTCAAACTTGACGAAACATTTATTTAAATTGCACGAAAGTGATCAAACTTTCGAGAACAGCGGTCGGTGTACAACGAGTGAAATACAACAAACCCAAAATAATATGCACTTTGTATTGGAATCAATCTCAATCAGCGCCATGACACAGGAGTAGTAGGTACGTACGTACATACCACCCTAGGGAGATCCCAGTTGTTAATGACTCTGAGAGAGCTCGCTTCTTCGTCCGTTTATGCGTTGTCGAGGCAGTGAACAATCTCAATGGGCAGCAACTTGGTCCTTGTATAGGGTGTTTTTTTAGAGGTATAGAACTTTTTTTTTTAAATAAAACACAACAAATTCAATGGAATGACTAACATTTTGGCTTTGCTAGATCACAATTTTCATGGCATTTACTGTTTAAAAATAATTTCTGGCATATGAATTCCGCGACTGCGCCTTACTGGCCAAACACAATGGCGAAGTTGTAGTGGAAGTAGGCAGCGCTGTCAAAGTTAAAATACACGTAAACTCTATAGCGCGAACACAATGCGAAGCTGCTGCTGTCGTATTAATTGTATGGTGAAACGCAAAGTTCAGCCAACTTCAACTTTCTACTGGTACTACAGCTTCACCATTGTGTTCGGCCAGTTATGAACGCCATCCTGTCGGTCCAATTGTGCACCACTTTTTCGAGCATACCTGGTCTTACTCGGTCAATAGTGCGTCGAATGCTGGCTTCTAAATGTTCAATCGTCGCTGGTTTATCAGCATAGACCAGAGATTTGACGTACCCCCACAAAAAGTAGTCCAACTGTGTCAAATCACACGAACGAGGTGGCCAATTCACAGGTCCATTTCTTGAGATGATTCAGTCACCAAACGTGACTCAACAAAGTCATGGTTGCACGCGCTGTATGGCATGTTGCGCCGTCTTGTTGGAACCATTTCTCCTCCAAATGATTTGCAATGACATGAGGAATAAAAAAAATCACGGATCATTTGCCTGTAGCGTTCGCCGTTCACGGTAATGTTGGCACCGGTTTCGGATTTAAAGACAAATGAGCCGGTGATGCCTTCGGCTGGTAAACCGCACCAAACAGTAATTTTCTCGGAATGTAATGGAGTCTCAAGAGTTTCATGAGGATTGTGCTCACTCCAAAAACGACAATTCTGCTTGTTTACATACCCGTTAAGCCAGAAATGAGCCTCATCGCTGAAAATGATTTGACGGTAAAAATCTGGTTCAAGTTTGACGAACAGAGCGCGAATTTCGGAAAGAAATTGCCACGATTTGTGAGCGTTGTTCTGGTGTAAATCTATGGTGGTTTGCCAAAGTATACTGAAAAAAAAAGTCAAACATACTTCGGTAGTATGACAGCTAGTTTAACGGTTATCCCTATCGGAAGTTCTATACCTCTAAAAAAAAAATACCCTTTATTATGCTAAACGCCAGTTTTTTCTTCGCACTGTAGGTAGCTATGTACAGTATTGTGCAAAACATTTGCAAGGTTTTTATTCCCTGAAGTTTTGTTTGATTAACTTTAAAAAAAAGAATAGTATTAGAAAATTTTTATGAAATATCTTTCACTGAGAGTACGTTCTTGAAATGAAGCAAGAAAACTGGCAGAAATACCGTTAGATTTGTTGTTAGGGGATAATATTGATAGCTCGTCGACTATGCAGCTGTGCAAAATATATGCAAGTTTTTTATTTTTTCCTGATTTCTGTTTTGATTTGCGAGAAATTCACATCAGGTTAGTAAAATAGTATTTTTAGTTAAAAATATTGTATTAATAGGTGGCTTTTGTCGATTCAGTTTTCATTGAAAGTGTGTTTGGCAATAAAGATGATACCCGAACAAAGAAGCTGGTAATCTAGCCTTTTTAAAGCGCATCGAAGCAAATAAAGATTGCCGAACAATTCAAGAATCACTTATCAAGTGTCCCGAGAGTAATTGCAAACTTTCGACCAAGTTCATCCATTGCAACATTTCATTCTGGTGGTCGTCACCGGAAAACAGACAGAGAAGATGACAAGAAAATCATTAATTTAATTCGCTGAGAGCCTTCCCGGTCTTTAGTTTCAATTGTTGATGGTCTCAACATATCAACCGATGAGAGTATAGTGCGTAGGCCTGCAATAGAATGCAATTTTAAAACATACAGACCAGTTAAGAAGCCTCTGTTAACATTAAAACACCGTCAAAAAATGTAGCATCTCTGTTTGATTAAAATTTGCTAATAATTCTATATTATGTGGACTCAAATCGGCTTATAAATATTCAAATTGGCCTCTTAAACAATGGAAAACAGTTCTGTTTAGTGATGAGAGCAAGTTCAATATTTTGTCTTCAGATGGAGTTGCCTATGTTCAGCAAGAGTCTGGTACACGCTTGAATCCGGGCTACGCTAAAGCATGGATGCGGTTCAAGTATGGTTTGGGGATTCTTTTCAGCTCAAGAATGTGGTCCCTTACACCAAATAATGGGAATCATAGATCTATTTGTGTATAATGACATATTAGACACCATAATGTACCTATATGCTGAGGAAGAGATGTCGTTGTTCTGGAGGTTTTAACAAATAAATACTCGAAACACACCTGAAAGTATGGTTAATCATTTTTAACGGTTTGGGGAGTTAATGTTTTGGATTGGCCTCTACAATCCCCAACCTAAAATCGGATAGAGAGCTTGTGGCATATCTGAAAATAGTGGATAAAAGGACAGCGGTTTACCTCGCAAAAGGCTGTCTATAAAGCTTTAAAAGATGAAAAGATTAAAATTCCCCGTTAGCTAACAATCTCCCTTAGTGCTTCCCTGCCAAAAAGACGTGAGGAAGTAATGAAAAACAATGAACTTTAGACAAAATATTAAAAACACAAAAAAACTTGCATATGTTTTGCACAGCTCCAAATTGAATAAATTCGTTCTTTTATTTATTATAAAAAATCAACGGTAAATGTTAGGGATTTCTTTGCTTTCTGTTAAATATTAAACTCAAAGTAATACTGTCCACTCAGTATTTAATTCGAATTCTGGATTAAGACCTATTAAAAATTAAAATCATTGTGTTTGAAAAAAACTTGCAAATGTTTTGCACAATACTGTATGTAATTTTATATTCTCAGTTTACAAGTCACATGCTTCTATCACTTACCACATCCGTTAGAATGACCAAAAGACTACCAGAAAGTCTATGAACGCACACAGAGACACTCTAGGATCTACGATCGATTATTCCGACGCACAATACTTGTTGCATCACGTTAACATAAGACTTCGAATATTATCATAAATCCAAATCCATAGGAAACTTAATGATATTTTCTTCTCAATTGTTTCGTCAGCTTCCGCCAGGTGTCTACATATATCCAATAAGACCTTACCTTCTTTAGCAAAACAACAATTGCATGCACACATGCATAAAGCAACAATTAACATTGCATTTGCAACAAGAAAGAAGAAAAACGTTCAAAACCTAACATTCGAACAGCCAGCGCTCAGATTGATGTAATTTCGTCCAAATTAGTTCAACACACCAGAAATGCGTAGGTGAGGCGTTTGTTTTTTTTTTTTTTCAAAAAGATGCAAAAACCACAAGAAACAACATTATTTCTATTCTCTAGTCTAACTAATCAATAATTCATTTTTTTTTTTTTTTTGTGTTTGCTAAAATAATAATTTGAGATACTCGAACGAAAAATAGAAAATAAACGCCCACCCATCATCGGCTTGAACCAACAAGACAGAGAGAGAGAGATACCTCACCTACATATCTATACCTGCCTGCACACTAAAGAAACAGTTGAACAACACACCCGGGTTGACAAATGAACGCAGATTTATACCCATTCAATTGCGATTGGAGCGAAAAAGATACTTTATCTCATTACAGATACGAGTAGTGTACAGAGTCAGTTCATTAAATCAACTTTAGAGTTGAACATTTCTAAAATGGGAGGAAACTTTGTATGCGCGAATGATGTTAAGCCCCACAACAGTCAACAAGTGTCTTATAACACAACAACAACAAAAAATAGATCGAACATCAATCGAAGACACACAACAGACACAAAAGTGGGAAACAAATAAAACAAAGCAAAATGTAGGTAATGAAAAAGTATCTACTCTCCTATGGATACGTTTGTATAAACCGCAAAAACCCAAGGCGCGTGCCGTCTGTCACAGTACAGTAATCTCACCACGTCCTACGTAGAAGACAACGAACAAAACACGGGCGAGAACAGAAAAAAGGTCAGAACTCCCCACACTTGTATACAAACATGTACGAGTCGAGTCGAGTATCTATCGGAGAGGAATATACCGTAGCCACCGCAGCCGATCTTAGCTAGAGCAAGCGTACGTGGACTTCAATGAATCTACGGTAGAGGCTTAGCACAGCTACAATCAAATGGTCAAGTCAACCCACCAATACCAACATCCGAATCCCAATCCAAACTAAAGCCGGTCACAAGCAAACATCCACACATACAAAGGAAAAAAGTATCTAAAAACTTTTTGAGTAAAAAAAAAACCTTACATAAGCCCGTCTACAGTGTGTTTGTGGTTTTTTTTTTTTTCGAAGTTCCCTACGTCAGAAATTTCGAAAATCAATCCCCACTCGCCCCTAGCCGACTAGGAGGGGAAAACAACACTCCGATTGGTGAAAATGCGCTTGCGCCAGCCCCTACATCCGACAGATACTCGAAAATGGCTGCAAACCGAGGAGGTTTCGTGCAGTCCCATTGGTAGGCACACCAGATTCCCCTCTGCTATTGCTTTTACTGGTTTCAAACTGGCTATGTGTGTGCACCACAGGCACAAGTGGTTTTCATTCATTCATTCCCTCACTAAACCAGCATCTATGACATGTTCCGTTCGCTATATATGTATCTGCGAGTGTAGTGGTCTGCTGGCGTGTGCACAGGAATGTATCTAAATAAAATATCATCAGTTTTCATTCATAAAAACCAATTGTATGCTCATCTCGTGCTTCAGTTGTGTTCGAACAATCGCGCCGGTTGGTTCTCTCTCTAAAAATTAGAAAAGCGTAAATAGCCGAGCTTTTATAAAAGCGAAAACAGCAAAAAGAAGTAAATATATAAAAGAATCCAAAAAAAAAAATTAAAACAAAAATATTGTGTGAGAAACATATAGAGCGAGAGCACACGACAGCTAAACAACAAGAAGAAGAAGAAATATATTTAGTGACAGTGGATAAAAATAGTATCTTTCGTGTGGAATACCGCGGAACTTAGTGCCGACAAAACGAAAAACGAATTTAAACCCAAAAAGCTCCCATTTCCACTTATAAAGGAAAAAAAAAACAAACACCCAAAGGATTAAAAAGCTTTTCTTCTTCATTTTTTATGCAAAACCAGAACAAGTGTCAGAAACAGTGGTTAAATAATAAAAAGAATTAAAAATAAAAAGAAATCTTTGATTTATGTGCACAGTGCGTGAGTGAAAGATATATAGATAGATACATATTGTACACACAGGAGGCATACGCCCTGTCACCCCATATACACACGGGTTTTTTCATTCATCAAATGAAAGCCTCCCCACCACCGTTGACATCCATCACAACATCCATTCAAGGATTTGTACATTTTGTGTTAAGTAAAGATACAATCCGATAGATACACATCGCTCATTGTGTGTATCTGTGTACTTCTTTCTGTGTAGAAACAAAATTGTAATATAATTGTTTTTTATTTTTTTTTAATGTAAAAGTGCCATATTGTGTGTTGGAAAGAAATAATAGAGATAGTGTATCTAAAGTGAGGTCTCGTACACCGTTATATACGTTTGAAAAGAACGAAGAAAACCGCCGCAAGGTGGTTTTTGTACATTTGTTGAATTCTTCTACATCTCAACGTGCCATTTATATCCAGGTACGAATTATTATTAATTTTTTTTTTTTACTTTTTTTGCGGGAAAAAAATACACAACGTTGTGTGAAGTGTTTCAATGTTTCATTGGGATATTTTTAGATACATTTCTTCTTTTTTTTTTGGTATTTTGTTCTTCTCATTTTTATTTAACGTGTTTGTGGATGTTTTTAGTATTTTTTTTTTTTTTTTAATATTTTTCCGTGACTCGTATCTATGACGTTGAAAAATGGTCCAAGTTGTAGATTTACATTTGTTTTTAAAAAAAAATCTTTTTTAGATATTTGTGTTTTTTTTCTTGTGAGATAGAATATTTAAATTTTATTTTTTTTTTTGTTTAACATTATACGATGATAGGTATCAACTGTACACGTATAGCAATTTATTTGAAATTGTATCTTTTTGATGTGTGTTTGATTTTTGAAGTGATTTAAATAGGTTTTTTTTTTCTCTCTCGGCTGTGTTTGTGCTGGAGGATGATAGAAAATGTCCAGCTGCGGGCATTGTCAATAAATCATCGGAAGATGTGTATCTTTTACATTTGTTTTTAAAGCTAATTTGTCAGTCGTTAAAAAATAGAAGCAAACAAAAAAAAAACAACAACCTGACAAGAACAGTGGAACCAAACATGCATACATAATGTAAAAGTTGCTCTTAATTGATGTGTTTTTTGTTTGTTTTTAATTTTATGTCTTTGCATATACAATGACTTAAATACGAACATCTTTATTGGTTTTTGAGTGCCGTGCCGCCGCCGCGCCGCTACGACATATCAGTGAAATAAAAAAAATAACGAAGTGTATTTTGCAATTTTAATCAGCCAGTGATATTGATCTGAGGACCTTAACAAATGGCTTGTTTTCTGGGTCATATACAGTGTGCCTTATATTGTTGTCACAAATTTTGGCTATAATCAAACTCAGCCATTATTAAGGTCTGTCGGCGAAATTTGCAGCTTTTATTGTTGAGCTGGTCGCATAGACAAAAATTACAGATCACAAAAGTCGAAAAGATACGCAAATGCTTACTTATTTCATGTTCTCCGTCTAAAACGACAAAATGTCAAACACCGTGCTAAGTGCAGTGAAATCTCCCTTAGGCGGACAGTGACGGCAAGCGATAACACTTTTTTTTATCTTAATTTATGAAAGCATACAAAAACTCGTTTCAAACGAAACAAACAAAACAGCAAAGATTGAAAATCCTCGCTGGGCGAATATTTCATAGACCTTCAAGATATTTTCCTAACGAAAATTCAGCGAACTTTCAAAATGGTTCCAAGAGCACCATTAAGAATCGGCTCAAGTGGCAACATTATGGATCTAGTGCCAAAGTACCTAACCTAAATATGTAGGCAGGCTGTATTCACGATATTTGAACAGTTCTGATTTCTGCAACGTGCTTCGGTATCCACAAAATACAGAAGATCTTTTGAAAAGATGGTTCGTATGGGAGTAGATATGCTACAAAATTGATATTTACCACCGCCAAACCGCACCGCCCAAAAAGAACTTTACTAAATGCGATCGCTATTTCTATTGTATTTTGGTTTTTCGTTGGCATCTGTTGCGACTGTGAGCAAGCGTCAAAAATTCAGTGTGAAGCTACGGAAGACTTTTTTTGTTCTTGTCCGTCTAATGGAATTAAATAAAACTAATTTCTAACCCTTATCTGCGTCCGAGTATACGGCTCATGGAACGTAAAATGTGCGCAATCTGAAACATAAACGCTTGGTTATGAAAATTTGTCCGTCTAAGGGAAATATCCATCGGATGGGATATCACTGTATTTCCAAAAATCAGAAGGGTCCAAAAGATGGGTGTCTTTCGTTCAGGACTTAAAAGTTTTACTTTAAAGAATCCATTTAAAACTTTCTACGGCATTCAGAAAAGTTGTCTGCACCAAGAGAGCTAAAAAATTAATTTTTAAGTGTACCGAGATCGCTTTCAAATTAAAGCCCAATATTCAGCTGAAAAACTACAAAATGCAAACAAATTACCGCCCTTTATCTTTCAACATTTTGTCATTATTTGAACTCGTTCGATGTCACTGCGTATCACCAAACAAAAAAGGTGTCAAAAGTAACGACTACTCTTTGAATATCAACAGACAATCAGAAGCTAACCCAAGGCCTAGGCTAATAAGAGACCCACCCATCTGAAGGTATTTGTTGGCATTTGATTTGCTTGTACGATCACTGAAGGTAACACCAAAGAAGTGTCAAAAGTAAATAAGTGTCACATGCAAATATATCTCAGGGACAAAGATCCAATCCCTATATGTCCCTATTGTTCCTAATTTAGTCTTTAAAATTTGTTATCAACGACGCATTACCCATCTGTACTCTTGTAGAGGTCACTGAAGATCACTGAAAATCCCAAAAGAGCAATACTTATTTATTTTTCATACTAAACTCAAACCCATGGTGATGGCACAGAAGAAAAGAAAATGGAAAATTCCAAATATTACTAATTGGAAAATTCAAAAAAAAAAAATGCTATCATAAAAATCATCTAAAACTCGCACTATGTACGAATGAACCAAAAATAAAACACAATGGATCCATACAAATTTATAACAACAAAATTTGTTATTCCATTTTTTTTTTTTTTTTTTTTTGGATAGACCAGTGACGTTCTAAATAACTCTACACCTATAAAAAGATACGTAACACAGATAAAAAAAAAATAAATAAAATAAAATAGAGAGTCCGTTTTTCTTCGTGCACAATCCAAAAATCTCTCGTCCGAATGGATGTTTGTTTTCTGTTCAATTTCGCTTGCGGCGCACGCTAGAGATTCCAAAATCTATTTTTAATTTTTTTACGGTGTAATTTTCACTTTCACAAAATAAAGGAATAAAAAAATTTTAAAATTATATGATGTTTTTCATGAAGAAAATATACGACGAAAAATAAATAAATATTAAGTCGTTTCTTTTTTTTGTTAATATTTAAGTTGATTATAATTCCTTTCAAAATTTATTCCTTTAGTTGATTTTTTCAAAAGATTTTGGGATAATCCTGTTTGTCAGAGACTTCTTCTTTAACATAAAGGAATTTTTTGGCAGGGTTTTCAGATATATTAAAGACTTATCTAAAATAGGTTAAATGACAATCAATGCGCTGCGAGTATCTATGCAAGCAAACATCTTGAATGCCCTATTTTTCAGTGATCTTGGTCGTACTGATCTTGTATAGTACTACTCGTATATGCTTAAATTCAGATGAATTGCCCTTCCGGTAATAAAAAGTGATCAACAGATATCTTTGCACGATCAACTCAATGCAAATGATCACAAAACTATCAAACTATCATAGTTTTCTGCGAGGCTTGTTCCAAATATCTTAGTTGACTTAAATCCACTACCAAGGCAAAAGATACCAAAAGTATCTTTTCAATTCTTGGTTAGGGCTAGGGAATTGATCTCCTTTTTGTGGAAATTAGCCTTGATGAAAAAACCAAACAGTACTTTGCGTTTGAAAATAAAAAGTATATCACCACATCAAGGACGGAATATATCCATTATAAGCTTACTATTACTTTTTTATTGATCTTTGCTTAGATGCCCCAAAAGTATTTAAATTTCCGTAAAATATATTTTACAAACTCTGGCAAATAACAGTTTCAAAAGTAACTATAATCGCTGATCACACAGTCTTATTCAAAAAAATGTTTGCTTTGGAAGGAACTCTAATGATTTTTGCAAGTAATAAGCTTTGGTAGACATCTTTTTACTGATCGTCATCATTCAAGATCTTTCAATTAGCGATCGTGTACAGTAAATTCGAAGGATATTTCTATTCCCAAGATGGAATAAAACTAAGTTTCTCTCTACTTTAAATATTGACTGGGTAGATCAGTAACAGAAAATGCAACTATCAAAATAATTTCTCGCCAATTTGAAAAATTCGATCTAAAGATTGATCAGAAAATCAGTTACCACAAATGCATAGATACAAAAACTCATGTTTAGGATAAGTGGACTAAAGCTACACAGATAAGCTAGACGAAAATATATCTGTAGGAGATCACCCGATCTTCTAAGTGCATAGTTTTATATTTAATCTATTATTTTAATGTTAATTGAGCTACCACTCAGAAACTCACTAAACTAGCTCGTACTTATCACTTGCCGTTAGATGTCTCATTTTTCTTTGTTTTAACAGGCTGCTTTGTTGACTCAGTCACAGCTACGCAAATTACTAAAACATACAAGAATATATCCCAACACAAAACAAAAATATACGTCTCCAACTTTGGTTTAAGTAACGACTTCTTGTCAAAACTTTTTCTCACATCTTCAGCGATGTGCATCCAAAAAATCAACAAACCACCTCAGCAGCACTTTGACAGTATCCTAACTCTTTTATAGTGAACCGCTTGCATGCAAGCTAATTGAAAATGTAAATAAGGATTATTTGTCTCTCAGCAAAGCCACCCGCACCACGGTTGAGATATGTATATTGTATGTATCTTTTCCCTCTTACACATGAACATTTATTTTTGATTTATTAATTTTTTTGTTTCGTGTTTGCATCTCTTTGTGCTCCACACTAAAAGTTAATGAAACAATAATTATTATGTAGGTAATGGTACATCATTCATATGGCATACCTCAGTGGAAGACAGAGACAAAGTACTTTTCCCGAATGTATCTCAACGCTGAACTTAGTCCGATAATATGGTGCAGACGTTTTAATTATGCGTTAAATTAATTTACGACTTTTTGGTTGTGCTAATAATTTATTTTATTAAATTGAAATATTTTTAAAATAGAAAATAAAAATCGAGAATAAAATCTTCTTTCGGACAGGATGCAGTTTTGAAGATGTTTGAGTAGAACTTTTCTTTGCGTTAGAGTTTTATTACAACAGGTGCGCCTCCATGTCATGCTGCATGTACCAGTATGTTTGTGTATTCTTTTTTTATGATCAAAAGGTTGTTTGGGGTTAATGCGCGTAAAATCAGTGAAACACTCCTTTTCGGATTTTATTAGTCAATGGACTTGAGGAATATCCATAAAAATAAGCTTTTGTTTGTAAGAGAAAAAACAAACTTATATGAACGTAGCGCACCGGCACTATGAATAGATATCTATAAATTTAACTTTTTTATAGTATCCTCACTGAATGATAGTGGACAATGCATATGGGCGATGATATACGAATTGTTTTTGGGATTTGTATTTGCAAACTTTTTTACGATCGACCTGTTGTTAGTTGGGTTTTTAGTCATAAGTCCAAATTAACGATTTTCCGGGATCAGTATAATCACAATTGATTGTGAATACACATATTTATCGCATCCTGAAATATAATGACGTGACTTTTTTATGTTCTAATATCTTTTAATTGATCTACCAAGGTTACTTTAGACATTAGGAGAAAAGAGCATAAGTTCCACGTTTGTATAACTGATCGTGTTTAAAATATGAATTGAAGATCACTTTTAGAAATTGATTTGAAACTTAAGTTCTTTTCTTACTGATCTACCAAGAGTATATCTGTCTTGAAGGAATATAAGCGTATTTCCCATCCATGAGTTATCGATCACAATCGAATGGCATCTTCGCGATCGCTTTTAGAAATTGATTTGGAACTTAAGTTATTTTCTTACTGATCTACCAAGAGTATATACGTCTTGAATGTATATACGTATATACGTCTTGAATGTAAGCGTCCTTCCCATCAATGAGTTATCGATCACAATCGAATGATGTCTTCACGATCGCTTTTAGAAATTGATTTAGTTCTAACTACAATAGAAAACCGCTTGTTCATTAGGTTTACGTTACTATACTGAGTAGAATCTCTGCATACTGATCATAGAATGATCATTTAATTCATCTTAGACTTAAACTGATTCTTCTCTAATAGCACACATTTTGTATCCAATTTATTTAATTCAAATTCCATTGAAAAGTGATCCACCTTCCACCATTTTGTTGTATACGAGTATCTTTTGCCAAATACGAAAAAAAAAAATCAAATAAATTTCCCTTGATCACCCCTTATCGTGAATAATATTCGCTATCGCTTACATAAGAGTATTAGCACTTAATTTTGGAAAAACCTCGCCAGCCAATCCCCATTCTGCTAATCATCATAAATTTCAAATCAATTTCGTTACGCTTCAAATTGATGTTTTAAGACTCTTCTAACTGATTTGTGTATGTTTGAATGTATCTGAGTATCTTTTATTCCGCTGACGCTGACATTGAAGTCGAATTGAGATCGTCTGTTGTTGTGGTGTGCTGTGTTTTTTTTTTGCACCCGATTTCTATGCAGATTTCTTCTTTATGTCTGAAATACTTTTAACACAAACAAACAAAAAAAACAGTAACAGCAAGGGTCCATCACCAACGTAGAGTTTCAAGATAAACCGGTCACATACCAAAGAATAAGCAAAGACAGAAAAAAACTCACACAATTTTAATGCTTAACTCAATTTTGTGGGAGTGTCACACACTCACTCAACTGCATGTTTAAATTCATGGAGACAGTGCAGAGTCAGACTTAATTTAAATGCATCCTTCCTTTCAAAGGCGCACGGAAAAAAGAATACAGTCTGGGGAATTGAAGTATCTCGGTGTTGACACACCACTAGGATTGCATTTGATTAGGTGTATTGTGTATAGTCTGACCTCTAGCTCTTGAATATGATTAAAAAATATTCTCTCTTTCTGTCCCGGCTTATGTCATATGTCATTTTGAGCGTCGTCGTCGTGCACTTAAGCAAACAAAATGACATATGTTCTCAACTGTGCTGTGCTGATCAATCGCCCGTTCAACATAACTATAACCATCTGTCTGGTGGTCGTTGTCATTTCATTATTTATCTATCAATTTACAATGACACAATCGCTTTTCAATTAAACGTTGAAGCACAGTGTGGAGGAAATTACATTTTCCCGCACATGAAATCGATTAAAAATTAAAAAAAAACAAAAAAAAAACTGACAAATGGACAGTTGACATAATTCTTACGTTAACCAGTAGTTAACTTTTCTTTTTTTTTTTGTTTTAATTGAATGAGCGACGGAAATTATCGATAAAACTTATACCTCAAGTACGTACGATCTGTGTGTGAAGAATGAAGAAGAAAATTACTCCACTGACCCATATCGCTATATCGACTGTGGGTATCCCCACACACATTCGACACTTACACATATGATCACTTATCAAATTAAATGCCATAAAAATGACAATTAACCAATGTCAAGTCGGGTTACTATAGTGACTCTGGCAGCTGTACTCGACAGCGAAGGACAAAAGTAATGATCGTTTTATAATCTTTGGATTTGCGACATAAAAACTGATCGTGTTTATGGATTTCGGTTATGCTTGGTTATGGGATAATGGGAAATATGCAAATTTTCCTGTAACTTAAGTACCTATGTGGTAGATCAGTCTTTCATGATCATAACTAAATATTTTAGTTTTTTAATAGTACCATCGATAAAAAATAGTCGTTCTTTTGTTTCCGAGAGGAGGTTTCATGTGGCAGATCAGCAAATGGTCGATCATGAGGTAAACATCTGTACGCAGTTTTTTTTTTTACAGTTTTCTACCTATGCCTGCTTACTCAAAAGGTACCTATTCTATTTTGATTAATGACTTTCAGTCATATTTCATATTTTGACGATCTAAAATCATTCTTATCGGTAATTTTGACATAACAGCTGCTGGAATAAGTATTATCTCTGATCATTTTTTAGGGGTTAAAATCGTTTATATTAATGATGCGGTAGCCTCTATTCAAATCCCAGTGGAATTTTCAAATGCATTTTTCATTAGCTTACAATGTATCTAAAGAGAGATAGATACTGCTGCACCTGGAAATTTTGTTAGTTATCAATGGTTTACTATTTGTAGATTCGGAATTTATTACGGGTGTCTTTGAAAGATTTTTTATTTTTTTTTTAATGAATACTGACCCGCCAGTTGCGGAGAACACAGTGACCTAGAAGATCAATTGTACCACAAGTGTTTAAAAGACACGTAGCTTCTATTCTGCATAAAATTTTAACGAAGTGAAAAAGTATCTTGTGACGATCACCTGATTTTTTTATCTTTAAAAACTTGAAGATCAATCGAATCTAGGTCTACGAAATGTTAATCCCATACATTCCATCTTAGTCCTCCTAAAATTGCACCCAAATACATGGCAAAAAACAAGATCACTAAACTAGGTACGATCATTCTCTGCGATAATGTCATACTTTCCACAGATACTGTGCTATCTACAACCTTACTTACTTACTTAGTTGGCGCTACAGCTCGAGGTGAACCTGGGCCTGCTTCTCGCAACCATTTGTGTGTGCGTGTTATATTTTTGCACGAATGGAAGGGACCTACAGTTTTTTGCCGACTCCGAACGGCGAGTTGAGAAGCTCAATCGTGACAAATGATACTCTTTGATGCTTGTCAGACATTCGAAAGAGGTGGGCACCGTGAAAAACTTTTAGGTGTTTGCGGCGGGATTCGAACCCAAGACCGCTGGCACAGTAGTCCGACGCACTAACCACTTGCGCTACGGTGCTATCTACAACCGCTAAACAATTATTTTTATTATTTTAAGAACTCCTTTCCCTCTGTTCTTATACCTATGTAAATATTATTTTACCTTTTTTTTTGTGCGTTAAGTAGATGAATGGAGCTCTGTACGAATAGAAAAAAATACAACTCAAAAGCTCTTAGCGAAATTATCCGAATTTTTTTGTTGCTGCTAGTAAATCGGAGTACCTACTATGTAACCCCCAAATGCCATTCGCGAAACCTCATTCATTCATTCCCGCGGAGACGATCGCCAATATGTACGTTCGTACTGTGCAATGAGTTAACATCAATTGTTCGAACTACACCACTGCCGCGCACCGCGCCGAATGTTAAGTATCTTAATTGAATTTCACTTAAACACAGTGTCAGAGTGACGGTAGCCAGGTCGTTGGTGGAGACTAGCGGGAGGCACCTATACAATAGTATAGAGCCTAAGAGTCTCACCTCTTGACAGATGTTTGAATAGTTCGAAGATCGATCGAGAAAAAGAAAAGAGGAGAACAAAAAAAAAATACGAAAATATTGAAAGAAAAACACATCATCACACTCAAAACTTCATTAATTTCCACTTTGTCTCAATTGTGTGTGTGTGTGTGTGTGTTGGGTTATATTGTATTGTACGGATGCCTCATTGCGCGCTTCATTCATCGTATTGCGAAGACTGCGGTGGGATGAGGTGGGCTTCGCAATTGGACTGGTGCTGGGGCTGGGGGTACACAAAATACACATAGCGCAAAAGATACGATCGATCATTTAGTGGTTTTAAGAGAAAGCTACGCTTAAGGAAAGGAAAACATTGTTTGAGATAGTTTATTATTATCGAGTGCCATTGCAATTTTCCATATTTGGAAATTGCTTTTCGAAATGTGAAATATAGTGACATAATTGTTTTGTAGGTTAGTTTGAATCCACAAGCAGCGTTGTGAAAGTTATCCACTGAAATTGGGTCAGTTTTAGGTAGAGCTTGTACATTTCTTTCATTTTCAAGACTCCAGCCAGAAAAAGGAAGCCAAAGCAAAGTTAACAAGTGTATGCCTTTCACTTAATTTTCAATTTTAGGTCAACTCTCATAGGCCAGGGGACATTTTCAATTGAATTCGTTAGCACAAGCACGATAGATACTATGAAACAAGTTCGAAATAGCAAAACAGCAATCAAATTACAATCAAAACGCCATAAATCAATTAATTTGAGTTTTTATCAAATAAGTTTTAAATAACTTTTGTGCAACAAAAAATATAAATGTATCTTTATTTTTATTTTTAGGCGGCGTAGCCCCTGGAACCCCATCAGCGGCCATGATCATGGAAGGGCTTGAAACCCTTGTGGCGCCATCGCATCACGCATTCCTGCTCACCGAGTCCGCAGCGGCAGCTCATTTCAATGTACTGAGCTTTGATACATGTCTCTTTAAGACCACCGCTCAGACCAGTCCATCAACAGCGCCAGTCTCAGTCTCATCGGCTGCTTCGTATCTCTCGAATCCGTCGAGTTTTGGCGGCGGATTGGGTGCCCAAACCCTGCTGCATTATAGTTTGTCATCATCGTCACAGCAACAAAACCAAACGAATAGCAGTAGTAACTCCCACCATCACAATCATCACCAGCAACAGCAACATCATCATCATCCGCAAACAACTGTCTCGGGCAGTGCCGCAAACGTTAGCAGTCAAAATAACAGCATCAGTCGCAATTCAACACCTTCGGGCATAATAAGCAGCAGCACTGGTGCATCAGCACAGACAACAACCACTAGCACGGCCAGTGGCCCTGTCAGTGGTGGTTCGGGCAGAAGTTCAGCCTCTCATTTGAGTTTGCTGAACACCAGCTCTGGCGAGGGCAGCAAACATCATCAACACCCGCTCACACAACAGCAAACGCACCCGCACCAGCAACAGCATCCCGGCCAGGATAGTAACGACACCCAAACTGGCGATTTGAATACACCCGTAACGACATCTAGTGATATACCGTCGTTCTTTGGCCCGTCAACTGTTGTTGAACCGCCTCCAATTACAGGTTAGTGTTGCTTTCATCTTTTATTCTAAAACTCAATTTTCCACGACTGTCTTCCGCTCTTTTTGATGGCGGCACTCCGGAACAGTAGCGAGTTTTATAACCTAGAAAACTTTGATTTCCATTTGAATTATATTCTCGATGTTTCTTTTATTTTTGAACGTATTTGCATAAACTCTTTGTACTAATTGACTTGAGGCAACTTAAATTAGTTTTGTATCTCTCTGAAGGGGTATTGAAACAAATTGATTCTTTTTTCTCACTCGCTGTGTTCGGGCACGTGGCTGCGTGAATGAATCCGAATAACATTCGAACGACGAATCTGTGGCGACTAAGACTAGTTTTGCATCTTTATGTGAATGGAAATGAATGGGGTCATTAATAAAAGAAAAAAAAAAAATATAAAGACGATCATTTAAACGAACATGTGATGGAGCCAGGTATGCACATAATTTAAAATGTTTTTTTTTTTTAACTCTACATTTCGTGATTTAAATGAAGATGAAGAGCCCTAAAAAAAGATTTTAAAATTAATATAGTTTTTAATCCACTGACATAATGATGTTATTAATCGAAAGATTAAGAGTCTTAGAGGAGACAAAAAAAAACAAACAATCGTCATCGTATTTTCGAGCTGTGCGGGAGCTTAGTTTACAGAACCTGAAAACCGAGACTATGTGTAACTATGGAGATTTGCAAGTATCTATAGGATCGTAAGACAATGTTGATCTTCCATCAAAATCTATTCATAATATTGATGGGATACCAAAATGTTTCCTATTTTCGAATAAATTGCCACTTACAAATGATGACTTAGGGTGAACTCATCGGATTATCTCTTTGATCTTCACAAAGGTTAGGTGACATAAGAGATTTCATAGAATAGCCTTCATTTCAGAAAGACAAATTAGATCACTGAGAATGATGCATCTTCCATTGCAATTTTATTTCAAAAAGTGATCTGCCAGACGATCTCATCACAAATGAATCTTCACTTGATGCTAGTCGACTCTTCACTTCACTGTGAGAAGGCTTAACTAGTGTAGATCGCATACTGATCTTCTTACGATCAATGATCCTCGGGCTTCTATCTAACACAGAAACTGAAAGAAATATCTCCTTTCTAACCTACGAATGCATAGGATATCTAACAGCCCTCACCGACTGACAGTGTGACACGATCACTAAAAATACAACAATCACACGATCTCATGCCTTAACTACTTTTAATAATTGCAATTTTTTAATTTTCCAATTTAGAGCAGAGACTCGACAGTGTTCTTGCTTTGTTCTAAACAAAAAAGCAAAATACTCGTAGTTAATTAAATTAGTTTCTACTAGTGTTCGTGTGCTCTTTATTTTATTTTCGAACGGAAAAAAGGAAAAAATTCAACAGATACGTAGATACTCATAACGATCTGTGATGGTACGCAATTACATACGTACTATAAAATGTGATGAAACCAGAAGCTACAACACAAAAGTTAAGATCACATCAATTGAATGATAAATGTCCATTTGTAGCCCCATCTCTCTCGGAAGATAGAAAGAGAAGTTATCTCCAGCATATCACCATAATTAAATGCAATTAAAAGATCAAATTCTCAACGCATTTATCTCCTTTAATTAATTATAAATCACAATCCAAGCGAATACACACACGTTGTTATCGTTGTAAACAAATCTTTAACATCAGATTGTATCTGCACGATAAAAGGAGATCCGTATTCGAATCGGTTAAGTTGATTTTGTCAATAGATATGTATCTTCTCGTTTCTTCGGGGGATGTAGTGTAATTATTTTTTCCTTTTCTTTTTTTTTAAGTCACAAAGAGAGTTGAGCTCAGAAACATAGAGCTCATTAAGATTTCACAAAAGAAACGTGAAAACGTATTCAAACCGACCCCACGCACCAAATAGCCCATGATTAAGATGTAAAAAATTGTATCTAAATATCCACTTTAGATACATTTAGATAGGAACATTTCGAGATATTATATTTGACATATGCGTCTTAGATAGATAGATACTTCTGCGTTAGATACACACTTTTCTATATTATTTCATGTTCCGGTAAGCTACGCGTGTTGGATTTAAAGAAAGATTTTTATTGAAACCAATCGGCCATAAAACACTCCGCTTAAAAGATGAAGACGATCTCGTAGATAGATACGAGTAGAAAGGGAGAACAGAAAAAATTTAAGGCTACATCGAAATGTCATGTTTGGATGTTTTTATTTGAGAAACACGTTGTTATTACACGTGTAGTTACATGATGTCGGATGTGTGAACTGATTAGGGATGCAGATCTTCGTCAACTCATCCGTTTGATGTTTTTCGTCTTTTCGGGATCTCGTTGAGAGATACTTCTGTATCGGTGTCGGTTATTAGACACAACGAAGAAGAAACAAAAATTACCTGAGATTGTAAATTATCTCTGAATGAAGTTGTCATAGAAATTCCTTTTGTTTGATCATAAATACATTATGATCTTATTCGGATTTTTATTTTTATTATACGCCCGAGCGACATGGTATAGAAAAGTTGATTTTATGAACACAGTCGCGGTACAATGTGTGAAATCTGCTTTGCATTTTATTAACCGTGGTTTATCGTGTAAACAGAGTATTAGGAAATATTTTATTTTCCTTTTTTTTTTTTGGGATTTGTTATTCATTTTTGACCGATTACACACGGCACATGGGGAATAAACGGAAAAAAAAAACATCAACAACAGGAAAGAAAGTATCGCGTTTTTCTTTGGGTTCTTTTGGATGCGCCTCCCAGAAGTAAATGCTTCATTTATATTCAAGCCGGAGATAAAGTGGTATCTTCATTAGCCATAGACGAGGTCTTAGAGGCCACCTTAACAGAGGGAAACGCTGATATCGAATGACATATGAATTGCCGATGGTGTGTAGTATATTCTCTTTCACTTGTTTGACCACATTGGGGGAGATAAAGAACAAACAAACAAAAAAAAACTTAAAGAAAACAGGATTCTTCAGCTTAAGAGGTCTTTTCAGCTTTGAAAGCATTTATGGTTGAAGTAACTAATATCTGTGGTGATTTAGAGTGTTTCCGATTCTTTTTTTTTCCTTTCTAATGATGGACTCGATTACGTTTAGTGTGCTGCTCGCGGTGGAGAAAGGAACCTTGCCCTCAAGGTCGTAAAAGGTGCACATTTGTCATCATAAAAACCTTATTCATATTTTGAAATAACCGTCAAACGGAGTGCTACTAAGTATCAGATGAAGATCGTTGATCACGGGACGGTTGCAGGACTTTGATTTTTGTTTAATATTCCAAACACCACTTCTGCCAATATTTTCAGACTACCCAATCTGTACATCGCCATCTTTTGCAAAAACTAAGCATCTCTCAGCGTGCTCTATTTATTCATTTGTTCTCTCATTACTTTCGAGCCGCCAACCCGATTTGAATGGAACTTCTTTCCTACTTTCGTATTTCTCGTTGGACAGGTTCTTAAATAACTTTTAATCCACAATCCACTTCGAATTGGATATTTAATTAAGTAGGTATACTCGTATTCATCGCTAACACTCTTCGCTAGAATGATTAGATGATCATTCCACAAATTACTCACTATCATCAATTTTACACTTAACCCAAAAGAGATAACGTTTTGTTTGGATCTTTTTTTTATTATTCTTTTTTTTTTTGTTGCTACAAACTTTCGTCTATCAAGCATACTGTCAAATAAACAAACTTTAACCACTTACCGAGATTAAATAAATTTCCCAATACGACTATCTTTTACCACCACACCAAACCATCTATACACATATGTAAATCATTCGCACAACAGGAGTCACAGTCACAGGTGTAGTAAATCGAACACAAAAGGAACTTAAAGATACAAGCGGAGAAAAAAAAATTGACACCTAACAAGAACAGCGGGTTGTAAAACGCCAAACAATCGTAAATCTCAACATCCAATCGATGACACAGCTGTGTCAAATGAATTTTTAATCGACTTTTCGAATATTTTATGTCTTTCAATGCTGGACAAATCTCTTGTCTAAATATTGTGGGCTATCAATTGGAACAAAAAGAAATCTTAACAAGAGAAAAAAAAACGAAAAAAATTGTACACGACTAGTGTAACCCCAAAGAACACTGAACTGTCAAAGTGACAGCAACAAGATCTTTTCTTCTCGTGCGCGCGCCTACGAAACGAATTTCGATCTCAAATGGGAATAGGAAATGAATGAAAAGCTCAATTGTTATGCTAAATGGGGAAAACATTTTAATCAAACAGATTCCGCAAAGTAAGACTTGTCACACCACCCGCACCGATCAACGCCGCCATTGAAGCGGCAAAGTTCGAACAAAACTACTCACTATGCCCATATTGACGGCGCGAACAAAAAGGTGCGATAAATTCTTGTTCGTCGTCGTTCGATAAGGGGGAATAGAGAGAGAGAGAGAGAGAGACTTAAATAGCAAAGGTCGACAGCTTAACGCGATTGGAGATTTCAGATTGTTTGGGAAATCACCTTTTTTTTAATTGTTAAATTTTGATACTTTTGTGTTACGGTTCTTGTTCGGATCAAAGGAAATGCAATTTGAATTTTTTTTCCTCTTTTCTTTCGTTGAATATCGAATGCGTAGATTTTAATTGGTTTTTCAATTTTGTTTGACAGTTCATAAATATATTTCGATGTTTTTTTTTTTTTTTTTTTTAATTTGACAATTTGCATGCCAACCGCCATAAATGTCACAGCACTGCATGACGGCTAA